>JACVVK020000057.1:787500-1397500 GCA_018292915.2 Batillaria attramentaria
GAGAGTCCGCCTACATACATTTATACTCTGTCCCACTGTTTCCTGTGTCACCAAAACTCTTGTACATCTATACTCTGTCCCACTGCTCACGTATACTTTCAAACAAAGAAAAAGACACATATTGATGTGCTCTGATTATATAGTCGAACAAAGTGAATACTTGTTTTCATAGAAGATTATCTCGTTAAGTATCTAGAAACCATATCCCTTCTCTAAACAGCATATTCTCTGTAACTCTTGATCCTAGTATTAGTAATTAATTTTTTGTCAACTTTCTGAAACCATTTATGCTGTATTTGTTGGCTGTTACTACAGATGTTGTTATGCTTAGATGCACTAATATGTGATCGCATTGTCCGTTGAACATGGAGATTATGTCAGAAGATCACTGGTTGTTATCGAAGATCTTTATTGATGTTTATCTAGAATGTGTCTGTTGCTAGTTTATTTGGTGCCTTTTGCGAATGTGTGAAAATGTTGAAAAAATGTTGAGAAACAATGGTGCATATTATTATGAAATGCATAATTACATATTGACATAGATACAGATTGTCTGTGTTCACGATTTACAAATTAAGACTGTGAAAATTGATATAATATTATTTGGATTGTTATGAATAATTATGATGTTGACTATAGTCGTTAATCAGTGCTTCATCGTTTTTACTATTTTGGTACTTGTATCTGATATAATTATACACTTATATCTGAAAAAAAATTCAGTCCCTTTTCTACAAGGTTGTGAACTACATGTATAATCAAGCTTCCGTTGTTGTTGTTGTCGTTGTTGTTGTTGTTGTTAGGGCTGTCACTGATCTCATTACTTATTTTTTTACCGGAATGACAGTAGTGTCAGTTGATTGTATCCTCATGAGATTTTGAAATCTGTGGCATGTTTCATTCAACTTACAGCACTTTGTAATCTGAACATCGCCAAAATATAAAATAATTTTCCTTTGTTACATAGATCCACTTTTGATCCAAGTGAATTTTGTTTTTTTTTTTTTTTTTTGGGGGGGGGGGGGGAGGGATTAGATCTTTTCCTATTTTTGTAACTGCATGGCTGCATGCTATTAAAACATTTACCCTTTTGCCGTTTTTCTAAATAAAATAGGTTATATTTTTTTCAGTTTTCTCTGATTCTTTAACTGGATTGTTCGGTTTTGAAGCACACACACACACACACACACACACACACACACACACACACACACACACACACACACACACACACACACACACACATCGATACGCAAACACACACACACACACATCGATACGCACACACACAGACCCGAGCACACACCAGCACACACACGCACGCACGCACTTGGTTGACCCAAAACTCGGTGCGTTTCTTCGATAAGAATTTATTACGTCGTGCTTACAAGGAGACGTCGTCAGCTGCTTCTTTGTTACTGTAGAGCAAAGTTAACCGTCTCTGTTAACAAGACTAGTCAAACAAACACCCTCGTCTTCTTCTTCGAACTAGCAACACGCAGAAGTCAAATTTAATGCTAGGGAAAATGGTTAGTTTTCAAAGAAACTTACGTGCCTTTTATATCCTTCATACTCAGAACTGTAAATATTTCGCGAAACTTTTGAAAATGGTTAACTGCTTACCATTTCTTTAAAACTCATATGTGTTACCTAGCACATTTTTAGGAAATTACATTTTGTCAAAAACGAAGATAAAGTCATATTTCTGGCTGGAGCTTGTGTCAAACGTAATGTAGCTGTGCAAACCAAGAGAACTGGTCCTCTTTATCAGTGTTTGGTATAAGTTTCGTCGCTACTTTGAGGAGGGTAAGGGTTAAATTGTGGGAATTTCACTTTGTTGTCGTACAGCAACCACTAAACATTCAAACATAAAATATGGAAGAGGTCCACAAAGGGTTAAAATGGGTGGCGCCGTAGATATGGCGCAATTTCTGGTGCAATGGGACAAAAAGTGGTGCCACTGACAATACTAATACAACAGAATTTTTTTTCCACCTATACTGGATCTCATTAGAAGAGTGATTAGATCAAGCACGTAGTATAAAAGGGAACTGTGTTTCTCAATAGCTCCACATCTTCAAACGATCCCTCTTGTCAGCTTCATAGGTGTCAGTGACGTGGACACTGCCTCTGACAAAATGCCGACATCAGACAAGACCAGAGGAAGTGGTGAAAACTGCCAGAAGAGGAAAATGGCGGCTTGTAAAGTGAGTTGAGTTGCGTTCGTCCTCCCCATGCTGCTTATTGTAAGAAATCCTCATCAGACCAGGGGTAGTCGGCTCCGTAGCCGTAGTCTACTCTGCCAGAAAGAGAGAAAGAGATCAATGCAGTTACATTGCCTGCCTACTTGTCCTTGCTATTAACGCTCAGTCGGTACAGTTCGCCCGCTAGCGTTATTAACCATCCAGGTCTCTTCGCTCTAGCTCCGAACGCCCTCTTGTTGTACTTAAGACCTGCAACAAGTCCTTTGGACAAAGATCTTTTAAGTACCAAGCCCCTGTAATTTGGAATTCTCTTCTAGAGTTCTTCCGTAATGCATCTAACTTGCTGGATTTGAAAGCCAAACTGAAAACCTGATTGTTCAGACTGTCATGTGACTAATTCACCATAGATCTTCCACCATTCTGAGCCCTCTTGCTGGTGGAGTGGCAGGTTGTGTGTGTGTGTGTGTGTGTGTGTGTGTGTGTGTGTGTGTGTGTGTGTGTGTGTGTGTGTGTGTGTAAGAGAGAGAGCTGGGTAAAGCTGCATTGATCCGGGGCGCTTCACGCGTACGCACGTAAGCGGGAAACGCCCCGAAGTACTGAACTGGAGCTGGAAATTTCACCAGTTACAACGGGACACCCGAGCTTTACAGTGCTGAACATTCAATGCTCGGGTCGTGAGTTCGAATCCTGACCCGAAACAAACAAAAAAAAAGTATGCTGGATTTTTTTCACGCTGCCCACGTCTTTGGTATTCAATTTCGTGGTGGGAAAAGGACGTTAAATCCGCAAATAATCACCACCACTGATGTCCACCCCCCCCCCTTCCCCCGAGTGACCTGTCCCTGCGAAGACCTTTTAGATCCAGTGTGGCTTTTCCCAAGATCAAACACGTAGAAATTTAGAATGATTTGTCTTACAGTTCCACTTTAATTTTGCCTCAAATCCAAGTCGACGAACTCTACATTTCGCAGTACAAAGACTTCTCCCCGGTATTCACACGCTGTAACCATGGCGACCTTGTTCCAATGTTGTAAAGAGAGACTTGCCCTTTGAATGGCCAATCAAAAGGGTCGTACCGTCTCGAGATGAAAAACAATAAACTGAAAAAAATGCCTATAAATTTGCACGAATGTCACCCGTATTTTTTTTTTTAACCGGAAGTTGTACCTGGAATAGAATACTGAGTGAACAGACTACTGGGTGGTAGGACTGCCTGTGTTACTCCAACATACATACGTAAATGAACGGCGTTTGTCTGTGCGTCTGTCTGTCTGTGTGTTCGCCATAAAACACAATCTAGCGTTCTCACATCGCGATCAAATCGGTGGCTGTACTCAGGGGAACCCCAAAAACACTGTGGCGGAAATCTCGGAAAGTCGCCGTTTTATCATGCACTTTCTCCAACCTTTTCCACTGATTTTCAAAGCTACCACTTTGCTCTGTCCCTTTATTGTCCACGGGAAGTACATGTAACTCCCTTGTTCAGTTCGGCGACCGCCGGATTATTACCTCCCGTCGCACAGCCCGGTGTAACAGGCCGGAGTATACCCCTGGCCACTTTATACTTTATACCCTCGGGCATAAAGTAGCCTAGGCCGGTTCAACCCCTGGGTATAGATAAGCCCAGGCCGGATTCACCCCCCCCCCCTCCTGCCCTCCCTGGATTATACCCACCTGTGAACAGAGTTCACTAAAGTGTTTGTACACGGCCGTTTGCGTGTACGTTTCTCTTTCTCTCTTTGGTCGTCCGTGGTGGTGGTGGTTGGGGGGAGGGGGGGGGGTGTTAAAGTGGGCAGGAGAGGGTTCAACGGGCCTAGGCCAGAGTACACCCCGGGGTATAGTCTGGGCTAGGCCAGTTTATACGGGGGTATACTCCAGACGGGGTATAATCTGGACTGCTACACCGGGCAAAGGGTTGGGGTGGGCGTCTGGAAAGTTAACGCTCTTTTTTTTTTCCAACATGTTTGGGTGATATCAAAGACGGAGCAATGAGAAAAATGCGGAAGAGTTGGATAAAGCGCTGACAAAAATCAACATGTTTGTATTGTTAGGTAAGAGTGAATCAGTTAGTGAGACTCATTCCATACATACCGATCTACATTAATACCCTACTCTATACTCACCATCATTCCTCGTCTCCCCAAACTCGTTTATGGATCTCTTGTTCACGCTGCGACCGAACCTGCAAAAAGAAGAACGAGATTGTTTAATGTTGTGTATTTTTTATTGTTTATTTCTTCTATTTATTTTCTTCTTCTTCTTTTTTTGTTTGTTTGTTGCTGTTTGTTTTGTTTTTCTTTGTACTAAATTTTGTGACCATGTGTTTTTTCAAGTAACTTGTCAGTAGAAATGTGAAAGTATCTGTATGTCACATAAAGTATATGTATTTACGTACATGTCAAAAAAAAAAAAAAAAAACCCGAGATAACATTGTTATTGTTTTCATGTATTTCATAGTGGCGTCATGTGCATGAACGCGGGCAAAGCAAACATTAAACGCCCAAATATTCAGAATTACTAATCTTTACGTAGGCAAGGTTGTGTTTGGAACAGTTTGTGAGTGTGCTTTTTGCTTGAAATGTCTATCTGAATGAATGGCAGAGCTCTGGGTACGATACAATCCCCTCTATAGACTTTGCGAGCAGGCGAGAATTCACATTGAAATTTTGGGTGGCACGGCCAGCTGTGATTTTCTTCCACAGCGTTAAAATTCGTGAAAAGTGAAGATCGTGTAGATCTGTTCCATTCTTTTTCTTTGTTCCTAAATGTTAGCGAAAATCTTTGCGGTCTCCCAATACATTACAATTAGCAGACCTTTTTTTTTTTTTTTGCATGAGCCTTGATTAAGGAAATGGCAAAGTCTGTTTATGCAAATTCCACACGAAACAGGAGAGGTGCCTGCACTGATTCGGCATTAGCTCACATACTCATGTGGGTGGCACGCGGGCCTGCTTCAGCCCACCCACCCCCCTCCCCTACCCCCCCCCCTCCCTGTGTTATCTCTGCCCCAAAATAATCCCGTCTTGCTGTGGTCAGCCGGAAACGCCATCTGCCGACACGGAACGCCATGTCATACGTCATGAATATTAATCCCCAACATCCGGTTGACTCTGTTCTCCGGCAGAAAATAGGATCTGTGACTCGGAATCCAATCAACGTGAGTAGCGTCATTCTGTGTGAAGGGGGGGAGCCTGCGCTCTAAGTCCACAAAATACACGTGGAACTAATTTACAGCAGGGGGGGGGGGGGGGGGGGGGGGGGCTCGTTTGATCCGATTCGGAGAGCATGCCTTCGCTGCTGTATAGTGCAGAGACATGCAATGTTTGTCTGCTGTTCAGTGTGGGCGAACCTTTGACCATCACTAGGGAAATTGAATGCCAAAGGTCATGGCCGATGGCCCTAAACGTGTCGGATGTAGGCTACATGTCGGTGGTTGGGGCGGTCAGTCAGTGTCACCGATGCGAGAGGTTGGAGGTTCGAACTCTCGCTAGCGGCATTTGCGGGGTTAAGTTGGTAGCGCTTTGAGCCAAGTAGCAGGGTAAAGAACCTTTGTTACGTATTATTATTAAGGAGAAAAAAGCTGGGACGGGCGTTCCCGAAAGTCTCTTCTCTAATCTGAAAACCTCACCAAAGACCTTGGCGGTCGGTGGTCTAGTGGTTAAGAGACTTGTCACCAATGCGAGAGGTCAGGGTTCGAGTCCCACTCGGGGCAAAGAATTTTTCCTCCTCGTATGTGGCACCGTTCATTCGGGCCGATCGTCGAGGATTCTCTCCGGGTACTCCGGCTTCCTCCCCCTCTGTTTTGGAAATGTTCAGCCCAACAAATTGGAAAAATAAATGCAAATGATTCTAAATTCCGAAATATAAATAGCTGAGCTGACCCTTCGCACCACGTGATTGCAATGTGTTTATGTCCAGTGTGTGAGAGAATGCGTGTGATTCACGTGAGCGTGCGTGTTGGGTTCAGGTCGCGGCGCTTTGAGCCGATTCAAGAAATTGGGTAAAGCGCCTATACAATGCTCATTATTATAAGTATTATTATTATTAGATCCGCTATGCTAGCAAATCTAGGGTCTGGATCTACCATAGAGGATCTAGGGTCCGGATCTGCACTAGCGGACATAGGGTCTTTGGCCACACTAACATTCAACAGAAACTTTCAGTGCTGTGATGGAACTGAAACGCACACACGATAACAAACACTAGGAGTACTTTCAATCCAACGGCTCGAGGCCATGACATCGCTAGCCAGGAAAACAAAAACAACCTGAAAACACTTGTACTGTTTTTATCTTGGTGGGTTTTTTGTTTGTTTGTTTTTTTTTGTCTTTTTTTTTTGTCGTTGTTTGTTCGTTTTGTTGTTGTTTAGGGGGTTTTTGTTTGTTTGCTTTGTTTGTTTGTATGTTTGTTTGTTTGTATTTTGTGTGATTGTTGTTTGTTTGTTTGTTTGTTTTTGTTGGGTTTTTTTTGTTTTTGTTTGTTTGTTTTTTGTTTTTTGGTTGTTGTTTTTTTTTGTTTTGTTTTTTTTTTTTTTTTGGGGGGGGGGAGGAGGCAGGGGAGAGGGGTTCCTTCGCCAGCCCCAGTGGTGTTCCTCCCAGGTCACAGGTGGAATCCACGGAGGACTCGAAAGCTGGGGCAATTTTTATTACGCATGGTGATGGAGATGAGGATGATGGTAAGATGATGCTATGGAGGTCCGTGCGGTTTGCGTGGGACTGCGGGACAGGGCCGCATTCTACGCTTCCTGTCATAAATATCCCGGCGTTAACCAGGCCAGGGAACTACGGCACCTGCGGTTCCGGCCGTGTAATCATCCACATCATAAGACGTGTCATACCAAGGGAAGCACCCCCAAAGTCGCACCCGTGAAGTGAATGAATCTCGGCTGTGTGGCATCAGCCTCCCCACTGGGCCCATAGCGCACCCGCTCTGGGTAGGAGCCGACCTAGGTAGGAAAAATCCCGCTTCCGTCGGCTGGGACTCGAACCCGGGCATCCCGGTTCATGGTCCGAAGTCAGTGCTAACCACTACACTACGGGGCCGGTAACACTAGTCTTGTACTGTTGAAGCAAAACAAAATCATGCCGTCAGAGACAGTGGTCGGCTCAGTGCCAAATGATTTTCGCCGCCTGAGCACTAAGTACACGCGGTACCCATTAATCTTTTCTTAAGCTTCGCCAAGCGAGAATGTGAAACTAGCGTGAAAATGCTGCGTTTCCTGTACAGAAAAGGGACGAAATCAATGGCGGGAAAAGTACAGGCCTGCTAGGGGACACAACTCTTGTCAGTACGACAGATTATATACTGTAACTGCACATGACAATTTATTAACTGATGTTTTGTGCCTTAATCAAGTTTATACCTTTATTGCCCTAAGTCCGAAGAGACTGTTTCATTCTATTTACGTCATTGAATGGACGTATAGACTCATTGTGATGACTACCATCACCAGAATGACAGAGGCTAAATGGCTGATGTCATAGCTTTTGAAATACGCGCCAGCAGACCCAGTTTTGATTGGAGCAACCCCTGATATCTACCGCCACCGAATGGTGGTTACGTCGAAATAAACGAAAGCAATGGGAGGGGG
This sequence comes from Batillaria attramentaria, assembly GCA_018292915.2. Lineage (NCBI taxonomy): Eukaryota > Metazoa > Mollusca > Gastropoda > Batillariidae > Batillaria > Batillaria attramentaria. The sequence goes on from JACVVK020000057.1 coordinate 795,295, forward strand.
GGGGAGGGGGTGTCATGAGGGAGGGGGGGACCGGTGTGGGTGGGTGGGTGGGTGGGGGGAGTTCAGTTTAACCCAAACACCATGACAGAGCGACAGGGCTACTCAATCACGCAAGTTTCTCCTGAAACCACATAGATGCTAAGACAATTGAAAGAAAGGAACAGAAAGGTGATAGCAGCATGTTCGCTAATATTTCTGCGCTCATTTCAGTCTCATGGTTCATAGAAATATTATAGTACTCTGTTGATGTTGCAAAATGTATTGTGTAATACGACTAGGGGAGACGTGGGGGTGGGGGGGGGGGGGAAGAGGGAGGCGGGCGCGGGATGGGGGTGGCGGTCTGTGTCTTGAATGCGTTTGAACTCCTTAAGTCCCGCTGTAGTAACCACAGACTCCTGAGTGAACAAGGTCGTAAGCACGGAGTTCGATGGACGCGGGAGAAGACGAGGGTCATCTTCCGTTTGAAGCAGAACGCAACATGTGCATTCCACGGCGGTTCCGAAAAGTCAAATAAACTTACCGCATATTTGAGTTAACTTTTACCTAATCACAGAAAGTAGCACTTAATTTTGTTAAGTTTTTTTTAAGGCGAGTGGTGCAGTATGAGCATACGTGTGTGTGTGTGTGTGTGTGTGTGTGTGTGTGTGTGTGTGTGTGTGTGTGTGTGTGTGTGTGTGTGTGTGTGTGTGTGTGTGTGTGTGTGTGAAGTTTCATGTTCCAGGTTTAAATATGTTCAATCGTTAAGTTCAATCGGCTTTTTTGTTTATTTGTTTGTTCTTCAAAACGGCAAGTTTGAAAATTGGTTGCAAGACCAAAACTTCCACCATTTTCAAATAAAGTTATTTCAATTTCAACTTCTCTCTCTCTCCCTCCCTCTCTCCTCCCCCCCCCCTCCTCTCTCTCTCTCTCTCTACCCTGCTTGCCCCCCACGGAGGTTCACGGGGGTGAAACAAAAATGGACGGGCGTTCTTCTGGTGCTCCACCGCTCCAATGGCCTTGTTGCCGATTCTCGTTATAGCGCGTGAACATGCGTGAACGTGCGCGATTTTGGACCGAGACAAGGCTTGATAGACTCGGCATGTGGGCTGCTCGAGTCACACACGATGCCGCACTACCACTGCGTTGCGATCGGCTGCCAAAATGGCTCGAGAAAATCAGATAAGCTGGAGAAATTCCCAGAGACGGTCTTACCTAATGGTGAGATCGTTCAGTTTGAGCCCTTTTCTTCAAAAGTTTCAAGAAATTTGTGGATAAAAGCGATTCGAAGGCAGAACGCCGACCCGTCTCGGTGGCCTAGCGTGTGCAGCCGCCATTTCGTCGGGAACAAGCGGTACCTACATTGTTTGAACACAATCGTTATGGAACCAAAAATCAAGAAAGAAAGACTTTCATTTCCAAGCAAAAGTTCAGTTCGCACTGATAAACAGCCAAAGTGCTTGAATAAAAATTAGTGGCAAGCCACAAGTCACAGCGGGTCGACTTGACCTTTACACCGCCTACCTCTCGGTTGAAGCGACTGCCGATCTGCTTCAAGGGCTAGAGTGATAAGCTGCGCTTTTGTGTAGCCACTTAAACGCACGCCCCTGTCTTTCAGATATTTTTTCAGTTCAGGAACTTTCATTGATTTAATTTTATCGCGAACATCTTCGCCGGTCGAAACGCTCACGTTGCTCGCCATCGCATGCGTAGCCCACCTCAGGTGGACTGTTCGCGTCTCCGGCGCTGGAGAGCACCCGACTCTTCGTAACCGGCAACAGCGGTATTCACCGGGTTCCCACGCCATAGCACCGCGGGTTTTTTTTTTTTTGTTCTTTTTTTTCCTCCCAAATCCAAAACGCCATAGAACCGGAAAAACGCTTTACAGGTTATGTGTGCACGCTTACATGTGTGTAGTGTGTAGTGTGTAGTGGTGTGTAGTGTGTAGTTATTTTAGTCTAGTTAACCTTCTGTCAGTGTAGTCAGTCTAGTTAACCTTCTGTCGGTGTAGTCAGTCTAGTTAACCTTCTGTCAGTGTAGTCAGGGACTTAAATATGTAAGTCCCTGGTGTAGTTATTTTAGTCTAGTTAACCTTCTGTCAGTGTAGTCAGGGACTTACATATGTAAGTCCCTGGTGTAGTTATTTTAGTCTAGTTAACCTTCTGTCAGTGTAGTCAGGGACTTAAATATGTAAGTCCCTGGTGTAGTTATTTTAGTCTAGTTAACCTTCTGTCAGTGTAGTCAGGGACTTAAATATGTAAGCCCCTGGTGTAGTTAAGGCCTCAGCAGCCTTTCCGTCGATACATGTCTTTTGTCTGATTTTACTTTTCTTTTCTTCATTGCGTATTGTAAGGTGTCTTTTTTTTAGTTTTTTTTTTTTTTTAATTTTGTTTGTTTGGGGTTTTGTTGTTGTTGTTGTTGTTGTTGTTTTTGGGGTTGTTGTTGTTGTTTTGGTTTAGTTTGTTTTGTTTTGTTTTTGTTTTTTGTTGTTGTTTTTGTTTTGTTTTGTGTTTTTTTTGTTTTGTTTTGTTTTTTTGTTTGGGGGGGGGGGGGGCGGGGTTATTACTGTTTAATTTTGGGGGTTTTGTTTTTGTTTTTGTATTGTGACATTGGGGTTTTTGGTTTTTGTTTCTGGTTTTGTACTATGTTCATGTGTCTTTTTTTTTTTTTCAAATATGCCTTTAAAAAAAAAAGAGAATTAAAAAAAAGGAAAAACGCTTTACAATTTCATTTGTCGGTTCAAACGATTGAAATGGGAAGTTTAGAGACGAGAAGCCGACTTGTACTAATACAATGTAAAGGCGTGTATAATTATGTTCATGTTTTAAAAATAACGGCTGTAGATGAGAGCAATCGTCATGGAAACTTTTGAAGCGGTATCATAGCAACGGGGGAAATGGTCGTCCATCTTGATTACTCCCCCCTGTGAGGGTGTTATGATGAAAACCCAAGGGCACAGCTGAAGGCCCATAAAATTCTGGTTGAAATAATCTCTTCCAAATTACACATGGCGGCATCCCGTCCCCTTCTATTTCCCCTCACTGTGGGAACACGCAAACAAAACAAAACAAAACAAAACATGAGAGAGAGAGAGAGAGAGAGAGAGAGAGAGAGAGAGAGAGAGAGAGAGAGAGAGAGAGAGAGAGATGATGATGATGATGATGATGATGATGATGATGATGATGAAAGGTGTTTTTTTTTTCAGGATAGAACATTTAAGCATTGCTGCCTATCTTACATGCTGTCCTGCTATTCTACATTAAAGGGTACTGAGAAAAAAAAAAACTTCCTTAGGGGAAAAAAATTCTTTTCAGTACAGTTTCCTGCCAAGGTCCCATGGGTAACTTCCCAGAGAGAGAGACAGAGACAGAGAGGGGGGGGGGGGGGTAGAGGGAGAGAGAGAAAATGGGGGGGGGGAGTATTGATGGACAAGTCAGTTTCAGTTATGCTGAAATTGTGTCTCAAACGAATGACAGTGGAATCAACTTTAATAAATCTGAGATGGATAAATTGTCTGTCAAGAAACAAGTGTGAATGGAAGGGAAGTATGAACAAAAAAAGCCGGCCGACTCAGAAGTTGAATTTCCATATGTTTTACACACTAAAAAAACAAAATGTCACGTTGTAAATTAAGACACACTGTGCTTAACATGCCATCGAGTGATACTTATCTTTCGGGTTCAGTTTAAATGTGTGTGTGTGTGTGTGTGTGTGTGTGTGTGTGTGTGTGTGTGTGTGTGTGTGTGTGTGTGTGTGTGTGTGTGTGTGGCTGTGTGTGTGTGTCTGTTTGCGCGCGCGCTGGAGACAAAAACACAGACAGAGAGTAATATGCCACTGCATACCGCGCTTCAAGTTCAATAAGAAAACATGCGAACAAATAAACAAAATTTGTTTTTGAACAGACTAAAACAAACAAAATCCCAAACACATACAGCCGCAGTGACGGCTAGTCCTGCTTGATCCCCAGGAACAAAACTGCCTTGATCTAAAATGATTTCCTCTCTCAGCTTCTGAACTGCTGTCATGGCTACGTTACTCTTATCCTTTTCAATAAAAGCTAGGGATTTGACAAAATGTCCTCAGGTCAGGATTGTTACATTTTCACTTTCGTCAGAGATGAATTTTTTTCAAATGTCCCTTTTGATTGTGAGAGCACAAAGTTTAACCGAAATTATGACGTTAAGTTTTTCGTGTATAGTTTGTGTTTAACACAGATTTAACTAAATTCTCTCCTGGGATTTTGGCATTTAAAGATTTCGTCTACGGATTTTCCCCAATACATTTGTACCTGTAAACAGCTTGCACCGATTTCACCTCTCATCTCATCTCTGGCACATTTGATACTCACTACGCACAAGTAGGTCGATCCGTGCACTGCAAGCGTGACTCGTAAACAACCAAAACGAAGAAGAAAGTGACAATGATATCCTACCTGGGCCGTCCTACAATGGCGTAGTATTCATTGAGTGCTTTCAGGTAGCGTCTCAGTTCTCCCGGACTCCGGAACTCGTCTGGTCGTGCAGGGGGCGCCAGCATGGCGTCTTGACACGTGACCTCCACTAACACAAGGGAGGCGACTAGCAAGACCGGAAACAATAGTTTGTGCATGGTGTGCAATCTGAAACAGTGAAGAAAAATAAGTCGTAGTTATTGTACAAAAAGTCTGATCGCTGTTTTGACTCAGATAAACATCAAAATTATTGTGCAAAATTGAGCCCGCTGCTCTGGGTTGGGGTCGCAAAACAAGGGCAACTACTGGCGCATCCGGAAGTGACAGTCTGCTCATGCGCAGACTTGTGATCGGAAAGACAGTAACTGGTTATTTTTCACTGCAATGCGCTGTTCCTCAACAAAAAGTGCAATTTTCAGAGAGCATGCATGATTATGTCTAAACACAACTGTGTTATGCATGAAGACATTTATAATGCCCTTTCAGGGGAGCTCGGGTGATTGAATACCATAACTCACACTTCCGCGCTCTGTTTCCTTATACTATTTTAAAGCACGTAAAGCACTTGTAGTTTAACTAACTGAAAATTTGCACTGGCGAGTGGTGTAAACAGTGACGCCTGATCTGAGTATGGGAGAATATACCTAAAGACTAAACTGACAGCGGCTGAAGAACACCATCGTCGATGCTTCTGTAACTAGATTTGTTTTACAGGTACGGGTGTTAAACCTACGCAAACCCATTTAGCCTCTGGGAGAGGTGGTCCACCTTCGTCTGACCTCTACCCTTCGACCTGTCCAGCTTGGGTGACCCTGCCAGGAGCATGTGCTCCCGCTGGCATAGTTCTCTGGGTCATTGAGGTACACAAGCCACTACCCCACGACAAGGGGTGGACCGTGTAGGGTGAAGAACACATCAGTCGCTTTTGGTTTTCTTTCTTTCATTGGTGTTTCTTCCTTTGGTGTAGTTTTGTCCCTTCTTCTTCGTCCCCACCCCCCTTTGCCCCTCCTCCCTCCTCCTATCCCTTTCCCCAATACGCTGGTTCCGGATCTTCGTCAACAAAATTATTTTCTCAACTATGCTATGTCGGTGTTGATTCAGCATGGAAAAAGCAACTCGCTGCTGACGGCCGGCCTTATTAATTACGTTTTCTTTTCAGTCCGGTTTCCTGCCAAGGTCCCATGGGTAACGGCTATGTACAAGAATTGTCCAATCTTCCACAGGAACCCTAACGAAGATCGCCAAACCAGTTTCAGTTTATCTGACTGGAGTTTTGTCTGGCTAGCCCCCCCCCCCCCCCCCCCTTCCGTGAATGAAGACTTCATCGCCAAAACCAAAACCAGAAGCAAATATTTTTGGCTCGTCTCTTTAGAAACAATAAAGAACTTTGTATAAATATTGTGAAAAACGAGTTTCTGGGTTCCTGCTTAATGCACAAGTGTATATCCAATTCCTCGTGGGTGCAAGGTTTTTTTGTGTGGGGGGTTTTTACTTTTTCATCTTCAGCCGAATGCTTAGAGGCAGCATTCACGCAGAACATACCACGGAGTTGATAGATCACTCGATGAAGTAGGTTACTTCGTGGAAACTGTTCGATCAGCTGTCAGGTAAGTTATTCCCACCATAAACAATGGCATACTGACATTAACTGTCAGCAAATGCTTCCGTAGTGATCTATGGTTTGGCTTTGTTTCTTGTGGATTTTTTTTTTTTTTTTGGTCATGATAAACGTATCGTTAATATCACTGCAGCAGTTCTTCAGCTGCCCACCTCCCCCAATTCCCCCCCCCCCCAGCTCCCCCCCCCCCTTTCACCCCCCCAACCCCCCCAGTCGTCTTCAATCACTCATGTAGCGTGGAACGTTAGACTGACTAAGTCCATCTTTGCTAAGTCAACTTACATTTTCACTCGTGAGTGTGCCCGTATGCTCGTAATACTGTATCTTTGACGATTAATACAGCTCTTAATGCGATACAACGTTGTTTACACTTTGCGCGAGTGGTCGAACATTCGAGTTCTACGACTGTGGAGCACCGTCTATAGTGGTCGTCGCGTCATCGAGTACGCTTCTGTTGAGTCAGTGCCAGCATTACAGACGCTGTCACTGCGCAGGTGTGTAAATGGTGTGATGATAGATATCACGAAAACAGCTCAAAACGATATCTAAGCATAACAATGGCAGCCGTACCCTTTTTATCTAACCAATCACAGCCTTTTCCCAGTTCTTTGTGCTCTAAGCACTGAGGTGGGTGGGGGTATGCTTTTGTTTCAGAATCAGAAATTGCAACAGCACAATTGGATGCGATTTTCCTGTTCTCTGTCTGTCTCTCTCTCTCTCTCTCTCTCTCTCTCTCTCACACACACACACACACACACACACACACACACACACACACACACACACACACACACACACACACACACACACACACACACACACACACACACACACACACACACACTCCACCACCACCACCACGACGTACACCCCTTGAAGGCACCCCCTCCCCCCTCCTCATCCCCCACCCTCCCCGTCACTACTTTCCTACGGTGAAAACTTCCCCAACACCATTTTTCAGTCAGGTCTTCCTACCCTTTGTCTCAGACACTTCCACTGGAACTCTTGCTTTCTATTGATCCAGTTCTGTGAAATTGGCATCCTGTTTTTTCACGGGGCTTGTGTTAAACCCTGTATTTTGGATACTTTGTCATCCCTGACTGCTTTGCAACGACTGAAAATGAGTCTCACACGCTGAAATTTATACGAAACGGCGAACGGAAGAACTGTGTGTGTGTGTGTGTGTGTGTGTGTGTGTGTGTGTGTGTGTGTGTGTGTGTGTGTGTGTGTGTGTGTGTGTGTGTGTGTGTGTGTGTGTGTGTGTGTGTGTGTGTGTGTGTGTGTGTGTGTGTGTGTGCTGTCTCCTGTATTTTCCCAGACTTGTGCTGTGTGCTCGTTAAGTTGAAATTCCTGAGTAAAAAATAATTGGCATGACGCGTGTTCCTGTTTTCAACCTCAATTTTGATGACTTACGGCAGCGACGGCTGTAATTTTCTGTCTTGTTTCAAAACAAATTGGTCAGAGAGCAGCCTAGGGCAACGTGGGAACACAGAAATATTTGGTTTAACCCTGGATCAATATCCGTCTCTTTCGAGACGCTCAAGGGGCCGCAGGGCTGGAGGACGAAGCAGTGAAAGCCTGCTGCTGCTAAGCGTGCAAACCTCCACCCTGGTATTCACTCTGGTGCGTGCGACAGTATTTCTGTTTACCACACCACCGACCACAGCTTACTTTAGTCCGAAAGATGAACGTGGGAGTTTTAGCGTGCACACTTGATATTTGTGCGTGCGTGTATGCGCACAGTGTCAGCATTTAGGTTGACATTGCGTAAATGCGCCTTTTTTTTTTTTCTTTTTTTTTTTTTGCTGCCCCAACTCTTTGCCAACTCCAGTGGTGTTCCTCCCAGGTCATGGATGGAACCCACGGAGGACTCGGAAGCTGGGACAATTTTTATTATGCATGATGATGGAGATGAGGATGATAGTAAGATGATGCTATGGAGGTCCATGTGGTTTGGGACTGCGGGACAGGGCCTCATTCTACGCTTCCTGTCATAAATATCCCGGCATGAACCAGGCCCGGGAACTACGCCACCTGCGGTGCCAGTCGTGTAATCATCCACATCATAAGACGTGTCATACCAAGGGAAGCACCCCCCAAAGTCGCACCCGTGAAGTGGGTGAAACTCGGCTGTATGGCTACAGCCTCCCCACTGGGTCCATAGCACACCCGCTCTGGGTAGGAGCCGACCTAGGTAGGAAACATCCCGCTTGCCTCGGCTGGGATTAGAACCCGGGTCTCCCGGTCCATGATCCGAAGTGCTAACCACTACACTGCGGGGGCCGGTAAATGAGCCTATTTCAACATTACAAGGTTTTACAGAAAACACATGTTGTTTCTGGAACGGTTACGATCGTGAACGCGCCTGTGCGCTCGTAACAGTCGATTTTAATGATGAGTAGAACTCTGAATACATTAAGGTCTGCTGGCAGGGGGAACGAGCACTGCAACGACCCGAAGCTATCCTACTGAACCTTTCGTCGGGTACCCACCACCCTTCACTCGCCTGGAATTTTAGACGTGATCACATTTCTGTTATGTGTTTTCTCGCGGAATGACGTATATACTAGTCGCTTTCGACTTCCGTCTGTAATCCTGTTGAATGCAATGACATCATTTTGTCTGAAATCCCGCACACGTGATTACAGGCAGAGGAAGGCAATTATTGAAAAATAACCGTTACTTTGTTTATTTCCCCCGGATGTCGTTACATAAGCGGGTTAACGCGATTACCCAAGCTTATTTTAGCTGCCCCCAAAATTACCTTTCTATCATGGCTGTCGGGGTTGGACGAAACTCCGCTTGTCTGAGTGGCTAGTTAACATTTTCTGATAATAAGATTTAGACAGGAATGAAGAGGAGGCGCATCAGACGACAAAAACTGTCCCCACACACGAATGTTTTCTGGACATCGCGGGTGTGGTTAAACAAGATATGGCCAATCAGCGTTTATACCCAGAGAACTTCAAAGTACCCGACTACGTTGTCGATGAGAACTTCAAAGTCTCCATCTGCGCTATCGCGAAGAACTTCAAAGTGACCGGTTGCTGCATAACAGGACGACGGTACCGAAGCGGACGACACAACCCTCTCCAACCCACGCATCCATCTCATTATGTTAATTTGAAGAGTTGGCCTTCCGCTGTAGCTCAATGGGTAATTGTTTCGAAGGCTTGGCTTCATCTTGAGCGAAAACCTCTTCAATGATACTGCAAAACAAGCTGGGCCGTTTGTTTTCACTGTCCAGTAAAGCTGTTGTTATGGTTGTTGGTGGTGGTAAAAATGGTGTTGGTGTTGCTTTCTGATTTTGCTGTACAGTTGTTGTTGGTGGTAGTGACATTGATAGCTTCTTTATTGGTTGTAACAGCTTTCCGAAGTGTTGCTTCTTTTTCTTGTTGTTGCTTTGTTTTGAAGTTTGTTTGCGCTTGCTTGTATGTTGTAGTTGTTTGTTTGTTTGTGTGTTTGTTTGTTTGTTTCTTAGCAGGTTTTGTTTGTTGTGGGTTTTTTTTTGTTGTGGGGGGGGGGGGGGTCGGATGGTAGGGGGTATCCTGAGCATTGCTTGTAGTAAACTGAAACTCTTTTATGCTGAATTTAAGAGGTCTAATAGAGTTTTCTTTAAAAATGAATTTGGGTTTGTGAAAACTAGTTGGCGACCAGGTAAGTCTGGATCTTCAGTAAAGCAGCCACCAATGTTAGCTTCTCGTACAGTACTAATACTAATAATAAAAAAGCATACAATACAATACAATACAATACAATACAATACAATACAATACAATACAATACAATACAATACATTACAATACAATACATTACAATACAATACAATACATTACAATACAATACAATACAATACAATACAATACAATACAATACAATACAATACAATATTGTAAGCGAATACAATAGGATGGTTAGTGGATTGCACCTTATAAAGTGACACCGCAGACTTTCTGAGCGAGTACATATTAATGTTGCATTACGTGTGAAATTCATTCACAATCCAGTTCTTACCAAAGCTGACAAAGTAAAGTGATACTTTGAACCAAGCACAGCCGATCTCGTAAGTTCTGTAAAGTGAATGAACGCAAAGGGCCTTGCCATTCTGAATGACGTCAACTCCACCGACCAATGATAAAAGGGTCTAAGTGCCACTTAAATCAATGGCGTTTAGGCCCTTGTACAAAATTACAGTAGAACTGCGTGCAACCTCAGGCTATGCATGTATGGGCGGAAAACAGGAATATCAGCTGTGTATATCCTAGAGCTATAGTGGTTCCGTGTGTACTGTGATCGTCGTTAGGCTGGTGGTCAGCAATAGAACATGACGAGATATCGGTACATGGACCGGCCAGTGACACCGCAGTGAACGTGCTCTCCACAACAAAGATGCGTTACCACTTCACGTCATGGCTAACGAGTACTAACCCTCCGACGGCTGCGATGGAGTTACACTTACAGCGATTCATTTGCCCAGAAGCGGGGGCAGCCGAACGATTGCAATTATGCTGGCACTTGTGTGTGTGTGTGTGTGTGTGTGTGTGTGTGTGTGTGTGTGTGTGTGTGTGTGTGTGTGTGTGTGTGTGTGTGTGTGTTGTCAGTACAGCTCAAATCCTGGCTATGAGAAGGAAATTTGTGCTTGCGTGGGAGCCCGGGCAGCCAAGCGGTAGAGCTTCGGACATTCAATCCTGTGGTCGTGAGTTCGAATCCTGGCTAGGATGCAGACGTTTATGCTTTTTCCCCGTTGCCCCCCCCCCCCCCCCCCCCCGCCCCTCCCCCCCCTTCCTTCTTCATGTGGTGGAAGAAGGACGTTAAAACCCCAAACACCCACCCACCCACTGCGATGCCCCCAGAGGTTGGGGGAATAAAACTACCCTGACTTGAACTGACTGCTGTGACTTTTTTTTTTTTTTTTTTTTAAATTTCTACCTGCAATTTGAATGTAATCAGCATGTTGTTGAAACCCACTGACATACAAAAGGGGCGCAACTTCGGATTCCTCCCCCAGAAAGCACAGTGGAGTGACGTAGCCTGAAGTAGGTAATTTGACTCTAGACAAATCTGCCTGTCCACTGGCTTCCGCTCCCTTTTCCTGCAATCTGTTGTCGTCCGACATCTCGCTCTAAAGGGGGGATACTATTTCGGAATGCGGGTGACGTCACGTGACAAGCTTTCCAGGTTGATATAGTGCTGTAACACGATGTTGTCCTTTTGCTTATCTAGTGACGTCATCATCGTGCGTAGATCAGCGGGCATTTTCTTTTGCATAGGTTGGTCTTGCTAAATTCAAATGTCTTGACTTGTTTAAAATCCCAGACACATGGATCGCAGTAAAGCATCTGAGACCATTGTGGTGAGTGGGTGGGTGGGTGTTTGGGGATTTAACGTCCTTTTCCACCACATACGGGGGTTATCAAAGACGGGGCAACGATAAAAAAAAGCCAGCACAAATATTTGGCCCCAGCCGGGATACGAACTCACGACCCGAGCATTAGAAGTCCATCGCTCTGCCATTCGACCACCCCGGCTCCCGACCGTAGTGGTGACTCTGACCGGCGTACGAGTTGTTCTAGAAGTGTACCGAGTACTGACTACTGAGTACACGAAGTGATTTGGTTGCGGACAGAGGACCGGGCGGATGGCGCTGATTGGTAGCGCTATTGTTAGAAGTTTTGTCGAGTCCCAGTCTGTTCAGAAACCGACCGTAGGCTTAAATAAACTCGTATTTCTCGAATATTTAGGGATGTTCCGATTCGGGTGGGCCGAACCGGTTTTCGAATTGCGATTTCACGACGAAACCGGGGTTTTTTTGTTGTTGTTTTTTCTCGGCGATTTACCGCGAACCGGTGTAACAGACCTTTGAGGGGAGGCAACCCCGAGTAAGCGTCAATGGCTTCATCTGTCGGAATTGTTCCGCCAACTTCTTTCACAAAGAAACTTTTCCAGACTGCTGATTTCCCTCTCGGATTTTCGACGAGACGTTCACGTTGTTGAAGTTGTTCTGGCACTTTTCAGTCGATAGCGACAAGAGTTATGCCCCTTTTACAACTTCGGCAATGTCCGGAAAGGTTCCGGAAGTTGCCGAGTGAATCGCGATTCGAGCGTCGAACCGGTTTATTGAATCGTCCAAAAACTAAATCGATTTTTTCCGGTTTTCGATAAATCAGCACATCCCTACGAATATTAGAAGCGACAAAGTCACGAAAATGGACGCAATGACCCACCATGTTACACCTCTTCTGAAGGAATTACACTGGCTACCGTATCATGTATAAAATAGCAACACTAGCTTACCGTCACTTCGACAAATCTCTCCCGCAGTACCTCACAGAGAAGCTCACTACGTATGAAACCTCCCGTTCATTTCGCTCATCTTCTGAGAAACTATTAAAAATACCCCGTGTCAGTCTGAAACCTTATGCCAACGTTCTCTTCAGTTACTCTGCTCCCCAAATCTGGAATTCACTGCCCCGTCTCCCTTAGAAGCCCTCCCTACTCTGTCACAAGTTCAAGGTACACCTTTAAAACCTATCTGTTTCGGCAAGCTGTTCCACTAAAATTTTTACCGTATCCTCTTCTGTATCCCACATCCGCCCCCGTGGATGGTGTGATTGTGTTTGTTTGCTGTGTGTGTGTGTGTGTGTGTGTGTGTGTGTTGTGTGTGTGTGTGTGTGTGTGTGTGTGTGTGGTGTGTGTGTGTGTGTGTGTGTGTGTGTAGCGCGCACTGAGTGCTCTCTTGGGCAGATTTTCTGCGCAATATAAAAACAATTTATTATTACATGAAACATTCTTCTATCTGGAAAACAGCCTCGGAGCATCGAAAGCGACAGTTTTCCGATCACAGTCAGCGGCGTCACAAACACAGAGGCTTAAACTATCATTTAACCCTTTATTTCCAAGTTAATCTCTCGGAAATCAAAAGTACATTACGACGTGTAGAGTTCTAGAGGTAATAGTTTCACAGAAACCGTTTACGCGTGACGCAAAAGGGTTGTTCTAAAGTTTTGGAATTATGTCAACATTCCGTCACTTATATCATTATTATGTTCATTCGGGCTGATCGTCGGGGGTTCTCTCCGGGTACTCCGGCTTCCTCCCCCTCTGCTTTGGAAATGTTCAGCCCACCAAAGTTGAAAAATATAATAAATTATGCAATTCTAAACTCCGAAATTTAAATAGCTCATAATTATTATTATTATTATTACCAATCTGTTAATAGCTGATATGCTGAACAATTGTGTAAGACAAGATGTCCTGACTGAAAAAAATGCAAGGCGGGAGTACAGATTTGTCGTGGCTTCCTAATGTTCTATGATTTATTTTGCTTTTGTTTCTTCGCCGTCATGTTTAGAAAATCGTTTCTTTGTGTCTGTGCATAACTTGAAAAATATGTCCTGTTTCGACTGGTCCTTTTGGTATGCGTGACTTTTATACGTTTTTGTTCATATTGCCGTTGTTGTTGTTGTCATCATTATGGTTGTTCTAATCGTTTTGTTCATGTCGTTTATGTTGATTTCGATCCTGTGTTTGCGTGTTAGGTTTTTGTCTGTATTTTGCTTCATATTGTTGTTGTCGCTGCGTCATAACCGTTTTTTATGTTGTTGTTGGTTTGTTTTTTGGGGTTTTTTTTTTGGTTTGTTTGTTTGTTGTTGTTGTTGTTGTTTCTGGGACTTTTTTTGTTTTTATTTTGTTGTTTTTTTTAGGGGGGGGGGGATGCTTGTTGGTTTTTGTTTGGTTTTGGGGTTGTGGTTTGTTTGTTTTTTTTGTTTCCTTTTTTTAACAAAAGTGCAATCCAGAGTAAACAACTCTCTCTCTCTCTCTCTCTCTCTCTCTCTCTGTCACACACACACACACACACACACACACACACACACACACACACACACACACACACACACACACACACACACACACACACACACACACACACACACACACCCATCATGTGCCTATTTCACAACCGGGCCGACAGATCGTTAAACAATTAGCTACCGAGTCCAAAGAGCCGCCATTAGTTACTAGAGGAAGAGCCAGCAAAGTGGCCGACATCCCAATACAAAGTCCATCGGATCTTCTCATTTTCTCCTACGACCTGCCCGGTGATTGGATTAAGTTAATAAGTCAGGTGACCGACCTTTTCTCCAATCACGCGTAGGCGCACGAGCACTCGGACAACTCTCTGAGCAGCGAGAATTTTCTGCACCTACGTGGATATGTGCGGGCGGGCGGTGGTCTAGTGGTTAAGAGACTTGTCACCAATGCGAGAGGTCAGGGGTTCGAGTTCTACTCGGGGCAAAGAATTTTTCCTTCTCGTATGTGGCACTGTTCATTCGGGCCGATCGTCGGGGGGTTCTCTCCGGGTACTCCGGCTTCCTCCCCCTCTGCTTTGGAAATGTTCAGTCCACCAAATTTGAAAAATAAACGCAAAAAATTCCGAAATTTAAATAGCTGAGCTGACCCTTTGCATCACGTGATTGTAATGTGTTTATGTCCAGTGTGTGAGAGAATGCGTGTGACTCACGTGAGCGTGCGTGTTGGGTTCAGTTCGCGGCGCTTTGAGCCGATTCATGAAACTGGGTAAAGCGCCTATACAATACTCATTATTGTTATTATACTAGTTTATATTAGTCTATATTAGTTGATATTAGTCTATATGAGTTGATATTAGCATGTATTAGTTAATATTAGTCTGTATCAGTCTATATTAGTCTATATTAAAATCCCGGGAACGGTCATGCTATTTCTCATTAACTCAGTTCCTACCAAGTAAGTTTGTGCACCAAGTGGGGCTGTGCACCAGTAGAACCATTTTTTTTTAAAGTCATAATTGATTCTGCATGGCTTAGTGGGAGTGTTGCACTTTGATTATACTCGTGTTTGCTGCAGTGAAAGCCGTCAAGGAACAGTCAATCTTACCTGATTTTTGCATACAGGGACCCCCCCCCCCCCCCCCCCCGGGAACGTGGGATAGTCGTACGCGGTACGGAATGTGTTAATCTATCAAGAGTTATTTAAAGGCCTAATACTTAACACTTTCAGCCCTGCCACCGTATCACCTACGGTCTCGCAGACACTAACAATAATAATTATGCGTGCATGTGACCGACTCTCATACGCTTTGTACAGTGACAGATTCCCCTACAGGACGGGTCCAGTACTTCTTGAGAAATAGGGTTTTGTACGCAAGAGCCCAGCTTTTGATCTAGCACACTTGAAAAACTCCCAGGCAGAGAGCGTTATCACTATTGAGATTCCTTCAGGGCTGAAAGGGTTAAGAATTTTATGTTCACAGATCGTTCTAGGTGTCTAGTATCACACCGCTTAGACACCTGCACAGTGACAGCATCTCAGAATCCTGACACTTAGCCAACAGAAGGGCACACACTAACGCGGCTGAAACAAGGACTGAGCGAGAGACTTGTCGGCAAGACAAATCGCTCAGATGCAGAATTTGAATTTTCGACCGCTCGCACAAAGTGTAAACAGCACTGTACCGCATTAAGAGTTCCACAAATTATAGTACATGTATTTCGGGCGTACGGGCACATTCACAAACGAAACAGTTCCAAAACGTTACTTGGCTTGTTTGAGGGCCAGTAAACATGAAAGCAGCGTCCGTCTCCCGGCATCCCTAGATTTACTTATACCGGAAGTGTTTGGGAAGTGGTTCACTTCGTACCACTTACATACATCCACAACCTACAGCTCCCGCAGACTGGCAATGCGCCAACAAAAGGCCAGACGCACAGCGAAAACGAGGCGTCTATTATCCACTGCGTAGAAGAGATTCGGGCCGTTTCAGATTTGGTTGGTACAGGCACAGGTGTAAGGTGGGTGTGTGTTTGGGAGTTTAACGTCCTTTTCCACCACAAATGAGTGATATCAAAGACGCGGCGTCGAGAACAAGCCCAGCACAAATATTTGGGCTCATCCGGGGAATCGAACTCACGACCGGAGAATTAAAAGGGCAGAAGTCAAGTGTATTGTATGAAGAGCTCTACTAATAATTAAGACAGACCATTTTGAGCGTACATGCACGTACAGCACAACTGTTCCAAAACAGAAAATGTCTTCCGTGATGCCGAGTGTTGTAGAGGTCGCAAAAAGCCAAGTGCTGCATTTTCGATGGAAATATCTAGACCATCCCAGAACATGCTGGTGCAATTACGTCAGTAAATTACGTCACCTTGGACAGATTTCGAACTTGCCAGTAAGTTGAGGAATGTTCTAGATCTGACCTGTTTAGTATATAAGCAGCCCTGCACAGCGTTCTGGGTTCTTCCTCTTTCATGAATTTGTTCTCCACGCATCTTCTGTTAATAAAGTATTGGAGTTGTACTCTGTTGTATCCCGTGTCTTCTCCGCGAGTGCACGAAGAGAGCGACACAGCAGAAATAAAATACAACACAGAGTTAACTCGAAACAGGCGATTCAACTTGGAAACTATTCAAGTTGCTTAACCGAGGTTCGGTCAAGGGATCTTGGGACTGCATTGCTAGTTCTGCCTGGTCTTTTGCCACTCAATTCTATCTCGCCCCATCTCTGCTCTAGTCTCTCTCTTGAACGATATTCTATGGCTTCTGCGATGAATTGCTGTCGTGTTTGGTCATTTTCTGTGACTTGAAAATGATGGCGAATTTCTCTGAACGATAGGAAACCCATAAACGGAATTTTATTAGACAGCCGCTGAGTCAGTTATTCCGATCGCCAGACGCATCTATGTACTGTGATTTACTTTTTCTGGACTTTTCGGTCTAAAGGTAGGTCTGCCGGCAAGGGAGGTTACTTTTGAACTTTCAGCCTCGCCATTTCAACGGCTAAGACTGAACGAAACAGTAAGCACTGTGGTCACTTTTTTTTTTTTTTTTAATAAGCTATCATTCTTTAGAAACTATATCTTTATGTAGTAAAATCAAAAGCAATGACATTTTTCAAACCTTTCTCCAATATGAAAATTCAGATAAAAGGTGAGTAACCCCCGCCTCCCGGGTAAATAAGAACAACACATGAACGGAAATAATTCAGTTATAAAGTAAATAATAGTTTAGTAGGAGCATGTGCACCGGTGTAACGTGCTTTCAATGCATGGGAAGTGAAGAAGCTGGGGGAGGGGGGGAGGGGGGGAGGGGGGGGGGGGAGGGGAGGGGGAGGAAGGGGGCACCACCTTCCTGTATGGAACAAACAGCATGATAAAAGATGATGCACGTAATAATAATTGTATTTACAAAGAGAACATCATTTGAGCAAGAACTCCGCATCCATAATATAAAACAAGTAACCGTTCTCGTGACCGTTACGAAGTTTTTTTTCCCCTCTAACAAGCTGTGGTACAATGCATCGCTAGTAATATCAAATGTAAAAGTATTGGAATCAACATGCGTATATATGGCAAACCAATGAGGAAATGTCATCACGGTGATGAAAAATACTGCACATGATTGTAGCTTACCATGCGTGATTACTATCAAAGAAACAAATGTACGAACGTTTTGTGGCATTCAAAAATGTCCAGAAACCAAGAAAAGTCATGATTGTTGCTATGTTTTCGGCCCTTCTCGTAACTGTGAGAGAAACATGGTTGTCGACAAAGTAAGTATTATCGGGGTAGATTACTGCACCAGATTTTAGAACGAGTGAAATAAAACAAGTATCAAACAGGTTTCTTGTGATCGAAACTGAGTGGCTGACCATTTTCATCCACCTTTAAAAAAAATCTTTTTTAATTTTTTGTTTTACTACTGATTTTTACTACTTCATCACTACTGATTTACTTTCTGTCTGTTCTTTTTTTTCCGTATCTCTCCGTCCACCCGGGGCTACACATATTTGTATTATAAAAGTGCAATCGTGTCATATTTCCTGTTTAAAAAAAAAACAAAAGTGACACTCGACGATAATGATTGTGTATTTTTTTTTCCTTGCACACGAAAATCATCCGCGAAAATAAGTTTTTTCTTATAATTTGATTTCAGAAATAATAAAGTGTATAAAGACTTCAAAGAAAAAAATGAAAAGACACTTGGAAATGAAGAAGAAAAAAAACCCCAACACTAACTACAGTGTTGATTCGTAAGTCTTAATCTAGTTCGAAAAGTCACAACTGCTACTGTAACTGTTTTTTTTTTTTTTTCCTGTTTGGAGAGAAAGAAAGAAAGAAAGAAAGAAAGAAAGAAAAACCAACACAGAGCATTTGCGTGTATTTCTTACACTTTCAGGAGAAAAAGTTTTTTGTTTTTTTTTAAATCGGTATACATATGTGTAAAACGAATCATAAAGACTCAACCTTAGAATATTTTCTTACCTGTTTAATAAGCGAAAATCGGACGGTTTCTTTCTTCTTCTTCTCTTTCTTGTCCTTCCTTCCTCTTCTTCTTTAGCCGGCTCTCGCAGACGACAAATTCTTCCAGAAGAAGATCCCTGACACTGACGGTGGCGCTCGCGTCTGGGTGGTGTCGGTTCGAGTCTTGTAATCGAGGCCGAGTGACTCCCGCAACAAGTTTTATACAACCGTCAGAGACGCTTGTGTCACTGGCAGACCTAGCCAAGAACGGGAACCCGCGAGCGGCCAGAATGCGCCGCTAGGTGTCGCGCGCCGGGACATTTTGCGTGGGTTGTCTCCTCCTTTTCTCTGCCGCTGATTGGCCCCTCTAGGGGGCGTTGGAGTTTCTGGTCGGCGGCCATGTTGGGGTGGAAATGAAATGGCGGGATTAGAATATAGATACGTTTGAAAATGTGAACTTGAGGACCAGTTGAAAAGGAACCTGTTAGGATGATTAAGTCTGTTTTTGTGTGTTTCACGGATTAGGAGACGGAGGGATACACATAGAGACCTTATGTGTCTTGTACCAGTAGTGTTAGTGGTATTCAGACTTGGAGTATCTTGTGTTTTTGTTTTGTTTTTGTTTGTTTGTTTGTTTTGTTGTTGTTGTTGTTGTTGTTGTTGTTGTTGTTGTTGTTGTTGATGGTGGTGGTGGTGGTGGTGGGTTTTTGTTGTTGTTCTTCTTCTTCTTTAGTGTTTTTCATTGTCGTTGTTGTTGTGTTGGTGTTGTACTGCATTGACGACTAGTAAAGCAGACGAGAAGGGAGTAGGCACACCCCCTCCCTTCCTCCCTCCCCCCCCACCCCCGCCAACACACACACACACACACACACACACACACACACACACACACACACACACACACACACACACACACACACACAGAGTCTCCCCTCCCTACACACAAACACGCAATATACACACAAATACGGCTGAAAAAAGGAAATATTTGTTTTTAAAAGAAGCACACCCAAAAGACATTACACGGATCGGACCCAGTCAAGATCAGGTTTCGGTTTTCCTTACTCGTTGCTGTCAGTATGGAACCATCGTGTTTTGTTGTTTTTGTTGTTGTTGTTTTGTTTTTTGTTTTTGTTTTTTTTTCTGATCGTAGTGAGCGAATCTGTTTCACTGAGAAGTTGTAAGGATAAACCGAACACTAGAATGGTTCAAATCAGTTTTGGTAACTATATAAATCGGTGCAGTTCTGAAACATGCGAGGCAAACGCCATTTTTGTACACGTACATGTATTGTCAAGCCATAACCTTCAAGTTGTAGCCAAACTGACCAGAGAAAAAAAGCTATTGACACTGTGATGAGAATTTGTGTTATTTACGGATGAAACTGACACCAGCTGCTGTCTCCTTCGCTTGCTATGACGACAAAATACGTCACTGTCCTGACCTCAACTTTTACAGACACCTAAGTTAACACCTAGGCTGTTTTTTGTAACTTCTAGTTGGTAGTGCATGTGTGTTTATATGTGTGCGTGCGTGCGTGCGTGCGTGTGTGTGTGTGTGTGTGTGTGTGTGTGTGTGTGTGTGTGTGTGCGTGTTGTGTGTGTGTGTGTGTGTGTGTGTGTGTGTGTGTGTGTAGGGGGGGGGGTGGTCTTATCTGACTAGAGGTTTAGTGAAGATTCTAATGTACGGCCGTAAGGACAGGTAACACTGTACACAGATAAGAAGCGGCTAGTCATGTACGACCTGCCACTACCACACATACTGCCCGCGTCATCACCAAAGGCCCGCTACTCCTGCGCCCTTTGGCTTGCGGCGAGAGTAATGGCCCTGACAGCACCACGTGACGGCCGCCATTGTTGCTCCACAATAGACTTCTAATTAACCGAACTCCGCCTTTCCCGTGTCGCACTGCGCTGGCGACGCACTGAGGGTGCAAGAAACGTCCATGTGACGCACTATTCTCATTTGGTAAAGTTTTTCTCCAGGGGAAATCGGTTTGCGCATGTCCGAGTCTCTACATGCCGAAATGGACTCTACCTGCGGCAGCTGGAAATTACTAACGCAGGAAAACTAATATTAGACTGTTGGATCGGCTAAACATAGGGAAATAGACAATCAAGACAACTGCGCAGTTTCTGTTTGGTAAAGACAACGACTTTCTGACTAACAGTTTCTCGTGGCGAAGGAGAAGTGTTGAAACCGTTTGACATTTCTAATCTCGTAAATTGTTCGAAGCTGTTGCTGTGACCGGCCCCGTAGTGTAGTGGTTAGCACTTCGGACCATGGACCGGGAGACCCGGGTTCGCCAGCCAGCTTTTCCTACCTAGGTCGGCTTCTACCCATAGCGGGTGTGCTATGGCCCCAATGCGGAGGCCGTTGCCACACAGCCGAGATTCACCCACTTCACGGGTGCGACTTTGGGGGGTTCTTCCCTTGGTATGACACGTCTTATGATGTGGATGATTACCGGGCCTGGTTAATGCCGGGATATTTATGACAGGAAGCGTGGAATGCGGCCCTGTCCTGCAGTCCCAAACCACTTGGACCTGCATAGCACCATCTTACCATCATCCTCATCTCCATCATCATGCATGATAAAAAAAAATGCCCCAGCTTCCGAGCCCTCCGTGGACTCCGCCAGTTACCTGAGTGGAACACCACTGGAACTGGCAAAGAGCTGGGGCAGCAAAAAAAAAAAAAAGAAAAAAAAAGCTGTTGCTCTGATGTCCAGCATCGCACTACTATATTTAGACACGGTTATAGGTTCTCACGGGCTTACATTAAGCAAACAGAAGCCAACCACACAGCGTCTTCCACGGTCTAGTCACACGTTTAACTAGAAGAGTACGTTTTCGCGGCGGTTTGTCCGTTGTCTGACACGGTTATAGGTTCTCACGGGCTTACATTAAGCAAACAGAAGCCGAAACACACAGCGTCTTCCACGGTCTAGTCACACGTTTAACTAGAAGAGTACGTTTTCGCGGCGGTTTGTCCGTTGTCTGTCTGTATCAAACTTTAACAATGCCGTTTTCACAAGAACTCCAAATACTAGAAACACTAAGGAAAAGCAAAACATATCAGTTTTAATGATCTTTCCTAAAGGTCAAGGTCAAAGGGTCATGACAAAAGTTGTAAATATGTATATTCTCATTTTCTCGGCAACAACCCGAAAGCCCAAACATTGCACAGGTAGGCTACAGTTGGTATGAAAAGGCTGTTGTGCCTACAGTTTTGGGTGACCTTTCCCAGAGGTCGCAGAGATTGGACAAAAGTTCTAGAGATTAGAGAGTCTTTCTGTGAAACGTCTAAATCCGGGAAGGAGAAAAATTGGTGGGGGAAGGGATGGGGGGGGGGGGTATCGACCTCTTCCTACTGGCCTTGGCAGTGACTGCCCTTTCGCGATCGACCCAACAAAATATCCACAGCCCTTTCAAAGTCAGCTCGAACCATTTGAGACCCCCCCCCCCTCCCCTCCCCTCCCCTTTTGTGGGCTGCTCAGACCTTGATGTTATGCAGTGCTGTGTTGAGCTGTCCCAATATGATAGGTTGCTTCCCTTTTGTCTTCTCCAGACGGTTTCGAACTGTATGAGAATTCTCGCGGGTAATCGTCGCCATTTTTAAGTCGCATCCATCGCTTGAAAACGAAAGTCGTCTATTTGTTTTTCGTGTGTCCGACCAAGATGCTTGCAAGAATTGACTCGCAAGCGAAAGCAAGAAAACTTAACTAAAAAAAAAAAAGGGGGGGGGGGGCGTCTCTGAAGAATTGCTGAACTTTTCCTTGGACGAAGATGAAATAACCGGTGTTCGTGACATTGAAGCAGCCTTGTGGCCGTCCCTAGTCCTCCCCCGCCCCTCACCCCCTCAGCATAGCGCGTCTGATATGCAGACGCGAACTTGTGACTTCACCACTTTGTCACACAATGCTACTTTGCCGAAAATTTCGTGTTTTGTTGTTGTTGTTGTTGTTTTGTTTGTTTGTTTGTTTGTTTTTTTCGGTATTTTGTGCTTTACCGAAAGATCTGCAGACTTTATTAAGCATCGTTCACAGTGGGACTAGTACATGCACTAACAGACGTCGCGTAGTGGTTGTGTGATGTGGATGTTTTAACATTTCACTGCAGTCTTTCCTTGCCACTCACTCACTATCACAGTAGGTCCGAGTCAGGCCCAGACGGCGCCAGAAAAGACGGGGTGACAGACAAGGATGAAGACGTCGTACCGTACATTATACCACACAACACTAACTGCCACAGTTTCATCGCCAGATCGCGTGGACAGGGTGGAAGACTAAGCGTGTCCAAAAGGGCAGGGGGTTAGTGAGACGTAAAAGTGACGCGACTGGAGAATGGTAACGCAGCCACCATTAACCCTTTACAACTTGGTCAGCCACCATTCAGGCTGGGGAAAGACTGAAACCTAGGTCGGGGTGCAGGGGCAGCGCCCTTCTGGGGGGGGGGGGGGGGGGGGGTGGGGGGGGGGGGGGGGAGGGGGGGGGGGGGGGGGGGGGGGGGACCACGGGGTCAGTGACCCATTTAAGAAAACAAAGTTTAGCATTTGAAATACATGTAGTAGCCTGCCGACATGCAAGAATTAGAAAATGAAGTTAGACTGTCCCATATGGCATTACATGAAGTTAGACTTCCCATATGGGATTACATGAAGTTAGACTTCCCATATGGCATTACATGAAGTTAGACTGTCCCATATGGCATTACATGAAGTTAGACTTCCCATATGGCATTACATGAAGTTAGACTGTCCCATATGGCATTACATGAAGTTCGACTGTCCCATATGGCATTACATGAAGTTCGACTGTCCCATATGGCATTACATGAAGTTCGACTGTCCCATATGGCATTACATGAAGTTCGACTGTCCCATATGGCATTACATGAAGTTCGACTGTCCCATATGGCATTACATGAAGTTCGACTGTCCCATATGGCATTACATGAAGTTCGACTGTCCCATATGGCATTACATGAAGTTCGACTGTCCCATATGGCATTACATGAAGTTCGACTGTCCCATATGGCATTACATGAAGTTCGACTGTCCCATATGGCATTACATGAAGTTCGACTGTCCCATATGGCATTACATGAAGTTCGACTGTCCCATATGGCATTACATGAAGTTCGACTGTCCCATATGGCATTACATGAAGTTAGGCTGTCCCATATGGCATTACATGAAGTTAGGCTGTCCCATATGGCATTACATGAAGTTAGGCTGTCCCATATGGCATTACATGAAGTTCGACTGTCCCATATGGCATTACATGAAGTTCGACTGTCCCATATGGCATTACATGAAGTTCGACTGTCCCATATGGCATTACATGAAGTTCGACTGTCCCATATGGCATTACATGAAGTTCGACTGTCCCATATGGCATTACATGAAGTTCGACTGTCCATATGGCATTACATGAAGTTCGACTGTCCCATATGGCATTACATGAAGTTCGACTGTCCCATATGGCATTACATGAAGTTCGACTGTCCATATGGCATTACATGAAGTTCGACTGTCCCATATGGCATTACATGAAGTTCGACTGTCCCATATGGCATTACATGAAGTTCGACTGTCCCATATGGCATTACATGAAGTTAGGCTGTCCATATGGCATTACATGAAGTTCGACTGTCCCATATGGCATTACATGAAGTTAGGCTGTCCCATATGGCATTACATGAAGTTCGACTGTCCCATATGGCATTACATGAAGTTCGACTGTCCATATGGCATTACATGAAGTTCGACTGTCCCATATGGCATTACATGAAGTTCGACTGTCCCATATGGCATTACATGAAGTTCGACTGTCCCATATGGCATTACATGAAGTTCGACTGTCCCATATGGCATTACATGAAGTTCGACTGTCCCATATGGCATTACATGAAGTTAGACTGTCCCATATGGCATTACATGAAGTTAGGCTGCCCCATATGGCATTACATGAAGTTCGACTGTCCCATATGGCATTACATGAAGTTAGGCTGTCCATATGGCATTACATGAAGTTAGACTGTCCCATATGGTATTACATGAAGTTAGGCTGTCCATATGGCATTACATGAAGTTAGGCTGTCCCATATGGCATTACATGAAGTTCGACTGTCCATATGGCATTACATGAAGTTCGACTGTCCCATATGGCATTACATGAAGTTAGACTGTCCCATATGGCATTACATGAAGTTAGACTGTCCATATGGCATTACATGAAGTTAGACTGTCCCATATGGCATTACATGAAGTTAGGCTGTCCCATATGGCATTACATGAAGTTAGACTGTCCATATGGCATTACATGAAGTTAGACTGTCCCATATGGCATTACATGCAGCTTGATGTGTGACGGTGTGTACAATCTTGTTTCTCCTTATCTTGGCTGAAACTTAGACGGGGTGGCTGTTCAGGAGCTTAACGTCCTTTTCCACCATGTACGGGTGATATCAAAGACGGGGCAACGAGATAAAGGCCAGCACAAATACGTGGCCCCAGCCAGGATTCAAACTAAGAAGTTTTGGCTGAAAGAATAGGAAGTTTGGTTGAAAACTGCCAAATGACTGAAAATTCCACAGCCTGCGCCCCCCCCCCCCACACACACACACTGCATCTAACCTGTGCACACTATGATGAATGTGTACTATCATTTGCAGATTTACGGAGTTAAGCACGTGAACTTTCGGGCTTTTACCGCCTACTGAATGAGTGGTAGAGCGTTAGCAAAATTGTTACTGCAAATACTGGAGCGTAGGAGAGTGTAGCAATGCTGCTGAAACTGACACTGACTTTCGGCGGTTCCCTTACATGGATCCATCATTTTTATGCTGTAAATTTTACAGCATAAAATCCATTCAGTTGCGCCCAATAGCGGGGATGAGAAAAGAGCCATTAACTGACACTGACTTGCCGGGGGTAACAGGTGTGCGGAGGGAACATGGATGGACCATTCACCAGAAGCACGTCTCCTCAAACATCTCAGAGGATGCCACATTTCTGTCTTCAGTCTCCATTCAGCTCTGTGAAGTCTTTCGTTCACTTAAAGTCTCGTTACAGAAGTTGGGGCGAGGAACTCCAACCAACCCCAACTTTCTGACACTGAACATGTCATCATGCACGTAAAGGTGAACGCAGAGAATCTTTGTTTTAAGGGGCGAAGGATTTCAGAGAGACAAGGCATGTTTAGTAGGACTTCGTAACGAGGACTTCGCTGAGCACCGTAACCCACTTACATGTAAATTAGGCTGATACGGCGGAGGTCGCGAGCTGCTAACGCGCTGCCATTGGCTAATGGTACCCGTAACGTGCCTAATTTACATGCAAATGGGTTACGCTGCTCAGGGAAGTCCTCTGTACGAAGTCCTACTAAATCTGCCTACAGACAGAGAGTGGGATAAGGGGAGAGGGGCTGGGCGTGGGGGGAGGGGGGGGGGTGAGGAGGCAGAGAAACCTTAAAGTGCTGAATGAGTAATAGATTGAGAGACAATAACCTCGAAGTGGCTGGAGAATAACGTCCCTTAAAGTCCCGCACAGTGAAGTCCCTTGAAATCTGTCACTGATTAAAAATAGTAAAATATAAAAATAGCGCAGAAATAACCACGATGTTGCAACGGAGTAATTTGTTCTCAGAAACCAACCAAAGGAGCCGCCGATGTAAGAATTCGGACTAGAACACAAAATATGTTCCATTCAGACCATTTCATTACACATGTATTAAAAAAAAAACCAGGGCAAAAAATGTAGATTTTAAATCAAAAGCAAGTACAGAGGCAGTCGTGTAGGCGGTGAAAACAAAGGCAACTTTCCCTTGGCCTGTAGCCGTGTGTCCATTTTATCTCCTCATCACTCGCAATTACCCTAATCCCGGACCCCCATTCGGAAAGGGAAAGGTTAAAGAGACATAAGCCAAAGGATTTAGGTCTCTGGCGAGGCACGAAACTTGCTCTTTGTAAGAGTGATTTGAATTACCAGAGAAATGTAGTTTTGAGTTGTTCTTTCCTCGACATTATTTCACCCATGCCTTTTCCGCGTCCTTTGAAGGGGGCGGGGGGGGGGGAGAGATTGCTAGTTCCAAAAGACACAGTAGGACGGTCTGTTGTGGTTGCAGGCTTGGCGATGTTGCTCAGTGTGGTTAAAGTGTCAATGCGTGTGTCAGACTTACAACAACGCCGTGGAAAACGTTTCATCGAGCGCGCTTAATCCGTGCATGAGAATCCGTCACTTGGGACCCAATATAGCAGTGAAGACTCTGGCTGGCGTATATACAGTCTTCACAAAAAGTTCAGGACCAGTCAACATAATGGGTGACAGTTTCAATAAATCAGAAAAAAATAAACGAATAAGAGTTTTCCCGTAAAATTCGGTAGCAAGGTTAAGGGGTAATTAGTGAACATGGCGACCACTGTGTGGATGGCACACAGCATGCTTGGCGCGTTTGAAAATCTGCAATTTCGGCAAAACTAGACCGAGTTTCAGTGTTTAGTGAGCGATACCTGGGGCTTTCTGCACAGCAAAAATGAAATGCAGGTCAAAGAATGCATCCCTGGTTATGAACTGTGCTCATTTGTTTGCCTACATAAGCCGCCGTTTCAGCGATGTTCAGCACTACACCAGCATGCCACCACGACAAAGGTTGAATGACATTTGCAAGTGGTCCTTAACTTTTTGTGAAGGCTGTATGTTGTTCTACGTACGTAGAAGCGAACCGCGTACTGAGCAGACGACGTGATCTGGTGGCAGAATGAAGACCAGCTACACAGCGCTTAGTAGCTATTTTTAGCGACTTTGTCGATCGGCGTGTGGTGCAGGTACGGCAGCTTTAGGCCAAAGGAGGTCATATTTCTCTACTGTTAGATGAAACCGCAAAGTCACGAAAAAAAAAAAAAAAAAAAGGTCGCAATGTCTAAAACGAATATCAATTCATTCTGCAGTTTTTCCTCTAAGAACTCATTCCAAAAATACACACTTTAAGGCGCCCGGTCTGCAGATCTTGAAGAACCAGTGAATTCCTTGGTGAGCAGGACATTGGTTGGGGGAGGGGGGTTTCCTTACTGAACTGACTCAGATTCATGTGCACACTCGTTCAAGGTGTCTGTCTTGCCTTCCGACGTGTATGCGCGCACTAGTGCATAAAATATTAAATGACAATGTTAAGTCTGCACGTTAAAAATCCCATTCCAAGGAGACTAGGAGGGCAGGGGGGAGGTGGAGGGAGGAGGAGGGGGGAGGGCACAGTATGGAGAACTAGGACACCGACCACAACACGTTGAACGATCCTGCAGTTCCGAAAATCGCTGGACTCGCTGCAGTCAACGTGATGTGATCTGACTGCTGTCAGCCTTGCCACGGGGTAATTCTCGTTAAGGCTCCGTTAATTGAAATGCGAGTCAACAGCTAGCTCTCTCTCTCTCTCTCTCTCTGGAAAACGTTACAGTACTGAACTGTCAGGAGTGTAAAGCTTGTTCTCGTTGTTCAAGTTTAGTCACGTGTGCTCCAATGCATGCAATCGTTCATCAGCACACAAAAGAAGTTGTAACGTTTTCTCTCATGGGTAATTGAACATGGTGACTATGTCAGTGTCAGTGCAGTGTGTGTGTGTGTGTGTGTGTGTGTGTGTGTGTGTGTGTGTGTGTGTGTGTGTGTGTGTGTGTGTGTGTGTGTGTGTGTGTTTAACTTTCTTTCTTCCGTTCACTCTATTTGCAACATTCCTCTCAGTCATGTTATTTGTACTTTCCCTCCCCGACGCGCGCGCGCGCGCGCGCGCACACACACACACACACACACGCACGCACGCACGCACGCACGCACGCACGCACGCACGCACGCACGCACACACACACACACACACACACACACACCACACACACACACACACACACACACACACACACACCCCCGCCGTGACCGGTTACTCTATCCCACATCGACCTTCACTGACTCGCACCGAGTGAGTGAGTGAGTGAGTGAGTGAGTGAGTGAGTGAGTGAGTGAGTGAGTGAGTGAGTGAGTGAGTGAGTGAGTGAGTGAGTGAGTTCTTAGGGCTTCAGGCCGTGCAGTCAACAAAGACTAACTCCCTGCGAATCGCAACCGAGAGACTGCCTGTAGTATAAGTTAAAGAAATCACATACTCTAGTCGAGTTTCATCCGCTTTGAAGATCTGCCAGTTAAACTAAACAGTAAACAATCGGTATTTGGTTTCAGCGTTGCCATTTCAGGTCCTTCGTATGGAATGCACGTCCTAAGCCCGTCCGACTTTTCTTCACACAAGACAGGCTGCCTAAACTAAGCTTCACGAGATCTTCCCCCCCCCCCCTCCCTCCCGAGCAGAACGCGTGCGTGCGTGTATGTGTGTGTGTGTGGTGTGTGTGTGTGTGTGGTGTGTGTGTGTGTGTGCGTGTATGTGCGTGCGTGCATACGTGTGTGTGTGTGTGTGTGTGTGTGTGTGTGTGTGCGCGCGCGCGCATGCGTGCGTGCGTGTGTCAGTGTTGGAGTCGATGGGTGTAGATTCTATCTTTTGAAAAACAAACAAACAACAACAACAACAAAAACCCACGCCAGTGGATGGATGGATAGATCGAATGGACGATTGATCTGCTGCACTGAATTTTTTTTTTTTTTAAATTCTGATCAGTCCCCCATCCCTGTCAGCTCTCAACGCGCGCGCGCGCACACACACACACACACACACACACACACACACACACACACACACACACACACACACACAATCACAACGTTAAGAAGACAAATGGAAAATTTTCAAAACTTTATTACTGTTCAAAACGTGCACTCTCTCTCTCTCTCTCTCTCAACCACACGCACACGCACGCACGCACGCACACACGCACGCACACACGCACGCACATACACACACACACACACATTTCACATATTAATATCATAAGAATAATCACATCAAAGGCCATACACGTATTAAAACCACATGTGTAAGAAGGAGAAATCAAAGACCGCTACGGTCTTTGGAGAAATTAAAACAGGGGCGCCGGAAGATGTTGGGGGGAGGAGGGGGGCAGAATCTCAGAGGGGGGAAACGCCAGAGCCAGTGAAAGGAAGGACGTTGCCCGGAGAAAGTGAAAAGCGGGGGCGGGGGGGGGGGGGGGCGGTGTTTAGATGCTGTAAAAACCTTTCCGAACCAGTGAGCCAGTGAAAGGAAGGACGTTGCCCGAAGAAAGTGAAAAGCGGGGGGTGGGGGGGGGAGGGGGGGGGGCGTTCTCATGCTGCGCAGACAAAAACCTTTACGAACCAGGGAGCCACTGAAAGGAAGGACGTTGCCCAAAGAAAGTGAAAAGCGGGGGGGGGGGGGGGGGGGGGGGGGGGGGGGGGGGGGGGGAGGGGAGGGGGGGATTATCAGACGACTTTTTGCCAAGTCGTTTTGATACTTCATGCAACGGCTAAACTAAGTTCTTTGTTGGGTGGGATGAGGGAGAGAGCAGGAAGAGGGGTAGGGGGAGGGGATGGGGGTACGGAAAGGGAGGGGGGGGGCAAGACCATGGCTTTGCCCCCCCCCCCCTCTTGCCATAGTCACCTGATTTTCCAGGGGGGGCAAAAAGATACTCTTGCCCCCCCTGCTTGGGTACAGGGGGGGGGGCAGCTGCCCCACCTCCCCCCCCCCCCGGTTCCGGCGCCCCTGTAAAAACAAAACGGTGTAGCATGATTGCGTGACTAAGAAGCAAGAGAGAACCCGTGATCAACGGGAGGAAACTCCTGAGGTCCATCACTGCATTGATGATCTCCCTTCATTTGCAATACAACAAACGAACAGAATTCTTCCAGAAAACTCATTGGTATCGAAACATAAAAAGCGGGAAACGCAAATTGTCAAAAGTTACAAATAAAAATCATGGCAGCATCTTATGGCATTTACTCTAACCTGTTACAGACGGAGATACATACTCCACTCAAAAGTACGCACCACTGACTTTCAGTGTCAGTAACTGTGGAGCCAAATCGTGCACTAAACATCACTCGAGTTCTGTCTTCCTTCATTCCCGCGTCATGAAGCGCAGAATGGAAAAAAGTTTTAAAACACGGACCTCCATATCCAACCATTCTCATCATCATCATCACTGCATTCATTACAAAAACTGCCCCTGCTTCTGAGCCGTCCGTGGATTCAGTTTCAGCAGACATTGGAGAGGGGAGACTACCGCTTTATTAATATTATCGTTCGTGGAACCATCGCCGCGGGCACAGTGACCAACTTCAGAACAAAATACATGTAACTAAAAAAAAACAAAAAACAACCCTTTTGACAGTTAAACATTTTTGTTTGGAACCTGCATTGAACAAGAACTCGGCAACGTCAGTAAGGAAGATGAAGGCAGAAATGTCTGAAACTAGGGAAAATAACGTTTATAAGCAAAGTGATTTGTACTTGATTTTGGACGGGGAAAAAAAGGCGACTTAGATGAAAATAACTACAAAATTTAATATGTGAATTCGAACTTCACACTGAAACCTATCTGCAAAGCTAAACACTGCAAAAAGCCACTAGACAAAAACGCCGCTATTTTCGGAACGGACTCGGACATGTAGTGTAAGGAACAAAAATTCGCGGCATCCTTGGCGAGGTCGCGGCGATGAATTCCCCGGGGCTTGCAGCATCAACTACCCGCTATCACTGATTTCATCCATGACCTAGGAGGAACATCACAGAAGATGGCGAAGACTCGGGGCAGCAAACAAACAAACACTGACTCAGCATTGTTCTCAACAACTTGCTCTGTCTTCCTCGCTGTCCGCGTTAATACTGAAGCGGCTGCCGCTCCTGTGATCATATGAGTCATGCACGTCTGCAACAACGGCTTGCACGTTTCCGTTACCAACAGGACCAGCTGCAGCAGCAGCGCCCTCACCATCATCAGGGAAATATCCAGAGTCGGGCGTTCTCTCGGCCAAGCGGGCTCTGCTCTGGGTCGTGTGATCGGTTGCTTGGGGAATGACGACTTCCGGAGAAACGGTTATCGGTGAGGTGCACCCGTCTTCCTCCGGTATATACTCGATGAGTACGGGCATATGCGGTTCAAAACTCTGGTGGAGAGGGCTGTCGACAAAATGGAGAGAAGGCGGGTTATTGAAAAACTAAAACAGGGCGGGAAGAAAAGTTTTAGCCAAATATGGAAACTGGTCCACCAAAGGGTGGAGGCCGGATTGTGAGCCTTGGTTAGCCGGACGATCACTGGTGGTGTCTAGTAGCCGGCCAGGTCTCAAGGAGTGCCGATTAATGAGAAAATCAGTGGGTGCCAACACTAGTACTGAAACGCTTCTCACAGAAACAAAACAGGTAAGGAGCGGGGATTGCAAAAAGTAGCAAGAATGAAAACAAATCCATATTAATTTTGTTATACGGTAGCATAGCACAGGTCTACAGGCAGCCAGGACAAAAGCACACACACACACACACACACACACACACACACACACACACACACACACACACCACACACACACACACACACACGCGCGCGCGCGCGCGCGCGCGCACACACACAAGAGAAGCTTAAATGTGCGAAGCTTGAGAGTGAAGTGCGACACCAGAGACGTGCTGTAATAAACTCCACCCAGCTATTACTTTTCTACGCGCTCACCAGTCTTATTGTGAGTGAATGAGACTTCTTCCGCAGTCAATACAAGAACTCGCTACGTGAAGAATGTTTGCCCGATTGTCATCGTATTCCTCGGTAAGATGGCGGGCTCTTCGAACATTCACCATGTAACAGGCAGGCAGACAGACAGACAGACAGACTGAGACAGAGAACTGTCACGTACTTATGTGCTTGGAAGGGGAACTTTTTCCCGTTGTTGTTGAAGAGCTCCTCTACATCCTCTACGGGGATCTTCCCGTCCAGATAGTCCTGGATCTCCTGGATCGTCCACTCCGTCTGCAGGAACAGGTGCAGTCCCATGTCCGACAGGTAGAAAGGATCAGAGAGAATTCTGAAAACAAGTTAAGCATAATGTATTTCATTGTTATTTTATTTCGCTTTATTTTTTAACCCTGCATTGCGGATGGACTCGTACGAGGTATACCGTGCTTGTGACCGTTGTAGTGAATTTTTTTTTTTAAAATGTTCTGCAATTCAGCAAGAGGCTAAAAGGAGAGAGAGAGGGGGGAGGGGGGGGGAGGGGGGGGGGAGGGGGGGAGGGGGGGAGGGGGGGAGGGGGGTGAGGAGGGGTAAAGATGATAATGCTAGTAAGACTATTGTTATGCTCATAGACCGTTCTGAGCTGTTTTCGTGGTATCTGGGGGGTGGGGGGGGGGGCGGTGTAACATTTGTTAGATCGACAGGGAGTCAGACAGACTTACTGCTTCATCCACTGCTCCAGTCCCGCCCTTCGTTTTTCCACAAACTTCTCATCAAAACGTCCAAAGAACCGCTTTGGGGGCAGTTCCGGTGGAGAGCTAGAAATAAAATAAAAACAAACAAACAACATTTATATAAACCTATAAAGAACTGATCCATGGAACACAATTCTTCAATTTATAATTTAAAAAAAAGACACATTGCAAAGGTCAGACTTTTTACAATGCACTACAATGATTTATACTGAGTTTTTTTGTTTTGTTTTGTTTTCAAGCAGCTGAAAACTGTCAGTCACTACGTACCACGTTCAAGACTAGAAACACTGTTCCGTCAAACTGGAAGATATGTTAGCGGTACACATGCACTCCAAACCCAGTCCGCCTGCACCCTAATTCCTATCATTCTAAAGTGATAACACCAAGGAACAAGTAAGACTGCTACTGTATGTTTATATCGTATAGTTTTAAAAAAAAAACTGAATAAGGAAGTTCATCACCGAGGGGACCATGACCTGTTACAAAGGTTTGACTATCACGGGTGTCAAACAAAATGGACTGGGGTGTAGCTGGTGCCATCCTCTCCAAGTCAATCAACATTCAACGAGCTCCCACGCCATAGCACCGCTTTTTTCCAAATTCAAAACGTCCTAGCACCGTAATTTAAAAAAAAAAACCGGCCCCGTAGTGCAGTGGTTAGCACTTCGGACCATGGACCGGGAGACCCGGGTTCGAGACCCAGCCGAGGCAAGCGGGATTTTTCCTACCTAGGTCGGCTTCTACCCAGAGCGGGTGTGCTATGGGCCCAATGGGGAGGCTGTTGCCACACAGCCGAGATTCACCCACTTCACGGGTGCGACTTTGGGGGTGCTTCCCTTGGTATGACACGTCTTATGATGTGGATGATTACACGGCCGGCACAGCAGGTGCCGTAGTTCCCGGGCCTGGTTCATGCCGGGATATGCCGGGACGCGTGGAATGCGGCACTGTCCCGCAGTCCGAAACCAAACGGATCTCCATAGCATCATCTTACCATCATCCTCATCTCCATCATCATGCATAATAAAAATTGCCCCACCTTCCGAGCCCTCCGTGGATTCCATCCATTACCAGGGAGGAACACCACTGGAGCCGGCAAAGAGTTGTGGCAGCAAAAAAAAAAAAAAAAAAAAACCCAAAACAAACAAACAAACAACAAGAACAAAAAAAAAAAAAATCTTTGGATACTCAGTTGTCGGTTACAATGATTGTAAGGGGGCCGTTTAGTAGCGACCAGAAACCGAAATGTAGTAATACGTTGCTACAATCTAAAGTCGAACGTGTACATGCCGATGTTGTAAAATAACGGCTTTAGATTACACTGATCGTCGTCGGAACTTTTCAGCTCCTACTGTTCACTAAAAAGGGCCATGCGTAAATTAAAATACTATGATTCTCTGACTAGAGTAAGGAGCACACAAGCAGCAATACACTAAAACTACGATAAATGCACGCGAAAGGTTAGAAAGAGCGAGAGTTTGAGATTTAACAAGGACACTAGAGTAGAGATAGATCTACACATTTCAGGGTCTTAACGAACTATGTTAAGAATACGACTGAAGAAAGTGTGTGTGTATGTGTGTGTGTGTGTGTGTGTGTGTGTGTGTGTGTGTGTGTGTGTGTGTAGGGGGGGGGGGGGGGTTGAGAGAGTACACGAGCTCTGGAACTAAACGAAGGCACTTCTACACATCTGAAGATCTTACCAAGACTCGTCACGACTGAAATAAAACAAAACAAAAATTCGAGCCTTATACTGACCGGACAGACATCTACCCATCTAATAATCTGACCGAAATTCGTCAACACAGAAAAAAAAGACAACAAAACAAAATCAACAACATAAAAACATAGGCATATATATGTCAACTCTCTAATTTTAAATTATGTAACAGATGCATGCAAATTTACCGAAATTTGTCCAAACTGGAGAGTCTGCGTCGGAGCCATTCAAAGTCCGAGTAACGTCGGTTAGATTTGCTTTTTTTCAAGCGAAAGGCGTCTTCTGTCGTCTGCAACAAACAGATACGGGTTTAACTCTGTGTGTGTGTGTGTGTGTGTGTGTGTGTGTGTGTGTGTGTGTGTGTGTGTGTGTGTGTGTGTGTGTGTGTGTGTGTCTGAGAGAGAGAGCGAGAGAGAGAGAGAGAGAGAGAGAGCGAGAGAGAGAGAGAGAGAGAGAGAAAATGAAATGAAATGAAACTTTATAATTATTTGTCAACGGTGAAAGACATTGGTCCAGTTTTCATTCTTGCCGTTGCTAATGCCACACACACACACACACACACACACACACACACACACACACACACTCTCTCTCTCTCTCTCTCTCTCTCTTTCTCTCTCTCTCTACTACTACTACTACTACTACTACTACTACTACTGACGTCCGCTCGCACTGCAGACACGACATACAAAAGGATATGCACCTCAAACACGATGTCATACGTTGTTACTGGACCCTCCTGTGAGTTGTACATCATAGTAGTCCTCGGCCGTTTTACCTCCACCAGAAACGAAGGAACCTGGAACGGACATATATCAACATCTGGTTAAGAAATTTAAAGTGCGTGGCATCCGTTAACTTTTCTAAGCCGACTCACACACCGCACTGGGCTGCTTATGAAGACAAAATCTAAAACCATTACTGAAAGGGACTGATTCCAGTTTTGCCGGCTAAGCCAACTTATGCCGTTTTGGAACAGTTTCGCTCGTGAGTCAGTGCGCCTGTGCGTTCGAAATAATCTACCATGATGACTAGTACAGCTAGAACGTTCAGTGTGGTCGCTGAGTCATCGAGTAGGTTTCTGCTGGCCGGTAGCATTAAGCCCGGTGCACACTAGCGTCGGTGCTACATCGCGCGCGCCACGCGTGTCGCCCCTTGCGTGCTTCACGCACAGTGAAGGCTCTCACACGTGGAGTCCTGCGCGCCGCGTGCAGTGATCTCGCCATGAGTCAGTGCTTCTGAGTGTGCGATGGAATGCGAAATATTAGGGATCTGAAACGAATCATAAACTTCAGGCTGCTTGTTCGCAGTCTGAATAGAGACTGGTGATCGAGGCCACGATAACTTGATAGAATTTAGCTACAACAAACCCGGCTTTGCTGTATCGTATGATATGATATCGTAGACTGGGACGATGAGAGACTGATCAGTGACAAGCCGGCGGTTCGGTTGTGTCTAGTTTTATTTACTCCATTTATGTATTTACCGTAGTGTGAGTCAGCGGAGAGTGACACAACAAAACGGCATACCCGTCGACTGTGATATGAATCGATCTGAACATTGTAGAGGTTTCCTGTTCACGATACCGGTCGATGAGGCGAAACATTTCGTCTTCTCGCAATTCCGCCATCTTGGAAGAGAAGAGGATGGCGAGTGAGCCCTTGCTGGCTGGCTCTTCTGATTGGCTGAAACCACGCTACACGCGCGCGTCAAGCGCGCCGAATAGAACAGGTCCTATCGCCGCGCGACAGAATTTTTCAATCGTGCTACGCCTGTCGCTTCGCGCTTCAAGGGGTTGCATACGTAGACGCGCGACAAAATTTGCTGCACGCGTGGCGCGACAATGTCGCATGACGCCAGTGTGCAAGGGCCCTTAGACTGACGCCGGCTGTCACTGTCCACGTGACTAAGCACTGTGTATTGAAACAGTTCACAACATTGGAAAACGTGACTGACTTACACCTCAGAGCCATTTGTGGGCACAACACTGGTAGCATTAAAATAAAAGTGCAAACTTACTGCTCAGTTGGTATGGTTCGCCAGTTTTAAGCCCCTTTTCCATGACCGTCGTACGTCGCCCGACAATCGCGTCCCAGCGTCCATGGAAAAGGAGTTGGCAGACATCGGCCGACGCGTCGGTGAGAGTAGAGCGCGCTCTACTCTGGGCGAGACGGTGACCTTGTCGGCGGAAATCCAAGCGATCTGACTGGCCGCTAGCGGAGTGCGGCCTTGAACCGGAAACCGGAAACTTTGAAGATGGCGGCTAGCAGTGTTTCAGCCTCAACTTTCGGCGGCTAAAGTCATCGAAATAATCGATTTGATTCACGACCGGCCATACTTGTGGGAGCGAGTCGGCGAGCGCGCGTTTCCATGGCAGATT
Organism: Batillaria attramentaria; assembly: GCA_018292915.2. Lineage (NCBI taxonomy): Eukaryota > Metazoa > Mollusca > Gastropoda > Batillariidae > Batillaria > Batillaria attramentaria. The sequence continues at coordinate 832,099 of JACVVK020000057.1, forward strand.
TTAGTTACCCGACAATCGGCCGATGTCTGTCGAGGTACGTCGGTCATGGAAAAGGGGCTTTAGGGGGTGCAAATGTATACCAGTCATATGCAGGGGGAGCAAATTATACCTGTAGGCTACTTCAGCTCTCCACTCAGTGGGGCGATTTTGTCCGGTCAGCTCTCGCGATATTGCCGTGTCGCTATTTTCACCGAAAGGATCCGGCGTTGTCGGAAAGTGAAACGATGACAGATACTATGCACACACATATATTAAAGTTACAAAACGAAGTTAGTTGTTACGTGACGTGACTTCAACTCGCGAGATCCAAATCCAGGATACACACATCCGCACCCCGCCCCGCGCAGCTGATGTACACTTGCTCCCCCTGCTGATAACTATACATAAATTTGCACCCCCTAACAGGCGAACTGAACAAAATTAGGGGGTAACAGAGCCTTCTGTGTCAGTGTCGTCGTTGCTCCCCCTGACTCGTGTCCTCACTCCTGTCAGTGTACTCTTCATAACAAAAGCGACATTGATACAGTGATATTCCTTTGCGTACGCGGGTAGTTAGTTAGCTAGTTCGTTCTTTAAAGGCTTAACGCCGCACAAGCAACAAAGACTAATTCGCGGCTAACGTAAGTCCCGTCCTAGCTCACGCGAGTAATTTGAAGCAACCGAAGCTGTTACCAAGTCTATTTACTTCAGTAAGGTGTGTCCCAAATCCCTGAACTAGGGAGTTAAAAAAAAAGGTCGCACGTCCTCGCAACTGAATGACGTCACGGAGTAAACAAAGCCGCACTATTTCAAAAAACAAATAAACAAACAAACACCTCCCAAAACAAACAAACAAAAAAAACCCAACAACAACAACAACAACAAAACAATACTCGAGGAAGCGCACGTGTAGAGGAGTGAGTGACTACAGCTCGACAAGAGTGACACTGTAACTGTATTATACGTGTAATTTAGCAATTATATGTCCCATTTAGTGTATCGTACAGCGGGGGGCGCGTTAGATGGATCTGATTCCGCTCAAGTCACGGTTTAGAGAGCTGACTCGGCTGACAAAAACAGTTAGACTCAGGTCAAATTACTCTCTCTCTCTCTCTCTCACACACACACACACACACACACACACACACACACACACACACACACACACACACACACAGTAGACCCCTCATTCTTTGGCGTCCATACACACACACACACACACACACGACTGTTGTTGTTGTTGTTGTTGTTTTCGCGTCCACACACACACACAGGGCCGGATCCAGGGGGGGTTCCACAGGTTCTGGAACCCCCCCCCCCCCCTGCAAATGACATGTACCTGTAGATGGACGTTTTTTTTTTTTGTTTTTTTAATCCATGTCAGCCGGGACCCAAATTTATTCATGGTCAAATCCGATGAGAAAAGTGGTACCCCCCCCCCCCCCCCCCCGCCCTTCCGCCCTCGGAGCGCACCCATCCGATGCCGATAACAGAAAAGATTACAATCTTGTCTACAAACCTTGATAAACAGCTTAGACATAGGCTTTCAAGCTGTCCTGATGCCCCCTGCACCCCCCATTTGGGGAGACCCCAAACCCCCCCAAAAAATTTTGGGAACCCCCCCCTTCTATACCCCTTGATCCGGCCCTGCACACACACACACACACACACACACACACACAACACACACACACACACAGAGTTAATGAGTAGACCTTCCACTCTTTGGCGTACACTGACACACACACACACACACACACACACACACACACACACACACACACACACACACACAGAGTTAATGAGTAGACCTTCCACTCTTTGGCGTACACTGACACACACACACACACACACACACACACACACACACACACACACACACACACACACACACAGAGTTAATGAGTAGACCTTCCACTCTTTGGCGTACACTGACACACACACACACACACACACACACACACACACACACACACACACACACACACACACAGAGTTAATGAGTAGACCTTCCACTCTTTGGCGTACACTGACACACACACACACACACACACACACACACACACACACACACACACACACACACAGAGTTAATGAGTAGACCTTCCACTCTTTGGCGTACACTGACACACACACACACACACACACACACACACACACACACACACACACACACAGAGTTAATGAGTAGACCTTCCACTCTTTGGCGTACACTGACACACACACACACACACACACACACACACACACACACACACACACAGAGTTAATGAGTAGACCTTCCACTCTTTGGCGTACACTGACACACACACACACACACACACACACACACACACACACACACACACACACACACATCTAGTCCTGGAAATACGAGTACATAGTAAGCCGCTCCCTCTTCGTAGTCGACGGTTACAAACCGTTTAGGGTTTAGTGACAGCCATTCGATTCAGGTATCGGTACTGCGTCTCACGAACTAGACTGCGGATAAACCTCTCCAAACTGACGCAGCAAGTGAAACAAGTCTCACGTCAGGTAAAACACACACACTGACACTCTGCACGTACCAGTATTTAACCAATAATGGCGGCATTACTGATATTGATTTACTCACACGCCAGTCACCGTCTATGTCCTCTAATCTGTCAAAATCTGAGCCAGTCGAGAACTCCCCCGAGCTCGCCTCCTCCATGATAGTTTCTTGGAAACTCTGGTAACGCATTGCTGACACTGGCTGACTGTCCCCGAGGACAACTCCGTGTCACAGTGCGTGCGTGCAGTTTTTCTCGCTCGCGAAGTTACAACTCGGTCATCAGAGCGAGGTCACGACCTTAACCCCACTGTCACCGCCGAAGGTCACAGGTGAGCGTGTGGAAAGTAACTTGTCCTCTACACGTAAGATTGAACAAGCGGTGTGCACAACAGCTGATCTGTGAAATCCCAGCGTGCTGGATGAACTGGTTGTGAGAAATAAACAGTGTACACAGTGACACAGTGGTTAAGTTGGTCTACTTTCCCGGCCGCCGACAACGGCTAGACTTGTTTGACACGGTGAATCGATCACAGACACGCCCCTCCTAAAATCGACCCAAAATAGCACAGTCCTCTTTCGCTTTTCAAATCAGAACTGAGACTGAATGACTTGCGCTGGCACAGCCTCTGTCGACGAAAGGTACGAACTGCTGCTGCTAAACTGCTGCTGCACAGGTAGATAGGTGGCCTATTTGACCATCTGTTGGCTTATGACACCAGGGTTCGGGGCGGACAGAATCCGATCAGCTGTTTAGCATGTGACTAGTAATCACGTATGCGAACCCGTCCCACTATCTGTAGTACGTGTAGTAGTAAGTATAGCATGCATGCACGTGATGGCCGATTATCTTTTGTCGTCACAGGGTTGAGGAGATAAGACATGTTAAAGATCTAAGCTCCCAACAAAAAAGCTTTCCGATGTGTGAAATATTTTTTACAGAGTCGACCGTGCAAACACAGTCAACTCTGTCACAGTTGCAGAGTTTTCAGCGTCCCTAAAACCTCAATAAAAGCCAGGAGCAACCTGATTTCACAGCTCAGTTTGCGTTTTGACACTGAGCGAGAAAGATCGTGCAGCACTCAACACCCGCTAGACACTGTAGCGATGTGTCTCGCTCACTGACCAAAAGCCAAATAATGTCACGCCAAACTCGTGCTCTGGTTTTATAAGGATCCCCGAAGCGCTGAAAACTCTGCAACTGTGACAGAGTTGACTGTGCTTGCACGATCGACTCTGTAAAAAGTTTTTCACACTTCGGAAAGCTTTTTGTTGGGAGCTTAGATCTCTAAACACGGGTTTAACAACACGTGTATGTTGCATCACGAGTGCAGATAATCCGTGTTGCTGTGTCAATGTAACGTGAGCTTTGCGCCCTACAGTTCTTGGTTAGTTCACCGTGGTAGTGCTAGGAGTACTGTACACTTGTGGATTGTCAAAATGAAAAAAAAAAAGTCTCCATTTCACGTGTCGTGCAGCGTGTCGGCATGTAACACTAGTGAAAACATGATTTTACATAGTGTGTGTGTGTGTGTGTGTGTGTGTGTGTGTGTGTGTGTGTGTGTGTGTGTACGCTGTGTGTGTGTGTGTGTGTGTGTGTGTGTGTGTGTGTGTGTGTGTGTGTGTCACACTTGCATCATGAAATTTTTCCTGGGGTTAAAAGCGCGAGCGGAATGCTACAAGAGATCAGACAAAACTGTCCTCAGTGCGGTACAAACGAACCTGCCGTACCAAACCTGCCGCCCGTGCAAATGAACCAGACCCCACCCACAAAGTGACCACATACTCGACCAGGGTGGCTGTACCATGTGGCATCATTTATTGCGGGACAGGTGGTATGGCCCGCTGATAAGACAGTAGTAGATTGCAGTCACATGCTGACCGACATTCGACAAGACTTCATAACACACCTCACGTGCCAGCTGCGTTATAGGATTTTATTACATGAGACTGTGATTTATCAAAGTGCGAGCGGTTGTTTGGGCTTTAACGCTCTTGTCCGACACGGTACGGCTATCAGCTGCAGCTCTGGTTCCGCGCCCAGGCGGGAATTGAACTCACGACCAGACTGAGCATGTTCATCCAACGCTCTCTTACACTAATACCTAGTTTGGCTGTTCTGGATTCCATATCGAGTTAGTGAGTTAGCTATTTAGGGCTTTAACGCCGCGCAAGCAACAACGACTAATTCGTGGCTAAGCGAAGTCTTCCTACGTCTAGTCATTAAAATGTAAAAGGGTAGTACTGAAACTGACATGATGTAAATATAATATATTAAATATCTAGCTGGTTTAAATAAGATGACAGATACCTTTTATCGATTCGACACCAGCAACAGCTTCACAGTAAAGAAGATTAATCAAGGAGAGTTTACAATGACTAGATTTATTAATTTAATAAGTTTGACCCTCTCAAGAACCGAAGATGCTGTCTGTGTGTGTGTGTGGGGGGGGGGGGAGGAGGGGGGTGCCTGAACAAGGATACCCTATTGAAAGGCGTGCGTGCGTGTCTGCGCGTAACAGGACTTAACATGGTCCACGATCCAAAAGGTGGTGTGTGGGGGGGGGGGGGGGGGCGCATGCTCAGTCCCGCGGATATTTTTCAAAAAAAAATTCGACCAAAATGAGACTAGAATTTGTGCAGTTTTGGAACATTCTGGCATAATTTTAAGTGCTTCAGAACACTAAACACATTTTTGGATGAACATTTTTAGAATTCGAACTGTGCTGTAGAGGAGAATTTTTTTTTTTTTTTTGCGGGGGGGAGGGGGGTGGGGTGGAGGGGAGGGGGGTGATCAGAAACTTTATAGTCGAAGATGGAAATCCGCCGAAATGTGGAACATTGTAAGTCCTGAATAGATAGTTTTTTGTTTTTGTTTTTTTAAGCGAAAGGCTGTCGGTAACAGGAATATTTGATCTGGAAAGGGGCGGGTAGGGACGACAGCGGCTCCACTCCCTCCAGCGTTGTCTGCTTTTGTTTCACCTGTCAGTTTTTGCACCATACCCCCTCTCCCCGTCAGTTTTTGCACCATACCCCCTCTCCCCGTCAGTTTTTGCACCATACCCCCTCTCCCCGTCAGTTTTTGCACCATACCCCCTCTCCCCGTTCGACCATCGAAATAAGAACCCTGTGTCAGTTCCTTTCCTTCACTTCATAGTGAAGACGGTTGGTGTCAGTCATCAGTCGCTTTTCAGCAACAGCCCCACACAGCTTAGACTCTTAATTCATCATTTCTGACAAGAAAACATGACAGACTTCATCCCGAAAACTAGGTCTCACTGTTATCATCTGACACGGTAATATCGATACGAAAAGATCGATACAAAACGCAGAGCGGGCGCATTCGCTCCCATCCGGCCAAGATGACTGTGTCAAAGCCAATTTCAAGTTATCGGAACCATCTACCGACACGATCCCGTTCTGTACCTACCTAGACTGATAAGTGATATATCAATTACTGATCTGATCCTGCGAGCACAGACGGACATAAAAAGTACACGGACCAAAGCACGCTGCGAACATTGACGCCGCGTTTACAAGTCGAAGTTCGTGTGTGTGTGTGCCGGCGTGCGCGTGTGTGTGTCGTGTGCGTGTGCGTGTGCATGTGCGTCGGCTGGTCAGTCAGTGTGCGCGCGCGCATGTGTCACTGTGTGAGTAAACGTGTGTGTGTGTGTGTGTGTGTGTGTGTGTGTGTGTGTGTGTGTGTGTGTGTGTGTGTGTGTGATAACTAACGTTAAAAATGTTAAACCTACTCACCCGAAGCTGTAAATGCGGTTTAATCACCATGATGCGTTTATACACACGAACCATTTCACAACAACAACCGGCGTAGACTTGGCCCATTCACAGCCTACACTGAAATACGTTGCACTGACATACTGCTGCTACCGGCGACAATATGAAACCAAAAGTTCACACATAGAAAAAAAAACCCAAACCGCGGTCAGCTATTTAAAGTACAGACTGCCTACAGGTGCAACCCCTCCAAACTCTGCACAGCAACAATATTCTGCAAACTGACACCAAGAGCAGCATGAAAAGAAACGTCCACACGAAATACAAATACCAGCAGCTATGAAATGCACAGGAAACACTCCAACCAGGGGCTGTCCCCAGTTAACGTAAACAGAAGAGGAAAGAAATAGTTTGATGTGGGAAAATACCTCTCCTTCCATATCAAGCTGCTTGTTGACGTCGCTGTGCGTGTCTGTCCTGACTCACGAAAACTGCGGTAGAGTACACGACTGCTGTCACATCTTGAGAAATTCTCTCTCCGGGATTTCCCTCAAAACCGGAACCCCTGTTTCCTAGGGAATTATCAGCTGCGGGTTCAACTGTTCCGTTTGTCGGGGAATCACCGCTAACAGCGCTTGTCAGCATGACATGGCCTGGTTTCAGGTCCCGTTCGAAAGAGGAAAAGACTGAACAGTCAACTCAGTCAGTAACTTGACATACAAACAAGACCTGTCGGAGCCCGGGTTATGTCAGTTGTATGACAGCAAGTAAGATTTACAGTCTCGCCTGTGTAAACAATTAGACGCTAGGGTTCGAGCCATTCTCCGAATGTCCATGGTCTAGTTTTAACTAAACTGACTTCTGCTACACATGCACTGAAGTGCGGGAGGAGAGGGATGGCCTCTGTAATAAAGAGAATGACAAGTGAGTGAGTGGGCCCGTTTGCCAAATAAACGGTAGAGTAGACCAAACGGTTGAGTCGACCAAACGGTTGAGTCGACCAAACGGTTGAGTAGACCGATCTCCTGGATCGAACTTGATTCACACACACACTGACTACACAAAACGACAATTACACACTACACAGTCAGTCACACACACTGACACGCACACAAAATGTAATATAATGAATTGTTCATTTAATACCTAACCTGACATGCCGGCTCAGCTCGAGGCGCTTCAGTACAGACACACTTATGTATGAACATACGAAACTGGGCGACATAATTGCTAGCGTGCACGAACACCTTCAACCCCCACCACCCCCCCCCCCCCCCCCTAGCGGTAGGACTGAGCAGTAAGTGCAAAATGAAGAGCGCGGGTGGGTGACGTTTTAGGGCTCATATTGGGTGGTTTTAATTAAGCGAATAAGACATTCTCGAAGAATTGCGCAGAGACTCCTCGGCCAGCTTCGCGAAGATGTTTACGCTAATCATAGTCTATGCTTGGTGCTCTCGCCGTAGCGAATGACACGTGACTGAAGGAAAATCGCAATGGCGCCGATTGTGAGTTTACCTGTGAAGTAGGTCTCGTAGCAACCGTCTGTAGCTTTTGAGGGAAATCAAGGAGTTATACGACAACATGGCTTTAATCACTCAAATGGGCACTGTCTGAACTAACCCATGTGACCCAACTGCGTCATGAATTCCATTAAAAACCGAAATAATCACCAACTAAAACAATGAACTGACGGATAGCCGGTACACCGGCGTAGCAGACGGTCACTAGCACACTGACACGGAAGAAAAACGTCATATCAACAACAATATCGCGGTTTTACAGCAATCAGTTTAGCACAAAAGAAAATTAAAACTTTTCACTACCTTAACTAATCAGTGTGATGCAGGTGAGTCATGAAAGTTATTAGGCTAATGCCGGAAATATTGGCGACTAGAACTTTGACTCGGTACTCGCCATGTGACGACGCGAGCCGCCGGGGCACAGGCCGCGGTCACGCTAGCAGACGGCGTTAGATACGAAGCAAACACGCCGTAATTACAGATATTTCGCTTTCTTCCATCACCTGTAGCATTATAAGTCAATTGTAGAACACCTGGGCTTCTTCTGTGTGCTTTCTACTGTATCGATATGGTTTTGGCCATGTGTGGCAAAATCAGGGTGTTGGCAAAGTCAATCACTTCCTTTTGGTTTTCAAAACTAGACTGAAAGACTGTTATCAGCAGGAATGGCACCACGCCATATCAACAAAGGAGAGGTTTGCTTTTTTTTCATTCCGATAAAATCATCTATTTCAATTAGTCCTTTTTTTACACAGATATCGAATCAGAGCGTTCGTACTTGCCTAGTAAGATTCAGATTAGGTGTTTCACCTTTGAAAACTCATTGTTTGCGCTTTAAAGACAGACGCGCTGAGAGCCAAGCTTGCCCGCTGTGTCAGGCGCCTGTTGATGATGAACTACACTTTGTTCTGTGTTGCCCCGGCCTCTCAGAGATTCGCTGTCGTTTTATACAGCAAAAGTTTTATAAACATACAAGCGCTTTCCGTCTTGCTTTGTTGATGGCCTCAACAAATGAAACAACTGTTAAAAAGTTAGCAATGTACTTATTTCTGGCCTTCAAAAAAAGGCAGGCAGTGTCCACCTGACCCTATCACATGGTGATGTCTATGGAATATATATATATATATATATATATATATATATATATATATATATATATATATATATATATATATATATATACTGTTGTACACAGTATGTCTACCGGTACTTGTATAGATGTATTTGTCTGTCTGTACCTGTATGTATGTGTGTTATCACCCCTATTGTATGGGCTCCTGGCCTATCAATAAAAAGTGTTCGTTCGAAGTCAATTGTAATCAATGAGTGTATTCCACCAGCACCAAGAAACTTCTTTATTACCGAAATATTAATGCTTGTAACTTTGAACGGACACGTGCGAGCGCGACCCTTCGCCATCTTGAAATCAGATAGCCAATCAGAGAACAGTTCGCTCTTAGCGGCTGGCTTCGCATTACATGTTGAGCGAGGAACGAATAGCCCGAAACGGCCTTGGCGAAGACATTCGATTCGTCATGTCGCCGAATGACGTTTACTCTTCGGAAATGCTGTTCGGCGAAGATCTTCGCTAGATTAACCAAACAGCGCGACAGTCGTTTGATAATTGGAAAGGTCGCCTACTGGTATGGGTGATTCAGGTCAGTTCGACTAATCCGCGTTTCTCATCACTGAACTATTTGCACTTGAACCAGGATACACACATGTGTAAGTTAGTGAGTGCTCGATCTGTAGTGAAAGACACCCTGCTCTCATTATTTCCTGATGGCCGTCAGTCCAGGAAGTTTTCAGTTTTGCAGTGATCGAGAACACGCTGACAGTGGCTTCAGTTTGAAGACTAGTAGCCACGACTGACTCCGTTATCGGAAGGTCAAAGAGGGTGATTAGGGGAGGAGGCTAAAAAGGAAGGGGAGAGAGAGATGGGGGGCGGGGGGAGGTAACGCCGGATGCAGTATAGCTGTCATAACTACCACGAGGGTGAACCACGTGACTTTGGGTGGGTGGGTGTTTGGGGGTTTAACGTCCTTTTCCACCACATAGGGTGATATCAAAGACGGGGCAACGATGAAAATGCCAGCACAAATATTTGGCCCCAGCCGGGATCGAACTCACGACCCGAGCATTACAAGTCCAACGCTCTACCATTCGACCACCCCGGCTCGAAGGTCCCCAAAGACAAGGCATGATAATAATGATTACGGCTATCCGGCAATAGGCTTACATGACAAAACAGCAGCTCTTCTACACAGTCACAAAAATCAACAATCCTGTTTTTGTTTTGTGTGTGTGTGTGTGTGTTTTCCTGCAGAAAATTAGACCCCCCCCCCCCCCAAAAAAAAAAAGGCAATGGCAAAGTAGACGTCAGAGGTCAAGGTTAACAGATCGGAAAGATAAACCCTTTCTCGGGAAACGAAGTGACGCTCATGGTTGGCGTGTTTAGTTTTGTCTTTCCGAGAAATGGTCGACTCAATCGCCCGTAACGGATTTGTCACAGTATCAGGCGGCGGGGGTGTGGGGGACCTGGGTGTTTCAATGATCAAGCATCTCAGTCTGTAGAACGGAAAAATCCACCGCAATTCGGGGACTTCCGAAAACCCCACGACTCAGTGATGAGCCAGTCACCATCTAACTTCTTCAAAGTATAGATACGAGCACACAATGGCTACACAGACCCCGTGAATACTAATTCCACCCTCTCAGACCTCCCCCCCCCTCCCCACATCCCCTTTGTTTTGGCCATCTTGAACCCCCCTGACTACACAACTCTTCCGCCACTCGGTCACACTGGGGGGGGGGGGGGGGGGGGGGTTAGACGTTAGTATTGAAGTCACTCAGTCAAGGGCGTCACACACGCAGGCCTTTGTTCCAACACCTCACAACATTGCGTCACAAAGGCCAGGCTGACCCCCCCCCCCCCTTCTCCCTCCACCCCGAAACAGATTACCACTGTGTGACTCCGCCTCAAGACCAGCTAAATGGGTTATTACACACCGTTTGTGTACTCATGTACCCCACCCCCCACACACTATCATTTTGTTTGTTTTCCTTTTTTGTTGTTGTTGTTGAAGGTGGGGGTGAGGGAATATTTGGTTGGCTGTTTTTTGTTGTTCCCCGGTGTGCATAGGGGGGGGGGGGGAGGGCGCACACGCGCGCGCGTGTGTGTGTGTGCGTGCGTGTGTGTGTATGCGTGCGCGCGCGCGGCAGTGTTGCAGTCGGCAAGTGTTTTATCTTACCCGAAGCTATTGAAACTCTCCACAAGCAGTAGATTCTATCGTTTGAAAACAACAACAACAACAAAACCGACTGGCTCATGCCAGTGGATGGATGGACAGATTGAATGGACGATTGATTGACTGATCTGCTGCACTGAATTTTTTCAATACTGATCAGTTCCCCATCCCCGTCAGCTCTCAACACACACACACACACACACACACACACACACACACACACACACACACACACACACACACACACACAATCACAACGTTAAGAAGACAAATGAAAAATTTTCAAAACTTTACTACTGTTCAAAAACTACACTGTCTCTCCATCTCTCTCAACCACACACACACACACACACACACACACACACACACACACACACACACACACACACACCTCCCTTCCACCGGCCAGGCACACTGTCAATTGATAAAAATAAAAAAAAGTTTCAGTAAACTGAAAGACAGACAGAAACTATAATTCAAAATGTGTACGTCAAAGACATAAAAGTACATGTGTGAAAAATAATAACACACACACACATACAGAGGCCATGTTGTTTTCGTGTAAAAAAACAAAACAAAAAAACCACTGGGTTTTTCAAACTGCAAGACAAAGAAAAAAAAAACCACTGGGTTTTTCAAACTGCAAGACAAAGAAAAAAAAAACCACTGGGTTTTTCAAACTGCAAGACAAAGAAAAAAAACCACTGGGTTTTTCAAACTGCAAGACAGAAAAAAAAACCACTGGGTTTTTCAAACTGCAAGACAAAGAAAAAAAAAACCACTGGGTTTTTCAAACTGCAAGACAAAGAAAAAAAAAAACCACTGGGTTTTTCAAACTGCAAGACAAAGAAAAAAAAAACCACTGGGTTTTTCAAACTGCAAGACAAAGAAAAAAAAAACCACTGGGTTTTTCAAACTGCAAGACAAAGAAAAAAAAACCACTGGGTTTTTCAAACTGCAAGACAAAGAAAAAAAAAACCACTGGGTTTTTCAAACTGCAAGACAAAGAAAAAAAAAACCACTGGGTTTTTCAAACTGCAAGACAAAGAAAAAAAAACCACTGGGTTTTTCAAACTGCAAGACAAAGAAAAAAAAAACCACTGGGTTTTTCAAACTGCAAGACAAAGAAAAAAAAACCACTGGGTTTTTCAAACTGCAAGACAAAGAAAAAAAAAACCACTGGGTTTTTCAAACTGCAAGACAAAGAAAAAAAATCCCCACAAATTTCAAATAGTAACATCATAAGAATAATAACATCAAATAAAATACACGTATTAAAACCACATGTGAAAGAAAGAGAAATTAAAAACAAAACGGTGTTGCATGATTGCGTGACTAAGAAGCAAGAGAGAATTTGTGATCAACGGGAGGAAACTCCTGAGGCCCAACATTGCATTGATGGTCTCCCTTCATTTGCAATACAACAAACGAACAGAATTCTCTCACAAAAGTCATTGGTATCGAAGCATAAAAAAGTGGGAAACACAAATTGTCAAAAGTAAAAAATAAAAAAAATCATATGGCATTTGCTCTAACCAGTGCTGTCTTCCGTCATTCCCGAGTCATGAAGCGAAGAATGGAAACAGTTTTAAAACACGGACCTCCATATCCCATCATCCTCATCATCATCACTGCATTCATTTCTAAAACTGCCCCAGCTTCTGAGCCGTCCGTGGATTCAGTTTCAGCAGACATTGGATAGGGGAGACTACCGCCTTATTAATATTATCGTTCGTGGAACCATCGCCGCGGGTGCAGTGACCAACTTCAGAACAAAATACACATAACAAAAACAAACAAACAAACAAACAAACAAAAACACCTTTTGACAGTTAACATTTTGTTTGGAACCTGCATTGAACAAGAACTCGGCAACGTCAGTAAGTAAGATGAAGACAGAAATGTTTGAAACTATGGAAAATAACGTTTATAAGCAAACTGATTTGTACAACTTGATCTTGGACTTAAACTTTAAAACTTATACTGGGGTAAAAGGCGACTTAGATGAAAATGACAACAAACACGTAATTTCGAACTTCACTCTGCAAAGCTAAACACTGCAAATAGCCAGCAGACAAAAACGCCGAGATTTTCGGAACGGACTCAGACAAGTAGTTTATGGAACAAAACAACGCGGCATCCTTGGAGAGGTCGCGGCAATCAGTGAATTCCCCGGGGCTCAGTTGCAGTCTCCACTATCCACTGTCTCTGATTTTATCCATGACCTAGGAGGAACATCACAGAAGATGGCGAAGACTCGGGGCAGCAAACAAACAAACACTGACTCAGCATTGTTCTCAACAACTTGCTCTGTCTTCCTCGCTGTCCGCGTTAATACTGAAGCGGCTGCCGCTCCTGTGATCATATGAGTCTTGCACGTCTGCAACAACGGCTTGCACGTTTCCGTTACCAACAGGACCAGCTGCAGCAGCAGCGCCTTCACCATCATCATGGTAATACCCAGAGTCTGGCGTTCTCTCGGCCAAGCGGGCTCTGCTCTGGGTCATGTGATCGGATGCTTGGGGAATGACGACTTCCGGAGAAACGGTTATCGGTGAGGTGCACCTGTCTTTCTCCGGTATATACTCGATGAGTACGGGCGTATGCGGTTCAAAACTTTGGTGGAGAAGGCTGCCGACAAAATGGAGAGAATGTGGGTTATAAGGATTGTTCTCAACAACTGAATCTGTCGTAGTCGCTGTCGCTGTCCGCGTTAATACTGTAGCGTTCGCCGTCCCCGTAGTCATAGCGCTCATGCACGTCTGCAACAACAGCTTGCACGTTTTCGGTACCAACAGGACCAGCTGCAGCAGAAGCGCCCGGCGCTCCATCATCAGCCGGGTAATACTCAGACTCAGAGTCGGACATTTCCTCATGTAGTAAGTGGGCTATGGCCCGGGTAATGTGAGGTTCATGGATAGTGACGACATTCGGAGGGACGGTTATCGGTGAGATGCGCGCGTCTTCCTCCAGAATATACTGGCGGTTCAACACTCTGGCGGAAATGGCTGCCGACAAAATGGAGAGAAGGCGGGTTATTGAAAAACTAAAACAGTGCGGGAGGAAAAGTTTTAGCCAAAGGTGGAAACTAATCCACCAAAAGGTGGAGGAACCTTTGTAAGCCCTGGTTAGCTGGACGATCACTGGTGGTCTAGCCGGCCAGGTCTCAAGGAATGCCGATTAATTAGAAAATCAGTGGGTGCCAAAGTCATATTGAAACGCCTGAACTCTCAGAAACAGAACAGGTAAGGAGCGGGGATGGGGGGTCGTCCATAGCTTGTCGCAAAAAAATAATGTACAAGAATGAAAACAAATCCATATTAATTTTGTTATACGGTAGCATAGCGCAGGAGACTAACGTATGGTTACGACCTAAACCCCAGACCTGCCTACCCACCAAACATGACATGAGTAGTGCCAAAAACCAAACGAGTAGTTTCCTGGCCAAACGAGTATGGTCCTAACGTAACCCAACCGAAATGTGCCAGCTTGTTGCTTAAGCTACAAATCAACTATTCTATTCTTTGGCTTGTTCGATTCAACTGGTTACAGTCTACCACCATAGTATCTCAGCATGGGTTTGTCTTCTTTTTTTTTGGCCAAATTTCTTCAGTTCTACCGGGTATTTATACATCGTTAGACTTTGAATGAGGCTCGTTCAAAAAGCTGGATCGGCGCGAGCAAAAGTTCAGATCGGATTTGACGAAACGCTAACCGCTAAATTACATAGATTTGGGGGGGGGGGATGTGTAGTGGGGCAATTAAATGCGTAGTTGGGGAGTAAGCCCAAAATTACTTCGTTTAAGGCCGTTCTACACGTGACAAGCGGCAAATTGCCGCTCTTCGACTTTCCCCCCGCAAGTTTGTCTGCCGCAACGCCGCTGCTTCTACACGCGGAAACCTCCGCACCACAAGTCGGCTGATTGACCTTTCGTGTGACCCTTTCAACCCCATATTTGGAAGGGGCCTCGCGCGATTTCGCCCGGCCATGGTCGCGAGTGAATCCGAGTGAGACTCAGCTGAAAATGTGAATGAAAGTTCGGAGGAGGAATTAGCTGTTGCAGCAGCTCAGTTATTTTGCTGCAGAACAGGAAGAAACAGCGGATCTGGGCGAGAGAGTGGATCTTGCAGCGCATACGGAGGTCTTTGACGCCATTTTGTTTAATTTGGCCGCGTGACCACTACGCGGCGTGCGATTGGCCGTCCTGGCGGGGCCCCTGGGTGCCTCGCGCGCACTTGCCAGGCGCAAGCCGAGAAAATAGAAAGCCGTTCTATCCGAAACTTGCCGCGGCAAGCCGTGGGCCGCAAGACTGTACAGCTTGCTTGTACATTTGCCGTCGACTTGCCGGGGCCGCAAACCCGCTTTTGCCGGGCAAACTTGCCACGTGTAGAACGGCCCTTACTATCGTCTATGGTCAATGTGTAGTGTAGGCAGGTCAAACCCGTAGGCCGCCCTGCTTCAATTCGTCGGCTCTGACTATATCTCGGAAATCGGTATGCGTGGACACAGACAACAGCGAACGACTGACCCAGATGTTGTGCGTGTGCAATCTCGCGTAACCGACCACGTAATGGTCAAGGTTCGCTGGCCGTGGTCCAGCTCGCCGCCGGCTCAGTCGTGTGTAGCCGCAGCATGGTCTCGGCCTAAACGGCAACCTAAACAGCCCCGATTTAGTCACGCAAGATTGGCGGCTTAAATGCCGTAGGCTCGGTCTAAACGACCATGAGAATGGCGTGTTTCAGTGTAGTGGAGTTTCATTCGGCTATGCCAGTGCCTAGATCATGTTTTATGGGTATATGTACTACTGATATTGCGCGCGTCTTTGGTGTGTACTGCGGTCTTGCATGGCGGCACTCTCGATGATACATGTGTGACCGTGCCGATCCGCCTCTTTTCAGAACTGACTCGATACGCCGAAGAGTGTTGCAATACCGCGGTTGCCGGTTAAAACGAAAAGTCGGGTGCTCTCCAGCGCCGGAGACGCGAACGGTCCTCCTGATGTGGGCTACGCATGCGATGGCGAGCAACGTGAGCGTTTCGACCGGCGAAGATGTTCGCGATAAAATTAAATCAATGAAAGTTCCTGAACTGAAAAAAATATCTGAAAGACAGGGGCGTGCGTTTTAGTGGCTACACAAAAGCGCAGCTTATCACTCTAGCCCTTGAAGCAGATCGGCAGTCGCTTCAACCGAGAGGTAGGCGGTGTAAAGGTCAAGTCGACCTGTGACTTGTGGCTTGCCACTAATTTTTATTCAAGCACTTTGGCTGTTTATCAGTGCGAACTGAACTTTTGCTTGGAAATAAAAGTCTTTCTTTCTTGATTTTTGGTTCCATAACCATTGTGTTCAAACAATGTAGATATCGGGACCGAATTTGTCCGCCTGTACCCGACGAAATGGCGGCTGCACACGCTAGGCCACCGAGACGGGTCGACGTTCTGCCTTCGACTGAATCGATTTTATCCACAAATTTCTTGAAACTTTTGGAGAAAAGGGCTCAAACTGAACGATCTCACCATTAGGTAAGACCATCTCTGGGAATTTCTCCAGCTTATCTGATTTTCTCGAGCCATTTTGGCAGCCGATAGCAACGCAGTGGTAGTGCGGCATCGTGTGTGACTCGAGTAGCCCACATGCCGAGTCTATCAAGCCTAGTCTCGGTCCAAAATCGCACACGTCAGTTCAGTCACGCATGTTCACGCGCTATAACGAGAATCGGCAACCGCAGTATTAGTATGCTCACCATTCTTCTTTGAGAGGTGCTAGTGGGTTATGTCATTCATTCCGTAAGCACTATTCCCCATTATTTTTGTTGTTCAGTACTTTTACGTCTCAATCCGGGCTGTTTCGGGAAGGTTCAACTCACAGACATGCACAGTGCCGCGTGGTGGGTAAGCAAGTCTGCCACGTGTACCGGCCGACTGACCGCCCGCGCGGGGTGTGTATTGCGTCAGGCACCCCGCTGGCTGTTCCTTTCCCGCGGCGCTGGGCACTAGTGGGCAGTGTCTTGAACACACACACACGTAGTCCCCTTTAACGACTGACTGGGGAATACCGGAATCCCACCCTCTAAATTTAGATAAAGTAGATGACGTCACGTAGGCGGCCTCCAAGTCTGACTTGGTTGTCTGGGCTGTTGTCCGCGTCCATGCATACTGGTTAGGGCTTTACAAAAGAAATTTAGACAGAAACCGCCAAGCCTGAGACTTGGCCCTTAGGTTGAGCCTACGGAAACCTGTGTCCATGCTGATTAGACTGATTCCAGGTCTACACTACAGGCAGCCTGCAGGGCAAAAGCGGCCGCGCGCGCGCACGCACACACACACACACACACACACGCACACACACACACACACACACACACACACACGCACACACACACACACACACACACACACACACTGACACTGGCACACACAATCTTGGAGAACTTGAAGAGAGACGGACGGGGCGGGGGTGGGGGTGTCACAGACGAGACAGAGAGAAGAGACTCCGGTGTAATAAGTCAAAAATAGAGACACACTCACATCAGTACACACCGGCATAAAACAAAAACCAAAAAAACATAACAGTAAACACGCAGAGAGAGAGCGAGGCAGTCACAAAGTGACAACCACCGTGGCGCAGACAGAAACAAGTAGAGACTCGGAGAGAGAGACAGAGACAGAGACAACTGTCACGTACTTATGTGGTTGGATGGGATACTTTTTCCCGTTGTTGCGAAAGAGCTCAAGTACAGCGTGTTCAGGGATCTCCCCGTGCAGATAGTCCTGGATCTCCCGGATCGTCCACTCCGTCTGCAGGAACAGGTGCAGTCCCATGTCCGACCGGTAGAAGGGATCAGAGAGAATTCTGAAAACAAGTTAAGCATAATGCATTTCATTGTTATTTTATTTCGCTTTATTTTTTAACCCTGCATTGCGGATGGAATCGTAAAAGGTATACCGTGCTTAAACGGTGCTTGTGACCGTTTTTTTTTGTTTTTGTTTTTTAATGTCCTGCAGTTCAACAAGACGCTTCCTAAAAGGATAGAGAGAGAGAGAGACAGAAAGGGGTGGGTGGGTGTTTGGGGTTTAACGTCCTTTTCCACCACATACGGGTGATATCAAAGACGGGGCAACGATGAAAAGGCCAGCACAAATTTATATTTGGCCCGAACCGGGATACGAACTCACGACCCGAGCATTAGCAGTCCAACGCTCTACCATGCGGCCACCCCGGTTCCCCGAGAGAGAGAGAGAGAGAGAGAGAGAGAGAGAGAGATGATGAAGATGATGATGACGATGATGAAACTTTATTAGAGAGAGAGAGAGAGAGAGAGGGAGGGAGGGGGTTAAAGATGATAGTGCTACTGAGACTAATGTTATGCTCATAGACCGTTCTGAGCTGTTTTCGTGGTATCTATCATCACACCACTTAGACACCCGGACGTGTAGTGATATCATCTCTAATGCTAGCACTGAGCCAACAAAAGCGTACTTGATGACGCGGCGACCACACTGAGTGCTCGAGTATTGTAGTATCTGAATGCTGGACCGCGCGCAAAGTGTGATCAGCGTCGTATTAGGAGTTGCACTAATCAGCAAAACCCAGTACGTCGGCCAGCGTGCACGCGTGTGTGTGTGTGTGTGGGGGGGGGGGTAAGGGGGGGGGCGGGTAAGGGGGGGGGGTAAGGGGGGGGGTAAGGGTGTAACATTTGTCAGATGGACAGGGAGTCAGACAGACGTACTGCTCCATCCACTGCTCGAGTCCCGCCCTTCGTTTTTCCACAAACTTCTCATTAAAACGTCCAAAGAACCGCTTTGGGGGCAGTGCCGGTGGGGAGCTAAAATAAAAATAAAAATAAATAAATAAATAAATAAAAACAAACAACAGTTATGTAAACCTGTAAAGACACAATACTGGAACCGATTTCTGTAACAGTGTTCTTAAATTTATGTTTCAAAACCAAACGAACTAATAATCTGACCGAAATTTGTCAACACAGAAAAAGTGTGCCGATATGTGTCAACACAGAAAAAAATAAAGACAACAAAACAAAATCAACAACATAAAAACATCGGCTTATATCAACTCTCTAATTTTATATTATTTAACAGATGCATGTAAACTTACCGAAATTTGTCCAAACTGGAGAGTCTGCGTCGGAGCCATTCAAAGTCCGAGTAACGTCTGATAGATTTGCTCCTTTCCAGGCGAAAGGTGTCTTCCGTCGTCTGCAACAAACAGGTACGGGTTTGACATTTCCAAACACACGGGAAGCGGGTCAAGCCGGGATAGCCGAATGGACTCTAAATGTTCGGGTCGTGATTTCCGAGTCCCGGCTAGAGCCAAATATTTGTGCTGGTCTTTTTCTCATTGCCGCGTCCTTGATATCACCCTTACGCCGGCGGTGGAAAAGGACGGTAAACTCCCAAACACCCATCCCTCCCCCCTCCCAGACACACAGATATGCCTGCCTACTCAGTACTGAATGACGACAGCACGACACCATTTACACGTGTGCAGAACTGAATTACAGCCTTGTGTACAACGCCCTTGCTAATGATAGGGTGCACTGAGGTACTGGGTGAGATCAGTGCCTGGTGTTAGCGGCAGTGTGTGTGTGTGTGTGTGTGTGTGTGTGTGTGTGTGTGTGTGTGTGTGTGTGTGTGTGTGTGAGAGAGAGAGAGAGAGAGAGAGAGAAGGACATAATTATGTACCTCAAACACGATATCATACATTGTTACTGGGCCCTCCTGCGGACTGTACATCATAGTAGTCCGCGGTCGTTTTACCTTCACCTGAAACGTACGAACCTGGACTGAACGGACATAAATGTATATATATATATACCGTCATGAAGTGCAGCCAGTCCTTACGTGTAATTACTAGGGTTTTCAGTCATTTCATGTCATGACTGTTTCAATCAGTAGCTTCATGAAATGACTTAAAATCGTAGGGACTTCGTGAAATTACTAGTCATTACATGTAAATGACACTTTCCCTTAAGAATGCCTTTGCTTGTTGAAATAGTGTAGAGCATGTGTTCATCCCGATCTACTACAACACCCAGCAGACTTCTGGGATTTCTCCACCTACTCTAAAAAAAACCGCTCTTCTACGCTGCTTTCCGCCATGGCTGATTCAGAATGAATGAACGAAAATCGACCCATGTGTTCAGTATTTCCATGCAACTGGAAAAGGCGTGAACTACACCCGAACACATATCAGTGAATCACGTATTCTACAGCCGTGATACCTCTATCAGTTACAAATCCTGCCTGGTAACGCTATACGCTATTGCCAGTAATTTCACGAAGTCCTTAGGGCCCTTGCACACTGGCGTCATGCGACATTGTCGCGCCACGCGTGCAGCAAATTTTGTCGCGCGTCTACGTATGCAACCCCTTGAAGCGCGAAGCGACAGGCGTAGCACGATTGAAAAATTCTGTCGCGCGGCGATAGGACCTGTTCTATTCGGCGCGCTTGACGCGCGCGTG
Organism: Batillaria attramentaria; assembly: GCA_018292915.2. Taxonomy (NCBI): domain Eukaryota; kingdom Metazoa; phylum Mollusca; class Gastropoda; family Batillariidae; genus Batillaria; species Batillaria attramentaria. Next base: position 852,593 of record JACVVK020000057.1, read on the forward strand.
TAGCGTGGTTTCAGCCAATCAGAAGAGCCAGCCAGCAAGGGCCCACTCGCCATCCTCTTCTCTTCCAAGATGGCGGAATTGCGAGAAGACGAAATGTTTCGCCTCATCGACCGGTATCGTGAACAGGAAACCTCTACAATTTTCAGATCGATTCATATCACAGTCGACGGGTATGCCGTTTTGTTGTGTCACTCTCCGCTGACTCACACTACGGTAAATGCTACATAATTGGAGTAAATAAAACTAGACACAACCATCGGAACCGCCGGGTTGTCACTGATCAGTCTCTCACCGTCCCAGTCTACGATATCATATCATACGATACAGCAAAGCCGGGTTTGTTGTAGCTAAATTCTATCAAGTTATCGTGGCCTCGATCACCAGTCTCTATTCAGACTGCGAACAAGCAGCCTGAAGTTTATGATTCGTTTCAGATCCCTAATATTTCGCATTCCATCGCACACTCAGAAGCACTGACTCGTGGCGAGATCGCGGCGCGCAAGACTCCACGTGTGAGAGCCTTCACTGTGCGTGAAGCACGCAAGGGGCGACACGCGTGGCGCGCGCGATGTAGCACCGACGCTAGTGTGCACCGGGCTTTACTAATGTTACCGTCATGAGTGCAGCCAGTCCTTACGTGTAATTACTATGGTTTTCAGTCATTTCATGTCAAGTCAAGTCAAGTCAGGTTTATTTGTCCCAGAATTGAGAAAATCGCTTTGCAACACGCGTAAAACATACACATAAAAAAGAAAACAAAAACAAAAAAACAACAACAACAACAACAACAAAAACATGCAAATAATACAATCATAATCACCGTATAAGAATGTATCCAATCACGTTAAGATATTTGTTTGTGGTTAAAGTACGTTAAACTAACCTTGACTTAAGTAAGAATTACCGCTAATCACATAGCTAATACCAATATAAATGTCACTCCATTCCCATTCCTATCACCCCTCCCACCGACGGACACACACACACACACACACACACACACACACACACATCGCAGAACACAGCCTTCTGGTCACCGCTTCCGAGATCTGTATAAACTCGCTCCAATAAATCATTTGTTAAGTAAACGGATTGCATTTGGCACAAAGCTGTTCTTAAATTTGTTTCAATCAGCAGCTTCATGAAATGACTGAAAACCGTAGTAATTATATAGTAAATTATATATATATATATATATATACGAGCACACAATGGCTGCACAGAACCCCTGAATACTAATTCCACCTCTCAGACCCCCCCCCCCCCCCCCTGTTTTGGCCATCTTGAACCCCCCCCCCCCCCCCGACAACACAGGTCTCTCCCGCCACTCGGTCACTAGGGGGGATCCGTGAGGTAGGCCTTAGTATCACTATCAGTCACTGACTCAGTCAAGGGTGTCACACACGCAGGCCTTTGTTGCAACACCTCACAACATTGCGTCACAAAGGCCAGGCAGCACCCGCAACCCCTGCCCCAGGCCGACACAGGTTTCCACCCTGCCAGACTCACTGCGCATCCATGGCTGACTACACACCGGGTGTGTACTAGTACTCATGTACCCCCCCCCCCCCCCCCGCCAGCCAGAAACAGAATTTCCACTGTCTCACTCCGCATCAAGACTTCACGACTCAGGACTGGCTACACACCACTTGTGTACTCATGTACCCCCCCCCCCCCCTCAACCCCTCATTTTTTTTTTTTAATGGGGGTGGGGGTATATTTGGTTGGCCGTTTTGTTTGTGCGTTTCGGTGTGTGTGTGCGTGAGGGCCGGGGTGGGGGCGTTCATGCATCCCAGGATTTGAACTTGCAAGAACACGGTACTGTCAGCTTACCACTGCAGTCACGTGGTCGAGACCATGCTGCGGCCACACGCGACTGAGCGGCGAGCTGGACCACGGCCAGCGAACCTTGACCATTACGTGGTCGGTTGCGCGAGATTGCACACGCACAACATCTGGGTCAGTCGTTCGCTGCACGGCTGGTACGAAAGTAGTACAGTGTTCAGTTCAGCCCGAAACATCTACCTCAAGCTGAAGGTAGCGAGCTACCGCGTGCTGTGCATGAGACATCACGTGATTTTGGGGCTGAGCTTCAGACTGTGGCCAACGAAACAAGGGTGACTCAGCCGGCTAGATCAGCCAAGTCGTGACGCAATATACTGTAACTTGAAGGGATTGTAGGGCTGTAGTCTGGGCTAGGTCAACACGCTCTCAGCATGTGAGCCGTACAGACTTGTACTGTTGAAGCCTGTCAGTGCTCGTTGTACAACTGCAAATGACTTTTCCCGTCGAGAAACAAAATCTGCTTCAACGACACTATATCCCCTACCATACGGTCATTGTTACTATTTCGCGTGCTGACCAAAACCACTTTGTGTCCGGATTCGGAAACTAAAAAAGTGAACCCACCTTAACCGACAATTATTAATTTCGGGGGTTTGCAAGTTCTATTCGGCTTTGCAGCTTGAAATATCGACTAACTCAGTAAGTCGCGGCATACGATACTGTCATGGTTCTGAAGTACATATTTGTTCCTTGTGTCTCAGTGAATCTGTATGTACACGTTCACGAAGTACTCGACAGAATTACACAATGGTTAAGATGACCTACTCAGCAAAAATAGCTCTTAAAATGCGCGTATGTTCAACTCAGACGCGTTATCCTAGGTGTCTGAGGGCACCCCCTCCCCCCAAATATATTCTTCAAACGTACACTAAAATCTGTGCAGTTTGGTGCGTTTTGGGCATGACTTAAGTGCTTCGGAGGACGAAACAAATAGATTTTTTTTTTTTTTTGGGGGGGGGGGGGAGGATTTTTTGGAATTAGACTCAGACTCGTGCATTTTGGAATTTCAAATGAATAATTTCCCTTCTGGGATTAATAAAGTATTTTGAATTGAATTCAAGTGCTTCAGAGGAAGAAAACACAGTTGGGAGGGGGGGGGGGAGGAAAATCAGTTTCTTAGGTTTTAAAACTGAGGTGGAAATCCACCAAAAGGAGATTTCCAGCCCTGAAAAAAAAATGGCGGAGTCTAATCGGCAAACATTGAAAACCGGCTAACAAAGGAGGATTTTGGAAAACAAACAAAAGGAGTACAAGGCGAACAAGGAATGAACTACACACACTCAAATCACGAGCGCACATCCTACTCCCATTCTATAGAAATCACGATTCAAGTCGCCGGGGCCTATTAATATTTTATCTTCAAGTAGGCCAGTCACGTGGCACTGTGAGTCCCTCCGTCCCAAGTTCAAAGTTTCCCTCTCGGTTGTGTGTTCTCTTGGCTTTTGTTTCAATTTTACCTAACACTGCAGCCTGTGATAATATCAGGGTCCATACAGGTCATGGAATCCTGGAAAAGTCATGGAATTTGAAAATAGCTTTTCCAGGCCTGGAAAGTTATGAAATTTAATTATCTCAAGAGTCATGAAAAGTCATGGAATTTCAGAATGTTATGGATGCCGTTTTGAGCCAGACAATGAGACGGTGATGACTCGCTGAACTGTTCGCCAAAAATACCAACAAATTATTGCCTTCCCATGAGGCTAATGACTAACTCTGAACATTGGTCTTGCTGACTGCGATAACTTGGATACAGGATAGGCTCAGATTTTCTACCCTCGCGTGTGTCAGTGTGAAAGAGTGCGAGGAAGTTGTCATGGAAAACAGGAGAGTTGGCATAGAAAAGTCATTAATTTTGGAGACTGTGAACCTGTATGGACCCTGTAATATATAACAGGGATGTCGGTTGGGGTCGGATCTCGGCTAAAAGCCATTTTTTTTTTTTTTTTTTTTTGTTGTTGTTGAAAAATCCGATAATCTGTCTGTCATGTCGGCTGGCCGAGCCGAAGTTTTCACGAGTGAATCGGCTCGATTATGTCCGTTTCTGCGAGATTCCTACAGAACATCTTTAATTCATGGAGGTGGAGGGAGCACGTAACAGTAGGGAATCTATTATCTAGTCGAAAAACTTGTGAAACTGCTTCGGCAGAGAGAGCCGAAACTTTCTGTAAAAAGCCGAAACTGTCATGACTGTTTCGTCTAAATCGCCGAAGAAAACAAATCCTGGCAACATCGCTGTATATATAAGCACAATATTACACCAACACACATGCACAGTAAAGTTGTATATAAAGTAAACATTGAGAACGCCGCGGCTATGTTATAAAGTTTATACGTACCTCACGTGCCCGGTTTCTGGGTGCTGGTTGCGGGTCGGGGCGGGACATTAGTGACATCAGGGTGTCCAGAAACCCGCATGGGCATAAACAATCCATCTTCAAGTTTACAAAAGTTCGATTTTACACGGCTCACAAACTCATGAGGTCCGAGTCCGAACACGACAAAGCAACGTGAACAACTGATGAGAGATTGAAGCGTGCTCCGCGTCCGACAGCGGGCTAGGCTGGACCATAGACTATCCACATACAGTACTCCTCGCTTAAGGTGACCCCCCACGGGACCAAAATTTTTTTTGATCTTATCCGAGGGGCACGCTAAACAGTCCTCTGATAAGATCAACTACCAGTAAAAAACTTGATCTTATCCGAGGAGCTCAATATTTGGCGATTATGTCATTTTTTTCACATTTTAGACTAAAGACTTTCCGCCAAAATATGTAATTCTACACACACACACACACACACACACACACACACACACACACACACGCGCGCGCGCGCGCGCAAGCACAAACGAACGCAAATGCATATACCCCCCCTCCCCTTTTTATTTTTTTTCCGAACCCTGTGGATCGCCCCCCCCCCCTCCCCCCGCAGATGTCAAGCCCCCTCCAAACATTTTGCCCCTGTTACATGGTCGAGGGATGGTTGCACTGATGTTTCGTGAACTGCAAAAGTACTTCAACTTGCCTTCCGACCAAGCCAAGAAGTTAACCAGGTCTCTCGCTCTCTCCCCCCTCCCTCCCTCTCTAACAACATAAGTATCACCACCACCACCATCATATCGCCACATCAAAGACCGAAGTCTTTGGCCACATTGCTCCCTGCATTGCAGCTCTTATCTCTTTCACAAAGATTGTACCAATTTCTAGATCTAAAAGGACCCGCAACGAAATAAGAAATCTTTTGTAAGTATACTCATCTGCGGTAAACTATCTTTAATCGTCAGTTCATCAAAAACAAGCCCCCCCCCCCTCCCCCTTTCAGTTTCCATTTTCAGTCTTTGGGTATCATCTCATGGAATAAAAATGAAATTAAAAAATGTGACCCGCTCCCACGAAATGGTGGATAAGTCGCACGCGGCTGAGCCGAGCTGCGAGTGGAAAACCTTGGTGAGGGTCTATCTGGGTGAAAATGAGATTTTTACATCAACACATAGCAAAGGCATCCAACAACATTATCTTAGTTTATTTTGCTATGTTTTGACCTCTAAGTGTCTTTATTTTGCTTTTATTGTGACCTACTGACCGGTTGAAAGACAAAGAACATGCCTAATTACTCGTAATTGACGCGATGATTACACCATGTATCCCTTACAGAACCCCCACACATTGCACATCGTCAGACACGTTAGACTCTCTATTTTCAGTCCCACGTCACGTCGTCTTCAAACAGTCCAATCAGAGTGCCTGTTAGGGCGATTTTTGGTGTAAACAAAGAAAGAAGCCCCTATCCGTATCGACCAATCACCGTGCCGACTTTTCAAAAGTCCCCTAGTAACGCGACCTAGTCTGGTTAGAAGGAAAGGCCGTCTTCGATTGGCTGAGAGCTAAAACAAGGGGAGCTACCCCGCCATTTCCCGTCCTCATTCACATGCTCGATTCAACATGGAGAGACGTGTAGCTGCGCTGTTTTCATCAAAATCAGGGAATATTTTCGATCTAGAGAGCGAAGGGATCAAGGAGCTGATTGAAGACTATTTTGCCGTGAGTAATTCGTGCGAGGAATGCGATTTTTTGCCGGAAGACAGTGATGAGGAAGAAGAATTCAGCTGCGAAGATGGGGCTACGCCTGGCCGATCGGCAAACGAAGATGAAGTTTCTTCACCCGACTTTGAGGATGTTGAGACCGAGCAACCTGTAATTCGAATAGCTGGAGAGGCAGATTCTGTGCTACTTGTGTGTTCCAGCTGTGGAATCATTATTCAAAGTGACAGTGGTGCTGTTTTGAACTGTGTACTGCAAATCAAACAAAATAGACTGACACTAGAACTCTTTTTCTCATCTGTGTTGACAAGAATTTTACATCGGTGTGTATGGTCTACGGATTACATTCTTTGGTAGTATTCAACAATGGGTGAGTGGCAAAGTCTTTTGTTTTTTCTTGTATTGCACAATTGCTTCACTGTTTCTAAAAGCAAAAATTTGGAAGGATATCTCCTCAATCATTCTTTTGCTTTTCGAAATGACTTCATACTTTTCAAAATGACTTCATCCTTCCTGGATGGGTGACAACAAATTTAATTTATTAAAGTTCAAGAAATTTAAACTCTAGAGAAAAGCATACATGTGCATGCTTATGTCTTTTTAGTGGGTAGGGAAAGTGTCACAGTAAAACTTGAAGTTTGGTGAAGGTGAAAGTGTGGAACAAAGTGGGGGTGCTCAAGTGCACTTTTCATCGCTCTGTTGTCAATGTGCTCTGCGTTTGTGCAAGTGTGCTAAAATAAAAAATCAGTGAATTTCTTCACCAAAGTGACTATAGTGTTTGTTTTTATACCCTCTTTAAATTTAGATAACTCAGAGACATGTTTGGGTATGGTTGCTAGGTAAAAATCCCTCAAACCAGTAGTGAAACTTTAAGTCCGATTTTCTCAAAATGGCCGCTCAGCTGGTTGCAATCTTTAAACAGTCATAACTTTTTTATTTTTTCACATACAAACTTTGTTTTTATACCACCAGAAAGCTCTTTTTCTCCTCTTTCCAACCATATATATATCTCATTATGGCCAAAATGCTACTTATCTACCATTTTGTGGGAGCAGGTCACAAATCGTCTGTTTCGTCTTCACCTCCCAGCAGTGCACATCCGGGGTGTTGTTTCCAAGGGAAGCCACTCTCATCACATGGATTTCATCTTAAGCGGTAGTCTTCTCCATTTGGGAACCAGAACAGGGGTGACGTAATCCGAGGTTTTCCCTTATCCGAGGTGACGCTAAGCGAGGAATTCTAAATGGTACAAAGAAGGCTTTTGGCCGGGACCAGCAACCTGATTGATCTTATCAGAGGTGTGACCTTAAACGGTAGTGACGTTAAGCGAGGAGTACTGTAGAAGGACCGCCGACTGAGCCAGCCAGCGGCAGCAGTGCCAGCCTCCGTCTAGCAGCGCCGAACCAGCATTCAAAACTTCCGGTTGCATCGGGCCGCGTGGTGTACAGCCGCGTGGATGAGCGTGTTTGTGTTGGCATCGTTAGGAAAATGGGAGGTGCTAACTGTTCAGTTGTAGGTTGCCACGCATCTAAAAGCAGAAACAGAGGCCTCTGTTTTGTTCAAGTACCAAGGAAAGGTGTAAATGATGAGTGGAGAAACAAACTTCTTCATATCATCAATCGATGTGACGAGAGGTTCAACTGATCCGGACACTGCACACATTTGTTCACGGCATTTTGACGACACATACTTCACAACTGGTAAGTACATGTAAAACACTTCTTACTGCATGTTTACTTCATGTTGCTTTTATTCTCTATTTCCATTGTTTGCACTTGTTCATTTCATGCTACGGGACTTGCCATGTGTGTGTGTATCAGCACTATCAGTGCCGTGTGTGGGGGCTACCAGTACATGTACCGGGCAGTTTAGCCAGAAATTGAGGAAAGTGTAACTGAAAAGACCCTGAAATAAGTTCTGATCTATGTTAAAGCTTCAGGCCATTTCACATTTAGTATTAATTCTCTCTCTCTCTCTCTCACATACACACACACACACACACTTGAACAGAACACAAAAAGTACTTCATCAGTTTTAATTTCTCTTTGCTAATCACAGTGTACTTGATTTAGTATTTATGTATTGTTCAGGGCCTCAATATTTGATCATATATATACAGTATATCGCATGGTGGTAGGTGCAAAATCTACACTGTACATGGAAATGAACAGAGACTGTACTGCAAGTCTGAGCTCCCAACAAGTATAACAATGAAAACAGCCATGCTCTTGTACTAGTCCTGTAGTGATTGATCCATTTTCTCCAAAGTATAACCAATTGTTTTTTTATTTTTATAACAGGTCCAACTGGAAGAAGGAAAGTCATCCCTGGGAGTATCCCAACGAGAAATCTACCTTCCAAGTCAGTTGAAACTCCCAAGTTACCAGAGAGAAAGCCACCTGTAAGTCACACTCTTGTCAAACATTTGAAAATTTTTGTACATGTAACTTGATCATGTCAAGGATGCATAGTAATCATAATATATGTATACACCAGTATATTCTCGATGAATGTGTAGTATGACATTAACGTCATAAAAATTAACATTTCTATTTAAATAGAATAGTGATGTGGCTGCAGTGAAACAACTGACTACACGATCCCTTTCTCATTTGTTTCACATTTTGAATGTTTGCCATCCTGCCTTCATTGCAGGTGCCACACGTGAAGCAGGCCCCCCACTTCCACAGAGAGTGTACTACTTCAACCTGGGTGATGTCAGGAGGGACATGAGGAAATTGCCACATCAATGGACAGTGCTTGAAGACAAGCAGGACATGATTGCCTTTGGTGTAGCACAGGACTGTACCGTCACTATTAGAGTGAATGTTTTGAATGATTTAGCCACTCAAGTATACATCATGGGTGGCATGTACATGTCTGCCACACGTCTGTCAACATTTGGAGACAGTTCGCTTGGGAGACTTCCTCTCTCATTTAACAACATTAAAAACATGCACCGGTGTAACAGCTCCTGAACTACAACAGTTTGCTGAAATACCAAATGGTACAAACCAAGCATTTTATTTGCACATTACAACTGGCTTTGCGAATGGGGTGTTAAATGGGACTACTTGTGTCAGGTCAATAGGGTGCCTTGGTCTGGCACTCGGAAAAACGGCCTCTTGGCACAAGGCAGGTCTGCAGGAATGTTAACTTTTCATGGGAATCCAGTTTACCTAGATAACAGTCAGAAAAAAAAAAAAACATTTGCAATATAAATAAAAATAATAATGCAAATATGCACACAAAAAATAATATGTTCTCTTACTTTAATATTTTTTTCAAACGCTGTGGCCCATTCTTTTTGTTGTTGATGAATTCATATTATAACCATGTACCAGATTATACATGCACAAATATGTTTTGCCTATGTTAGTGTATAATTATGCACATGTTAATGTTCATTCATACTATGTATGTTAAATGACATGTAGCTTCATTAAAATGCAGTGCAACATTCTTTCCAACCATCAAATTTGTGTGTGTGTGTGTGTGTGTTGTGTGTGTGTGTGTGTGTGTGTGTGTGTGTGTGCGCGCACGTCACACGTAAGACATAATATGCAAACCTGCAATATCTTGAATGGCTTTCTGGGATTCCTCTGTCAGGCACTGATTCTCAGTCAAGGACTGAAATACTTCAGCCAGTAACTCTCGAGAAATCTGAAGTCAATGAAAACAAAGGTGGCCCAAATCAGTACTGTACATAAAGTACTGAAATTATGCGTACCACTACCAGTCAAACTATCTCCAGTCACTCTTTTGGAGCAGTTCTTCAGGTCTCACAACTCAACACTGAATAAAACTTAAGACTACACGTATTTTATGTATGCATTCATGTCCAGTTCAACTTAAATGCACTGATCACACATCAAATGCATAAAAACTGCTGTTACTGAAACTCACAGAATTAACAATATATCATTCTGGCCAATAAGATTCCATTTTCTGCTTGGTGTTACCTATCTTCACAAGTCAACTGGACTTATGATTATGTTGATGTAACAGTCACTTTAGTACAGTCACCACAGTGATACTCACATGCTTCAGCTGACTCTGATGTTGAGAAGAGGTTGAGGCTTCAGTATCATCAAACTCGTCTGGCTCCTGTGTAAAATCATTTTGCTTAAAACTTAAATTGACAAACGAAGAAAGGAACACCAACAATACCGCTCTCATTAATAACTACATCTAATCTAAACAAACGTCTAAAACAGCTGTAAGTTGGGTGCTGACAACTACGTGTGTAGACATGACTAACAGTGACCGGCGGTCAGTGTAAACTGACCATGCACACTGCGAAATTCGATGAAAATGACCACAAAACATCTGCTCCACAGCAGAATATTATTGTCTCATACACGAGCAAGTACATGCAATACTTTTAGGACCCTAAAAATGCTCCAAACAAACAACAAACCTCAAGGATGGTCGCAAAGTCGAACTCTGTCGTAGCCATTTTCGAGAACCGGAAGTAAACTGAGCCGCTTCGTGGAGCGTGTGCTCGCGGCGCGAGTGGGCTAACAAGCATTGCGCTGGCTGGCACGGTCAGTCAGCGGTCCTTCTCTGTGTATGGTCTCTGGCTGGACTGAACATCATCATTAGCTTGCTTTACGTCCTATGGCTTTTAGCCCTTAAGGACAAGTTGTTCCTGGCGTGTGTCTTTGGCTGCTTGGCTAGGCGAGTGTCTTTGGGGTGTGTGAGGGCTGATTTGCTTAGCTTTGGTCAGCGTCAGAGGATCTTCGCTTGGCTTTCAGATGCCTGGTCTGGGTTTGTTTTTCAGTGCCTCAGTCTGTTCTGTCATCCGTACTTTTGCCTTTTAGATTATCACTGGGGTGTCCCCTCGCTTTTTGGGTTCAGAACCATTTTGTCAGATCTGATCTGACGATCGCGTCGGCCAGGGTTCTCATTGGCCTATCACCTAGGACTTGGTGTGGCTTGAGGAAGTCTACCGTCTTCAGTGAGTATCTGTCTCTCAGGTCCCAGACCGGCTGGAGGCTGGCGGGCAGGCCATCACAACCGTTTACAATGTGGCGGACGTCTGGGGGCTGCCCACACTGGCAGAGGCCGTTACTCCATGTGTGTGCGCAGCACAGTGTGCGTATTCTGCAGATGATTGCAGAGTGTCTGCGCGGGAAAAGTGGCACATGGTTTTGGCCACCCGGGAGGTGGACCCAGCCATTTTCTTCGCACAATGCACGGAGTCTCCTCTCTCTGAGAGTGTGGGCCGCTCTTTGTATCTTACTTTTACTTCACTGAGTGTCTGGAGTAGTTTTGCTTCCATGCCATCGCCGGTGGCGTCCCGGGCCGCGCGATCGGCCAGCTCATTTCCTCTGATCCCGCTGTGGAAGGGTAGCCACATGAGGGCTAAGATGGTTCCCTTCGTGATGATCTGATGGGCCAAAAAGAGGATCTCGCTTTGTACATCACTCCTATTCCTCGTGCCCCCTCTCTCTAGGGCTTGGAGTGAAGACTTGGAGTCGGACAGAATGACCACCCCCAGCGGGGGGTTTGGCATGTCGTTGACAAACGTGCAGGCCATGAGGATTGCATACATCTCTGCTGAGAAGATGCTTAACCCGGCGTTGAGTTTGTAGCGCCTTGTGATTCCAAGGTCTGGGATCACGAAGGCGCACCCAACCTCTCCTGAGTCTAGGACAGAGCCGTCCGTGTAGATTTTCAGGTGCTGGGAAAAGCGCTGTTCAATCTTCTCTCTTGCCAGGGTTGTGGCAAGAGCAGAGTCTGCTTTCTTTGACGCGCCTTCAGCATAGCGATGTTCGTACTCGGGCTTGGCCAGCTCCCAGGGAGGAAAGACCGGCTTGGGAGTTCTGGACTGAACTTGTCAAGAGGTAGCGTCTGTACCCCCCAAGGCCAATGATTTTCCCGCCCAGCGTCAGCCTTTGTCATGTGTGATGATGCAAACTAGCCACCGAACGCGTCAGGACTCTCCGCCGCGCTGGGTTGCGTCACTGCGTGACCTCGTTGCCAACTCTGCGTCGGAGACTGCACACGCGGTTAGCGCGTGCCCGCGTCACGTGGCAGATAACTCCGCCTACTTTTCTGGCTCAATACACCCAGTTGACGTAATATTACCCACCATCGAGGCTAATCACTGTGTTTCGTCACGAACCCTGTTACGTCAAACGGTTGCGTGGTGTGACGCAACTGGCGTCAGCGGAACTGAATACGCTGGGAATGTGTGTGTAGGGGAAAACAGACATCATGATACGGATCTGATGGTTGTCGAGTTGTTCTAGTGTTTAGTCTACACACGTTTCCTCCACAAGAAAGACTGGAAATGGCCGCTGTGAGCAGACTGTCAGTAGGCTGGGAGAGACATGTTTTATCCTCCGACTTTCGTAATAATTATCAGTCGATCCATTTTTTTTTCTCAGTCCATCCAGTCCATTTTTAATAATAATAGTAATCATCATCATCATCATCATCATCATCATCTTATTCTTATTACTAGGAAACGTTTTAACTATAAGGCGCTTATATCTGTACAGTCTTTAATCTACTTAAATCTTTTTTTTTCCCTTCATTTTTCTTTTTCCCTTTAGTGCATTATAGGTTATTCCTGACACAGGAGAACTGCCCAGGATTCTGAATGGGTCTCAAGTAAAAGTTTACGTGACAAACTGATCAAGTTTAGACTAGGCATCTCTGATATAAAACTACACAAGTTAAGATATTCATCTGGCGAACTGTGACAAACCGCATTCAGTTATGGGGTTTTCATTGATTGTGTGTTTGCCGTTTTCAAAAATGTATTTTCATGTGTAGTGTTAACTAGTGTTTTAGACAGGTAGTACTGTACTGGAGTTTATCCCAGTCTACCTAACGTTTTCACGTGCGGGAAAATGCCTATGCACGGCTATAGCGGTTGCTTGAGTTTTACTCTGTACTAGAGACTGCTGTAACACAAGTAGACCTGAGTTGTTGTCAGCTTACGAAGTGAGCAATTGCGACAAAGATTGTGCGCAGTCCTACTATTGACCGGTGGAGGGAACAGGTCTCTTTTTTCCCCACCCGGCTTCTTTTGTGTTCCGTATGCCATAGCGCTACAGGTATGTTTGATTTTTGAATATTGTTTGTCTATTTCAAGACCAAGTGGATTGTTTGGTAACCCTATGGATAACTTGATGCTATCATGATGTATATTTGATTTAGTTCTGAATGTTGCATTTCTCAAATGGTTATTTAAATGAGAGAATTTTTGGTAGGATGTTTTGAACTTCATTCTTGTGAGGAATCAGTTGTGAGAATATGGTTTGAGGTTGATGATGAGGATATAAGTTTGAACTGTTTGATATTGTATAGGTACTTGGTAACTGGAAGGTGAATTTGTTGATAATTTCTGATATCAATTCATAACTGGAACTTTCGAGATCGATGTCAGATGTTATTGTTGTTGAGATGGAACTTTGTTCAGGATCAAAGTTAGTTTATGGAGAAGAAATACTATCCGAGATAGTGGTAGTAATTACGGGTTAATATTGTACAGGAACGACGCCGGAGACCCGGTGAGGCTGACGCGCAGAAGTAGTATGTCCGCCCTGAGTAGGGCTGTGCGTACCACGACACCGATGTTTGTCTACTATTGTCTTGCACCCGTGCGTTGTGGAGCTTGAAGCCAGCGACGTGTGTTTGTCTCCTTGAGATCACGTGGCAGCCATCCGTCGAGGCCGCCGTGTCAAGGTGGAGCTCATCCTGAGTCGGATGGGGTACGACCATCCTCAGGCGTAATTATTTGGTGAAGGTGTCTGCGGTCGCAGCATTATTCAAGAGTGTCAGCTTCTCAGAAGAAGTGGCTTCCAGTTCACTCATTCAGGAGGAAGGTGAAAAGAAGGGATTTGAATCGTCCGGAATTCCCAGAATGAATCGTCTGGCTCAACAGTGTATATATATTTTCTACCCAACTTCAACAAAGTCTTCACTCCAGTTCTACAGGCATCTGTTTTGACCAAGCTTGTTGAGTTCATCTTGTTTATTTTCACTTTGTTATTCATTTCACATCCAATTGTGTATAGTGGGTTTTGTCCGCGTTGTAGTACATTTTATATCCAGACACATATCCTTAGAATAACCGATGTGCTGGTGAAATTGGAGGTTTCTGTTTATCAGACTGTGGACGTAATTAAGCGCTTAAAACTATTTATTAATTCGTGTGATTGTCTGCTTGTTTTCGTGTATAAAAGGTCTCAGTCAAAAGAATAACTATTTGCTTGTGTGTATGAAAGGGAGTGGATGACGTTTGCATGCGTGCCTTTCTGAATGTCTGTGATGTGAAAGCGGAGTGAAAGTGTGAGACCGCCTTACGTTACACGAACAACTACTAAATTGCCCACTCTGTAATCACCGTTTGGAAGATGAAATGCATTTCCTTTTACCTTGCACAGCACTTACGAATCTTAGAAGTAGAGTTATTCCACTGAATATTATAGAGTACCCATCTTATAGGTACCTTACGTCTATTATATGAAAACAATACATGTTTGTTTAATCTGGCAAGGTATATACATTACGGTTTAGAACGTCGCAGCAAACAGCTGTCACAGTAATGCTTGTATTTTCTGCATTTTATTGTATGCCTGTACCCGTGAACTTACTTACGGGGCTGGAAGCCCTTCAGTAATAAAGATACTACTACTACTCTGTAATTTTACACAGTAACGGGCACCTTCTAGTCCACGTACCTGCGGTTTTTTTAAAAATTATTATTTGTTTGTTTCTTTGTTTTGTTTTGTTCTTGGGGTTTTGTTTCTCTCCAATATCTGGAAGATGTGTTAATAAAAACCAATATGTCACTGCTATCAATATCATGAAATCATCCGTGTCCGGTTCAGAGTTTTAAACTCCGGGGTTATGCCCCAACGTGTTTGATTTCCACTGGGACGAACGAGTTACAGTGAAGTCAACACTATACATAACAATGACTAACTAAACGGGCAGCGTCAGGAGTCAGTACAATTTTAGAGTTTTGCCGAGGAATCCTGCCAGGGCCGACCTGCAGTCGTCTACACGGCCCACGACGCTGTGAGTGCGGGCACATTTTGACAGATCTGCTGACTGAGCTAGTTCAGACGATATTGGCTGTCGGCGTAACTGACACACATCTTTATCGGCCTTTATCTCCCCCCCCCCCCTTCCCACTGGCACACACACACACAGACACACACACACACACACACACCTCTCTCTCTCTCTCAGCAAGAGCAGTGTGTGTGTGTGTGTGTGTGTGTGTGTGTGTGTGTAACTATGGATGTAAAATCCAGTGTGAAAGCAAGGAAATCTTACAAAACGAATTTCACAGAACAAAAACGTGGACGAAACAGACATTTAATCTTTCAATACACATTGTGTTTTTCTAACCAATACGACATTCGCAACTTCAGATTCCACCAACGGTTTTCACCAAACTCAAAATTGAAAAGCAAACTCCCAAATCTACCCACAGTGGAGGAGGGAAATAGCCTCTGAGTTAGGTAGCTAGCGCCATAAACTCCCAAAAAAAAACCGAAAAAAAAAAACAGAGGGTTATTTCTCTTGCTTATTATGCGCCTTTACCCGGGGTGGTCTATTCTACAACCAGTTGTGACTTTTAGCCGGTTAACCGGTTTAATAACCGGTTTGAGAAATCGTTACCGGTTCCACCCACCCTCTATCCAATACAGAATCACTGTTTCTCCTCAGTGCACATAGTTCCAAATAGAAGTATCCCTTAACAGGTCCAATACTAGTCACAATGTAACTCCAGAGGCTGAGAGGCTAAGCCCAGCTGAACATGAGAAGCGGTTAAGGCCGTTCTTAACCGGGCGAACCACCAGTCCGGCGAACTTGTTCGGCGAACTGAGTATTGTATACGAAGAGGGCCAGCGCGCACACGTACGTAGTTCCAGAGGTTCGGACGAACCTGTTCTCTGTCTTAACCGACCGTTAATGATATGCATACATCATCGCCCGAACAAGGCGGACTCGGAAGTTGAGACAATCGTAAACAACCAAAATGGCCGCCTTCGTAGATCGAGACGACCAGGCATTTGCGGTAGTTATTGTTTTGAGTGAACTCTTGGAAGCCGAGGAAGAGGAGAAAAGAGGAAAAGAGCGCAAGAGAGGGAAATGTGAAGTGAGTCAATAGCCACCATGCCGTCCGCCATTTTCCTCAACTTTGTACATGCGCACAACAGCTCTCCCCGAGCAGCCAATCAGAGCGCAGGATCGGCCAAAGGATCGCAAGGGTTCCCACGACACGCCATGCAGACCTCGAACCTAGTTCGGCGAACCTTTCGAACCAGGGTTTGCGCACAAGTATTTGGTCGGTTAAGAAACAACGTGCGCGAACCTAGTTCGCCGTACTCTTCGAACCTAGTTCGCGAACCAAAAGTCCGCCCGGTTAAGAACGGCCTTTAGAGGAAGATTCGAGGGCTGGAGGGACGACACAGTCACTGGGACTCTCAGAAAGCGACTGAGGAAAACGCGGGAAACTTTTACTATTATAAGGCTCTATCTTTAGTGCTTATACAAGAAATCACGCGCTCATTACGCGATCACGTGGCCAGCGCACGTGAAAACTGACCCTTCACTGTGGCTAGCTTGCCCCAATTTAAAAGTGCGCCTGTACTAAGAATGGCTGCTGTACTGAACACAAACATAGCGAAGTGTCTTCGCTACATTAGTATGGAGTCAGTTTTGTGTCTCCAGACCACTACATCAGATACATAGCCTTTTCTCCTAAACAGAAAATGACCAAGAGATACATTTTTCAACCTGCCCTTGCTAAATGACAGGAAGAAAGAGTGTGGTGCTGTCCATTTTCTTTATTCGAGTTTGATTTGTATTAGCTGCAATCAGTGTCTTCAACTGTGTCCATAAGAAAGTAGTCCTCATAGCCATCACCAAAGTCTGTAAAGCTTGACACTGATGCAGATGTCGGTCTGGCTGAATGGGAATGATCTTCAGTTAATTCTTCTTCGGAGGCCTCTACTACACTACTAAATTCATCACTTGCTGGATCTAAGGAAGACGGCTCTCTGATGGAGTCCACACTTCCTCTGTTGTGTGTTGTGTGTCTGTCTGAATAGGAATAGTCCCGAGTTTCTTCATAGGTTTGGTTTAGTTATTTAGGGCTTAACGCCGCGCAAGCGACAAAGACTATTTCGTGGCTAATCAAGGCCCTTCTTTGCCAGATCAAGTTAAAAGAAAAAGGAAGACAATAAAACAAGGTGAAAATATATATAAACTTGAGAGGCAGAATCCCCCATGGCTCCCTTGTGACAAGGGTCAAGGTCATTCACAAGAGTATGTTGTACGGATCTTATCACTATCTATCATCATGCCAAGTAAGGTGTCTCTGGCGTTCCGAGTTAATGGCAGTATTACAATTTTCTCCAAACCAGTTTGTATGGCCTTGACCTTGGGTGCCTCTGCTTTTTGTAGATTCTGAGAAAATGACAATGTTAAAGTTTTTTTCCGGACACACACACACACACACACACACACACACACACACACACACACACACACACACAGACGACGGGGGTTTATTACATAGACTCCCATTGTTACTGACAAGGGATCCAAAAATCTAATCGGTTTAAATGATAAACACGTTTGACTTCTTTTTACATCGAAGATATAGAGGTCGAGGATAGTCCGTATTAATTGAGGTGTCTAAATTTTATAGAACAGTTTTGACTCTTTCAAGTAGCTAAAGATGCTATCAGGAACAACATCCCGGAACAGCACCTTCAAAGAATCTGCACAGTAATGTATTTCGCTAATCTCGGCAAGATCCACGCACGAGTTTAAGGCTGGAGGGCCATGGAGACTCACGCCTCACGTTTCACGCCTCATGCTTCACCCCTCACGTTTCATGCCCTGGGCCATAGGAGCTCACGTCTCGCTACTCACGCGTCGTGTGTGTGTGTGTGTGTTCATGAGTGCATGTGTGTGTGTGTTCATGAGTGCATTACAAAATTGGATATTAATCTGTACATGTGTACAAGCCCTGAGATAAGGCTGCCACCTACTGGTTGACTGCGCTATGAATTACAGTAAATAAATAAATCGATTAAAAGTTACCTCAGTTTGGGTGCAGTTAGAACCTTTTTCAAGTCGTCCCAAACATGTGTTTTCTGATGTTTGTCCTTGTAATCAGGCACACATGGATTCCAGAGGAGGGGCCTTGCCCGGACCAACTCGATTAAGTTTTCTCTGTAGTCATCCATATTGAATTTGAACTTCACGCATCGAAAAAAAGTGGGCAGTCCCACTTCTCTCCTCACGCGTGAACCGTGAGCCATGAAGCGTGAAGCGTGAGTGGAATTGTATGGCCCACGCAAGAGAGTTCATTTTCGTCTGTTCATTTTTCTATTCACGCGCGAGGCGTGAACAATGAGGCGTGAAACGTGAGTCTCTATGGCCCACCAGCCTAAGAAATGTTAGATTGTAAACTGCTCGCGACAAGGTACGCACCAAAGGGAATCTTCCCCTTTCAAGAGACGTGAATGCGTAATGTGGGTGTGTCCAATGTGGAGCCGACTAAGTATGGTTTCCCTCGCGTCGGTTAGGTCGGCAACGAGGGAGACTATCACAGATATTTGGTAAAACCATGTGGAGTTTGTTCTCCAGGAGGGCATCCCAATGGATCTGCCACTCCTTTTGAACAAACATTGACCCGAGATCCAGATAAAAGCAATGTCCTTGTTGGCAATGTGAATGATGCGTGCAGTTCATGGATCTTGGATCAGCACCAGAACGCGGTGATGTAATCTGCTATGCAGAGCCTGCAGCAGAGCCTTTGTTATTTGCAGGGTTTAGCCTGACTTCCGGAGTGGGTAGTGTCCGAGGAGGGGTGTCTGGAAACACATTTTCTTCGACTGTGTTCATGTCCACGACGGACACTCTGTGAAAGGGGTCGGATACGGAGGGACAGGGGTTTGGATTCATTTTTAGGAACATCAAAAAGGTCAGCAAAAACTGGATTGAATACACAGTTATAGGCAAGGTTGTCTGGGTTGGTCTTTAACGTCAGGACATAGTTAAGCGTGAGACGAGTGCGGCAGTGCGCTGGTGAGGGTTCACCCGCCTCAGCGTACAGACTATGAACTGGCGACGTTCTGAAGGCGCCCGGACAGACGCGAAGAGCTTCATGATGAACTAGCATGAAACGGACAAGAGCTCGGTATAAGCGCAGCAAGACGGTACGGTCACCACCCTAATCGGCGTGACCCACGACCCGAAGGACGTCACGTGCCTTCTCCTTGGGAGGGCTCTACACCACTTAATTCCCCACTGGCTGGTGAAGCTTCTCTGAAGGAGACGACACGTTCTCGTTTGTGTGTTGTGTGTCTGTCCTGAGTAGGAATAATCCCCAGTTTCTCCTTGGAAGGCTCTTCACCACTTTATTCATCACTGTCTGGTGAAGCTTCTCTGGTGGTGACGACACGTTCTCGTTTGTGTGTTGTGTGTCTGTCTGAGTAGGAATAATCCCCAGTTTCTCCTTGGAAGGGCTCTTCACCACTTTATTCATCACTGCCTGGTGAAGCTTCTCTGGTGGTGACGACACGTTCTCGTTTGTGTGTTGTGTGTCTGTCTGAGTAGGAATAATCCCCAGTTTCTCCTTGGGAGGGCTCTTCACCAATTTTTCATTACTGTCTGGATCCACAGAAGACGACTCTCCGAAGGAGACCACGCGTTCTCTTTTGTTCTCGACATCTCCTTCGGACGCGGCCGTTTGCTGGGAAGGTGGGTGGATGGTGTCATCCCTGGATGGTGGAGAAGGCTCTACAGTGGACGTCTCAACGTTGTCAGCAGGTCGGTGAGATGTGACTGAAAAGTAAAAGCGCCTCATGCTTTAAAAAAAAGTGTAGAAAATTTCACTCTATTCCTACCATGTAAAGATGGTGGTGACGTCACAGTCGAAGCGACCTGTGTGACCAAATAAACATCACGTGAAATGTCATTGTCCATATTTTCCTGCAGCTGATTCCTCCGGTTTGAAGCAGTATTTTATACATTGAATTACTTGTTTACGTGTGTGTGTGTGTGTGTGTGTGTGTGTGTGTGTGTGTGTGTGTGTTTCTCTTGTTTTCCCCTATTTTTGTTCTCCTCGCTAAGGCCAAATATTTGTACTGGCGATTTTCTCGTTGCCCCGTCACTGATACAGTATACGCCGGTTATAAGAAACTCGAGGGGGGTGAATTTTTTGGTTTCTTATATCCGAGTTTTCTTATATCTGAAAGTCGGATATAAGAAAGTATTTTGAAAAATATTTCTTATAACCGAGTTCAGTGAAAAAAAGGTTTAAAACATTTCTTTTTTCTCAGTTCGTGTATGTTTTGCATTAAATTAAGAAATATCTGGTTTCTCTTAAAGACCTGCACAGAATATATATGTGTAGAGTTAATATACACCAGTGCGCTTGTGTCCTTCAATGTCAGATTTTTTTGTTTGAACATGAAAATACTGTTTTTGCTTCCCAACTGTAGCGCTGGCGGTCATGTGGTAAGAAAAAAAGAAAAACAAAGGAAAAGAAAAAAAAAAAAAACAACCAAACCAACCAACCAACCAACCAACCAAACAAACAAACAAAAAAGAACTAAGGGAGAGAGAGAGAGAGAGAGAGAGAGAGAGAGAGAGAGAGAATTCCCTTGTATTTCTAGGATATATTAAAAGTGCATTATGTATCAAACTTTTGATCTATAAAACACTCGTCCCATTAGAGTATGATATGCGATGCTTTCCGTGTCTAATTTGGCTGAAAAAAGCTGCAAATTAGCTTTTTTTCTGTTGGGAGGGGGAAGGGGGATGGAGGAAAGATGGACCACCGTATATTGTCAAAGAAAGGAATTGATCAACAGTTAGTCTAATACTGATAGTTTTATTCTCCTTAACGCGAGCCCTGTAGACAGAGACAGACATACAGAGAGAGAGAGAGAAGGAGAGAGAGAGAGAGAGAGCGGAGAGCTCCCAATCAGGCAAAAAACCACAAAATAATAATAAAAACAACATATAACAATAGAACAACAAAAATGCATCTCGTATTTTTTCTTCTTGCCAACATTCAATTTTGCACGGAACACAATGGTAAAGAACCAATTCAAGAAAAGAAAATCATGCGCCATCATGTGCCTGTCCTAAGTGACGTCAGACCTGACCTGTTTTCTTAGAATGAGTGAAATTTTCTTGGAAATGTACTTTCGGTTTCTTACAATGAGTGAAATTTTCTTGGAAATGTACTTTCGGTTTCTTATATCCGAGTTTTTGTATCAAGCGGGACAAGAAATTTGCTTTCCTAAAACCGAGTTTTCTTATAAGCGAGTTTCTTGTATCCGAGTTTTTGTAATACATAATAAAGAAGAGTTTGGTCGGGGGAAAAAAAATTCGTTGGCAATAACCGAGTTTTCTTATATCCGAGTTGCTTATATCCGGCGTCCACTGTATCACCTTCACGTGGTGGAAACGGACGTTAACCTCCCAAACACCCACCCACCCACTATTCTTGCTCTAGTTGCTTGTTTTCACTTTGCACTGCATTCCTTCTCGCTAAAACTCGCAGTTTTTCGGTCGAAATCATCATCTTAGTGTGGTGGATTTTCCGTACTCGGGGGCCCCTCATTGTGACAACTCTGTTTATCCATTATTACACACTCACACACTCAGCCAAACAAAATACCAATACCAACACGAGAACTTAGACAGGAAACGTTCAGGTGATGCCGCGGGATGTAGGATGGAAAGCCGCTTCCTTAGTTGTCTCAGGTATTTAGCTG
This sequence comes from Batillaria attramentaria, assembly GCA_018292915.2. Lineage (NCBI taxonomy): Eukaryota > Metazoa > Mollusca > Gastropoda > Batillariidae > Batillaria > Batillaria attramentaria. Next base: position 874,256 of record JACVVK020000057.1, read on the forward strand.
TAACAAAGTCATCCACCATGCACGTTATCCATCCATTGAAACACTCCTCCAAAAAAACATAAGCCATATAGAATCGTCCAATGGTTCATAACCTTACAATGAAACAAAGAGGAATGGCCCCATCCCATAACGTTGTTTCCAAATTTCCTGCTACTTTGTCAGTTTTGTTGTTTCTATATAGAGAAACAACTTTATGGGATGGGGCAGATTTCGCTGCGCGCAGCAGCAAGTTTTCAGCGATACAAAAGAAGACTGTGACGTTTCTCCAGACAATACATACTTTCGCGCAAACAGTGACGTAACGATTCTCTGTCATAGACACCTTACGTGCACACTATGCTGTTGCGTTCTTTTTGGCGGGAGTGGTGACAGGAATTACTGCACATATGACAGGAATTACTGCACTGTTATTTCTTGAATAGAACAATAGTGATTTTAGCTAAACATATTTTATCAAGTTTCTGCGAGAAGCACTGGCCCAAAGAGTTAAAATTTTGCAATTTCGTAAGTACAATCCAAGATGTTCAAGTCCACGTTTCACCAGCCCTCTAGATTTTCAAGATGTTTTTGCAAAAATTATAGTGGAAAAGGTGAGGTCGGTTACCGTGCACTCCCCCGGCGACTCTATTAGACCAGTTTAAAAATGAACCTTGGGGTGTGCTGAGCACGTTAGATCATTGTTCCCAAAAATCGGCAGGGTTGCACCAAGAGTTACAGCCCTTTAAGTGAGGGTACTGTCCGCGCTCACTGACCACACGCACCATAATGCATTGACAAGCAGTGATTTCAATCACTCAAAAGTTTCCCTTATATTTCACAAAATAGATAAGACAATGTATGACTATGTTTATAAACGTTTCTTGTCTTCAATAAAACAAACAAAAACAAAATACAGCTGGATACTGCTTCACAGTGTTGGTTGACGTAAGCCAAGTATTCCACCAGTGGGGAAAGTCTTGAATGGAGGGAGACAAGTCCTTCTGCAATGTGTCTTGGTGTCACAATATCAGATTTAACCTCCTACCCCCCAAATTGTCAAATTACAAGAAATTTCTCTTGTGGATTATCCCAAGCAATGTTTTGCCAGTAAAACTACTATCAATGAACACGTTTTCAGAGAAAGTGTTAATCTCTACCAGAACATGTGAAAAAATGTTAGGTAGAGTGCATCTAAAGCAGCCCTTAAAGGCAATATCGTTGTTTCAAATCGTGATAAAATCAAACAGAACTGCTCTTTTGTGTTTTCTGAAATCAAATATGTTACATCTGTCGGCATTTCTTTGCTTCAGAGAACCCAGGCGGGGTATGTTGGTTATTACAAACCTGATTATTTGATGCTGCAATGTGTCTTAGCGTCACAGCAACCGATTTAAGCTCCCCACCCCCCAAAATGTTGAATTACAAGACATGTCTGTAATGGTAACCCCAAACGATGTTTTACCACTAGAACTACTACAAATCTACATGTCTTCAGAGAAAATAACATTATGCACCAGAGAAAAATGAACAAAGTTGGATATGGCGCATTAAAACTTGCGCATCATTGTTAATTGCGTGGTTTCAAGTCTTAATAGAATCAGGACATTTTTTGCCATTTTGTCGACAAGGTAAAGCTGGTTACCTGGAACCCGGCCCCAGCGACTCTATTAGACCGGTATAAAAATCAACCTTACGGTGTGCTGAACACATTAGATCATTGTTCCCATAAATCCGTTAGCTTGCACCAACAGTTACAGCTCTTAACGTATATGACCCCCATACGCACTGAAGACAAGCAACAGACTGCAATTGACAGACACGTAATTTCAAGACATGAACAAGCATCTTCTGTCACACCACCTGCGTGAGGCTGGCATCAAATGTTTGGTTCACAGCCAAAATCTGTAAATATCGTCACTGCCTCCGACATTTTACCAGCCCTCTAGATTGTCCAGGTTCCACGTAAAAATTAATTCAGTCGGGGAAGTCACAACACAAACAGGGAAATCACAAGACATGAACAAGCGTCCTCTGTCACAGTGTCAGACGACCTGCGTCAGTGAGGCTGACGTCAAATGTTCAGTTCACGGAATTGGCGTCATCCCTCTCTCTTTTTAGAGAGTAATGGAAACAACATCATAGGACGGGCTAAATTTTCCACGTTCATGGGCAAGCATCTGTGGTACAAACGCACGTCACTGCCGATCTCCCGCAGAGACGATTTTGCAAGTGTAACTCTGACAATGACGTAAGAAAACGTGCGTCATCGATGCTGACGTGTACGGTCCGCCGAACGCGCTTCTCGTCCTCAGTGAGTGCCGTCTGTGCGTATGTGTGTGCGTGCGTGCGTGCGTGCGTGCGGCTGTGTGTGTGTGTGAATTGTGTCCAGGCCCGTTTCTTTGAAAATACTCAACCGAATGGCTTGAAATTTGAGGTATCCAAATATATCAAAATGTTACATTAGAGCAACCAAGCGTGTGATGGTTGCTTAAGTGATTTGGGAGTTATCGCCCTTTTGAGACAAGTTTGTTGTCTTTCGTGTGCAGGCGTAATATTTATTTAAATCACTCAATTTTTTGGCAGTAGATAGCTTGAATACGGACTCTGAACAAAATCACTACTAGAAAATGGTCGCTCTCATAGTTTTCATGTAAACCGAGCCTGAGTTGACATTGCATGTGAACCCAGTTCAGATGCCTATTTCTCCGAAAATACTGAACCGATCGATTTCAAATTTGGGGTTTCTAAATGAATCAAGATTGTTGAATAGAAGGCCCGATCCAGGTACGATTGCACACATGATTTGCGAGTTATCCCCCTTTTTAGAAAAAGTGGCTTTGTGGCGTTTAAAGGCGTAATATTTACCTAAATCACTCCATTTTTTTGGACATAGATAGCATGAATACGGACTCTCAACTGAGTGAATTTTTGGAGGTTGTCGCTTTATACTTTTGGCGTAAGCCGTACCTGATGAAAGTGCTGGTGAACACACTTTAGATCTCAAAATCGCTCCTACTATACATAGATAATGAGCCTGGGGTGCCATAAAAAATATACAAAAAAATTAGAAAAATTCACTGCAGCCATTATCGTCAGTTGACTCGAAAATTTGTACTCACAGCACATTTCCTCTACAAGCCACACGCCTCACAAACATCGACGAAGAGACGCACGCGCACTGACGTAAAGTAAGTGCGTCATGTTTGATTGACGTGATGCTGTTTTTTCTTGGGGGTGTCTCGCCACTTTCTTTCCGAATTCCTCTGTTTTGGAGACGTGGTGTATTTTACTTCTACTATGTCGCCATCTTCGTGCAATCGCAAAGAAGACACGGGATATAACAGAATACAACTCCAATACTTTATGAACAGAATATGCACGGAGAAACAAATTCATGAAAGAAGAAGAACCCAGAAACGCTGTGCAGGGCTGCTTACGTACTGAACAGGTCAGATCCATCGCAGAAAAGGCACGCGCGCACTGACGCAAAAGGCAGTATCAGCGTCATTTTTCCGACGTCATGTTTGATTGACGTGATACTGGCATTTCTTGGGGATGTGTCGCCACTTTTTGGACGTTCTCTATGTGTAGACGGGGAAAGCGGGAGTTTCATTGATGTAGTGTGCTTTGTTTTTCCCACTGACTCTCACTCAATAGCATAGTAGAGTGAGAGGACACCACATAGGTCTCAATGGAGCACAAACGCGGCTCGCGCGAGTCTGTGTGTGTGTGTGCGTGTGCGCGTGCGTGCGTGCGTGGTGAGTGTGTGCGGCGCGCGCGTCTGTATGTCTGACATAACACATAGTTAGAAAACGTTCGCCGCGCAGACTTGTCATGTTAAACATATTGGGTCGGTATTAATTCGCATCTTACACTGCGCACGCAGCAGCAACACTTCAATTTTCATGGGCCTGCTTTCATTGCAAGAACTGTATCAAAGTTATTACGCCAAAATAATGTATTATGCGTCATCCCAGTGAGGAAAAACGTCATAGATTTCAAAGAATACAACTTGACGTCTCTCTTCCAAAACAAGATTGGTGTGACAGCCCGGTCAGTTGTTTCCATTCAGAGAGAGTGTGTGTGTGTGTGTGTGTGTGTGTGTGTGCGCCGTGAAAAACTGCACAAGTGGGTTCACGAACCTGGAAACACTCAATACAAGTGGGTTTTACAAAAAAAAGTGGGTTCACGATCGGTAAACCCACTTTTTTCAATACTTGGAAAGAGTAGCAAATGCTCTAAAAAATGCCCCCCTAATAAATATCTCACTGAACCCCCACTACTCAACTTTTTCCAACTTTGAGTGTTTGCGATTTCACACTCCGTGGTGTGTGTCGGTTTCTGCCTTTGGCAGGTTTCAAGGGGGAAGTCACTCTGAGAGCTATTGATTTATGTCACTTCCGGTTCGCGGTTAATCGCGCGTGCAGCTGCTTGTGGAATTTGTGGTGCTTTCGTGGATAGTTTTTCTGCAACCTTCAGCATTCTTGCGTCCCAGACATGGAAAATAAAAAGGTGAGTACTGTTGTGCATTGATCTATGCTTGAGTTTTGTCTGTATTTGACATTTCCTGACTACAACGACCTACTTCTGCAGATCAAAATCAGTTTCACTTTCAGTGAAACACACCAGCATTCCAGTTGGCTGAAGGCGCTTGATTTTGTTTTCCCGACAAACAATTCATCTATTAATGTACTCTCTTTAGGCATGGGAAAGGGTGTAGAACGGCTGACTTCCATGAGAAACTGCGCGGGGGAAGAAAACGGGTGTCCGCGTGCACCAACGATTTGCATTATTCGATCGGTCGCGTGACACACACACTTGCCTCCGTTGTCATCTGTCAATCGCACAACAATCTGTCGATCGCTCAGTGCAGTGAGTCTAATGATAAGATTGTGTTGCCTACAATGTACGAATATCGACAATATTGTGTTTGTCTACAATGTTCGCTCGCGCAAAATGTGTTTCCATTTTAGTGGCCAACTTTACTATTTGCTGAAGATTCTGTGACTGTTGGTGCATGTAAGTTAGGTGTGTTTATTCCACGGCAGACAATGGCCTTCTCTTACGAATGATGGAGACTGGATCTTTAACGAGTACACTTGATGATAAATGTTGTACTTGTATGTACTCGGAGTAAGCACCACACTCGTGTGTGCAAATGAGTTTGATTTTGAAGAAGGCAAAATCCTAGATCAAATTCTTACCCCATTTGGGATCAAATCCAAGACTCATTGCCTTTTACTTCAGCCACTGTTTTTGAAAAAGATGCCGTTTTATTGAGAGGAGGGGGGGGGGGGGTGGTCTTCCTGGTGTATGTTGCTGAGTTCAGGCCCAGCCATCTATGTGCGCTGCACCACCACACGAAGAAAGTGATTGTCACATATTGCGCAGAGCAGTCATTTGATCTACACTATAAGCTCATCATCGGGTGATAAATTGTGCTGTGTGATCATACAGAATAGTATGTTGTGCGACCCGACAAATTTAAGAGATCAATCATCTGAGAGATCAATTGTGTTGATCGCTATTGATCTCTTAAGCCCTTGTGGATTATGTGTGTATGTGTACAGTACAAGTTGTATAAGTCTCGTATAATTTCCATTTTTTTTTCAGACAGGATCTCTGAATGCGTCAGCTGTCTTCGAGTATTTGAAGTCTTCAGGGATAATAAATGAAAAGGGGTAAGTGCAAACTTTACACTTACACTTACTATTTACTAATTTAGTGGAAATTTGTTGTTGTTTTTTCTGAGCCAAACCAGGGCCCAGAATGCTTGCTTTCAATAATACTTTGCATCTGGTAGCCCGGAAAAATGGTCGGCCCGAAAACTAGAGATAAAAGCTGAGTTAAGTTTTTGTTTTCAGTGACATGCATTCCGCTGAGACAGACTGAGAAAGAAAACACACACCACACATACGTCATTCACCCCATATGAAAAAGCCTTATGCTTTGTTAATACACATAAGCCATATGGGCTTTGACATTCTGGCTGTTGTTGACTTTTGTTTGCCAGATCTCGCAGTGCAGCAAGTCAGCCTGACGTTGATCAGGAAGTCCTTGAGGCGGAGAGCAGTGCAGCTGAAGAGGAGGTACCGGACTATGCGCCTGGTTCTCCTGACCTCTCAAATTCTGCTTCGCTTTCTTCGGTTATCACTGAGTCGGCCAAATCCGACAGTGGGAGTGACATTGTTCTTATTTTGCGTGACGCTTTACGAAGTGGGGAGAGGAGCAGTATGGGGAATTCTAGCTAACATTTGGCTGATTTGCTGATGATCGTGATCGCACATGAAGATTATGCTGTGGGATATGGCCTTCTGTGAAATTTTATGGTTTCTTTGCATTTGAACACCATTTTTGTTGTTGTTGTTTTTCCTATCTGTTGTGTAGTTCATGTCATGTAGATTTTTCACAGTCTTTTAAATCAATGTTCATATGCAACTTTCAAATGCTTTCTGAGTGTACAGTTCTGTGCTTGTTTAGCTGTTTTCACTGCTAGCACACTGACTTTCGGCGGCAGTTGATTTAATGTCCATGATTTAAAAAAAATTATTTATTTATTGTTATTGATTCATTGAATTAATGAAGGTGCTTATTGTACAACTTTGTATAAGGGAGGTGATGATTGACTCAAGTATGTACATGAAAAGTGAGTCTTATATTAGTATGTAATGACCCTCCGGCGCCCGATTGTCCGTCCTTCCGCCCGTCCATCACAAACTTAAACATGGACAATATTCTCGGAAACTATTTACCCTACAGTTATGAAACGTGGCCAGTAGGTAGTACGTGACAAGACCTTTCAAGAAATACAAGTGAAGATGGCCTTGACCCAAGGTCAAGGTCACAAGATCAGTGGAAAATTTTGAAAAAAAAAGAACTTTAAGCATTTTCCCCTTGACTGTGGCTACTATAACAATGAAACTTGGTGTACGGGTAGTTTAGGGAAAGGGCTTTTTTTTTTTTGGGGGGGGGGGGGGGGGGGGGGGGGGGGGGGGGGGGGGGGGGGGGGGGGGGGGGGGGGGGGGCTGCCCCAACTCTTTTTGCCAGCTCCAGTGGTCTTCCTCCCAGGTCATGGGTGGAATCCACGGAGGGCTGGAAAGCTGGGGTAAGTTTTATTATGCATGATGATAGAGATGAGGATGATTGTAAGATGATGCTATGGAGGTCTGTGTGGTTTGGGACTGCGGGACAGGGCCGCATTCCTCGCTTCCTGCCATAAATATCCCGGCGTTCACCAAGGCCAGGGAACTACGGCACCTGCGATGCCGGCCGTGTAATCATCCACATCATAAAGACGTGTCATACCAAGGGAAGCACCCCCAAAGTCGCACCGGTGAAGTGGGTGAATCTCGGCTGTGTGGCAACAGCCTCCCCATGGGACCACAGCACACCCGCTCTGGGTAGGAGCCGACCTAGGTAGGAAAAATCCGTCTTGCCTCGGCTGGGATTCGAACCCGGGTCTCCAGGTCCATGATCCGAAGTGCTCACCACTACACTACGGGGGCCGGTGCGGAAAGGGCTTCCTTAATGTATAAGTTTGGATGACCTTGGGTCAAGGTCAGGGTCACAGGAATTGATGGAAATCGTGAAAAACTGCAACATTTTCAATTTCTTGGAAACTATTAGCACTACACTAATGAAACTTGTCCAGAATGTAGTTTGTGACAAGACCTTTCTAACCATGTAAGTGAGGATGACCTTGACCTAGGGACAAGGTCACAAGATCAGTGTCATTGGAACACGTGAGTCACATGGGCTTTGTCCTTCTACTTTCAGGAAATGTTGAATGTTTTGATCATGTGGTATCTTGAAAATTAATGCCCATAACTTGTTCTTTCATGTGTTATAACTGGCACTGCATGCATTCATTTTAGTGTCCAACATTATTTTTCTTCATTTACTTGCACTTCTTGCTTCTATTTTCCCAGTTTCATGTTTCTAAGAAATCCGTCTAATAATATTTCTGTGGGTTCTTTGGCTTCCTGTCTGTTTTTTATTTGCCTTTTTGGAGGTATTCTGCAGACCAGCCCTCTTTTGCAGTGCAAATTCACAATGTGGTATAAGAAAATAGAAAGGGGTCTCTTTGTTTGTTTAATTCTTTGCATGATTTTTGTTTCTCACTACAAATTGAGAACCCCAGCGGTGGCCCGGTGGTTAGGGTGCCCACCTCGGTATGCGGAAGACCTGAGTTCCGAGGTGACCCAGTGTCAGTATACTTTAACTGGGGTGAAACATGAAGCCTGTGCTGTAACTTCTGGTTCATGTGTGGCACATTAAAAATCTTGTATCAAAGTCAAAGCACCCACCCTAAAAGAACCAGTGTAGTTTGCTGGGCATTAAAGCAGCTATTTTGAGTTTACTCTTGAAATTGTAATAATTTTTTGGAATCCAGTACATTTGTTTTGACGTCGATCGATGAAGATTCCATTGCAGTTGACGGAGCGGTTTTGTCGTTATTGTTGTTGTCAAGTTGATAGGAAACCGCCCCTCCCTTCCTCCCCCATTTATAACTGCTCATTCCCATGCTTTCGACCAATCAGCTATGGCCAGTCCATTTTGGCTGATAGTATACAAGAGTCTGTACATGCATGCTTCAGTGAAAGTGGATCAGTTGGCTAAGACATCATAGAGTTGTGCTAAATTTATTAACAGTGTCAGTAACACTCCTGAGGAAAAAAAAAACTTTTTCCCCCGAATTTTCTCCTAGTTTTTGTTAATGCCAAAAGTCATGGGATGACACTATTTTTTCCCAATAGGAAAATTCAATATACTGTAGCTCCATTAAGCAATTAATAATCAAATGGATTTTTGACAAAAATTAGTCTCAATCCTAAATTGTATGTGTCACATGTAAATGGTATGTAAACCATTTTTGAGTATGACAAATTCTTTGAAATCAGAAACACAACTTGTATACAAGTTTGACAACATTTAATGTTGATTTGGACCCTGTAGATGATCGCATTTTGCGTCATTGGACCTTCTGTTCCTGTTAATGTTACTTTGATTTGAATAAAAACAAAGTAAAGAGTAATCTGTGTCAGTTCATTTTGAGATTTAGTTCTGTCTGTCTGTCTCTCTGTGTGTGAGTGTGTGGAGCAAGAGGATACATGAAGTTTAAAAACAAAAACAATGAATGTTTTTGTTTATTCTTATCAGCTGAAGTATCTTGATTTCGGGTAGCACCAAACTGGGAACTAACACACATACCCACATTATGATTAAGCATTCACAACCTCATGAATGAGGGGAGTCAGGTTACCTCATGGGTTAGAGCATTGGACAAATGTTCAAAACTCGGGAGAAAATTTTGTTCTTCTTTTTTCCTTGTTTCCCCCCTATTTAGAATAGTCGTCGTGGTGAATAAAGACATAAAACAATGAAAACACCCACCTGCTCGACCACCCACATCAATGAACCCAGTTTTCCGGTTTGGTGAACCCAATTTTATACACTCGGCACTCTAAAAATAGCATGAACCCACTTGTATAAAATGAACCCACTTTTTCCTACGTCTGTCGTGAGGTGGCAAAAAACTTTTTTGTAAATCTCTGGTAATGGTTGTTATTAGCAAGTCACAATGAAAGAGTGTGTCAAGCGTTGGAGCCCTAGGAGGTACAGAACTGGTGGAACCCATTTGTGCATATTATGGCAGGTTACCCACTTGTGCGGTTTTGAACGTATGTGTGTGTGTGTGTGTGTGGATACATGGCATTACAAAAGAACGACCGTGACGATAGCAGGTGATCAAATGGAAACAACATATTGGGCTGGTGGCCATCTTGTTCTCTCTCTCTCTCTCTGTGTCTCCGAAGACTCTAGATCCTCTATAGCGTAGCGGATCTAGTGCTTTGGTAGTTCTTACAGACAACAAAAGAGAGAAGAGAAAAACAAAACAAAAAGAAACACCGGCAACAATAACAAGAAAAAAGAAAAAAATTGGAGAAACAACTTGGGATGGGGCCATTCCTCCTTGCTGTTATTGGTGTCGGTTTTTGTGTTGTTCTTTTCTGTCTGTTTCTTTCTGTAATACCTACCACAGACACTAGATCCGCTACACTATAGCGGATCTAGAACCATACGAGAGAGAGAGAGAGATACGATGTCAATTCCGTGAACGAAACATTTGACGTCCACCTCACGGAGGTCGTCTGAGGACGCTTGTTCACGTCTTATGATTCCCCGACTGAATAAATTTTTATGTTGTTTCCATAGTAATGGATACAACATCATAGGACGGGCTAAATTTTCCACGTTCATAGGCAAGCATCTGTGGTACAAACGCACGTCACTGCCGATCTCCCGCAGAGACGATTTTGCAAGTGTAACTCTGACAATGACGTAAGAAAACGTGCGTCATCGATGCTGACATATATGGCGCGCGGAACGCACTCCTCCTCAGTGAGTGCCGTCTGTGTGTGTGTGTGTGTGTGTGTGAGTGTGAATTGTGTCCAGGCCTGTTTCTCCGAAAATACTCCACCGAATGGCTTCAAATTTGGGGTATCCGAATATATCAAAATGTTAGATTAGACCAACCCAGCGTGTGATGATTGCTTAAGTGATCTGGGAGTTATCGCCCTTTTGAGACAAGATGGTTGTCTGGCGCTTTACAGGCATAATATTTATTTAAATCAATTTTTTGGCAGTAGATAGCTTGAATACGGACTCTGAACAGTCACTACTACAAAATGGTCGCTCTTATAGTTAAACCGAACCTGAGTTGACATTGCATGTGAACCCAGTTCAGATGCCTGCATCTCCGAAACTACTCAAACCGATCGATTTTCAAATTTGGGGTTTCTAAATGAATCAAGATTGTTGAATAGAAGTCCCGATCCAGGTACGATTGCACATATGATTTGCGAGTTATCGCCCTTTTCAGAAAAAGTGGCTTTCTGGCGTTTAAAGGCGTAATATGTATCTAAATCACTCCATTTTTTGGACATAGATAGCATGAATACGGACTCTCAAAAGAGTGAATTTTGGAGGTTGTCGCTGTTATACTTTTGACGTAAGCTATACCTCATGAAAGTGCTAGTGAACCCATTTATCTCAAAATCGCTCCTACTATATATAGATAATGTGTCTGGGGTGCCATAAAAAATATACCCCCCACCACGCCTCCCCCACCCAAAAAAAAAAAAAAAAATTTTTTTACTGCAGCCGTTATCGTCAGTTGACTCGAAAATTTGTACCCAAAGCACATTTCCTCTATAGGCTAGGAAAATTGCTGAACAAGGTAGAACAAATTTGATCCTAACATTTTATTACAGATTTCAGTAGAACACAGGCCCCTAATGCTGTGGTGGTCTCCGTGAATTTTTTCTCCGTCCGCGTCACCGTTAAAAACGACCGTTTATCTTGCCATTTTCACTATATGAGCCCTATAAATGGGCTTTTGAGGGTGTGCACAAAGTATGCGTGTTTGCGGGTACAGAAATGCGCAGAACTCCACTCTAAATACGGTTACTGTTAGACAAGACATGCATTGTTGACATACTGATATTTTACCCCAATCAGAATGATGCTTCCTGGAAAATTGCGGCCATCAGTTTGGCCGTTGATTCAAAGGACCCTGTAAAACGGCAGTATTTGATGCTTGTGCACTTATCAGGTCACTGCAGGTGACATGTATCGCGGAAAACATTTACGAACATTGAACAGTTTAGTCAGGAAACGCTTCTTGGTGTTGTGAAGTTCCCTTGTCACCGCATGTGCAGGTACGTATGAAATATGATATCCAAGTGAGCACTTTTTTCGGTAGCGATATTTTGGGGTGTACTTACTAAAGTAGTTTTCTGCGTTGTGAAGTAGTGAACAATTTTTCTCAAAGAGCAGTGCACACTCAAGAATAGTATCCCAGTTGTGTCATATCAAAAGTTCATTGAAATCGCTTTTGTGTTTTTGTCACTAACAGCCAACGAAAGTGCAACCTGTTTAATAATGGCTGCTAGTTCAGTACTAGCAAAGTGCAATGGAAATTATGTAGAGCACAACCTCAAGTCTGTAGTAGTATGTGTCTGAATTCATTTCAAGTGTTATGAGGTATGTTAATCACACGGCAAACATGTTTTCAAGGTCAAGGTCATTGGTTTGTCTGTTTACTCCAAAACATTTTACTTCATCGCTCAGAATAAGCATTTTGGTACTGCTAACTTTTGTCCCCATGGTTTGGTGAGTTCACAACATCCTCAGAATAAAAATATGACTGCAAAATCTTCATAACTCAAGCGTGAATTTGACCTTTACTAGAGGTCACCAGTAAGGCATTCTTATAAATAAAATAAAAATAAATAAATTTCATTTATATAGCGCACTTCTCAGAAACAGTGACTCATTGCGCTAACGCACATCACTCATACACATTCACACTATACAGACAAACACGTCAATCACATCACACAATACAAAGACACATCAGTTGAAAGCCTGTTGAAAAAGGTGGGTTTTCAGTCCAGATCTAAAAGCTGATAAAGATGGTTGTTGTCTCAGCCCCATAGGCAGAGAGTTCCAGACTGTGGGGGCGGCAAAACGGAAACATCGTTCACCATAAGTTTTCAGGTTTATCTTAGGGACCTTGAGTAGCTTGTCATTAGATGAGCGGAGGGTACGGGACGGAATGTAGGTGCAGAGTGAGGCAGACAGATAAGGCGGGAGAGTATCATCGAAATGACGGTAGGCTAGAACTGCCAACTTGTATTTAATGCGGAAACTGACTGGCAGCCAGTGCAGTGATTTCAAAAGCGGTGTGATGTGGTCTCGCATGCCTTTCCTCAGCACCAGACGGGCAGCACTGTTTTGTACTCTTTGCAGGCGCGCGATCTGTTCCGCGGGAAGGCCAGCAAGAACAGAATTACAATAGTCTAGGCGGGAAGTTACGAACGCTGTGACCAGCTTGGCGCAGGTGGTGGTTCTGAGAGGCAAGAACGTATGGAAGCGATACGCCTCAGTTGCAGGAAACAAGCTTGACATGTTTTCCGATTTGAACGTGCATGGACAGTGTCTGGTCGATGGTTACGCCTAGGTATTTGACGGACTTATGGAAGGGAACCATATGACCACCAATGTCCGCGCATTCGCTGTCTACTAAGCCGTAGGCGAGCAGGCGAGCCAATGGGCAGGACTTCTGTTTTTATCAGTGTTCAGTAACAGCTTGTTTGCTATTCATCCAAGACAGAATGTCTCGTATGGACTTTTCAATGCCTAACTGGATGGATGGAAATTCATCAGCTGGTCCACTCTGAGACAGTTCGGTGTCATCAGCGTACTTGTGGAAGTTACAACCATGCGAAGCGATGACGTCGGACAGTGGCTGCGAGTACAAAGTAAAGAGGACCGGTCCTAGGACGGAACCCTGTGGTACTCCGTATGTAAGCGGGGCTGCTGCTGACAGAGAATTACCACCAGGCTGGGCTGATGGAACGCCGTCAACAAAGACAAACCAACAACGCTCACGAACGTATGATTTTAAACCACTCGAGGACAAGTCCTCTGACACCGAAAGTCACTTCTAGTCGCTTTAGAAGAATAGAGTGGTCGAGCGTGTCAAAGGCAGAGCTGAGATCGAGCAGTGCCATTAGTGACACGAGTCTCTCGTCTGAACTAGCAAGTAGACTGTCTAAGACACTCAGTACCGCAGTCTCTGTGCTGTGGTTTCTTTCGATAGGCCGACTGGTTTAACTCTAGCAAGTTGTTTTCAGATAGGTGTTTTAGCAGCTGTTTCAAAACAACCTTCTCCAAGATCTTGGAGATAAACGGAAGGTTGGATACCGGTCTGTAGTTTTTGAGTCATTCGGATCCAGGCCAGGTTTCTTTAGCAGAGGAGTAACAACCGCTCGCTTAAACTGGTCAGGAACAATACCTGTGGCAAGAGAAACATTGACAATATTTGTTATTAGAGGAACAAGATCAGAAAGGCACTGTTTGGTGAGGGATGTTGGTACAGGATCTAACATGCAACTCTTGGTTGGGGACTGAGTGATCAGTTCATGGATGTCCTTCTCTGAAACAGGATCAAAGAAAGAAAACATAGGGCCGTCATACACAGCAAAACAGGGAGGTTCACATAGACGGGAGTCAAGTTCAATACGAATACCGCGTGATTTTGTTTGCGAAAAAGTCACTGAACCGTTGAGGCAATTCCGCTCGCGGGGGATCTGAAGGAAGGACCTTTGATTTTGTTTTTCCCAGGAGTTCGTCCACGACGGAGAACAGCTGCTTACTGGAAGAACCGGCGGATTCAATTTTGTCACTGACATACTGTCTCTTGGCTGCTTGGATTGTTCGTCTCACGATATCCCTCTCACTCACAAACATCTGTCTATGTACAGTGAGACGACTCTTCCTCCACCTTCTCTCAGCTCGTCTTCTCCTGCGTCGCGCCTTCCTCACGTCAGCCGTCAACCACAGGGGCCGTTGGGCGGTCCCGCACTCGCCTGGTGACGGAGGGGGCATGTCGGTCAAGGATCTGCAGCATCCCATCGTTGTAGACGTGGACGAGGCCCTCAATACCAAGGTCGGGACCGCGTAGATCCTCCATGGAGCCAATTAGGGTCCTCACGTCAGCTTGAAAGTCGGCAAGGTTGACGCCTTTGAGGTTCCTCGATGTGACGAGCCGTGTAGGAGGCGGAGGCCTAGAGAGTTCCAGACCACAAATAATGAGGTAATGATCGGACAGACCAGCACAGTCCTGGACCGCCTTCACCGACAGCCGGTTACTCTGACCACGGACCACAACCCAGTCCAGAATATGACCGCGGCGATGTGTGGGTACGGTGACCAACTGAGACAGGTCATAATCACTTAGCATAGTCTTTAATCGACTAACCTGGGGATCTGCGCTGTCATCGAAGTGAAAGTTAAAGTCACCAATGAATGAAACATCACTACGTGAAGCGGCATACGCTGACAGTAGCTCTGGGAATTCCCGAAGGAAATTAGAGTTCAATAGCCTGTTCTTCTTGCTTGGAGGAGGCCTGTATAGGCACACACATTTGTAAGATGTATTGTTCAGTGAGAGAGAGATTTCAACACTCTCAAACGACGTATAGGCAAGGGGTCGGAGGGAGAGAGAGGTAGAGAGGTTAGACTTGGCCAGAACAGCTATGCCCCCGCCTCTCGAAGTCGTACGCGGAAAAGAATGCATGTCATAACCTGGGGGTGTCATACTAGCGATGTAGGCCTCGTCACCCTGCGCGTAGAGCCAAGTCTCAGTCAAGATCACAATGTCAGCACGACGTTCAAGAATCAAATCGTGAATGTCTGTAGCTTTATTCCGGGAGGATTGCGAGTTGAAACACAGAAGTTTCAGAGGATTGCACTTACACAGTTTATCTCTTCGACGATAACGCTTGCGCGGCAGGCCGAGGCCTATTTCAAGCGAGCGAAGACGAGAGGTGAGGTCGGAGGTCAGCCGGGCAGGCGACACAGCAACGAGTTCAGCGCGGTTGTACTGTAAACGTGGGTGCAAAATGCGCTCACCTTCAACTGTAGGCCGATGTTGCGGTATGTCGTCGTACTGCACGTGAGCACTGCACGGATCTGGTGAGGACAATGGCGATGGCTGACTGTTCAAAACAGCAAACCATGTCGAAAGTAAAATGCCCAAAACCAGAAAACGAACAGCCGGATAGGCACAAAGTGCCGGCAGAAGGAAAGAGTCCCACATCACAAACAAGCTTGCAAAAGATCAACAACACGACACAGTCAATATCCATCCAAATCAGCACTCAAACACGAGAGCTCAGAGCCGCTCTAACCTCGCGGTGAACGACCCCTTGACCCCTTATCAATGCATATTAGGCAAATGTTATGCCAAAAGTTTTTTTTTTTTTATGTTTTTTTTTTTTTTTTTAAATTCTGTTGTAAGAGAAATGGACAATTTTTTTTGCTGTAATTAAAGTTACCTAGTGTCTGATAGCGTGTAAACATACTCTTTGTGTATATTTGTACGTGTGAGTGTATGCGTGCTTGTGTATATGTGTGTTTTGTGCATGCTATGATCACTAATGACAAATTCACGGAGTAAACACCGTTTTGAATCACAGTTTTCTAAGGTTGACTTCCTTTTCAAACAAAATTTTCATGTCTATTCTATTTCCATATCTATATTTACTGACGCACATTTTTGCGATCAGTATCAAATGGTTGACTATTTTAACCCAGTGAACATTTACCTTCTCCGGTGTATAGCCAAATAAAACATCGGTACATGAGAGCTTCAGCTTCATTCCTAGTTTCACTTCAATACAGTCAGAAACACATTGCCAAATTACAGCAACCTTCTTACAATCAAAGAAAAAGTGTTCTATATAATCCACATGGTCACAAAAGTCACATCTATCAGTGTTTTTAATACCCATTTTTTTTTTATTTGTAGGGTAAATATTATGAAGAATCTTCCACTGTAGTAATCTTAATCTTGTTTCTTTGGTACAGTCGTGGGCTAGTGCCCAGTGTTTTTTGTTTATATTTATCCAAACTTTCTTTTCCCAAAGTCCAGTCACCCACAGATCAGCTGGTACGCTGTTTGTAATGAACTCACGAATAGTTTTTGGTGTCATATGTATAGCATTAACTTTAGGAGGATCCTCGGATCTGTCAGTGCACTCGCGAGACTCACGTGCTCGAAGAGCTGTGCAGACAGCATTGTATTCAAAGAGACGTGTTGGCTTATGCCCTACTTTCTGGCAAACCTGCTCAAACGAAAGCATGTGTAAATCAGGCCAGACATCTTTAATGCTGCACACTTGGGCTTCTGCCCAGTCCTTTAAAAATAAGGTTTTACCTCTGTATATTATTCGGCTGTTATTCCATAAGATTTCGTCTTTCAGCTGACCTGGAACTCCCTGCTGTGGAAGTAACACTGATTTGTTATCCAGCCACGTGCTGAGAACATGTCTCCAAAACACACTTTTTACTAGATACAGACCAGCAAAATATTTTGACTTAACGTTTGATTGGAAGCATGATAAAGAACCCAGTGGTTTAAAGTGATGTTTTGGGATACACATCCACTTTTCAGTGTTTTCACCTTGAAGTTTTAGTGCCCATGATAATATGAAAGAAGTCTGCATGTCAACCACGTTAATCATTTTTAGACCGCCATTTTCAGGTCCTTTACACAAGATGACACGCTTAACTTTCTCAAATGCCTTTGTGTTCGTAAATTTCTTTTTCCAGATGAAACGAAAAAGTAATGTATTGAGTTTGTTTAAGACATCTTTTGGTATCGCTAACGCTTGCATAGCATAAGTAAATTGAGACAATAAAAACGATTTCACAATACAGATTTTACCTGCAATACTAAGGTTTCTTTTTGACCATAAAGCAATAATCCTTGTGATTCTTTGTAATCGATCTGTCCAGTTCCAATAGACTCATATCATCAGCGTACATAACCAGTTTTAGTATGTCAGCCTGTGCTGGGATGTAAGATGGCAAACTTATACCCTTTACTGATGGATCTGCACGAACTTTAATGGCAAATAACTCAAGTGCCAATATGAAGGCCAAGGGAGAGAACGGGCAACCCTGACGGATGCCCGAGCTGACTAAAAAGCTTCCAGACAACCACCCCATGTAGTTAATACAGCTCTCAGTGTTGGTAAACAAAACCTCTACCCATCGGATAAAATCCTCGCCAAAACCAAACCTTCTGAAAGCCCATAGCATATATTCCTTCGAAATTGAATCGAAGGCTTGTTTTTGATCCAGTGCTAAGAGAATACCCGGTTCATTGCTGTTATTTAGATGATCAATGACGTCATCAACAAGCCTTATGACTGTACTAACGTTTCTGCCTTTAACAAAACCAACTTGATCTAGATCAATGACAGAATGCACTACCTTGGACATACGCAATGCTAAACATTTAGCTAATAGTTTATAGTCAGTATTCGTGAGTGAAATAGGTCGCCAGTTATTTAAATCATCCCTAGAAAGTCCTTTACCTTTATGTATAAGAGTGATAACCCCTCGTTTTTGCAAGGTTGACATTTCTCCAGCCTCAAATGCTGCGTTTAACGAAGCTAAAACAAGATCCTTTATTCTAAGCCAGAAGAATTTCATAAAGGAAGTGGTTACACCATCTAGTCCGGGGGCAGAACCATTCTTCATTTGTTTTAAAGCTG
Source organism: Batillaria attramentaria (assembly GCA_018292915.2). Lineage (NCBI taxonomy): Eukaryota > Metazoa > Mollusca > Gastropoda > Batillariidae > Batillaria > Batillaria attramentaria. The sequence continues at coordinate 892,366 of JACVVK020000057.1, forward strand.
CTAACAGTTCTTCTTCGGTAATTAATCCCTCAAGATTATTTTTTTCTCGCTCACATAATTGTGGAACTGTGGTATTAATTAGAAAGTTGTTTGCTAAATTCTCTTGAAATGAAATCCTCTTTTGATACCTATTACTGTAGAACTGTCTTTGTTCCTCTAAAATTTCACTTTGGTTTGAAGAAAAAGTACCATCGGCTTTCACGACCCGGTCCATGATTTTCGAATTCGACTGAGCCTTTTCTAAGTTCAGAAAGTATTTCGTGTTTTTCTCCCCTTCATCAATGAACTTTGCGCGCGATCTGACCTGGGCGCCTCGTGCAGCATGAGCTGTGTGTACTTCTAGCTCATGTTTGACCTTTTCACGCTTTTCAAGTAAGCAGTTATTACTTGGATTACAAGACAAACTTCTATCGATATCATTTAGTTCTTCCTGTAACAGTATTAGCTTACTTCTCTGACGACATTTGCTGTCTTTGCTATAAGAGATGCAGAATTCTTTTATCTGGACTTTACAAATGTCCCATTTCGGTTGAGCGTCCAGATGCGCATATTCCATTTTGAAATCATCAATAAAACTATTAAGCAGATCAACAAAGGTTTGGTCGGAAAGTAAGCTGTCATTGAACTTCCAATAGGAAGGTCCCCGCTGTATATGAGTCAGTTTGTATGTTGTGTTAACAGATCTATGATCTGACTGTGAAACTGAGGAAATATCACAAACATTGATATTATTAATCACACAGTCTGTGGCCAGAATATAATCCAACCTTCTAGCAATAAATGGATTTTTCTTACACCATGTATATTCTTTTGTGTGGGGATTAAAAAGTCTCCACACATCAAGTAGGCCAAATTGAGTAAGGAAATTATTAAAGCGTTCCACCTCTCTCTGAGCGTGATTTCCACCACTAATGATGTCTGCAGCATTGTCTAAAACACAGTTAAAGTCTCCGCATACAATTTTGTGGTCAGTCTCTATACGCTCCAGTTGCTGACAGAGATTACGGAAGAATAACTCCTTGTCGCACATCGCTGTCGGCGCATACACATTTGCAAGATATAAATTCTTATCCTCTAGATGTATGTCAACTGAGAGAATTCTGTCTGACTTTGAGACACACTCAACATAATATGGAAAGTTTTTCTTCACCAGTATTACTTGCCCAAGGCTATGGTTAGAGACAGGAGAGCAGAACATCTGTCCTCCCCATTCCCTTTCCCACTGATCTTTATCTCCATCTGTAACGTAAGTCTCTTGGATACAAACAATGTCAACAGACGTTTTCTTTATGGCATTAAAAAAAGATTTTCTTTTCGTTACGTTCCTTAAGCCATGTATGTTAACCGACTTGATCTTTATACCATTCATCAAGTAAGTCTATATTATAAACGTTTGTTGTTATACAGTCGCAGGGAATTCTCGCAGTCGGTATACCACAGCCAATAACGTCACCTTTGGTGTAGCACGTGCAGACCGGGCGCTAGGTAGTTGCCCCAGACTCGCTTGACTGGGTCAAGTCGGCCACGTGACAAGGGGATTCCCCACCACCAGCTGTTCGCCCAATCTCAATACGCGCGGCCTTTCCGTCCGGAGCGGATAAGGGGGAGCTGCGTTGTCTTTTCGGCACCGATGCCGACCTGGACCTGCCAGGAAAGCTTAGGGTGGACTGGTGGGAAGACCGTCCCCTGCTGCGGCCGGGGGTGATCAGTATACCTTGGTTCGCTGTTGTGGTAGTTGTTGTTGTTGTAGTTGTTGTATTCGTTCCAACTGAAGATGTAGCATGGCCTGCTGTTGTCGTTGTTGTCGCTGTTGCCGATGATGTTGCCGCGGCCACATCGGACTGTGGTGTCGGGCTGGCGTCTTGTCCACTGGATGGCGCCTGCGAATCCGCATCGTGTGGAGGCTGCAGACTACACGAGATGTCGCCGCTCTTGTGCCCGGGTTGACGACAGGTGCGACAAACAATATCGTTGTCACACATAGCAGCACGGTGCCCTTTTTGAAGACAGCGAGTACAGGTGGCCGATTCCAGCGACAGTTTCTGCTCGTAGTGGTAGATGGTAGCTTGACATGGCCCGATGCGTATCTTGGAGGGAAGAGGCTGCTGCGGCACGTCGATGTACACGAAGCGCCTACCAGTAAGCCATCTTGTGAGTCCACCATGCTCATCTCTGTCCCTCTCCATCAACATTTTGGATCGGATCTTACATCCCATTTGACACAGCTTGCTCTCAATGTCACTGTCACTGTAGGAGATGGGTACATTTCCAATTATCACTTTCGTGGTCTTTATCTGTCGCTGCCCGTTTTCAGTCCTCACAAGGAAAGGGTTTTTGTCGTACGGGGTAATTGTACATCCGCGAAGTACCAGGCCCTGGAGCAGGAGCTTCAAACGGCCGTCATTGTCCTTGGGATAAACTCTCCACACACCCCCCATCTTCTGTGCACCAACAATGGTGTTGTACCCACTGGTATCCTCAGCGGCCGCACACACTTCACGGGTTGTGTAATGCACGTCACCCGCTGTAGGTAGGTCACGACACGTCACAAATACCGGGGAAACACCCCTTGAGCGTGAGTTGTCCTCGTGCTCCATGAAGTGTTAAGGGTGAGTACACCAAATGTACACAAAAATGTAAGAAATATGGTGATAAATGTGGAAATAATTCCAAAATATGAACGTCACCAGATTCCTCGTCTGCTAGCTGGCGTGTCTGCAAAGTCTTGTGGTAATAATCCCAGTAAATCCACCAAAAAACGAGAAAGAAAACGAGCCACCAAACAAGCGTGGCCGTCACCTCAGACAGCCGACCGGAAGTGTGCACTAGAATATGTTGTTGCGTGCACCTATTTTGGCCGCCCACTAAACGGAAGTCATTATGCCAAAAGTTGTATTTACAAAATTTTCACCCAGTCTCTATGACCTTTACTCCCAAGGTCAAGGTCACCAAAGTTGTCCACAAGAAATCTTCTCATACAAACATCGTTTGTGCTAATTTTGTTTTGCCTGGTGCTTGTGACTGCTTGTTCGTTTGCTTATTCTAACACAGCGATGAAAGAAAATGTTTGGGAGTAAACAGACGAACCGATGACCTTGACCTTGTAAACATGTTTGCCGTGTGATTAACATACCTCATAACACTTGAAATGAATTCAGCCACTTACTTCTGTAGACTTGATGTTGTGTTCTACATACCCTCCATCACATTTTGCCAGTAATGTATGCCAGTGATTTTCATTTGTAAACTTATGAATGTCCAAAAAAAGAGGCAAAATAACGGCGTTTGTTCCCAAGGAAAAAAAAAAAAGAAAATAAAAGAGATTTCACAGATTTGCTTTTGTGTCTATTGTTTTTCATTTGCATTTGTGTGATATTATTTTTCTGGAAGTTTCATATTAAGTTTGTCTAATTTCTGTACCTGTACCTCAAAACAGGAATTAATGAAAATGTCCGACATTTTCTGAGTGCGTTAGAATTTGAGGCAAAAAGGTATACTTGTAATAGTATTTTAGGGATGCTGGACCATTTCGCTAAAGTATGATGTGCGTCTGCAAATGATCTGTCAAGCGTAGCAGCTGCAGCAGCGTAATATGTCAGCCCGGTCCCCATCAGTAAGAGAATTGGCGTCTATATGGAAAAAGGAAGATTTGATAACTGAGAGCTTCTACAGGCAAATCTGTCGTCATTTCGTTGGACCACCACAAGGTGTCTGGCCTAACATATCCAGTAGTCAAACTTGAAGTGTGTGCACAATACCTGCTGCAGCGGCGTCATTTGTAATCTTTGCTGTGTATAGTCAATTTTTGAACCCAACCACAATATGGATTCCCGTCATTTCCCCTCACAGCCAAAAGGACATAGTGGATGGGCTAGTAACACGTAAGTGCCAAGCCTCTCCTCTAAAAGTTGGTCAGTAACAAAAAACGCTGTGTACACTGTGGCCGTCATATCTGGCTACTTGGTAACCTACCCCCGTAGCAATTAATGCTCTGTTTAATTAGAAAAAGGTAATTTAAGTCACCTATTTCAAGCAGTGAAGAGTTCATGAAATTTGATGTGGGATGCACGTTTTCCTTCTCCTGGAATCACTCTACTTTTTCCAATATGTAAAACAATGACAAGTTAAAACTGATGGCTGCTAGCAGCAAAGTATAAACCTACCCCCCACGCAGCATGTAATGAAGGAAATGGAAAAAAATGGGTAAAATAATGACCGCTGTGAAGAAGACGTGCTTGTTTAGATTCACGGATCTTTCTTCATACGACTAGTCATTGTCGTTTCCTCCAAGACAAATGTATAAAAGGAAATTGCATCAAGTGTAGCAATTATGGCAGGCTCTTTGGTAAGCACCGCTTTCAGCCCATATAGGGAACTGATAGCTTCAATTAACGGCCATCTATAAACAATAATCTCTCATACAAGTTCTTGAAGATACTTTTGAAACACCGAGCATGTGCCCGAATATGTGCATCATATTATCCTTGTTTTCGCGGATACACCTTATCACAGCAACCAATCAAGTGTCCCTACTCCCATCATTACGCATATTCAGCCATTATTAAACAGGTTGCACTTTCGTTGGCTGTTTGTGACAAAAGTACAAAAGCGATTTCAATGAACTTTTGATATGACACAACTGGGATACTATTCTTGAGTGTGCACTGCTCTTTGAGAAAAACCGTTCACTACTCACAACGCAGCAACTACTTTAGTAAGTACACCCCCAAAATATCCCTACCGAAAAAAGTGCTCACTTGGATATCATATTTCATACGTACCTGCACATGCGGTGACAAGGGAACTTCACAACACCAAAGAAGCGTTTCCTGACTAAATTGTTCAATGTTCGTAAATGTTTTCCGCGATACATGTCACCTGCAGTGACCTGATAAGTGCACAAGCATCAAATACTGCCGTTTTACAGGGTCCTTTGAATCAACGGCCAAACTGATGGCCGCAATTTTCCAGGAAGCATCATTCTGATTGGGGTAAAATATCAGTATGTCAACAATGCATGTCTTGTCTAACAGTAACCGTATTTAGAGTGGAGTTCTGCGCATTTCTGTACCCGCAAACACGCATACTTTGTGCACACCCTCAAAAGCCCATTTATAGGGCTCATATAGTGAAAATGGCAATATAAACGGTCGTTTTTAACGGTGACGCGGACGGAGAAAAAATTCACGGAGACCACCACAGCATTAGGGGCCTGTGCTCTACTGATTTCTGTAATAAAAAGTTAGGATCAAATTTGTTCTACCTTCCGCTATATAAAAAGCCTAATTAGACTAGCCTACTACACAAGCCACACGCCTCACAAACATCGCAGAAAAGGCACACGCGCACTGACGCAAAACTGTATCAGCGTCAATTTGCCGACGTCATTGTTTGATTGACGTGATGCTGGCATTTCTTGGGGGTGTGTCGCCACTTTTCGGAAGTTCTCTATTTGTAGACGGGGAAAGCGGGAGTTCCATTGATGTAGTGAGCTTTGTTTTCCTCCACTGACTCTCACTCAATAGCATAGTAGCGTGAGAGAAACCACTTAGGTCTCAATGGAGCACATGCACAAACGCGGCTCGCGCGAGTCTCTGTGTGTGTGTGTGTGTGTGTGTGTGTGTGTGTGTGTGTGCGCGCGCGCGCGCAGCAGACATAACACATAGTGAAAAAACGTTCACCGCGAAGACTTGTCTGTTAAACATATTGACCCGGTATTAATTCGATCTTTACACTGCGCAGCAGCAACACTTCAATTTTCTATGGGGCTGCTTTCATTGCAAGAATTGTATCAAAGTTATTACGTCAAATGTATTATGCGTCATCCCAGTGAGGAAAAACGTCATAGTTTTCAAAGAAAACAACTTGACGTCTCTCTTCCAAAACCAAGATTGGTCTGACAAGCCCGGTCAGTTGTTTCCATTCCGTTCAGAGAGAGAGAGAGAGAGAGAGAGAGAGTGTGTGTGTGTGTGTGTGTGTGTGTGTGTCCTCCCGGGGATTTCAAAAGAACGACCGTGACGACAGCAGGTGATTAAATGGAAACAACATATTGGGCTGGTGGCCATCTTGTTACATAAAACCTGGAAGAACTGGAGGACTGATAAAATGTCGGAGGCAGTGACGATATTTACAGATTTTGTCTGTGAACTAAACATTTGACGTCAGCCTCACGCAGGTCGCCTGACAGAGGTTGCTGGTTCATTTCTTCTGCTTCCCTATTGCTGTTGTGACTTCCCTGACTGAATTAATTTTTACATAAAAAGTGAAAGATCTAGAGGGCTGGTGAAACGTTCACTTGAATACTTTGGATTCTGCTTCCGAAATCACGTAATTGGAACTCTTTGGGTCGGTGTTTCTCGCAGAAACTTGAAAAAAAAAATGTTAGGCTGAAATCTCTGTTATTCTTAATTATGAAAGGTGTAACAGTTCAGTAGTTTCTGTCATATGTGCAGTTGTCACACGTGATGAAAATGCCGAGATGATGAGTAATTTGAAGGAGTCGTTTCATTGATATTTGGCCGTATGTGCAATCCAACCCCACCTCAGACTTTCCAGAGTTCCAGAGCTGTGCTACGAACCCATTCAGTACAATTGAATGAAGTTTCAAATTCTAGAAAATGAAGGCATTTGAACAGCTTTTTTGTCCGAAAACGTAGCATGACCGATTTTTTTTATATCGGCGATAACTCCTCTAAAAATGCGGCAAGAGAAAAATCTTGAAAGGTACATCTGGAGAATGTGACTGCCCATTTGATCTCAAAGTAAAAAGCTCTTCAACGAGGTGGTTTAGGAGACAGCCATGATTACACCCTTCCACACACACACACACACGCACACACATCCACACACACACACACACACACACACACACACACGTCGTTCAAGTCCCGCCAAAAAGAACGCAGCAGCATACGTGCACATAAGGTGTCTATGGCGCTGATTTCGTTACGTCACTGTGTGCATGAAAGTATGTATGCTCTGGAGAAACATCACAGTCTTGTTTTGTATCACTGAAACAGCGAAATCTGCCCCACCCCATCCCATCCCATCCTCTATAGAGAAACAACTTAAAAGTCACGTGTGTTTCCTTGTATGGTCGTCTCAGAGTCATGTTTCACTTTTCTGGCGAAGTTGTGATATAGAATTATCATTGTGCGGCCGTCCCAGGTTCTACGACCTAACAATGAAACAAGTCATGTTTTAGGAAGAGGTCGTAAAGATACAGAGATTTCATTGTAAGGTCGTGCCAAGGTCATATTTTTGGCGAGGTCGTAAAGATACAGAGATTCCATTGTAAGGTCGTGCCAAGGTCGTATTTTAGGCGAGGTCATGAAGATACAGAGATATCATTGTGAAGCCATGTGGCCCTGAGAACCTCTTCCCAATCTATCTCGACCCAATAGTCTATATTAGCACACGAGTATCCCAATAGAATGTTCCTGTTTTTAGGTATAGCGACAGGCTAGGATAGGTATATTTCTATCCAGGTATATGATCGCCCTTAATATTATTTTATAATTCAGTTTACACCACTCGCCAGTGCAAATTTTCAGTGAATTAACCATGAGTGCTTTACGTCCAAAAATAGTAAGGAAACAGAGGGTGGGTGTTAGGGGGTTTAATGTCCTTTTCCACCACATACGGGTGATATCAAAGACGGGGCAACGATGAAAAAGCCGCACAAATATTTGGCTCCAGCCGGGATACGTAAGGAAACAGAGAGCGAAAGTGAGTTATGACTTTCCGTAACCCAGTCAGTGGTTTAAGAGTTCACAAAAACACACTTCAGCTACCAGTCAGAAACGGGCAGAAAGTGCGTCATTTCAAACAATTGGAACTCATACGTCACGGCCGGGGCATAGTTATTTTGTTCACATTTGGGGGTGACATTGTGTTTTGCTTGGACCACGTAAAAATGATCGCACAGAAAATTCTCTACGAAGTATTTGCGAGTACACTTTTGAATGTCAGTACATGAGCACATGCTTTGAATGGTATTCTTCTGAACATCAAGCACTTTCAACTGCCCTACGCATCATTTCCTCACAACTCCGTGCGCAGAATTTGGAGGGGGTACAAAAGTCACTAGTTACCCTACCAGAAAAAATGAAATGTCGCAGAAAATGTATGCGACTAGAGCAGTAGAGGTAAGAGTCTGAAAGCTCGTGGTATAAACAGTTTACATGATTAGTTCTCGTGGTATACCACGAAAGAAACCACTCGATGAACGGCCCCGTCCTACAAAGTTGTTTCTCCAAATTTCATGTTATTTTGTCTGTTTTGTTGTTATTGTTGCCGGTTCTCCCCTCTCCAAGTTCTACCAATGACACTAGATCATCTACGACCTCGACCGATTAGTCACGTGACTGGGGGTGGGGCCGGGTGGGGGGAGAGAGACAGACAGACAGACAGAGACAGAGAGACACAGAGAGAGAGAGAGAGAGAGAGTGGGTGGGTGGGTGTTTAGGAGTTTAACGTCCTTTTCCACCACGTAAGGGTGCTTTCTAAGACGGGGCAACGAAAGAAAGGCCAGCACAAACATTTGGCCCCAGCCGGGATTCGAACTCTCGACCCGAGCATTGAAAGTCCAACGCTCTACCATTCGGCCACCCTGGCTCCCCAGAGAGAGAGAGAGAGAGAGAGAGGGGTCAGTTCCGTGAACTAAACATTTGACGTCAGCCTCAGGCAGGTCGTCATACACAGACAGAGAGATGACGTCAATTCCGCGAACTAAACATTTTCACGTCAGCCTCTAGCACTGCTATCGTCTGAGGAAGCTTGTTTATGTCTTGTGATTTCCCTGTTGGCTTTGTGGCTTCCCCGATTGAATTATTTTTCACATGAAATCTGGAAGATCTAGAGGGCTGGTTAAATGTCGGAGGCAGTGACGATACTTGCTTATTTTGTCTGTGAACTAAGCGTTTGACGTCAGCTTCACACTGGTGGTATGACAGATGATGCTTGTGCATGTCTTGTGATTTCCCTGTTGCTTTTGTGACTTCCCTGGCTGAACTAATTTTTACATAAAATCTGGAAGATCTAGAGGGCTGGTGAAACATGGACTAGAATACCTTGGATTGTACTTATGAAATCGAAAATTTGGAACTCTTTTGACCGGTGCTTCTCGCAGAAACTTGAAAAAGTTATGTTTATCTAAAAGTTCAGTTATTCTAAATGCTAAAGATATAATAGTGCAGTAGTTCCTGTCATATGTGCAGTTGTCACACTAGACAAAAACGCCGGGATGATAAGTAATTTGCAGTAGTCTTTTCATAGATATTTTGATCTTATGTGCAAACCACCCCTACCTCGGAAATATTTTTTTTACACAAAACCAGTCAGAGCTACAGAGCTGTAGCACTAATCAATGCAGTGTGATTGGGTGAACTTCCAAAGTCTAGAAAATGAAGGAATTTGAACAACTTTTTCGAAAAAATTCGTAACATGACCGATTTTTTAAAATTGGCGATAACTCCTCTGAAAATGCGGCAGGCTAAAAATCGTGAAAGGTAGGTCTGGAGAAGGTGATTTCCCATTTTATCTCAAAGTAAAAAGGCCTCCATCGAGGTGATTTAGGAGATAGCCATCATTACATCCGTCCACACACACACACACACACACACACACACACACACGTCATTCCCGCCAAAAAGAACGCAGCAGCAAAGTGTGCACGTAAGGTGTCTATGACGCAGATTTCGTTACGTCACTGTGTGCGTGAAAGTAAGTATTGTTTGGAGAAACGTCACAGTCTTGTTTTGTATCACTGAAACTTGCTGCTGCGCGTAGCAAAATCTGCCCCGTCTCATAAAGTTGTTTCTCTATAGAGAAACAACTTAAAAATTGAAACATCTCGTGGTTTCTTTCGTGGTAAGCCACTCGAACTAATCACGTAAGCTCTATGAATATACTGAAGTCTATCAATTGCTGTTACCCAGACGGGCGTGTCTCCGACGATTTTTACGGATTTCAAACCAGGCCACCAGCAGAACAGCCACCAGGAATGCACCGGATGTGCCAATGGCGATTGTAAGAATGAGATAGTACGAGGACTTGTCACCTGTAATAAAGCAAGCATACATGCATGAATTAAGCTTTACACACACGTTGATATGAATGGCACCACATCCTATTACCTAGCCTCTCACTATCTAAAGGCGCGTCTTAATTGAGCCCGAACAAGTGTTCGCCCGAATACAAGCGAAAATCCTCGGCTTGCTTCGGCGTGGCCTCTACGTACTAACTAGGCTTCGACCATTCGTGACACGCGACCTAAGGAAAATAGCAATGGCGCCGATTGTGGGCCTACCAATGAAGTGCGTCTCGTAGAAACTGTAGCTTCTGAGGGAAATCAAGGAGTTACACGACAACATGGCTTTACTGGCGACTATCTGAACTAATCAATGTGACCCAACCACTACAGGAGTCTGAAATGTATCATAAACACTACAGGAGTGTTTTTTCCCCAGTAAAATAACACTGGGAGTGTTATTTTCCTAGGAAGATTACACTCCTGAAGTTTCTTTCCTAGGAAAAATACACTCCCAGTGTTTTTTTCCTGGAAGTCTTTTTTGCCTCCTACACCGGCGTAGCAGACGGCCACCAGCAGACGACAACAATGTCCCGGTCTTGCATCAATTTTAGCAACAAAATTAAAATTCTACACTACCTCAGTAATCAGTGTGACGCAAGTGAGCCATGAAAGTTATAGATGCCTGAAATATCAGTGACTAGAACTTTGACTCGGTACTCGCCATGTGACGACGCAAGCCCGGCCGGCGCACACCGCCACGCTAGCAGACGGCGTTAGGGCCGGTGCACACTAGCGTCGGTGCTGCACATCGACGTATAGTCCGGGCTAACCCATGAGTGTTCGGGGAAGACACATCCTGGGTCAGGGATCCAAGCGAAGAAACGTTTTGGTGGCTACATTTTTTTCGTGGTGGCTATGGCACAGGAAAACGTCAGGCTAATATAAGAAAACTGACAGCGTACCTAAGCTGTACGATGATGTTTATAGCTGAACTTGATTGAAATGTTCACGGCTTCAACCGGCCGTCTGCGGAAGTTAGAATGGGATCCCTTATGGCGCACGGCGAAAACTGAAGGGAATGAACTCATTGTTATTTCAGAGTTATCTCCCATTTGCCCTCACACCAACCCGCGCGCACTTTCCTGCGACATTTTTCACGAAAGGATACTAACACGGATACTTCCTCAATCAGTCTCAATCCGCGTTGTGATTTCTTCGTCGTGGTTGAAGGTAAGCAGTGTGTTTGAGTGTACGTCCATTTTCCCCCTTTATTTCAAAACAATATGATCTCTGTCAGTTTAGACAGAGATTGTCGTCTGAGTCTGACAAGGAAGCGTGTGAGCCTACAAGCAAAGTAGTCATGGTCTCCTCTCTCCTGAAATCGAGAGTCATGGATCCTAGCGTAGAAAAAAATTTAACACATTGATATCTCTGTGGTGGCTGGACCAATATTTAAATACTGATAGGATACAAGTGGCGCTGAATAACGCTCCATGAAAATATACACTTTGGCCTTACAAGCTACCGTGCATGATTGTCTGAGTGGAAAATGCCCAACTCTAACACTGCGAGCTGAGGTTCGTCTGCTTGGCAGCCATTTGCAAGGTGTCGGCGCATGCGTGCCTGAATAGAAAACCGCGGGAAAAGTCGGAGATTTCTAAAGGTGAGCAGATCAGACAAAAGCTGACAGAATAACAGGAATTGGTGTAATATCTATTTGTCAGTCTCAAAAACAGTTGGCTGAAAAAACTCACAGGTCCTGTACTGCTTTCTACAAGCTTTTCTTAAAAGATCTTTCAACTAAAACGTAAGTCAGTTCAAGATCCCTCGAATCTGACAGGCCGGCATGCTGATTCCTTCCGGCCAACCGCATAGCAGAAAGATCTACACAAACACACGAGATTTTTCTTTGATGACTGAACAAAATTTCTGATTACCACTGATTTGATGTGATCACTGATGTGTGAGTGTCAGTTTATGTCACTTATGTCTCTCTAGATCTAGATTGTGAGCCGACAAGCATATTCACGTGGAAGGATGGTAGTGAGGAGAAAGAATAAAAGGAAAAAAGGGGGCGGAGCGTAAAATACGGCAGGCACTATTACACAGCTGCTGTACTTTTTTAAACTTTACAAAATCACCGTCACATAATCCAGTGTGTTAAATTGTACGTGCAGTTTTGCTTTCCAGGGACAAGGTCGGTGTAAACTAGCATGCATAATCAAACGCAAAACAGTAATTAATAATGGAAAACGTTGAATCTGAACAGATGATTTAAGTCCATCCTACACAAATCAAGACTCTCATCTTTTTTGTCCCTGTAATGTACCAAGAGCATTACATGTTTGGCAGCGTGAGCGGGGAAAACAGCAACATGGTTCAAACTGAAAATGTTGCCACTTCGCATTGTCAGACTCTTGACGTCAATGGCACCATGCGCATCACGTTTGTATGTGGGCACTTGTTTTCAAATGTTTTTTCCTTTGGAGCGAAATGATCCAGTTTGCTGAAGACGATCAATAAAATTGTATTGATGATCTTTGGTTTTCCCTCTGTTGTTGTATGTTTCTAAAAAGCATTCATGTCTGTGCTTGGGACTGCTGATAAGACAGTCGAAACAAGCTTGGTGAGTGGATGAGGATCTTTGTAAATTAGGCTTTTGGTTGTCCTTTGAGTTGGTCAGACCAGACACAGCGAATGGTCAGACATCAGATTCCTGACGGGCGAAGGTTGTCCATAAGACTTTTTTTTAATGTTTGGCAGATAGTACACATTGTATATTTTAATTCATATACAACTAGGTCTGTTGTACTACAAACAAAAATGCATACATGGGCACACCAACCGTATTTATTTATATCTTAGTATTACTTGTACTGTTTAATTTTCACACACACACACACACACACACACACACACACTGAATGAGAAACAGCGAAAGACTTAATGTTCAGGTAGTGTATGTTGAAATTTATCAGCCTTGTGATTAGGACATCACTTGGAAGGTCACACATTATCAAACGTTTCCTTTTGTACATTTATTTCTAGACACATGTTGATCAGTTACAACACAAACATTTTGGCCAATGGGGACAAAGTTTACCATTCAGGCTGGAAACATGACAGCACATGGAAACTGATCAGATTTAGGACTGACCATACAGTAATGTGTCATGGTAAAAACAAAAACAAAACTAAATACCATTTCTTTCAAATGTTACAACAGTGAAACAAGTGCTTGGACAACTAGCAAATACAGATAACAGAAAATGTATACCTGAAATATATTCTTTAGATTCTCACTGTTCCTTCAGCCCTAGCCAAGTCAGATTCACACTATATTGTGTCTACTTTGCTTCAGTGTTATAACCTTCAAAATGAAAATGAAGCAGTACAAACAAACATACAACCAACCAGCACACCTACAAACATTTCAAACAGAGTTTAGTACTATATTTATTTCAAAAAGGTGGGGGTGGGGGTATGGCAGTTTGAATTTAGCGTCAAGTGTCCGATTAGATGAGGGAATTTTGGGACTGAATTTCACTAGTGTCAATACTGGAAAAGGTCTTGTCCTATTACAACCGGCTTTGACATCACCATTATGGTAACCAAATATAATTTTAATGAGGGAATTTTAGTGTCCAAGATGCCCAGTCTGTAGATCCTGCAGCAGGTTTAAATCCCATGGTAGGCAGGGATATATCACTGGCGATTGCTTTCTGAGGGGATTTCATATCGGTTAAACACAGACTTAGGCCAGTTTAAGAATATGTAATCTTTGCTCTCAGTTTGTAGTACATGTACATGGATTCGACACAATAGAGGTCTGGTATGCTTGTTGCTAACTTTAACATTAAAACAAAAAAGCAAAAGTGGACCTAACTTACCACTTGGTGTTGACTTGAATAATCGCCATGTTGAACATGATATCAGATGATGACACATTTGTAAACATATTTGCAGGAGCTGGTTGTTTTGAGCAGGAGCTGGGCCTGAAATAAATGCATACATGCAGATCAAAGTGATGTTGTAACACACACACACACACACACACACACACACACACACACACCCCACAGATCTGTAAATAAAATAAAATTAAAAAAAATGAAAACATTTTGTGATGGTGTGCATGGTTTCTCTTCAGTCCTCATTTGTACTGATCTTGCATGATACATGTACTTCATAGACTGTTCAAACACACACAAAACACTTTGGTATACAGCTGACTTGTACTGCAGGCTTACTGAAATAGCTGCTGGTGAGTCTGCCATGAGATCTATCTGTACACTGCCTGAGATCATACTTGCAATACCTATGTACAGACCAATGCCACAGCAAAATGCACGGTGTGCCCTGCTTTTCAGTCCCCCCCCCCCCCCACACACACACACTTCCTGCTGCACCAATGCACACCTATCTGTCTAGCATACTGGTTTGTTCAGTGCTCTGCAATAACATGACAAAGTCCAGGGAAAAGAATATCCCAAGTGTCTATCATGTCACAGTCAGCAGGGGGAAAACACTGTAGGACCATGCTCACCTTCGTAGAATGGATACTGTCTGTGTATGTGATTATTAAAACTGTTGTGAGAGTTAGAATCTAATGTAGCACTCCCTCCAGTTTTACTCCGTTGCCTCCCAGTACTGCCTCTACTCATCCCTCTCCAACTTTCCTGGACTCCCTTCACAGTACACATCTTCCACACCCACCGGAACTCGACTGATTAGTGTAGATTGATCACCTCCTCCTTCCCATCATCAGAGTCATTTTCTTCCAATTCTTCTACATGCCCGAAGGAATCGGGAAAACCGCCGTCCAAATCTACGAATCTTGCCACACTCTAATCTTCACTTTCTGCACCATTCCCCGGAATATTGAACAAAATTCCACGATTATCCCCATTACGTAATGATCGCGCCGCCATCTTGTTGATACGAAAATCTAAAGTAGATTTTCACACGAACATTTATAGAAACTTAAAACCACTAGCAGATAAATATTGCTGTTTGATGTGAGGAGCGAGACCGCGTCCTTCGACTTTGCGAAACTATTCAGAATATCCCAGGTCAGTAAACCACTGAATATTTCGCCAACGTCATATTTTGAGAAAATTGAATCTCGCCTGCCAAAGTCGCTGACGTGTTCTACACGGTTGCTGAGGAAGCAATAGACAAGAAATGCAGTAATTCTGAGTTATACAAACGCCACCAGCGACATTGTGAAGTACAATCCGGGAGCAGTATGTTACTGGTATGAGTGATCGACTGAGTGCGAAATTTCAAGATAATAGATAGATCTGGTTCCTGCCTGGTCTGTACAATTTAGTAACTGCAGACATGTATCCGTAAAGGCTTTCTTTGAAACTTGAAGCAGGCTTTTCAGTTCTAGCATTTAAAGATCTAAAACCACTCTAGTCAATGTCCTAAAATAGTCGGCTGCTAAGACAAAGGTATCAGTGACGCGACGTTACTTTGCTTGTAGGCTCACACGCTTCCTTGTCGGACTCAGACGACAATCTCTGTCTAAACTGACAGAGATCATATTGTTTTGAAATAAAGGGGGAAAATGGACGTACAAATACAGTACACTCAAACACATTGCTTACCTTCAACCACGACGAAGAAATCACAACGCGGATTGAGACTGATTGAGGAAGTATCCGTGTTAGTATCCTTTCGTGAAAAATGTCGCAGGAAAGTGCGCGCGGGTTGGTGTGCGGGCAATTGAGAGATAATTAAAACATGGAAGATAACTCTGAAATAACAATGAGTTCAGTCCCTTCAGTTTTCGCCGTGCGCCATAAGGGATCCCATTCTAACTTCCGCAGACGGCCGGTTGAAGCCGTGAACATTCCAATCAAGTTCAGCTATAAACATCATCGTACAGCTTAGGTACGCTGTCAGTTTTCTTATATTAGCCTGACGTTTACCTGTGCCATAGCCACCACGAAAAAAATGTAGCCACCAAAAAGTTTCTTCGCTTGGATCCCTGACCCAGGATGTGACTTCCCCGATCACTCATGGGTTACCCGGACTACAAGCAAAGTAACGTCGCGTCACTGATACCTTTGTCTTAGCAGCCGACTATTTTAGGACATTGACCAGAGTGGTTTTAGATCTTTAAATGCTAGAACTGAAAAGCCTGCTTCAAGTTTCAAAGAAAGCCTTTACGGATACATGTCTGCAGTTACTAAATTGTACAGACCAGGCAGGAACCAGATCTATCTATTATCTTGAAATTTCGCACTCAGTCGATCACTCATACCAGTAACATACTGCTCCCGGATTGTACTTCACAATGTCGCTGGTGGCGTTTGTATAACTCAGAATTACTGCATTTCTTGTCTATTGCTTCCTCAGCAACCGTGTAGAACACGTCAGCGACTTTGGCAGGCGAGATTCAATTTTCTCAAAATATGACGTTGGCGAAATATTCAGTGGTTTACTGACCTGGGATATTCTGAATAGTTTCGCAAAGTCGAAGGACGCGGTCTCGCTCCTCACATCAAACAGCAATATTTATCTGCTAGTGGTTTTAAGTTTCTATAAATGTTCGTGTGAAAATCTACTTTAGATTTTCGTATCAACAAGATGGCGGCGCGATCATTACGTAATGGGGATAATCGTGGAATTTTGTTCAATATTCCGGGGAATGGTGCAGAAAGTGAAGATTAGAGTGTGGCAAGATTCGTAGATTTGGACGGCGGTTTTCCTGATTCTTTGGGCATGTAGAAGAATTGGAAGACAATGACTCTGATGATGGGAAGGAGGAGGTGATCAATCTACACTAATCAGTCGAGTTCCGGTGGGTGTGGAAGATGTGTACTGTGAAGGGAGTCCAGGAAAGTTGGAGAGGGATGAGTAGAGGCAGTACTGGGAGGCAACGGAGTAAAACTGGAGGGAGTGCTACATTAGATTCTGACTCTCACAGCAGTTTTAATAATCACATACACAGACAGTATCCATTCTACGAAGGTAAGCATGGTCCTACTGTGTTTTCCCCCTGCTGACTGTGACATGATAGACATTTGGGATATTCTTTTCCCTGGACTTTGTCATGTTATTGCAGAGCACTGAACAAACCAGTATGCTAGACAGATAGGTGTGCATTGGTGCAGCAGGAAGTGTGTGTGTGTGTGTGGGGGGGGGGGGGGGGACTGAAAAGCAGGGCACACTGTGCATTTTGCTGTGGCATTGGTCTGTACATAGGTATTGCAAGTATGATCTCAGGCAGTGTACAGATAGATCTCATGTCAGACTCACCAGCAGCTATTTCAGTAAGCCTGCAGTACAAGTCAGCTGTATACCAAAGTGTTTTGTGTGTGTTTGAACAGTCTATGAAGTACATGTATCATGCAAGATCAGTACAAATGAGGACTGAAGAAAAACCATGCACACCATCACAATATTTTTTTTTTTTTTTTTTTTTAACAGATCTGTGGGGTATGTGTGTGTGTGTGTGTGTGTGTGTGTGTGTTTGATCTGCATGTATGCATTTATTTCAGGCCCAGCTCAAAACAACCAGCTCCTGCAAATATGTTTACAAGTGTGTCATCCTCTGATATCATGTTCAACATGGCGATTATTCAAGTCAACACCAAGTGGTAAGTTTAGTTAGGTCCACTTTTGCTTTTTTGTTTTAATGTTAAAGTTAGCAACAAGCGTACCAGACAACCTCTATTGTGTCGAATCCATGTACATGTACTACAAACTAAGAGCAAAGATTACATATTCTTAAACTGGCCTAAGTCTGTGTTTAACCGATATGAAATCCCCTCAGAAAGCAATCGCCAGTGATATCCCTGCCTACCATGGGATTTAAACCTGCTGCAGGATCTACAGACCGGGCATCTTGGACACTAAAATTCCCTCATTAAAATAATCTTTTGTTACCATAATGGTGATGTCAAAGCCGGTTGTAATAGGACAAGACCTTTTTGAAAATCAGTCCCAAAATTCCCTCATCTAATCGGACACTTGACGCTAAATTCAAACTGCCATACCCCCGCCCCCACCTTTTTAAAATAAATTTAGTACTAAACTCTGTTTGAAATGTTTGTAGGTGTGCTGGTTGGTTGTATGTTTGTTTGTACTGCTACATTTTCATTTTGAAGGTTATAACACTGAAGCAAAGTAGACACAATATAGTGTGAATCTGACTTGGCTAGGGCTGAAGGAACAGTGAGAATCTAAAGAATACATTTTCTGTTATCTGTAGTTTGCTAGTTGTCCAAGCACTTGTTTCACTGTTGTAACATTTGAAAGAAATAGTATTTAGTTCTGTTTTTGTTTTTACCATGACACATTACTGTATGGTCAGTCCTAAATCTGATCAGTTTCCATATGCTGTCATGTTTCCAGCCTGAATGGTAAACTTTGTCCCCACTGGCCAAAATGTTTGTGTTGTAACTGATCAACATGTGTCTAGAAATAAATGTACAAAAGGAAACGTTTGATAATGTGTGACCTTCCAAGTGATGTCCTAATCACAAGGCTGATAAATTTCAACATACACTACCTGAACATTATGTCTTTCGATGTTTCTCATTCAGTGTGTGTGTGTGTGTGTGTGAAAATTGAACAGTACAAGTAATACTAAAATATAAATAAATACGGTTGGTGTGCCCATGTGTGCATTTTTGTTTGCAGTACAACAGACCTAGTTGTATATGAATTAAAATATACAATGTGTACTATCTGCCAAACATTAAAAAAAAAAGTCAAATGAAATCGGACAACCTTCGCCCGTCAGGAATCTGATGTCTGACCATTCGCTGTGTCTGGTCTGACCAACTCAAAGGACAACCAAAAGCCTAATTTACAAAGATCCTCATCCACTCACCAAGCATGTTTCGACTGTCTTATCAGCAGTCCCAAGCACAGACATGAATGCTTTTTAGAAACATACAACAACAGAGGGAAAACCACAGATCATCAATACAATATTATTGATCATCTTCAGCAAACTGGATCATTTTGCTCCAAAGGAAAAAACATTTGAAAACAAGTGCCCACATACAAACGTGATGCGCATGGTGCCATTGACGTCAAGAGTCTGACAATGCGAAGTGGCAACATTTTCAGTTTGAACCATGTTGCTGTTTTCCCCGCTCGCTGCCAAACATGTAATGCTCTTGGTACATTACAGGGACAAACAACTTAAAAAGATGAGAGTCTTGATTTGTATAGGATGGACTTAAATCATCTGTTCAGATTCAACGTTTTCCATTATTAATTACTGTTTTGCGTTTGATTATGCATGCTAGTTTACACCGACCTTGTCCCTGGAAAGCAAAACTGCACGTACAATGTAACACACTGGATTATGTGACGGTGATTTTGTAAAGTTTAAAAAGTACAGCAGCTGTGTAATAGTGCCTGCCGTATTTTACGCTCCGCCCCCTTTTTTCCTTTTATTCTTTCTCCTCACTACCATCCTTCCACGTGAATATGCTTGTCGGCTCACAATCTAGATCTAGAGAGACATAAGTGACATAAACTGACACTCACACATCAGTGATCACATCAAATCAGTGGTAATCAGAAATTTTGTTCAGTCATCAAAGAAAAATCTCGTGTGTTTGTGTAGATCTTTCTGCTATGCCGTTGGGAGGAATCAGCATGCCGGCCTGTCAGATTCGAGGGATCTTGAACTGACTTACGTTTTAGTTGAAAGATCTTTTCGCTGAGTCAGTGAATTTTTTGATTAAGAAAAGCTTGTAGAAAGCAGTACAGGACCTGTGAGATTTTTCAGCCAACTGTTTTTGAGACTGACAAATAGATATTACACCAATTCCTGTTATTCTGTCAGCTTTTGTCTGATCTGCCCACCTTTAGAAATCTCCGACTTTTCCCGCGGTTTTCTATCCAGGCACGCATGCGCCGACACCTTGCAAATGGCTGCCAAGCAGACGAACCTCAGCTCGCAGTGTTAGAGTTGGGCATTTTCCACTCAGACAATCATACACGGTAGCTTGTAAGGCCAAAGTGTAGATTTTCATGGAGCGTTATTCAGCGTCACTTGTATCCTATCATTATTTAAATATTGGTCCAGCCACCACAGAGATATTAATGTGTTAAATTTTTTCCTACGCGAAGAGCCATGACCCTCGATTACAGGAGAGGGGAAACCATGACTAATCGACGTATAGATCTAGATCTATACGTCTGTGGTGCTACATCGCACGAACGCACGCGTGTAGCGCCTTGCGTGCTGCACACACAGTGGGGCTCTCACACGTGGAGTAACGCGCGCCGCGTGCAGTGCTTCTAGTCAGTGCTTCTGAGTGTGCGATGGAATATGAAATTAGGGATCTGAAATGTATCATAAACTTCAGGCTGCTTATTCGCAGTCTGAATAGAGAGTGGTGATCGAGGCCACGACAACTTGATAGAATTTAGCTACAACAAACCCGGCTTTGCTGTAGAATGATCTCGTAGCTTCGCGCTTCAAGGGGTTGCATACGTAGATGCGCGACAAAATTTGCTGCACGCGTGGCGCGACAATGTCGCGTGACGCCAGTGTGCAAAGGCCCTTAGCATGCGAAGCAAAAACGCCGTAATTAGAGATATTCCGCATTCTTACTTCACCTGTAGCATTGTAAGTCAAATGTACACTATCCTTACTAATCAATGTATTCCAACAGCACAAAGATACTTCTTCATTGCCGAAATATTAATGCTTGTAACTTTGAACCGACACCGGCCATGTGCGTGCGCGACCCTCCGCCATCTTGAAATCAGATAGCCGGCGAATCTGGACCAGCCACTCAGATAGCGCCCGGCGAAATCCCTCGCGGTTGTTCGGGGTTCCTCGCATTGCATGTAGAGCGAAGCCCGAACTGTCCAAAATCTCCTCGCGAACAACAAAAATGATTCAGGCGAAGCATATTTCCTTCGCTCTTCGTGGTTCCTCGGACTTGTTCGGGCTCAATTAAGACGCGCCTTAAAGGTGACAGTACACGGCGATAGGTATACAGGGATTATCGTGCACTACATCAATATGAATCGGGCAGTCTGTCACTCCGTCATGCCTGCCCTGGGTTTTGCAATGCCTATTGCAAAAGACATAATTAGTTTCTTAAAGAAATTACCTGATGTGATTATTGTTTTATTTTTAAACGAATCTTAGGGTCCAAGTGAGGTCTTGTATGAAAGTTAGATACCTTTCACAACTGCAATTTGGCACCTTTTACCCTTGTAACCCGGTGGGCAGTCACATCTGTAGAAGCCAGGGAAGTCAGTACATGTGCCTCCATTTCTACATGGCATAATATTCACGCAGAGACGGACTGAAATAAGTACACACACACACACACACACACACACACACACACCCACCGAGAAAAATGCTTGAAATTTGCTTTATAATTATTATTATTATTATCATCATTATTATTATTATCATTATTCTTCTTATTTAATTATTATCATTCTTATTGTGTTTATTAAAACACACACACGTCTTGAAGTTACGAGTCTCTCGTTTGTCACCTGATGGTTTTGCTGCCACAGTTTATCAAGTACTAGTACATATTTGACTAATGTTTGGTTAAATTCCTTTTACTTTTCAGGGTTTTTTTTTGTGCTGCCCCAACTCTTTGCCAATTCCAGTGGAGTTCCTCCCAGGGTGGACCACGGAGGGTTTTCTTCCCCCCTTCCTCCCCCCCCCTCCACCCCCTCCCAAACAAGAAAGTTTTTACTCGTGTGTGAAGCAGCAGAGTGTGTCTGTAAAGGTATAATTGTTGGTGTTAATTGTTCTTCAGTCTGTGACAAACGTTCACGTCCAACAGGTGAGGGGCCTTACATGGGGCCCAACAACCAGTTGACGGACTTATTTCAGGTCTTGAACATACTAGAAAGGCAGAAGCCTCCATGGCTCCCTTCTGACATGGGTCAAGGTCATTCAAAAGAGTATGTTCGTAAAACTCTAATCACTGTCTATCATCAAGCCAAGTAAGGCGTCTCTGGCGTTCTTAGTTCCTGGCAATATTTCAGTTTCCCCCAAAACAGTTTGTATGGCCTTGACCTCTAACGTCCTTTTCCACCACGTAAGGGTGATATCAAAGACGGGGTAGCGCTGAAAAAGTTAGCACAGATATTTGGTCCCATCCGGTACACAAGGGAGCCGAAAATAATCGCGCGGAACGGAGTATCTGAGGAAAATTCTTCCAGCTTAAACCTCTGTCACACGTGACAATTTTGCACACCTACCAGCGGTAACATGCACTCCCAGCCAATGAAATACGCTCGCCAGGGGCCCTGACTAGGGACGCCGTCGCTACGCCCGTGGATAAAAGACGGTCCTATCTTTTTCCGCGCCACTTCAGCCATCCGCCGCTGATCGCGCTTTGTGTATTGTCCAGCGCCAGGCCGACAGCGCAGTCCGCCCAGTGCACGCTGGTATCATGTGAACAGAAAATCCACTCAGCGAGAGTGCGAGCTCGCTGCAGGCACTCAGCGTGTGTAGGCCTTTACTTGTACCAGAGAGACTAAATACAGAGAGTAGGAAGTGCCTTCTTACGGCCTAGTACGGAAAGCGTAGACGGGGCACTAGGTTGTGCCCCTTTGCTTGGCCTGGTCCAGCCGCAGCTGTGTCTCTCTGCTGTCTGTTGCTAAGCGTTGATATTGAGCAATACCAACAAAGTTGATGCGCTTTCTTTTGGCACAGATTGCTTGGAAATGGATCACACACATGCTTGAGTGGATTTCGACACGCTTTGTGCCAAACACACCTCAGGATTATACAGCAGATCCTGTCTAAGATGACCACTGTTTTATTGCATCTATGTCCTTCAAGGCCGTTCTGGTAGTTTTTAGCCACCTCAGGCACCTGAGCATTGGTCTTGAGAGACAGATGTTAGAATAAGTCATTTACAGACATATTCCGACTTTTCAAGCACTGATTATCAGCATCCTTGGAACTGGAATTTTAGCTTTTTGAGATAGATTTACTGTGTCTTCCTGACTCATAGCCCCCTTCTCTCCTTCAACCAGCTGACTTATGTATGATTACCTGGCTGAAGGGGTTTGGGGCTGAAAAGTGAAAGATGGGGACAAATAAGAGAAAGGGAAACAGGACAACAACACACACACACACACACACACACACACACACACACACACACACACACAAGAACTCATCATCATTAAATAATCATTTATCATCATCCTTGCACAAACAAAACTAATCAGCAAGATAGAGATCAGCACTCTGCCAAGTCTTCCAGTCTTTATCTAACTCAGTTGGTTACAGAAATTATGGTCAAACGCACAAAAAAATCATCATCATCATCATCATCATCATCATCACCAGGTTACAGGAAAAAAAATTAAAACAATAAGTCAGCAGGAAAGAGACCAGTATTTTGCCAAGCATGGCAGTTTTTACCTAACTTGTTACAATTCATCATCAACATCATCCTCATCATCAAAATTAATCATTGCAACAAAAAGCCTCTGAACTCAACGGCCCCTTGAGACGCCTTGCTAGCGATGCTAACAACATGGCCAGCAGGTTCTCAAGGAGTCCATGTGTTAACAAATAGTTCAATTTCATCAGTCTTTATCAAACTTATTTGGTATTCAATAAAAGAAATTATCTTCATCAGCACAAAAATAGTGCATGATCATCAGCATCCTCAGAGCACAAATTAATCATTGCCCCCCCCCCCCCCCCCAAAAAAAAGCTACCTTTCACAAATAGTTCACTTTCATCAGCTTCTTGTTTCTTTTGAATCCTTTCTGTGAGAATGACTGGTTGCTATCTTTTAACGTAGCATGTAGACGGACATTGATGAATAGTTTGATGACCCGAGCTTCAAGTTCACATGAAGGTTTAGATGGGCACACAAGTACACCTCTCACTAGATGCTCTTTTAGGATCTTGGTCAGCTGGTCCTTCAACCCGCTACAGTACAACAGACCATCAATGTGCCTGATGTAGGCAGCTTCAAGAACTTGAAGTTCCTCTCTAAACCCCCTGCTCGGAACAAAGAGACCAGCGCCCTGTGTTTGGGTATATTGCTTGTTCAATATAAACAAGTCGTCTGTCTCATTCCCCGGTGCTGGTGCTTTTAATATGTCATTGCACCCAATGCACAGTTTGGGAAACAGCTTCCTCCCAATGTACCCAGCTATGTAGCCCAGAACATTCTTCTCTGCTAAAAGTCTTGTTGGGTCTTTTGGCTCTGGCTCTGGCAATAAAGTTAATCCCAATAGGTCAGCGTCTGGTGGGTGTTGGCTATGTGCCATGACCTTGCAGTCATGACCAGAAGGGCCCCTCACTGTTTGTGTGAAAAAATGACTCTCATAATTACTCATTGCAGCAGAGGAGGACACAAGACATGACTCTGAAACTGCTGCTGGAGCCTCGCCCCTGTCAAATGAATCCCGAACAGTTGAAGAAGCCTGGCTCGCATTGTCTGCTGGGTGTGGGACTGTCAGGTCCATGCTTTCATCCTCACAATCTGACAATGCAAGTGAGGTTTCTTCAGCTGTTTTGGACTCACTGTCATCTAACATAGCCAGCAAGGCTTCTGCAGCTTTTTCAGACTCATCCTCATCCTCATCACCATCTAACACAAGCGAGGCAGCTGTTTCACTTGAAATTTCAACCCTGAGAGTAGTACCGCTGGAGGTCGAGGGGCTCTCGTCTGTCAGGTTCATGCCATCCAGTGCCTCTGTTTCATCCTGCACTGTGTCTGAATTACAAATCAGGGAAGTCAATGTCAGCAAAAATTTATCTGAGTCATCTCTGCAGTTACTGCCTGTACTGTGCACAAGGAAGTTGTCAACCATGACCTGCCGCAGAAAAAGGCGGAACTGCTCAGCTGAGGGGTTATCAACATGACCCTTATTGCCACGTATCTGGGAAAACAGATTTTCCAGGCAGTCCTGGTTTAGGCGATCTGTCAAAAGGAAGCGGACTTGGTGATTTGTGTGCAAATCCTCCCACAAAGCCAAAAGAGTTCTGATAGCCATTTTCCAGCCTGTCAGACATGGCAAAGACCGACCAGACTGAACATTCTCCAGCCATTCTAGTGTTTCTGTCAAAAACTCCTTGTGGCCAGAGTTTTCTGCCATTGCATGGCCCATAGGCTTTTCTGATGTCAGGTTTCCACTATTGAACACATTAAACAACTGATCAAATCGATCAATGAAAGCAGCGGTCTCGTTCGCTTCTGTGGGTAGGGTGCCTAGCTGAGCCAAAGTTGCAATGCCTGCAGCCACAGAATGAGAAAGAACCTGCGCCGCCATACTCACACTTAGAGTAGAAAAGGGAGGAAGTGTAATATGCTTGTCAGTCAATTTAGGGGCCATCCGGACTGAATTTCTTTGATCAAAATGGTAAAACTGCTGAATATATGTCCAGCTGACTTGTTTGCCATTGATCATAAAAGCTGACTTTTTTAAATTGTTTCTCACATTTTTGAGAAGATGGGGAGGGTCATAGAGAGCAAGTATTTTCTCACCATTGTGGAAAAAGAATGGCTTTGTTTCTGTTATTTTGCAACATTTGTCAAACATTTTCCTGTTGTTGCTGCCTTGGTCTGCAACCACAAGTTTCACTTTCAGCCCGGCCTCCTCAGCTTTGTCAATGCACTTCAAAAGCAAAGAGTGCAGCTTGTGGCTGTCAATGGGACCGCTTGTCAAAAAGTATCCTACTGGTTGTTTCCAATTGTGTATCAAACCTCGTAAGATAAAAACTGTGGCATGATTGGCCACATGTTGGGTTCTTTCATCACCGAAATCCTCCAAGCCTTCCACCTGATCTTTCTCTTCATTATAGCTCACATGTTCCTTTATTGTCATTTCATCTACAACAACAGAGCAGAGCTTGGAGGATTCTGGCAAGGCAGATATCTTCATTTGAAGTGCATTGAAAATTCTGTCGTTATATCCTGGGTGCACTTGTACCTTCTGTATAGTTTTCCTCAGGAGGGAAACAGAAGGGAGAACAAAAATGGCCTTTAGAATGCGGTAAGCCTTGGGGCTGGCATGGAACAAAGACAAGGCAATTGCCTTGTCCTTGTCAGACCATCTTCTGCCTCGCTTCTTCTTTTCAATTTCTCTTAGTTGCGAAGCAATGAATTCACAGCTTGCTTGTGGCAAAAAATGAGACAAATCGTTCAAAACTTGCTCTTTCCGAGGCGCCGTCATCCCTGATTTCTTTTGGCAGTTTCTTGAAAGTTTCTTACGTGCGATAGTTTTTCTTGCCCGATACAGACGTCCTTGAACACGTTTGAGGCTTTTCCGCTTTGATTCCAGGTTCTTCTTCAGGGCAGCCTTGCAAGGTGAAGCCTCTGAAGTCTGGGGCTGCTCATGATGAGATGACGGAGAGCCATGTGGTGCCACTGCGTTAGATCTGTCACCATCATCCAAGGTTTCATCTGCACATAAAAAGTTCATGATAAGGAATCCACCCTTCTCACTATTGTGGCATGTTGGTGCTAATGCTGTAGCATGGGCACTAGCATTCTGCTGAGATGTGTTGGTAAATTTTTGCATAATACACTCTGTACCCTTCACTTCCTATCCCTTCCCCTGTTATTATTACTAGTGTGACCCCCCCCCCCCACCCCCACTGACACACACATGAACACACTCATAAAAACAAACCCACCACTGTGTCTCATTTCAAAACACACAAAGCCACTACCCCCTTGCTCCGACCGGTTGGTCCCTGAATATGGAACATACCTGATTGTGTCACTGTGGATGAACAACTCCGTTTAGAAGCAGGAACACTGTGGTCATCAGGTCTCTCCAACTTGCGTCTCGTTGGTGTTAATTTTGGCGGGGGATTCGGGACGTCGAAAATGGTTGGAATGGCATTCCAGACCAGCCGGTCTTTCATTGTAGGTCGCAGGAATTGCTTGTCTTCAAAGTGGTCACTGCAAAACAGATACTTCCTTGCGTGCAGCGTACTTGTCGGGATGTTTAGTAGATCCTGTCTTCTGCTATTCTGCACCCATTTTCTGCATCTGTACAACAGAAGATCAATCTATCAGTAATGGAACAGCAAAAATTATTTTCATTGAAGATAACTTTTAAATTTCTCCATTAAATACATTCCCCTGCACTATAAGCTAGTGCATAATTGTTTTCTGTCGTTAATTTGAGCATACATCGAGCGGTAATTGATCAGAAATCTCATCGTCTGTGTGCGAAAAGAGCGCCTACTGGCTAGATCTAGGTTGAACACGAGAATCAAGTCACTCGATCAGACTGAATAATAGTGTGGTTGAAGTTGATTTTCAAGTTTACTCACGTTTCATCATCTTTTGGAAACCTGAAGAAAGATTTTCCTTTGCAGCTCTGCTTCCTTCTTGCATTTGAACAACCAATAGCACTGCAAAAATCCCCGCCACGTTTCACACGGTCCGACTCGCTCGACGCCATGGCTGCGCAAAAGGGACCAGGCCGAAGGGGGAAGTAACTCTCATAGACCGATCGCGCCTTTTTTTTGCCGACTTCCAAGTCTCTAAATTTATACAGTCTCTGCTTGTACGAGGTTTCCAGCATGGGATGGCATGTTAGTGTAGGCTTACGATGTCATGGAGACCAGCCTGACTGAGAATCTCTTGCCGCATGCCAGACTGGGGTAGGATTTCTACGACCAGTTCACTATATTATTGTGTAATTCCACAGTAAACGTTGCCTTTTAGTTAGGCCCCTGGCTCTCTATAGAGAAACAACTGAAAAAGTGTGTTACCTACGTCACAGTTGTACCCAAAGAAGCTGGCCGTGCAGTTGCATTGGTATCGAGCCCCATCGTCGCTGCATGTGCCGTTATTTTGACACGGTTCGCTGTAGCAGTTGTCTACTACGCCTGTAGTGACGACAGAGTATTTTCTTCTGTATAGAATGAAATGGCATGTTGAAAGGAAATGGAGGACGGGAGTGGTTAAAAAAAGGTATAGATTAGCGGAGTCCGGGACTACTTCCCGTCCTGTGAGCAGAACGAGTGTATGTCGGTAATTTAGTGACATTGTAATTTCGGCGGATGTGCCTTAAGGTTTTTCAGTTTTTGCTTGCCTTGGTGAGGTTCGGCATTATTATTATTTGTTGTTCTTGTTGTTATTGGGCAGAATAATCCCAGGGTCATCCCTTTGGATGAGAGGTTCACGTGTGTGGCCATTTGTTTAGTTTCTTTTAATTAGTTAACGTATAATTTTAAGCACAATGTAGTTGGTGGTTTCCCGTTACATGTCTGCATTACTTTTTATTTATTCAGTATGAGCAAACAGTTGTGATGTACATTACAGCCTGTGGTTTGTCCTTGCAGGTACGCCTGTTTTGTAGTATGTCTGAATGAGGAGTGAAGGAGCGGGCGAGAACTCTGTGTGTGTGTGTGTGTGTGTGTGTGTGTGTGCAGAAATGTATTGTATCAAGTTGTCACTGTACGTTTGAGCCGATATGTAATTTCTCGACGAGGGATCAGTAAAGTACTCTTATCTTATCTAATCTAATCATATCTATACTCACGGGAACATTTAACAAGCACACTTAATATTGATGCACCGTAAACGAGACTGTTCGTTAGTTTTGGAGAGGAAAAATCCACTGTTTGGCCACTTTCAGGTGCTAGAAGATACAATGACTAGTGTTAACATTTCACCAGTGACTACATACTTGCCAGCTGGAGCCATGTTACCGTTGGGTTTGCTAGGGTATTCTAGATCTCACCTATTTCGCAGACCTTCCCTCGGCTTGTACGCGGACAAGTACAGGAAAAAGCACCTCTTCTGTCCAGGCATGTACCGTTGTCCTGGCACGGGCCGCTGGCACACTCGTCAACAGCTGCAGCGATAAACAATGTCATCGTCACGGAGAGGAACCTCTACACTTGAAGCACGTGGAACACGGTCATAAGCATTGAGGGACCGTCCAAATAGTGCGAGACAGGTCTCAATATTGGAGGGCATGCGAGGAAAAGTTGGGAAGAGCTAAATCATCTAAAATGACAGGGAAAAATGAAAGAGAAAATGCGATTTTGATAGTTGAGCGTATGCAACTATTGAGGACCAAACCAAGTCTTCACTCCTTTAACGATCAGTACTGGATGGCGGATCCTTTACTGGAAACAGATCAGTAATGCTGTTCGACTTTCTACTACTCAGCAAAAGTAACAAAAGTAAGGACTCACCGCCTACTCCCCGTCCCAGCTGGCAATGCCAAATACATATTTTCTGTTGTATGATTTGAATGAGTTTAGATGTTTTATCTTTATATACTTTTTCATCCTTGCCCCGTCTTTGATATCACCCGTATGTGGTGGAAAAGGACGTTAAACCTCCAAACACCCACCCACCCCCTTCCTTCCATTCAAGTTCCTCACACGTCGGCACACTGCCTGGCACATACAGGCACTGCCTGGCACTATTTGGACGCACCCTCAATTCCTGCTCCTGGCAGATTCCGGGCGCCTCGCAGACTTTCAAACCACGTGATTTACCCCCATGCTCTTCTCCCCTAGAGCGTTTTTGCTGTTGATGCGGCGATTTGGGAGACATTTGCGGAAACAGAGCGTGAGTGAGTGAGTTTTTAGCGCCGCACAAGCACCAAAGACTAATTCGCGGGTAAGTGTGCCTGCTCTACGTGAAAAAGAAAAATGTAACGTTGGGCGAATGATGCAAACCGGTCTACTGGGCAATATAAACCTAGGACACGCTGCACCTTCATGTTAATTTATCAAACTCCCGACTGCAAAAAAAGCGTAGAAAACAAATAACAATTACAGCTAGGCAAAACAAAGGTAAATACTAAATGTATACACAGCAAATGTTGCAACTTATCATCTCCTAAGCGCAATAAACCAGTCCGCAGCATACGTCCAACATTACTTATTCCTAACCACTGGTAGTGAAGACGTAAGTGAGGGGGTGAAAAGAAGAAATATAGTCGAAAGGGCCGAACATGGAGGAGATGAGAGGAAAGACAGAGCGGGCTAAATTTTGGAGGTTTCAAAGAGAAAGAGAGAGGTGAATGGGCTGCTGAGGAATAGACCGAAAGAGGTAGAAGGAAAATTCCTTACTTGCCAACGAAGACAACATGCCTGGGATGTAGTTGAAGGCGTAAGGCGGTTTGGGAAAACAACACACCTGAGTGCGTTGTGAAGGTCATCCCGTGACAGGTGTTCAGCAGTACCAGCAGGGCGCTGCGAACAAAGCCCGAGGCCCGCCAGGGCGAAAACCAGGTGGGGGTGGGGGGATTCAGTGACATCGGCTTTCAGAAATGACTCTCGGATGTCTCACTTGACCAGTGGTCAGCAGACACCCGCCTAATGACCTCCCCCAATAGAAGAGTTCAAAGGAGCAAAAGACAGGAGAATGGACCGATGGAGGCAGAAATAAGAGTAAAGACGGAAACAGGAAGGAACGGCCCCGTCCTACAAAGCTGTTCCTCTAAATTTCATGTTAGTTTGTTTGTTTTGTTGTTACTGTTGCCGGTTCTCCCCTCTTCAAGTCCTACCAATGACACTAGATCCGCTACGATCGATTAGCCACTTGATTGGTTTTGTTGTTGTTGTTGTTGGTTTTGTTTTGTTTGTTTTTTTTTGTTTGTTTGTTGTTGTTTTTTTTTTTGGGGGGGGGGGGGGCGGAGGGGGAGAGACAGACAGACAGAGAGACAGAGATGACGTCAATTCCGTGAACTAAACATTTGACGTCAGCCTCTAGCACTGAGATCGTCTGAGGATGCTTGTTCATGTCTGTGATTTCCCTGTTGGCTTGGTGACTTCACCGACTGAATTATTTTTCACATGAAATCTGGACGATCGAGAGGACTGGTGAAATGTCGGAAGCAGTGACGATACCTGCAGATTTTGTCTGTGAACCAAACATATCACGTCAGCCTGCTCGTCTGACAGATGATACTTCTTCATATGTTGTGATTACCTTGTCGCTTTTGTGACTTCCGGGACTGAATTAATTTTTACATAAAATCTGGAAGATCTAGAGAGCTGATGAAACGTGGACTTAAATGCCTTGAATTGTACTTACGAAATTGCAAAATTTGAACTTTTTTGACAGGCGCTTCTCGCAGAAACTTGAAAAAATATGTTTATCTAAACGCTCTGTTATTCTTAATACTAAAGCTATAATAGTGCAGTAGTTCATGTCATAATTATGTGCAGTTGTCACACGTGACAAAAATGTCGGAATGATGAGTAATTTGAAAGAGTCTTTTCATAGATATTTGGCCTTATATGCAAACCACCCGTACCTCGGAATTTTTTTTTTTAAAACAAAAAAACTGTTAGAGCTACAGAGCTGTGCTACAAATACAGTCAGTATAATTGGATGATCTTCCCCAGTTCAGAAAATGAAGCCATTTGAACCAGTTTTTCGTAAAAATACGTAACATACCGATTTCTTTAAATGGGCGATAACTCTTCTAACTAGAGGAGCAAAGCCTCCATGGCTCACTTGTGAGATGGGTCAAGGTCATTCAAAAGAGTATGTTTGTAAAACTCTTATCACTATCTATACTGAAGTAATGTGTCTCTTGTGTTGACAGTTCCTAAGAAAACAGAAAATGGCAATATAAGTTTTCCCAGGACAAGGGTCCCTTGGGTCAAGGTCATTCGAATGAGATCTTTGTCACGGATGCGTGACTTAGGGTAAATCATGTGCCGGTAAGATTTCCGTATGACGGGTTGGTATGATTTCCGTATGCATCGTAACTATGTTCTGTGTGGCACACGTGCCTTGTTTTCTGCACGGGCCACGCATGTATCCCTTAGTGAAGGTTTTACACGGGACATTTGTGGATAATATGCTGACCTGTCCGTTCCCCTTGTTAAAGTTCATACAGGTAACCCGTTTTACACGTGATGCAGGTGTATCCCGTGCGATACTCACCCTATTCGCCCTAACAGTATAAAAACCATTGCTATTCACTTGCTATTCGCATTTGGCCCGGTAGTACCGACACGTCCGTTCAAGAGTCTGGCACTTCTTCTCGTCCGCTGTCTTTACGGTCTACCGTCATAACCCCTCGCATCTTGCATATGGAGGTAAATAGTTCCTATCTGTTATTTCCCGTATTATGTTTCAGGTCAGCTATTTTCTCTTGTGTAGATATTGCCAACGGTCAGGAAGTTAGTATGAAACTTGACTATTGTGGCCTAAGTGTTATGTCGGCTAAGTATGTTTGGTTATTAGCCGTTTTACCAGTGAGTTTAACACTGACCTGTCTGTATATTCTGCTGACTTGGCCGATGTGACAGCTGTAGGCTTCTACCTTTAGCGTTTAGTATGTGCAGTTTCCTTTAGCGTTCGTAACATAGGAGCGTTCGCTGGTTTGTGCCATGGGTAATTATTATCCCATAGATAGGCAGTATGTGCTAGTTGAGCCCAAGGACTTACAATAGTGTATTGTTGCACAGGGGTTCTAGCCCGAGTGGCTGTTTTCGGGAGCCAGAAGCTGCCCTGTAGTCCCTTGTCCCGTGGAGGATTTCTTGGCCCTGCGACGACTGAAGGGGAGGGAGCCTGACTGCCCGTATCTGGGATTCAGCGTGGGTGCTGGTCCACTAGAGCATCAGCGGTTGTGATGCTATTGTAGAGCTGCCGAGCCAGCTCTATTTTCCGCCGCCTGTGGTGTTGTCTGCGGCTTGTGAACTGCACATCTGCGCGCTTGACCATCGGAGGTACCATCCCGTGCACGTTAAAATGCTCTGAGCGCTCTTAGATAGAATTATTTATATCATTTGTATTTAGGCATAGTATTTATTGCCTTGATTGCCTTGCCTGTTCTTGATTGGTATTGTAGCTGTACTGTGACGTGTTATGCGATGACTGTTCGTCTTGACAATAATATTGTGGTGGTGTGAATCCCCGCACGTCTCGGTATCAGTTACTGTTGTGCGACTGCGTGTGAGTGAGAGTAAGGAAACAGCACGCACCTCTTACACCTATACATTGCAGCACACACGGTCGTGACAAGCTTATCAATGAGTATCATTATGCCATGTTTGATAGCTCTAGTTTTGTAGTTTCTGTACAAATGGTAATGTAAAATTTCACAACAGACAGCTGTAATGACCTTGACCTTGAGGATCATGGTGATTGGTGTTCACTCGCCTGGCAGGCTAGAGTGTGCCTCTCTCCTAATCTTTCTTGATTTTCCTGTGGAATTTTAATTGTTTGCTGGAATAATTCATACCACTGGGTTCCTGATGTCCTGGGCTTCATTTTGGTGTGCTTTTGTGGACTTTTGCCACCAGAAATGAGAACTTTATGGATTTTTCTGTTCCTGAGGCTGTTTGTGATAGCAGTTCATAGCCAGAGTTACAGCCAGAGTCAGTCATGCTTGACCGACCACAGCTGGCCTGTCTATTCACAGACCTCGCATACCCGTAACAATGCCCCTCGACGATCCGTCCATGTTCGGAACCTGATTCATGTCGTCCTTCAGG
This sequence comes from Batillaria attramentaria, assembly GCA_018292915.2. Classification (NCBI taxonomy): domain Eukaryota; kingdom Metazoa; phylum Mollusca; class Gastropoda; family Batillariidae; genus Batillaria; species Batillaria attramentaria. Next base: position 925,827 of record JACVVK020000057.1, read on the forward strand.
GTACCCCTGACAGAAAAAGCAAGCAACTTCATATTGGCCTTGTTTAACGCTCGCTCTGTAGGAACAAGTGAGAAGCGCGCGGAGATCAGTGACTTCATTGTCGACAACAACATCGACATCCTGTTTCTAACTGAAACTTGGTTACGTGCTGCTGGTGACGAGGCGAAATGCACTGATCTTGCGCCTGCTGGCTTCACGACAAGATCCTTCCCCCGCCCCTCCCGTGGTGGAGGCATCGCTGTCATCTTCAGAAACACTCTCGGCACCTACATTAACTTTACTTCGTCACTCTCATTTGACCATTCTTCCTTTGAACTCGTACAGACTACCCTTGCCCTGCCCAGACAGTCACTGCATTTCTTCTGCGTGTACCGTCCACCACCGAACCGCAAAAACAAACTGACAGACTCTCTTTTTGTAGACCAGTTTCCTGATCTGCTGGAGCTTTCCAACTCACTCAATGGTGAATCCATCGTCCTGGATGACCTTAACGTTCACTTTGACTGTCCCAGCAACCCTACAACGGCAAAACTGGTGGACACACTGTGCGTGTTCGATCTCATCCAAGCAGTAAAGCACGCCACTCATCGACAGGGTCATATCCTCGATTGGGTTGTCCACAAACAAGACAGCGACAGTATTCAATCTGTTCAAGTGACAGATGCTCTCGCTTCGGATCACCTGTGTGTCCTCGCCCAGCTAAACGTGCCAGCACCGCCTGCTCCACTGCCTGTCTTCAAAACTGTGCGCAACGTACGTGCTATTGATAGGCTGGCCTTCTGTGGTGACCTGCACAAGCGGTTGTTCCCCATCCCACCACAGACCAGTTGGACTGCTGTCTTCGGTCTGTCTTGGACATCCACGCCCCCTCCACCCGCTGGCGTGTGTCATCACGCGCGACCTCTCCTTGGTACAATACAGTGCGTGACGACTTGCGGACCGCCAAGCGTGAACGTCGGAGAGCGGAGAGGAAATGTATGACCACAGGTTTGACAGTTCATAAGCAAATGTATTCGGCAGCCAAAAAGCACGTGAGTAACATCATTGTCAAGGCCAAGTCGGCCTTTTTCAGTGCTAAGATCTTGGCTAGCAAGTCCAGCAGAGAACTGTTTAACATCACTAATCAGTTGCTGGCCCGTAGCACCTGTACTCCACTTCCTTCTGTGTACCCGATGTCTCAGTTACCCTCCTTGTTTGCGAACTACTTTGTCAATAAGGTAAAGACGATCCCATCCCAGCTGGCAATGCCAAATACATATTTTCTGTTGAATGATTTCAGTGAGTTTGGATGTATTATCTTTTCCTTCCATTTCCTCGCACGTTCGCACACAGCCTGGCACTCTTTCGGCTCAGTTGGTATAGTTCGCCCATGGGGGGGGGGGGGGGGACTCCAACCCCTGACCTCTCGCATTGGTGACAAGCCGCTTAACCACTAGACCACCGACCACCCCATTATTATTATTATAAAGCTTCATAGAAAATGTGAATTTGAGTGCATGGTACTTGGCGAAGGGTAAATACAAATGAGACTAGGACGGCAAAGCGTTTATCGACTCACATACATCGTCATTTCAAACACAAGAAAAGGGGAAGCAACCACGGATTTGATATCTGATTACCTTCCTTCCGATGTTAACCTGTTGTTTCCCTTTATCGGAGGTGAATAACATAGATCTATATCGTCTCTTTCTCACAAACGTGAGTAAAAAAAAAAAAAAAGTCTCTCAAATGACACATACAGAGCAGAGAAAGTTTCTTGTTAAGGACTTACTGGTGGCTATAATTCTGCAGCTCGTGTTTACCACTTCCTTCAAGCCGTCATAAATGAGACAGGTCAACGTCCCGTTGTGGACACATTCAACATTCTCCACAGCGTTGATGGTCAGCAAACTAGTGGTAGGTGACGGCCTGCTGATCATGTAGCCTGTCTTGGTCCCGAACTGACACCTTTTTGGGAAGGCACCACAGGAACCCACGGCCGTTTCCCCGTTACCTCTGTCGTCCAACACTAGTGTCCACACCACGGTGTGGGCTTGCAACAATCCACTACACCCAACAGTGGCGTTTCGCGCGTCATCAGGAAGCTCTGTGGTGTAGTCACTGCTGTTGCCACAGTTGTGCAGGAGGATTCCTGCGGCAGATATGTACTTAGTCATTGGGTTATAGGGTGACCGGACGCATTGCCAACGGAACGATACGCCGACCGGAGGATACGCCGATCGGACGATACGCAAAACGGACGATACGTTGACCGGACGATACGCCAAAGGACGAAACGCCGACAAACGATACGCCAAACGGACGACGAGACGACGGACGATACGCTGACAGTACGATACGCCATCGGACGATACGCCGGACAGGCGTAATACCAGGCGGACTTTATAGAAAGTAAAGTGACTTTCAAAAAAAATTACGATTGTAAATTCCATGGTTCTTCCTCATCCTCTGATGTAATGAAATATATCAGCCATGATTAGTAGCACTTCGTAAGATATTCCGTTTCGTTTCGTAAGGAAGCCTTCCGGTTCCCACGCCGTTACTCTGCGAATCACCCGTGTTTTGTCGCGGCCCTGGGTTTTGAACGATATGCAGCTTCACACAGTAAAAATACGGCACACACACAGCTGGCGATGGGTTTCGTGTCTAGTAGTTGTACTGAAAACGAAATCGCTCCTTTGCTTTTACTTCTGGCCCTCTGTATCGGTGTACAAAGCAGACATCCTTTCGTGAACATCTCAAGCGAGACGCTGTCAACGTCTTGGAATTCGTAAGTTTCTTTGTCTCCTACTCGCCCCGCGAAACAGACACAATGGGCCGATTCGTGTGACTTCGCCGAATACAAACTGTGTTGTAATTGTGTTGGTGGTGTGAAGTCCATCCCATTTGCACGAAACTGTAACCTTCTGCAAACTCCGCCAAGGACGGTCCCAAGCCCGGCTGAAAAAAGAGGAGCGTTGGGCGTGGGGCTAGCTACCCCACCCCGTTAAAAAAGCCCTAGCTACAGAAACGTCAAAAGGGAAAACAGTCATCTCAGCCCTGGGAAAGGATCGGGCTTCAGCAAGAAGAATTATGACGCCTTGCGGTGAAAGCCAAACATTTCTGGAAGCCACAAGGCCGACCACCCTTCTGAATACCAGAGCAACAAACATCGGTACATGGAACGTAAGAACTATGTATGAGACAGGAAGGACATTTGAGGTAGCAGCAGAGATGAAGAACTACAACCTCACCCTGCTAGGAATCAGTGAGACCCGATGGACACAGTCAGGGCAGAAGCGCCTAGCCTTAGGAGAGATGCTGTTGTACTCTGGATACGAATAAGACAATACAGGCCACACCCAAGGAGTAGCATTGATGTTGTCCAAAGAAGCACAAAGAGCACTCATAGGATGGGAAGCCCATGGACCAAGAATCATATCGGCATCCTTTACAACAAAGAAAAAGAAGATCAACATGAACGTTATCCAGTGCTACGCCCCAACCAACGATAGCGATGACATTGACAAGGATCGGTTTTACAGTAGGCTGCAGTCCATCGTGGAGAAGTACCCAGAGCGTGACATCACCATTATGATGGGGGACAACGCCAAGATCGGAGCAGATAACACTGGGTACGAGGACATCATGGGGTGGGTGGGTGGGTGTTTGGGGGTTTAACGTCCTTTTCCACCACATAGGGTGATATCAAAGACGGGGACATCATGGGGCGCCAGGGACTGGGGCATATGAATGAAAACGGAGAGAGACTAGTAGACTTGTGTGCCTTGAACCTGGTTATTGGTGGTAGCGTCTACCCCCACAAAAACATCCACAAAGCCACCTGGGTATCACCAGACCACACAACAGAAAACCAGATAGACCACATCTGCATCAACAAGAAGTTTAGACGGTCCATGCAAGACGTGAGAGTGAAGAGAGCAGCGGACGTAGCTTCAGACCACCACCTGGTGGTGACCAGACTAAAACTGAAGTTGAAGAAGAACTGGAAGATGGAGCACCCAGGGCGCCTGAAGAGTTCAAGGTGTCCCTCAGCAACAGGTTTCAAGCCCTTCAAGACTTGCTGGAAGTAGAGCACGGCACCTTAGAGAGCAAGTGGAAAGGGATCCAGGAAGCAGTGACAGAGACATGCCAGGAAGTGCTTGGCCCCAAGAAACACCAGCACAAGGAGTGGATCTCTGCAGACAGTCTGAGCAAGATTAAGATGAGGAAGGAAAAGAAGATGGCCGTCAACAACAGTCGCACACGAGCAGAGAAAGCCAAGGCTCAAGCAGGATACACAGAAGCAAACAAGCAGACAAAGAGGAGTATCAAGGCAGACAAGAGGAAGTACATGCCCTGGCTACAGCAGCAGAAGCAGCAGCAAGAGAGAACAACATGAAAGAACTGTATGACACCACCAAGAAGCTAGCAGGAAAATACGGCAGACCAGAAAGGCCAGTAAAGGACAGAGAAGGGAAGCCAATCATGGGAGAGGAGCAGCAAAGGAACAGATGGGTGGAGCACTTCGAGGAGCTTCTGAACAGGCAAGCGCCGCAGAACCCACCTGACATCGAGCCTTCGAAAAAGCCTTCGATAGTGTGGATCGCGAATCCCTCTGGAAACTTCTCCGACACTACGGGGTACCCGCCAAGATTGTCAGCATCATCAAGAACTCGTATGAGGGACTGAGCTGCAAGGTGATCCATGGAGGACAGCTGACAGAAGCCTTCCAAGTGAGAACCGGCGTAAGGCAAGGGTGCTTACTCTCGCCGTTTCTCTTCCTGCTAGCGATCGACTGGATCATGACGACCTCAACAGCCCAGAGAAAAAACGGGATACAATGGACGCCCTGGAAACAACTGGATGACTTGGATTTTGGTGATGACCTGGCCCTACTCTCGCACACCCAACAGCAGATGCAGGAGAAGACGAATCACGTGGCAGCCGCCTCTGCACAAGTAGGCCTCAACATCCACAAAGGCAAGAGCAAGATCCTTAAGACCAACGCAGCCAGCAACAACCCAATCACACTGGACGGCAAAGCGCTGGAGGAGGCCTTCACTTACCTTGGCAGTGTCATCGACAAGCAGGGTGGCACCGACACCGACGTTAAGGCACGGATCGGAAAGGCGCGGGCAACATTTATTCAACTCCGGAACATCTGGAGCTCCAAGGAACTGTCAGTGAAAACCAAAGTTAGAATTTTCAACACCAGTGTCAAGGCAGTTCTCCTCTATGGAGCAGAAACGTGGAGAATCACAGTCACCACCACCAAGAAAGTACAGGTTTTCATCAACAGCTGCCTACGCAAAATACTCCACATCCATTGGCCGGAAACCATTAGCAATGAAGAACTATGGCAGAGAACAAACCAGCTACCGGCGGAGGGGATGGTTTGGGCATACCTTACGGAAACCAGCAACAACACCACCAGACAAGCACTACAGTGGAATCCGCAAGGCAAAAGGAAGAGAGGTCGGCCAAGAAACACCTGGCGCCGTGACCTTGAGGCAGACATTAAGACTATGGGGATGACATGGAACCAACTGGAACGAAAAGCCCAGGACAGAGAAGGCTGGAGATCCCTTGTCGGCGGCCTATGCCCCAGGAGGGGTAGCAGGCGTAAGTAAGTAAGTAAGTAGCCTTCTGCAGGGAAAGCAGAAAACCCTATGTGAAAATCCCAATCGAGACCACAGATATCAAAGGTCTATGTCTATGGATATGTATGATCGAGTCTCTGCACGCCGGTCGCCATTTGGGAATCTGCAAACGAGTGAGGGCGTGACTGGTACCTCAACAGAGCATCGTAAATATCTTCCAGTAAGCTTCAACGCTGAAAGTTTTACGCAACTTTCAAAAGACTTAATCTCCATGGACCCATTACTAACGCACAGACAACACATTTCCCGAGTTTTGGTACATGAAAATGCTGACGAAAATGAGTTCGTAATATCGGCGATTCCTGCTCGACGAAAGCGCCATCTCATTGAGCGGACCCCTAACCCCTCCCCAGGAAAACCATTAAGCAAGCAGGCAATATGAAGAGATTGTCCTTACCGCCGTGTTACACACAATCAATTTTGCACTTCAGGTCTTACCTATTTCACAGTTCACACCTCCGAAGTCAGCACAACATCTGCAGGAGAAGAAGTTTCTTCCGTCTACACACGTACCCCCGTTTTGGCATGGGTCACTCGCGCATTCGTCCACAGCTGTACACAGATGAGTGCACGTTCACAAGTGACACACGAGTTTAGAGAAGCATTTGGGAAAGATTTTTGTCGGGAGCCTAGATCTTTAAGGGTGCAAGGGCATTAAAAATTACCCTAAGCAAATTTTGTTCATTTTTGTACCCGGAAACAGCAAGACACACGCCAGCACACAGCAAGACACACCAGCACACAGCAAGACACACACTGGGAAACAGCAAAACACACTGGCAGACAGCACGACACACTGTGGAAAACAGCAAAACACACACTGACAGACAGCACGACACACAGTGGAAAACAGCAAAACACACACTGGCAGACAGCAAGACACACATTCGGACTACCGTTACGTACAAAACAGAGACATTCTAGGACATACTAGGAATAAATACGATTTTCAAGACCACTCATTGTAGAAACAAAGTTATTTTCTTGTGAATTTTGGATCGAGTTGCGTCTCCTTCAGATACTAATTTTACTGATTCTTTCATCAGTCTTGATATTGTGCACTTTCTTTACGATAAATGATACTAGTGATACCTTTATCTCCCTACATGGTCCAACCCTTGTCGTGGGGTAGTGGCTTGTGTACCTCAATGACCCAGAGAACTATGCCAGCAGGAGCACATGCTCCTGGCAGGGTCACCCAAGCTGGACAGGTCGAAGGGTAGAGGTCAGACGAATGTGGACCACCTCTCCAAGAGGCTAAACGGGTTTGCGTAGGGTTAATAGCCCTACCTGTAAAAAACACTAAGTTACTGAAGCATCGACAGCAACAAACCGAGACATTCACCTGGGCGAGGAAGGGTCTCCATCCCGGAGACCTATGACGCATTGCAGTGAAAGCCGAAAGGAAGCTGCAAGGCCGACCCCCCTTCTAACACCCAGGACAACAACGAGAGTAGCCACATGGAACATCAGGACAATGTATGAAGTAGGAAGGACCATACAAGTAGCAAGAGAGATGAAGAACTACAAGATAGGAGTACTGGGACTGAGTGAGACAAGGTGGCTACAGACAGGACAGCTGAGATTTTCATCGGGAGAGCAATTGCTGTACTCTGGACACACAGAGGATGGAGCCCCCCACACTGAGGGCGTGGCCCTGATGCTGGCACCGGAGGCACAGCGGGCACTCATCGGCTGGGAACCTGTCAACTCCCGCATCATCACAGCCAAATTCATCACCAAGAAAAAAGACATCAAGCTGAACATCATCCAGTGCTACGCTCCCACCAATGATGCGGAAGAGGAGAAAAAAGATGACTTCTACCAACAACTGCAGACAGTGATAGATAGAGGAGGAGCCAAGGACATGACCATACTGATGGGAGACTTCAACGCCAAGATTGGATCAGACAACACAGGCTATGAGGACACCATGGGAACACACGGACTGGGACAGATGAACGAAAATGGCGAGCGCTTTGCAGACTTTTGTGCCCTGAACCAGCTAGTGATAGGAGGCAGCATCTTCCCACACAAGCGCATCCACAAGGCCACATGGAGATCGCCGGACCATGTCACGGAGAACCAGATGGATCACATCTGCATCAGCCGGAAGTTCAGGAGATCGTGGCGGGATGTGCGCGTGATGAGGGGGGCCGATGTATCATCAGACCACCACCTTCTTGCAACAACATTGAGACTTCGGCTTAAGAGGCACACCAACGCCAACAGCACATGGACCAGGTACAACGTTGGACTTCTCAGGAACACAGACACACAAGCAGCATTCCGGATCAGCCTTTCCAACAGGTTCCAGCCACTGCAAGACCTGATAGAAGACAGTGAAATGGACATCGAGACACAGTGGGAACACAGCAAGAAACTCTGGCACGACACATGCGAAGAGGTCCTTGGCAAGAGAAAGACCCAACATAAGGAATGGATCTCTGCTGATACCATCCAGAAGCTGGAAGTTAGGAAAGAGAAGAAAACTGCACTGAACACGAGCCGAACAAGAAGAGCTAAGGCAAAGGCACAAGAGGAATACACAGCAGCTGACAGAGAAGTGAAGAGGAGCACCAGGAAGGACAAGAGGGACTACATCGACAACCTGGCCAGTCAAGCAGAGGAAGCAGCCCGACAAGGGAATCTAAAAGACCTGTACCAGGTGACCAAGAAGCTCGCGGGCAAATTTCAGCAGACAGACAAACCAGTGAAGGACAAGAACGGGCACCCACTGACAACAACTGAAGAACAGCTGAAGCGATGGGCAGAACACTTCAGGGAGCTGTTAAATCGCCCCATCCCTGAAACACCACCAGACATCCCACCAGCTGAGACAGAACTACCCATCAACTGCGACAAGCCCTCTAAGGCGGAGATCAGGAAAGCCATCATGACACTGAGAAATGGGAAAGCTGCAGGGCCGGACGAGATACCAGCAGAAGCCATTAAAGCAGACACAGAGACAGCCGTCAACATGCTGCACAGCCTGTTCAGCAAGATCTGGGAGAAGGAAGAGGTGCCAGCCCAGTGGAAAGAAGGGATCGTCATCAAGCTGCCAAAGAAAGGGGACCTCAGGGACTGCAGCAACTACCGAGGGATCATGCTCCTGTCAGTGCCAGGCAAGGTTCTCAACAGAATTCTACTGGAGAGGATGAGAGAGGCAGTCGACCCCATGCTCCGAGACCAGCAGGCAGGCTTTCGCAGGAACAGGTCCTGCGCTGACCAGATTGCCAGCCTACGCATCATTGTGGAGCAGTCACTGGAGTGGAACTCCCCCCTCTACATCAACTTCATAGACTATGAGAAGGCCTTCGACAGTGTAGACAGAGAGGCGCTATGGAAGCTGCTAAGGCACTATGGAGTTCCCGGGAAGATCATCTCCCTGATCCAGTGCACCTACCAAGACATGAGCTGCAGGATTGCCCATGCCGGCCAGTTGTCAGAAAGCTTCGAGGTGAAGACCGGAGTCCGCCAGGGATGCCTGTTGTCCCCGTTTCTCTTCCTCCTGGTCATCGACTGGATCATGAAGACCACTACAGCAGGCAGGAAAAACGGGATACAGTGGACGCTCTGGACGCAGCTGGATGACCTCGACTTCGCGGACGACCTGGCGCTCCTGTCTCACAGCCACAGCCAGATGCAGGACAAGACTACGTGCCCGGAAGCCACATCAGCCGGAACAGGGCTCAAGATCAACAGGAAGAAAACCGAGCTGATGAAGATCAACACCACTGCCAACACACCAGTCACAGTCGGTGGAGAGCCCATCAGGGAGGTGGAGTCTTTTGTCTACCTGGGGAGTGTGGTTGATGGACAGGGAGGCACAGACCGAGACGTCACAGCCAGAATCGGCAAGGCAAGGGCAGCAATGGTCATGCTGAAGAACGTCTGGGCATCCAAAGTTGTCAGCATAAGAACCAAACTTCGCATCTTCAACTCCAACGTGAAGTCAGTTCTGCTCTACGGATGCGAAACATGGAGGACAACGAAGACGATGCAGCAGAAGATCCAGACATTTCTCAACACCTGTCTGAGGCGCATCTTCAACATCCGATGGCCAGAGAAGATCCGGAATGAAGAGCTGTGGGAGCGAGCGGGGCAGGAACCAGTGGCCAAGCAGATCCTGCGGAGGAAGTGGGGCTGGATTGGACACACCCTCAGGAAGCCAGCATCCAGCACCACACGCCAAGCCCTGACATGGAACCCGCAGGGGAAAAGGAAGAGAGGCCGGCCTCGCAACAGCTGGAGGCGGGACACTGAGGCAGAGCTATGTAAGCAGGGGACCAACTGGACTGGAGTGGCAAGACTAGCCCAGAACAGAGTGCGATGGCGAAGGGTTGTCGATGGCCTATGCTCCACGTGGAGCCAAGGGCCTAAGTAAGTAAGTAGATACCTTTATCTGCAATCTACATCGGCCTCAACACTTTCACGTGCATCTTGAATACAACCTGCTGGGTCAAATTTGGCTGTGAAAAAGATAGCAAATTCACGTACGAATTGTTTGGAAAATTATACCGACTGTTAGGCTCACTCTCTTCTATAGGGGTGGTCGGTGGTCTAGTGGTTAAGAGACTTGTCACCAATGCGACAGGTCAGGGGTTCGAGTCCCACTCGGGGCAAAGAATTTTTCCTTCTCGTATGTGGCACCGTTCATTCGGGCCGATTATCGGGGGTTCTCTCCGGGTACTCCGGCTCCCCCCCCCCCCCCTGGGCTTTGGAAATGTTCAGCTCACCAAATTTGATGAATATATGCAATTCTAAATTCCGAAATTAAAATTGCTGAGCTGACCCTTCGAACCACGTGATTGTAATGTGTTCATGTCCAGTGTGTGAGAGAATGCGTGTGATTCACGTGAGCTTGCTTGTTGGGTTCAGTTCGCTTTGAGCCGATTCAGGAAATTGGGTAAAGCGCCTATAGAATTATTATTATTATTATTATTATTAAGAGAACATTTCAGTGTCTTGCGCGGCCAGTTATGACTGACTTACCAACAACACGAACAGGGCAGAGTTTTGATGACATATTGGCTTCACGAACGGAACAGACCAGTATCAAATTCTCCGGAATATTAAGTTTTGTCGCGTCGATTTTCAGTATACTTGCTGTGTTACCATCTGTCTTTCTGGCAGTGTAGCCGTCGACATGTCCCGTGCACCTGTCAGACAGACACGTGGCAACCACCTGGAACCCAGACTGAACCGTGTACCAGAAAAAAGAGGAGTATGCGGAGAATCCTGAACACCTGAACTCGGCATTGGTCATGGTATCAAAAACCTCAGTTGGGTTTTCAGTATCACACGGGTACAGGTTTGCTCCTGCGAAACAGAAAATACATAATTATTGTTTCGTTTCATTCATGCTTCCATATTAATGCAAGGTATATACTCCCAGCAATGACATTGGACGCCAGTTGTTGTTGTTGTTTTTTAAATTTTGTTTTGCTTTTTGTTTACCATCTTATTGAATGTTAGTTTCGAATAATGTTTGGTAACACAATCGCTTCCCTTTGGCTAAGTCACTTTCGTCAGGCATGTTTCATGTGGTTTCTAGGTAGCCGTGGTTCCGGCTACCTGCATACTTACGGCATGGCACGGTGCCTTGCACTTTAAGTGTTTGAGTGAGTGAGTTTTTAGGGTTAAAGCCGCGCAAGCTACAAAGACTAATTCGCGGCTGAGCGTGCCTGCACTACATGAAAAAAACAAAAATGTAACGTCGGACAAAAGATGCAAACTGGTCTACGGGGCAATATAAACCTAGGACATGCAGGAGACGCTGCACCTTAATCTCTCGAACTCCCGGTTGCAAAAAAGCGTAGAAAACAAATGACAATTACAACTAGGTAAAACAAAGATAAATACTAAGCGCGTATACAACAAATATTGCAACTTATCATCTCCTAGGCGCAATAAACCAGTTTGCAGCATATGCCCAACATCACTTATTCCTAGCCACTGGTAGTGCAGACGTGAGTGAGGAGTTAAAAAGAAGAAATATAGATGAAAGGGCCGAACTTAGAAATCAGCTGAGAGAAGAGAGGAAGGACAGAGCGGCTAAATTCGGGAGGTTTTAAAGAGAAAGATACAGGTGAATGGGCTGGTGATGGATAGACAGAGAGGTAGGAAGGAAAATTCCTTTGTTGCCAATGAAGACAACATGCCTGGGAGGCAGTTGGAGAACAGACCGCTCCAACACGGAACCTCCTCGCCGTGAGGCGGTTTGGGAAAACAACGCACCAGAGAGGGGTGCGTTGTGAAGGTCTTCAACATGACAGGTGTTCAGCAGCACCAGCAGGGCGCTGCGAACAAAGCCCGCCAGGCTGAAGACCAGGTGGGGGGAATCCAGTGAAGTCGGCCTTCAGAAACGACCCTCAGATGTCTCACTGGACCAAGGGTCAGCAGACACCCGCACACTGAACAACACTAAGCACAAAGGGGATCGTTACACACACACACACACACACACACACACACACACACACACACACACACATCAGTGTTACCCATCAGGTCTTACCAATATCACAGTGCACGCCTCCAAAGTCAGAAGTGCATCTACAGATGTAGGAGTTTCTTCCGTCTACACACGTACGCCTGTTTCGGCATGGGCCACTCTTGCATTCGTCAACAGCTGTGCAGAGAAGCAGGGGTTCATATCCGTGGGAACTATAATACAATATTAATGTCCTGACTGACCGAAAGGTGCAGGACATTTTGTCCAAGGGAATTATGCTAATGTGGCTTGGTTGCAGTAAGTTTTGTTTTGTTTATTGGTTTCTAGTTGTTAGGGTTTTCTGTTGTTATTTTGTTGTTCTTGTTTTTGGTGTTTGTTGTTGTTGCTGTTGTTGTTTGTTTTGTTTTTCCAAGGTTTTTTTTTCTTGTTTTTCTTGTTTCTTTTTTCGAGAGGAAGGGGGGGGGGGGGGCGTTGACAAGTTTATAAGGTATATTCAACCTTGAAACTGTAATAGAGCTTGTATTAGTTCCCAGATCGCACAAACTGAAGACCCCCCTCCCCTCAACCCCCGCTTTCAATCCTTTTCTTCTTCTTTTGCGAATTTCCGAAAAGTGACTGTGCAACGTTTTCCCCATTTTGTTGGATGCCATCACAAATAATAGAACGTGTCCGCTTCGGTGAGAGGGTAATGGGACATTTCAAACTTGAATCAGTCTATGGCCGATGCCCGACGTGGGTATGAAGCGCTGGAGAATGGTGGACGTTCAAAAGTGACTCATCTACTCACTCTCCTAACTTTTGGATCTCAAGGAGAGGAAGAATGAAAAGTACATACAAAATCACAATCAATGTCAGAAGCACAAGCAATAGCTTAAAGAGCAATTAATGAATCCATTACTGGTAAAATGTTCTCGCCATACCTTTATTGGGCAAGCTATATCGGCCTTCACATTTTCAAGTGCATCTTGAAAAAAAAATCAGTACTCCTTAAATTTGGGAGTGAAACGGACAGCAATTATTTTTAAAATTTCACACAGAACTGGTAGGCTTTTAATAATTATACCGACTATGTGGCTAAATCTCTGCTGTAGAACAGAGTATTTCAATGCCTGCATGACGAGTTTTTAATATTGCTTTCATTTGTGGCAAGGCCACGTTTGGTTGAATGTTGGTGGCATCACGAAATTTTCTGCCAATACCCAAAACAGCAAAATGTTTCGCGCAGAAAGCCACGAGATACTCAGTTAGTTAGTTAGTTAGTTATTTAGGGCTTTACGCCGCGCAAGCAACAAAGGCTAATTCGCGGCTCATGAAAGTCCCTTCCTGCCAGGTCCTACAAAACATAAAAATTCCCACTTTAAAACAAGATGTAAATAAATATGAAAAATCTATCGGGTCTTTAAAAAAAAAAAAAGAAAAAAAAAAGAATGGGTGGTCAGTGAAAGACTGAATGTTTGAAGTCTATAATTTATAGAACAGGTTGACCTCTTTCAGGAAACTGAAGATGCTGTCGGGAGGGACATCCCTGAACAGCACCTTCAGTGAATCTGCACAATAATGTTTGGCACGGATCTCAGTGAGATCCGTACATGAAATTAGGAAGTGCTCAACAGTGAAAGACTCGTGGCATGGGACACACCAAGGGGGATCCTCCCCCTTCAACAGATGGGAATGGGTGATGTAGGTATGCCCAATGTGGAGCCGGCTAAGAACTACCTCCTCGCGCCGATTAGGTCGACAGCGAGGGAGGTTATCACAGATGTTTGGAAGAACTTTGAACAGTTTGTTCTCCGGGAGAGCAGCCCATTGGGTCTGCCACTCCTTTCGAACAAACTCGGAAACTAAAGGTTTAAAATCAGAACAGGCCATGCGCTCATCCTCCACAGGGCCATCGCGAGCAGCATTCGCAGCCCGATCAGCGCACCTGTTTCCTCGAATGCCGACATGACCTGGGATCCAAATGAAAACAATGTCCTTGTTGTCGGCAATCAAGGATGCATGCAGTTCATGGATCAACACCAGAAGCGGGTGATCCAATCTTCTGCCATGCAGAGCCTGGAGAGCCGACAAGGAGTCTGACAAGATTAAAAAATTACAATCAATAGACTGGTATACGTGCCGAAGTGCGAGTAAAATGGCCCGCAGTTCAGCACTGTACACAGAACTACCGTTCGCTAAGCGTCTAGTAAAAACACGACCGTCCATGACTGCAGCAGCCCCAACACGACCATCCTCAGACTTGGACCCGTCGGTAAAGATCCGGCGGAAGCCCGGGAAGTCGGCCAGGATCTGCTGCAGCCCATGAAGATAGATAGTATCTGGGGTCTGATTTTTTTTGTGGATGGTCAGGTCCAGCCTGACCTCAGGGGTGGGAAGTGTCCAGGGAGGGGTGGTTGGAAACAGAGTTTCCTCAACAGTGTCAATATCTATTCCGGCCTCCTGTAAAAGGGGTCGGACGCGGAGGGACAGGGGTTTAGGTTCATTTTTATGAACATCAAAAAGGTCCTCACAGATTGGGTTAAAAACACAGTTATGGGCAGGGTTTTCCGGGTTAGCCTTCAGCTTCAGGACATAGTTGAGCGTGAGACGAGTGCGGCGGAGCGCCAGAGAGGGTTCACCCGCCTCAGCATACAAACTATGGACTGGGGACGTTCTGAAGGCGCCCAGACAGATACGAAGACCTTCGTGATGAACAGTGTTAAGAAGTTTAAGAGTGGACTTGGATGCAGAGCTATAAACAATGCATCCATAATCCAGCTTGGAACGAACAAGAGCTCGGTATAAACGCAACAGGACGGTACGGTCACCACCCCAGTCGGTGTGACCCACGACCCGAAGGACGTCCAGTGCTTTCATACAAGAGGCTCGCAAATATTTGATGTGGTTAAGAAAGGTGAGCCTACGGTCAAAAATGAGCCCAAGAAACTTCGTTTCCTGGACAACTTTAATAGGGGAACCATCAATAGAAAGATCGGGTTCCGGAAAGATCCCATGGATTTTGGTGAAGTGCATGCATACTGTTTTGGACGGAGAAAACTTAAAACCATTATCAGCAACCCATTTTTTGACACTATTTACACAAAGCTGCAGATGCCTCTCCACCCGGCGAAGCGACTTGCCCTTGACACAAAGGGCGAAGTCGTCAACGAATAGAGAAGCATCTGTTCCTTTAGTTACTGCTTTAACTATATTGTTAATTTTTAGGCTAAAAAGAACAGGGGATAGAATGCTGCCCTGGGGAACACCCATCTCCTGCTCCTGACAGTCTGATAAGGTGGAGCCAATACGGACACGGATAGATCGTCCGGTTAAAAATTTGTTAATAAAAATAGGTAACCGACCCCGGAAGCCC
Source organism: Batillaria attramentaria (assembly GCA_018292915.2). Lineage (NCBI taxonomy): Eukaryota > Metazoa > Mollusca > Gastropoda > Batillariidae > Batillaria > Batillaria attramentaria. The sequence goes on from JACVVK020000057.1 coordinate 941,278, forward strand.
ATGTCATGTAAGTCCGACAATATGCCATACTTCCATGTAGTATCATAGGCCTTCTCGAGGTCGAAGAAGATGGCTACTGTGTGTTGTTTATTAATAAAACCGTCCCGTATAAAGGACTCAAAACGAACCAGGTGGTCAACGGTGCTTCGGCCCTGCCTAAACCCGCACTGCAGGTCAGACAGGAGTCCTTCGGATTTTCTGCCAATACCCAAAACAGCAAAATGTTTCGCGCAGAAAGCCACGAGATACTCAGAGAGGGCATTCAAATGAATGAAAACATACTTAACGGCCGGGTGGTTAGTATGTGATTTGGGGGGTGTGGGTGATCTGTCATTAGATATTTAATTATTAAGGATGCTACTTTACTTTGATCTTGATCGTTTTGACTGTTCTATGAAGCATTGTGTCATTCACATAACTAGTCAAGTCTTGGAGCACTGTGTCCTTGCATATTTAGGGATGTTTGTTCTTTCCTGCAGCTGTTAGCGTTTTGGTTTGTCCACCGTGATCTTGATCTTGCATGATTTTGGGATCTGTTGTATCTGCTAAATACGGTCACTCGCGCGCGCGTGTGTGTGTGTGTGTGTGTGTGTGTGTGTTTACATTCTCAATTTATAGTTTATGCATGTGTTCATATCCGTGATATATATATATATATGTGTGTATTCTTCCTCCACCTGATGACGAACATTTATTATGGATGGTGTTATTTAATATTCAATGCCCCTAGGATGTCATGAATAAAATTCTTGGCTTCACTTGACTTGAATTCAGAACTTCTTATGCGTGGCAAGGCTGATTTTGCACAAAAACAAAAACTTTGAAGTCCGAGTACATCACATCCTGTGGTATCATTGGCTGCATATTTGCACTTTGCTTTTTTGAAGGAATTCTTCCGACCTACCTTTCAAACTCCCTCACAGTACACCAAATAGCACGCACTCTTTGTTCTTCCTCTGAAAAAACATTTGAAAGTTCCTCGCCGACAGATAGTAGGCGAGCGCGCGTTTAGCTTTGTTGCCCCGTCACTCTGGAACGGACTACCTACCGGTCTGAGAGACTTCACGGACATACATCGTTTCAAGTCTGACTTGTAAACGTATCTGTTCCGGCTGGCTTTCGACCAAGTCCGTTTTCCTGTTGATTCAGCTGGTGTGTGTGTGTGTGTGTGTGTGTGTGTGTGTGTGTGATATTTGTTGATATGAATGCGGGAGAACATGCACCGAGTCACACTGTGAGAATTTGCGACATATAACTGCCATTCATTATTATTATGTTGTTGTTGGTTTTGATACTTAATTTCTTTCGCTGTTACCACCCATACGTGATGGAAAAGAACGTAGTGCTCCCAAACACCCCCCCCCCCCCCCCCCCCGTCTTGGGCTGTTGTCCCAGCAATGAGCAAGCCCCATGTGCCTTACAATTACCAAAGTATGACAAGTAAAACTACTTGAACTAAAATACATCAAAGAAATTTGTAAGAATATTTAACCCAAATCAAACATTGAAAAAACATTTTTTTTTAAATCACGCAACAGAGCTAAAACCAAAGTGGAGAAACTGGATCAAGACAAACCCGATATTGCCATCACCTCCACCTCGCACAGTGTCAGCACTACCGTGTCCTTGCTGATTTTTACGTAACGTCCTCTCAGAAGGGTGGAGCAGTTTCGTATCAGAAAATGACCCACGCTGCCACGTTGGAAGTAACAGGTCTGTCCAGTGGACCGGTCGGGATGATTCTTATACACCTTCACTCTGAAGTTTGCCAGCCTAGTCTCTTAAAGAAGAAATCAGGAGAAAATAACGTATGTGTCTAAACATGCGTCATACACTTACGCCTTTTGTTAGAAAGCGTTTTGCCTGAAGAGGGAAGGGCTTAGTATTCCACTGAGTGGCCTTTGTTAAGATTTGAGGATCACACATCGACCTGGACTGATCACCACAAGAATATTTAAAATGTGTGAAAAATCAACATACCCCGGAGTGTAGTGGTTTACACTTCGGGCCGCGGGCCGGGAGACGAGGCAAGCGGGATTTTTCATACCTAGGTCGGCTCCTACCCAGAGCGGATGTGCTATGGGCCCAGTGGGGAGGCTGTTGCCACACAGCCGAGATTCACCCACTTCACGGGTGCGACTTTGCGGGTGATTCCCTTATTATGGCACATCTCATGATGTGGGTGATTAAACGGTAGGAAAAGCAGGTGCCGTAGTTCCCGGGTCTGGTTAATGCCTGGATATTAAATTTTATGACAGGAAGCGTGGAATGCGGCCCAAACCCCATGGACCTCCATAGCATCATCATACCATCATCCTCATCATCATGCATAATAAATCGCCTTATCTTGCAAACGTTCCGTGGATTCCACACACGACATGACCTGGTAGGAATACCATTGAATGTGGCGGCAAAGAGTGGGTGGGGGGGGGGGGATATGTGTGCAAAATCAGAGCTGACAATGTTAACATAATTATTATGAGCCAAAATGTACACCTGCTGCCTGTAAAGGCCACGTGACTGTAGTGACGTCACAAGTTTAGGTGAAGCAGACGATGGCTAAGACCGTCTACGTGTGCGGTGAACTCGGGAATTTCGGGCAAGCAGTACAAGTCACATGAAGTTGACAAGTTTACAAAGCTCTAAAATACACTTTGGGAACGCAACTAACCCAATAATGGCGGCGTCAGTGGAAAACACTTTTTTTTTCTAACACGGTGGAAAGTGCTCTACACGCACGTGTGTGTGTGTGTGTGTGTGTGTGTGTGTGTGTGTGTGTGTGTGTGTGTGTGTGTGTCCAGTTTGGTGTAAAACGTAAAATTTTGATCGAAAACGAAAGCAGGCATCGGAACACTGATATCAGATACCGACCTTAAGATACATACCGCAGCTTGTTTGAGCTCACAGATCGACCTAAGCTTGTGACGGTGACAAGAATATAGGCTCATTTAGAAGTAAGCAAATTCTGAGCCCATTCCGAGCCGTCGTTGCCACGATATGAGCAAATATGCAAGTCTTTCGGCTACTATGCGCTACAGTGAATGTTCAGAGCCATACTCGCGTCCAGAAAACACGCAGAAGCGTAAAAAAAAAAAATTTCACCCCAAACCGATTTTCGAGTCAAAATTTAATTCCTTCGACAATAATGTAGAACAATCATGTCTGCGTGAAGTTGCGAAAAATTCAAAAACAAAGGAACCGGAAGCCGGAATGTCAGGCTACGCGACGGTATTAGCTTCCGGGGCATGTAGTAAGAACTCGGCTAAATATAGTATAAAATCTTTGCCCCTTTTAAAATTTGTGTGCATAGTAAAATATGGCAATCTGGTGCTTTTTGTTGGCTTTGTAAACAAGTTTCATGCCAGGTAATAGTAAAATTAGGGAAAAATGAGGCTGGCTTGTGGACTATTTGTATTCATGCGCGGCTGGCACAGGAGCCAGCAGACGACCGTGGAATGAGGGGGTATGTGGTCGCTGCCAACATTGCCAAAAAACGGAATATTGGAATTTGTTTAAATTTCCTCTACGCATGAGTCTATGGCTGCCTGATTTTTGTGAATTTTTTTGTGAATTTTAAAGCATTTCTAGGGTGTCATCTGCAGCGTTATGTGTAAGAGGAATATATAGCGTTTTCCTCCAGATTTGCATCTGTGTCGCGTAGCCTGTATACAGAGCTTAGCCAATCTAAAAACTCTCAATTTTGCCTTGAAATTGCCTAAAAATCGCCAATTTTGACATTTTAGGGTGATTTTTGAGGCAAAAATGCAAATCTGTCCATTTCGGGTTTGGGCATCTAATTCCTAATTTTCACATGATAAGCAGTATAGTTGAAGTACTCCATTAACACCCACCACCCCACCCCACACCCCCGTTACCCCTATTACCCCCCCCCCCCCCCGTTACCCCCACCCATCAACCAGTCCACACAAACACCATGAAGCCTGAGCTCTGGTCAGTTCAGTTTGGCACTACCCCATCCTACCCTCTTTTTTCCCCCACCTCCTCTCTCACTCCTAACCCATGTGACCCCAGCACTAACCATTTAACCATTTATATAGCGTTTTCCTCCAGATTTGCATCTGTGTCACGTAGCCTGACATGGGGGTCAATCACTGCCATTGCACCGAGTTGAAAGTGTCTATTCAGTCCTCGTTTTTTCAATACCTGGTGTGCCCACCATTCGCAGCAAGGCAATGCTCTAAGCGCCGAGGCATGGACATCACGAGGCGACGGATCTCCTGCTGCGGGATGTTGTTCCAGTGGTACTGCAAGGCGGCAATCAGGTCACCCCTGGTCTGGACTCTAGGGACGTGGTGGTCGATTCTCCTGCCCAGTTTGTCCCAGAGATGCTCAATATAATTCATGTCAGGGGACATGGCAGGCCAGCCCATCACCCTGACTCCGTTCTGCAGCAAGGACTGCTGCGTAACTCGAGCAAAATTAGGTGTGGCATTGTCCTGCTGGAAGATGAACCTGTTGGGTCCACCATGCTGAGCCAATAACGGAAGTAGAGTCGGCTGGAGCACATTGTTAATGTACCGCTGCGCTGTGAGGTTGCCATTGATCACCTCCAGCGGTGACCTGAAGTCTCTGGGGATGGCATCCCACACCATCACCGAGGGGCAACCAAACCGGTCGTACTTCCTAATGCATGCGTCCTGGAAGCGCTCGCCTGGTCGCCTGTATACTCGGACCCTCCCGTTGGTGTGGCTAACGCAGAACCTGGACTCATCTGACGAGATGACGTCACGCCATGGATGACGCCCAGGCACCATGTCCATGTCCGTCGGGCCTGCCTATGCCTTTGGGTCAGCACTGGCCCAACATACGGTCTCCAACAGTGTAAGTGACCGTCCAACAGTCGCCTCCTGACTGTCTGGCGGCTTATGGGCCTTCCGTGTTGTCCCTTGGTCGCTCGGGCAGTAGCAGCAGTGGTCTGGAATCGGTCGTGGAGGTGACTACGGCGGATGGCCCGGTCTTGTCTGGGCGTCGTCATCCGAGGTGCTCCTTGTCGAGGCCGTTCGAAGGTGGTTCCAGTGACAGCCACACGCTCCTGGAGACGATAAATGGTGGTGTTGTGCACCTGCAGGGCAGCAGCGACACGTTGGACAGGCATGCCGGCGAGATGTCTTTCCGCGTTGTCAAGGCGTGGCATTTTTGTCGGTGATGATAAGTTTCCCCTGTTAACTGCATTTTATAGGCCTCGAACGTGACTTTCGCACGTGACAATGACAATGACAATGACAATCCTTTATTTTACAACGGTAGAAGATTTTGGCCAAAGGGCCAGTTTACAACCTTGCCGTTGCTAGACTACAGTATAAGACTAAAAGCTTAGGAGTATACACATTACAGACACTTAAAAATGAAATACAAGAAGGCGGAGAATAAGCATGATAGCTAAAAAAGATGGCAGGGATAACCAAGAAACTGAAATGATTAAAGTTAATGCAAACTAACATGATTATGTAAATATGTACATGTTGGGTGTTAGTAAATGACTATGGTATTTATGATTAGTGAAGACTGGTTTCTAAGTACGTGTGGACGAAGCTAGCTTTCCAGCTCTATTGAACTGAACGAAGAAAGTTAAAAAGCCGTTTCTTAAAGGTATAAAGTGAAGGCGATGATCTCACATGGAGAGGCAGCGAATTCCAAAGATCGGGACCAGAAAAGGATAGACTGGATTTGTACTTGTCAATCCTGGGGCGAGGGATTTTAAACTGATTGTGGGACCTGGAATAAAGGGATTCTTTTTGTGAAAACAAGGAGCAAAGATATGGGGGAAGAGTGTGCTTCCAAGCCTTGTACATTGTTAAACCTTTATTAAACTGAAACTGCTGTTTCAGCGGTAGCATCTCTAATTTTTTAAGTTTTTGGTCCGTTGACAAGAGGGGATCAGGAAGGATTAATTTCGCTGCCCTTCGGTGTAAGGAATTCAACCTCTTCATGTGGACTTCCCCTGAACCATCCCACACGGTAGATGCGTAGTCCAAGTGAGACTTTATATGCGCATTATAGAACATTTTGCGGGCATCAACATCGACCATATACCTTAGTTTGGACAACATGTAGAGATTACGAGAGACAGTCTTACAGACATTGTCTATATGACTTTGCCATTTGAGCTGGTTGTCTATCGTAATCCCTAGTAGGCGATGTTGGGTAACCTGCTGAATGTCGCGGTCACTGAAGGACAAGCTGAGAGACAAGGGGCCGAGCTGATGTTTTTGGCGTGTGGTTATGACCATTGATTCAGTTTTATTTGGGTTTAGAATCATGTGATTATTATCACACCAGTCAGACACTTCGTCCAGACTCTGCTGCAGTCGTGCACTGATGTTGTTAAGTTCTGTGTCAGGAGTGTGGATGGTTGTATCATCTGCGAACATGTCACATGTGACTTCGGTGTGAGTTATATGGAGAGGTAAATCATTGATAAATAAACAAAACAAAAGTGGGCCGAGCACAGAGCCCTGAGGCACGCCGTGTTTCACCAAACCAAGGGAAGAAAAAGAACCATTTAACAGAACCTTCTGATTCCTATCAGACAGGTAAGATTTGAAAAAAGACGTTGTTTCTGAGTTCGGCAAATAACATTTTAATTTTTCCAGCAGAATGTTATGGTTGACTAGGTCAAATGCTTTCTTGAAATCTAAAAATACCACACCTGTCACTTTTGACTCGTTCACAGAAGACAACCAAGTGTCTACTAATCGTGACAGAGCTGTGGGGCAGGAATGTTGCGGACGAAAGCCTGACTGGAGTGAGTAGAGAAGACTGCGGCTCTCCAAGTAGTTAAGGAGATGTTTGTGCACATGCCTCTCAAGTGGCTTTGAAAGAGCGGAGAGAAGGGAAATTGGTCTGTAATTGTTTACATCAGTTAAATCCTTTGATTTGGGCAATGGTATGACTTTAGCATGTTTGAACGCAGATGGGAAAGTGTGGTTGTGAATGCAAAGATTATAAATATAAGTTAGGGAATCAACAATGTAAGGTAGGGAAAGCTTGAGCAACTTTGGGCTTATGTTATCAGGTCCTGATGATTTTTTACTTCGCATTGAAGTGATCAAGTTTCCCACTTCGTGTACCGCCAGAGGCGGAATCACAAATGGTTCAGTGCCCACTGTTTTTGTTTCACAAAATGCCCGCAAGGCATCAGGACAAGTATACTGACCACTATCACCACAAGAGTTAGCGAGAGACTCAGCGACTGAGAGGAAATGATTGTTAAAGGTGTTTGCATTGAGATTAGGTGGAATATTGGGTGACTGTTTATTGTTTCCTCTAGTAACGACTGATAAGGCTCGCCAGAGTGATGCTGTGTCTTTGTCATTTTTAATCATTTGCTCACAGAGATCTCTCTGAGCCCGCCTGACCATAGTCTTTACGCGGTTTCTCTGTTGCTTAAATTCGCTGAAGCATTTCTGTGCACGCAGCTCGTCCCGGAGTGCCATTGCTCGAACTATTTCCTGAGTTAACCAAGGGGGCATAGTATGATGTTTAACCCGTTTTTGTCGGAGTGGTGCGTGTTTATTTAGGACAGAGGTATACAGTTCGTACCAAAGTGTCAAGGCAGCTTCTGGGTCGCTTTCATTGAATACGTCGGTGAAGGGTGTTTGATACAGATCAAAGAGGAACGCAGCCTCATTGAAGTGTTTTAAACACCTGTAGTTAATAGTCGTGTGACCATGCTTTTTTTTGGCTGGAATTTTAAACCGCCAGGAGCAGACAACTGGGTAGTGGTCGCTTACACTGAAGGTGGGAACACAGACATCTGATACCAAGTGGGGGCGATTTGTATAGATATGATCAATGAGTGTTGAGGAGGACGGTGTTATTCTGGTAGGAGTTGTTACAAGTTGCTGAAGGCCGACCAGTGAGCTAGTGCATTCCCAGGCAGGATATGATTTTAGAAGATTAATATTAAAGTCTCCCAAGAGAAGGACGTCACTATTGGGTAAGCCAATATTTTCGACTGCGGACAGAAAATCGTCGTACCATTCAAAGGTAGAATTAGGGTTACGATAGACAAATCCAAGGAGGAAAGGCCGAGTCTTGGTGTCCCTAACTTCAAGCCACAGGCATTCAACTTTGGGGATTTCAAGGTCCTTGCGCCGGCGGACTAAGTGCTGGATGGAGTTGTGAACATACACTGCAATGCCCGTTTTACCAGGGGCGTTGGGGTCGCGACGAAGAACAGAAAAATTGGGAATACTTATCGCATCATCACTAATGGAATCGCTAAGACGTGTCTCACTTAGACCAAACAGGTGGAATGGTTCAGAGTTGTTAAGATAAGCACAAAGGTCGTTTACCTTGTTGGATAAATGATATACGTTAAGGTGCCCAATCTTTAACTGAGTTTGTCGTCGAACACTTGACATATTTACTATGTTAATGAACAATCGATATGCAGGTACTGTTTACAGTTTAAAGACGCTCGTGTTGGGTGGATAGGCGTAAGCAAAACGATTTAAAAACAAGCAATATAAGCAGTATAAACTATTCAGGGCTATGCCGGTCACAGACTCGGGTTGCACTAGTAGACCAAACAAAGAAAGGGAAAACAAACAAAACAAGAAAGCACAAAATTAGATAGATGATTGAAGCAAATCAGACCAATCACACGACCAATCACTTTTAGCTGAGCACAAAGGCTTCTGTGTCAGTTCGTAGATTCGTCAAGCAGGAACTGTTTGTAGAGGTATATTTTGCCTGACGAAATCACTGGTCAAATACTTAAAGGGTGATATGAGTTATTAGCTAATCACGTAAGCAGGATGAAGTAAACCACAGAATGCCACAAAAGAATATAAAAGAATGTTTAAAAATGACGATGTTAATAAAGGTTGATACGCACACCAGTGTCTATAGCACTCAGTCGTGCGTATATCTGCAGTTCGCGCTTTAAAAGGCCACTCAACACTGACAAGTTACCGAAAGCTAGGCCAAATAAGCACAGTTATTAGTAATCGAATGGGGAGCACAGGGAGTAATCCAAATACAGAGGGTAATCCAATGTGGAACACAGAGGGTACTCCAAAGTAGAACACAGAGGGTAATCCAATGTAGAGCACAGAGGGTAATCCAATGTAGAGCACAGAGGGTACTCCAAAGTAGAACACAGAGGGCAAACCAATGTAGAGCACAGAGGGTAATCCAATGTAGAGCACAATGTAGAGCACAGAGGGTAATCCAATGTAGAGCACAATGTAGACACAGGCTACACTTAACACCGCGATATATCACACACACCTAGTACAGATGACATGCACCTGGAAACGAGGCCCACTGATGTGACGGTGCAATTGAAGGACCTGGATGAAGTATCCCTGTGGAGGTGAAGGAGGGCGGGAAACCATGTGGATGCCGGAACACAGAAAGATTGTTGTAGTCGCTCCAGGAAGATGGTTGGCAGAAGCTGGCGGAAAACTGAGGGGTCGCCTGGATGCGTTGTGTGGAAGGTGACAATGGTGGAGGGCATAGTTGCTGTTGGTGACGAGCGTGATGTTGCTGTTGTTGTTGGAGCTGGTGATGCTGCAAAGGCTGGTCGTATTGTGGAAGCGGCTGCTGCAGCTCTGAGGATGATTGGGAGGTTGCCTGACCATGAGCTGTACAATCAGGTGTTCCACGGGTGACTGGTTGGTGCCTAGCAGTAACAGTATAGTACATCTCCCTGCCCGATGGTTGTTGGGAGGTACTGTCGGTGCCTGTCGGTGTAGGGTAGCTGGAGCTGTTGACTGGCTGGCCCGCACGTTTGATGTTACTGGCCAGGCGAGTCATGCCTTTGAAACTCGGGTGGATGGCATCACGCTTGTCCTGGCGATACAGTGCAAGACGGGGAGCACCACTAGGTGCTGTGAACGTGGGCGTGTTGTCTATAAACAGCACGTTTCTCCGTTCGCACATTCGCTGAAGACAGTCATTAGACGGCACAATGACGTGATTAAGTTCGTGCCTTCCTTTGGCAGGAAGAATGCTGGAGGCTTGTAGTCGCGCATGACTGAATACCTGCCGACACAGGCCGAACAGCTGGTCCCACTCTGGTGCTGTTATCACGCCGGACTTGCAGTCATTGACACCCACATGCACAGTAAGGACGTCAACGTGTGGGGCCTCTGGCTGCTGGAGTAGCCATTCAGTGAGATCAACAGTGGACAGGCCAGACACAGAGATCACCTGCACCTTCTCCTGTTTGGTTGACATCCTGTCACTACGCATGTGTTTCAAAACAGAGTCACCTATGATGACGGAAGATGCGTCAGACTGACACAATGCTGTGACATGACCTCAGCGGGAGACAGGGCAGCAAGGTCACGGTCAGCGGGAGGACGATCACTAATCCGCTTAGTATCCTTGGCTTCTGGGTGACTGGTCTCCGGGTTAGCATCTGTCCCTGGGATGATGTGTCCGGGTACAGACACCCGTACAGGGATGGCGGTACCGTCGACGCGTGACGCGGTTGCGTCACTAATAGCGGTAATCCTCTTATCACTCGGCGCACTGGGAGAGGGCACACTCTTACTGTTTGTGGCCGCTGATTGCCGCAGGGAAGCTTGACCTGAGGGCAGTGTAACCGTAGTCTCTACCCGCTTCGTGAGATCACGTATGAGGTTACTATGGCTGTCACGGGCGGAGGAAAGTCTCTTGACGCTGTCCTTGGTGTGGTAGTTTGACTGTTGGAGTTTGTTGACTTCTTCTCGAAGTTCATCAAGCTGATCACAGAGCCATTTCTCGGACATCCCGATAGCATTAGATGCCCGCACAGCGTTGTCCCTAACCCCACAGTCTAGCTGGTCTACCTTGATCACAGCCGCCGCGACGTCTCTTTTCAAGGTGTACATTTCTCTGCGAAGTGCATCGATTACATCATGCGCCTTGTCTAACTGGGAGTGAAGTGTCATACACAATGTAGGCGATGATGAGCAGCTGCCGGAAACAACAAGCTCACTCGCTGTGTCCTCATCGCTACATGGCACGGGCATTTTGCTGCTGACAGAGGATAGTGCGGGTGTGCAGTCTTGCGTAGCAGATGGGTTAGGGGAGGGATTTACAGTCCGCTCGTTATCGCCAGCCTGGGCATCAACGGACACGCTCTGCGAACAATCAGGCGAGACAGATGATCCATTGATAGGATCATCAGTGGAGGACGCTGTCTGCACTTGAAGGCTCGTGTCAACACTGCACACGGCCTCTGCCACAGGACGGGGTTGCTTTTGGACGTCGGGAGTGGCGGGTGAGGAGAGCTGTTCAAAGTCGGTTGCCCGGTCAACCACTAAGGGGTTTGAGTTTTTTGACTGGGGTAAAGACGTAAGAGGGGGGTCTACAAAATCCGCCGAAGGGCGTGGAGGGGTGTCAGGAGGGAGCGTGATAATTGGCGCGGAGGTGGCGACGCAGGACTGATGTTGCATCACGTCAACAGGGACATTATCAGCAGGATCAGCAAGTCCATTTTTGAGTGCTTCGACGTATGCACACAGGGATCGATATTCCGCTGCCACCCACGCATCCTTCTGCTGTCCTTGTATGTGACACGTCCCACCTGAAGATCGCCTCTGTCGGTAGATGAGGGTAATTGTGATTTTTTTTGCAGTACCCTCATACACCTGGACAAATGTCCTTCCCAGATCATCAGGGATGGCTGGCGTAGAACAGTCTAGGAGACTGTCATCAACTACAATGTCCTCATCGTAGTGGTCAGTGTCACGCCAGAAAACGGTATGGTATCCGGCATCCTGAAGTTGTCTATAGTAGCGGGCATGAAGAGCGGCACGCCAGCGCTTGAGGGTGAATGTGGCATCCGGTCCGTTTGCAAAGAAGCGTGTCTGGGTCCCGCAGGCAGTGTCAGCAAGCGGTGGCATATCAGGTTCCGTGAAGCGGGGGGTGGAGGGAGGGTCTGGCATGTGTGGGGTTGATGCAGGACGGAAGGTTGGCTGCAGGGCCACACTTAAAGACGGGGAAGGCTGTTGCGTCACAACACTGGGACTCTGAGCAACACATGCCATCGTGTCAGAATGTTTGGTTGGTGGGAGCGGGGGGGTGGCGAGGAGACTGGAGAAGGGGAGGAGGGGGAGGGGGTGGGTTCCGCTGATGCTGACCACAGGAAGTGCCAACGCATCGGCTGGCGCCGTCTGGTTGATTGCTGCCGCGATCAGACGAGGTACAGCTGTGGATGACACCCCCCTCTCTTCTCACAAGACACTCGACAGTGAGACGTTATCCTCGTTAATCTCAAATGCAAACATTGGGCAGTCCGGGAACGAAGATGCGATGACCATGCCGACACTAAGCCGATTATGACACAACGTGAGAACTGCAGTCACTCAACGAAAGTGACAAAGAACGTTTTTAGTTTTTAGAAGTCACAAACAAGGCTGATGGGCAGTGTATCACAGGCAGAGAAAACAATAATGTAAATGCACAAAACCTGAATACCTTGTTCACTCGTCAGTTCAAGGTCATGAAAGTAGACTGCTGACGAAGACGACGATAAGTCACAGCACGGTCCGTGTCACAACACAAATCTTGGCAAGAAAAGTTGTTCCCGAACAGAAGTAACTTCGGAACTAATGTCCAGATGATTAAAATCCACAGATGAAGATCAGTAATGAAGATAACTCCAACTTGGCAGAAACACACAAAGTTCGGCTGATTGAGTAGAAAGTCCTTGCAATAGAACACTAGCTACAGTTTTGGGTCGGTCAGTTGATGCAGTCGGCCGTCACGGCTGGCTGAACACCAGAGCACAGCCGGAACACGTCCGCTCGCCACGGCGGCGGAGAGAGAAGAGGCGTGAAAAGAACGGAGCACTGTGCACCCCAAACACGAGTTTCAAGCATATTGCGGTTTTTCGCCACCCGAAGTGCTGACGCAGATCGGGTCGCGCTTCACGTGAAATGAGGGTGGGTGGGTGTTTGGGGGGTTTAACGTCCTTTTCCACCACATACTGGTGATATCAAAGACAGGGCAACGATGAAAAAGCCAGCACAAATATTTGGCCCCAGCCGGGATACGAACTCACGACCCGAGCATTAGAAGTCCAACGCTGTACCATTCAGCCACCCCGGCCCCCCGTGAAATAATGCCTAAGAGAAATCCGTAACACTCTAGTGCGGATATCCGGTGTATCAAACAAATTCACGCTTTCCGTGGTTTTCATGAAAACCATACTTTTGCTTCTGCGTTTTTTATGGACGCGAGTATATGTACGGTCATTGGTATAACGCGAACCTAATTACCCTACCACTGTAAAGACGTACAGGATGCGGGCTGGCATGGCATTCTAGTTCAGTCCCGTGTAGTCACAGGTCAGCGCCAGGCCCACGCGCATGCAGTCAACCTAACCTACTTACGGCAGTGTGTTTCTCAGAACACCCGTCGACAATTTTCTTAGCAGCGATTTTCTCGCCTAGCACGCGTGTAAAGTACTAGCACGGCTAACGCAGAAGCAACACTAACTGACGACATGGTAAAACCCAGTGTTGACAGGCACATCCAGGTGACCGTCTGAAGGGACGTCACCAGTTTGTGAGGCCCAGACGAATCATAATGGCTGCCGCTGTACTCAATACGTGCTGCATGTAAATTCGAGCAGGGAGTACAGTTCATATGGGGTCGATGGCAACATAAGAAGTTTACCGAGTTCTAAGATAGTGGGAAGGCCATTGGCTCAATATTGGCGGTGTCTGTGCGAAATACTTTTTTTTTCTTGACACAGTGGGAGTTGATCAACCTGCAGGAAGAATCCTTAAGATTTGGTAAAATCTATTTTATAGATGTACGTTTGTCACTGATCAGGCTTTTTTGTTGTTGTTGTTCTTCTCCTTCTTTCTCTCGTCAGGTCTGTATAGTACCTACCAAAGACACTAGACCCGCTACGTCATAGCGCATCCAGAATCTTAGAAGTGAGAGAGAGAGAGAGAGGACGTAATTTTCGTGAACGAAGCATTTGACGTCAGCCTCAGGCAGGTCGTCTGACAGAGGATGCTTGTCCAAGTCTTGTGATTTTCCTGTTGGTGTTGTGACTTCCCTGGCTGAATTTACATATAATGTGGAGCTGGGGGGCTGGTAAAACGTTGACAAAAACATTGGATTCTACTTACGAAATCGCAAGACTGGTACTCTTAGGAATGGTGCTTCCTGCAGAAACTTGAAAAAGTATGTTTAGCTAAAAGCTCTGTTGTTCTTAATATTAAAGATATATCAGTGCAGAAGTTCATGTCACGTGCAGTTGTCCCACGTGACAAAAATGCCGGGGGGGGGGAGTAATTTGGAGTCTTTTCATATACATATATATATATGGCATTATATGCAAACCAACTTTACCTCAGATTTTTTTTAACACAAAAACTGTCAAAGGTACAGAAAAAAAACACACAAAAAAAACAACTCACTACAGCAGTCGCCGCGATTTGTGATGGCCACTGCTTGTATGATGTATTCATCGCCCAAATCCACATACCACCAGGGGGAGCCATCTCCGTCGGCAGTGAGGGTGCAACTGCCGCTCGGATAGAAACCGTTCTTATTACCGTCCACGGCTTTGTATGCCTTTCCAGTATCTTGAATCGGTAAGTCGTCACCAGGTTGTTTCCATGAGCTTTGGTGTGCGTGCTTATACAAAGCCACGTTTGCAAATCCTGTAGCATTCAACAAAGCAGTGAACTGAACCCACCCTTTGAAACTCGGGGAGGAAACTCTTCAGACAAGGTATAAATGACTTATAAATGACTTTCAGAACTGTCAGCCCCTTGCATGCATCTAATATAACTGAAGGAATTAAACAGTGCTTTGGTATAATCGTGTGTTTGGTACTGCAGTCGCCAAAGATTTTCAGCGATAACTTCTTGAAGAGCCGCTTTTGTATTCCTATCAAAGAGGAGTTGTTCCTGGCATAGTGACCTAATTCATTTCACCACAGTCGGGGCTGTCGTTCCTTCTGGGCATAAGTGATTTTTTTTTTCAGTGAAAACGCGAGCTTCACAATTTAGACCTATCGAAATTAGCCTAGTATATAACCCCAGAAAGTCTCAAGTGACAATGGTGTAAAATGTAATCACGCTTAGTAATTCACGTGTGCTCTTAAACTTTCAAAGAAAGTTAGAACCAAATGATCACCGGCCCAATATGTTGTTTCCATTTAGTAACCTGCTGTCGTCACAGTTGTCGTGTCCACATACGCAAGTTCTCTCTCTCTCTCTCTCTCTGCCCCCCGCGGCAATCACCTACACGCGGTGGGGGGGGGGGGGGTATGTGGCCCGATAACCCTGTGCGCTATGCTGGATAGGGTTACCCATACCAGACACGTCACATGCGAGGGTCCAGCTAAGAGTTGCCACCATCTTGATAAGAACAGACTGGTGGTGTTAGATATAATGCACAGTCTTTTATCCTTTATGCGTTGTCTGTCAAGCCTACATTGTGACCTAATTCTATAGTGACCGTTAATGACTAATCTCTAAACATACCCTGTTTCGACTTCGAGAAGGCCTATGATACTACAAATGTTACGTGTGAGAAAGGTTTGAAGAGCCCGTCGTCTTACGGAGGATTACGATGGCACACAGGCGAACACTCCTCACGTAGCGAGTTCTTATAGACTGCGTAAGAAATCTCTTTCACTCACAAAAGACACGTGAGTGCGTAGAAAAGTTATAACCGTGTGGAGTTTATTACAGCACTTCTCTGCTGTCACACTGCACTCTCAAGCTTCGCACATAATAAGCTTCTCTCGTGCACACCCACACACAAACATCTCAGGGTCTTATATGCAGTCACAGCGTTCGGGCACATTCCGAACCTGTATTATAAAAGAACCAATCAGAACTTGAATCAGAACATAAATCACCTCATTACTATTTTAAAACTTAAGAAGAATCCAGAATTATCGAGTACCTACCTGCCGATTCTAGGCGCGTTATAACCACTTCTAATCGTGTGGTATATTTGCTTTATACATGTACTTAGAAGTTATTAGGTTAAAATCATCTTGCACCACCACTATGAAATGATGGAAGCGTATTAGTTTAGGTAGCGTACGGATCTCTGCAGCCCTCCCTTTCTTATGGGTATTTTGGGGTCCTGGGTTTCCCAGCTGTTCTAAGAATAGCCTCCCTCTAGTTTGGGACCACAGACTGATTCTGACCTTGGATTACCTCTCGAATCACCACCAACAGTTTTGTTTGTTTGTTTTTTCTTGAGTGACATTTACTTTCTACGCATCAAGTGGTCTATTGTTTGTGACCTGTGCAGTGTATACTTTGTGCTTCATTACTGTGTGGAATGAATCTGGGTCCTAGTCGGACATCATCTTTCTGTTCCAAGTCACACCAATCTACATCTACCACATTTTATCGAGGACTTAATACGTGTGTATTATCATGCCATTGTGACTGAACATTGTAACCTGACTTGTGTTTTAACATAAGGAGAACCCACTTGACTTCATACCTCACTTCCTGTCATTCCTTAAGTTGGTGGAACCCTACTGTAGTTCTACTTATTCCTATCGTGCAAAGCTGTGACTTAGACGCTGCACTTGATGATGTGCCTTTTCTGAAGGCAAGTATTCTAGTTTTCATTTGACTCGGATTGTGCGAACACTGCATCTCTTCATTGCACCACAGCTTGGCAGTGTAACATAATCAGCGCAACCTGTTCCCTGGGTGGCCCCCTTGTCGCTGCTAATGACGAGAGATACGCGTCTGGAAATGCCTCGCCCATCTCCTTGCCCTGCCAGAAGTATGGGTCCAGGGTCAGCTAACATGACACATCTTCCGATGTTAAATAGCGTGACACGCCGACCAGTCCAACATGCCTGAGGCTGGCAAGTGCTGAGTCAACACCCCCCCCACCCCCACTCCCTTCCTTCCCGGTATCTGTTACAAGATCTGGCGACTTAGTGGGCACTTGCTTCAACGCAACGTCCGTCCTTACGATGGAATCTCCTCACTGTTCCCGTCCTATCGTAAGTCAGCCTACGGCCAGCTGCCAGTCCCCAGAAACACCGAAACCGGCTATTCACCACACACTAGACCATAGACAAAAAACTTTTCACAGCCCCAGTGTCAGTGTTTTGGGCAGGTGGAGGAAAGCCCTATCCTACCGTTATGTATGCATGCTACAAGACTTGGACAGTAGCTTCTCCGTAACATGGAAAGATGTTGACTTTAACGAGAAGGTCGTCACACGCCAGGACTTCAGCATTCGTACGCGTGCTGCTAGCATTCCAGATTCTCTGGCCAAGACCTTTGTACAGGTGTGGCGCAACGATGTCAAGTACATCACCGTTACCTTGTACTACAGGAAACAACGCATCAGGGGTGGCACTTGTCTGATTCAAGGAAACAGGGCTGACCAGTGGGTAGTGTCTGAGTTCCACGAGTTGTGCGCCCTTGTCCAATTGATTCAAGACAAGGACTTAGCCGAGGATCAGTTTCCGCCGCCGGTTTTCTGTCATCTCCCCATTGAGCCTGGCAGTGCCTCACACGGCGTTTTCTCGTCGTCCTCTAACGTCTCGGTTATTGAGTGTGACGGCGCTAACTCTGCTCCATCTGATGGCGTTGCTGATAACCCAGTTCTCAACAAACCGCCCATCCCCACTCCCGACCAACTTCCTGACCCGGCAACCGAACCTCCTGTCTCGGATGTTTCAATCTCTGCCACGGGAGTGCCGGACATAGGCAGTGACGTAAAGTATGCCGATGACTTGATGAGCGCAGCTGTAGTCAGTGAGGCGGATAATCACCTAACAGCCATGCCGGTGGTCCCCCTCCCTCCCGTTGCTTCAAGCGGCGGGCCCTGCGTCTCTGGGGTGGTTACATCACCTGCGGGCAGTGCCCTTATCATCCTGATGAGGACAACGGTTGTCCTGACTGCCAAATCCCGTCAGGGCAACCCTCTCACATTCCTAGTGAGCCGACGAATGTAGTATGTCACGGGAGAGTGGCTACAAATACCTCACCTGCAACACTGTTCAACCCTCCGCCACTGAAACAGCTTGCTGCTAACCCAGCTCTTCTCACTTCTCTTATCTACCGCCAGCAGCAGCAGCTTACCAGTGCGCACACAATGATCTCGGCTCTCCGACAGGAAATGGCCATATTAAAGACAGATCTTTCCTGTATCCTTACGAAAGTAGATCAGCTCGAGACTATGACCAGAGACAATGCCGTTAAAGCCTCAAATGAACTGAAAGTATCGGAACAGTGCTTTAATGGCGGGATGACAGGTGTGCGGGAGCAGCTTGGCAGTCTTGCTGACGCACACCACTCTCTGGCTGACAAGGTTGGCAGACTCACCTCAGCCAAGGACAGCCAAGGCTATCTCCTGCGTACCGTGCAGCAGCGCGTGAACGAACTATCTTTTCCGCCACTTGAAACCACTCTCATAGACTCACCACGGCCTGCTGACACCCAACAAAGTCCCCAGCAAAGTCCCCAAGTGCCAGCACCGGCTTCTGATGGAGGTCAGAACATTTCTGTTGTGGTGGGTCAACGCGGGGAAGACAATAAAACAACCGATCACCCGGACCGTCCACGCCAAACTGATGCAACGTCGCCGGGTGAAAATTTGTCCACTCGTCGCGTGAATCCCACCACACACACCCTCATCATTGGGGACTCCATTCTGAGTGGGATGAAAGGCAACAGAATGGCAACGTACCCTGGCGAGAGGGTGCAGATCATCTCGGTGTCTGGCCTCAAAACCAAGGACCTCACAACCTGGCTACATCAACAGGATGAAGCTACTGACATTGAGTCAGTCACGTTCCACATTGGTGTAAATGACTGCAAGTCTGGAGAAGTGACCAGTCTTTCATGGGACGAGATAATTGGCTCCTGCAGGCGCGTTTTTCCCAATGCGCGTCTACATGCTTCATCCATCATCCCCGCCAAAGGTAGACAGAACATTAACCGACCCATCGCTTCTTCTAACGCTAACCTGCATCACGTGTGCCAAAAGAGGGGCGTTGTGTTCATCGACAACAGGAGCACGTTTGTGGCTGAGAGTGGTGCTCCCCGTAAGGCCCTTTACCGGCAGGACAGCGGTGATTTCATTCACCTCAGCATACGAGGTACCGTCAGACTCGCCACCAACATCAAACGTGGCGGTCAGCCTATGCATAATCGCTCTCCCTCTTACAACAACGATGGCGGCCCTAGTTGTGAAGCTGAGGAAAAGGATCTGTCCTGTAATGTAGTCTCTAGTGAACAACGTGCATCTGTCGGGCAATCATACTTGGGAAATGAATCTCATCACACATCCAGCACCAGCCACGGCTCTGATGATGGACAACTGCAGCAGCAACGACAGCAACAACAGCAGCAGCAGCAACAGCAACAGCAGCAGCAACAACAACAGCAACATCAACAACAACACCACCACCAGCAACAACAACAACTGCAGTGTCAACAGGAGCAACAACACCAGCTGCAACTACAACACCACCAGCTGCTACACCACCACCACCAGCATACGCAACATCATTCTTACAGCGAGCAGCAGCCGACCGGCGTGTCCTCAGCTGCCCCCATGTGGCCCCAGCCTTATGTGTTCAATGGATACCCACCTCATCAGGACACCCGTTCACCGCCTCTGGCCTACTACAACCAGTACCTCAACAGCACCCCGCAGCAATATCCTACACCTGCCACACCCACCTGCCCACCATGGATTACCTATGGGCAACAGTGGCCTTTGTTCCAGAATCCTGTTCGTGTTTGGTAGATGTGCATACAGTGGTTTAGCATCTCAGTTGTCAGTGATGTGTGTAGCTAAAATTACTATATCTGTGACGTATTATCGACCTTCATTTTGGTTGTTTGTGTCAACTATCAACTGATGTGGATTTACCGCAGTGTGTATACGTGATTCCAGTTTATGAAATATAATTATCTGGATACCTGTTCTGCGCTTCAAGTTTCGTTTTGGAATACTTTTATTGACGGTTTGTACCTAATTTCTATTGTGGAGGCACTGGCATTTCCTTCCAGTATCCTTCCAACTGACAGCGTTACTTTACTGTTGTTCTGGGTGCTCCAGTTGGTCATTGTGACACGTATTGTGTATCAATAGGCTTACACGTGACTTCAGTTAACGTCGTGCCGTCACGGAACTGCTTGTTATTCTGCTTCTTCGGCTTGCCCAGAACGGACAGTTTTCCGAGGTGTCTCAACTTAGGACTTAAATAAGCTGTGGGACCCTTTTTTAATCGTGAACACGGTGCAGTTACTGTCTGTGCACAGGAACGAACTACTACTTTGCACCGCATACATTACTTTATTAGTACTTCCGCCGAAGTGTTCTATCTGTGCCTATACCTTAAGGTAATCCCATTTCGTCCAGCGAAAACAATTGCTTCTTATTATAAACACTTTGTTAAACAAATTCATTTTGTTTCATCACTGACGCTTCTGTTTGTGCACTTCACTGATTTATAGTGCATCTTTACTCCGTCCAATCAAAACTAGTGAACTGACACTAGATTTCTCCACCTGCGAGTTCACATCTCAGTTATTGTCTTGGTTCATTCGTCAATACATTTTTTATTTACCTCTGAACAATCTATTCTTCCTGTACTTCAAAGTCATCAAAGATGAATCGTACGATAGGTGAACAAAAACTCCGCATCGGACATTTAATAATAATAATAATAATGAGTATTGTATAGGCGCTTTACCCAATTTCCTGAATCGGCTCAAAGCGCCGCGAACTGAACCCAACACGCACGCTCACGTGAATCACACGCATTCCCTTACACACTGGACATAAACACATTACAATCACGTGGTGCGAAGGGTCAGCTCAGCTATTTAAATTTCGGAATTTAAAATTTAAATGTCTATCACCTTGCCAATAAAATACCCGATATCTGTGTTTTTCTGAATGAGCCCGAGCCGTTTCATATCTTCGGTCTTTCTGAAACACGCCTCAATACACGCATAACTAATTTGTCAATCGACGTGCCTAATTTTTCCATCATCAGAGGAGATCCTAGTATGCCGGGCGAGACAGGGCTAGCTGTTTATATACACATTTCTCTGCTGGATTCAGTGCAGAGACGTACAGATTTAGAAACCAAAGAAGTTGAGTGCATTTGGCTCGAGCTGAAAACTTCCCATTCTCCCACATTACTGATTGGTTTCCTGTACCGCAACCCTGCTGCAACTCTCGAATGGTACGACCATTTTCTACGTATGTGTGACAAGGCCTGCTCGCGCAGTCCTGACGTTTTCCTCATGGGTGACTTCAATATCGATATGTTGAAGCCACACAGTGCGTGGGACTGTACTACTACACTACTGGGACTGAAACAACTTGTTAATAATCCTACTAGAATCACCCCAACATCGTCAACAGTCATAGACCATATATATATATACAAATAAGCCCGCGGTGGTCAACAATGTAACTGTACATAGTCTCAGCATCAGTGATCACTTCCCAGTTAGTTGCACATGGTCAGCAAACCTTCCGAAAGCCAAGAAGGGTGGACACACATACATTACATACAGATCCTTTAAACGATTCAACGAACATGACTTTCTTTCGGATCTCAGTGATGCAAATTTTTCCCACGTGTTCCAAGAGAACGAACCTGACCGCGCACTTGCGGTCTGGTACCAAATATTTTTAGAGATTTTAAACTTGCATGCACCGTTACGCCGTAAACGAGTTAAACATACTGCTGTTCCACCTTGGTTATCTCAAGAAATAATAGCCGCCATGAAAGTCAGGGATGAGCTGAAGAAACAAAAACGATTCAGTGAATTCAAACAGGAGCGAAACCGCGTCAGATCACTAGTCCGCCGAGCAAAGAAAGCTCTCGTTAATCGGCTTATCAAACAGGACAAAGACGCGTCCTCAGTATGGCGTGCCATGGCTGTTGTGACTGGGGGCGCTGACAAAAAAAGGCCCTCCTATCCCTTCTTGTTTGACCGCAGACGACTTTAACAAACACTTTCTGTCTATTGCTGAATCCCTTGCCCCCTCACCAGCAAATACCGATCCCTTCACCTGTCCTGAAACACTTGTCCAGTTCCGTAAAGAAAGAACAGCAGGCTGTGATCCGTTCGTCATTCCCCCAATAGCGGTACATGAAGTCGGTAGGCTCATAAATTCAATGCCGAATAAAAAATCTGCAGGAACTGACGAGATCAGCCCCAAAATACTAAAACTATCCCTCCCATATATCATCGACTCTTTAACGTATATCTATAACCTTTGTATTCAACAAAACGTTTTCCCGACTGAATTAAAAAAAGCAAAGGTCATACCTATCCCTAAAACAAAGGAACTGGCTGACATAAACAACTATCGTCCGATATCGTTACTTTCTGCCCTGTCAAAACCCCTGGAGCGGCATATCCATAAACATTTAACGGAATTCTTTGAGCAGCACTCTCTCTTCCATCCTCACCAGTCAGGTTTTCGGAGAAAGCACTTCTGTCACACAGCCCTAGCACGACTGTCGGATATATGGTTATCTGCCATGAATAATTCAGAACTAACTGGAACCCTGTTTGTTGATTTACGGAAAGCCTTTGACCTTGTCGACCACAACATTCTTCTCACTAAGCTTTCACTTTGTGTAAGTAACGCCTCATCAGCTGATCAAGGTTTAGTCCCTACGGCCAACAGCTCTCCGTTACATTGTCCTAAGAGTCTAATCCAAACGCCTCCCAAGGCGCCTGAGGCGTCCCACTTTTTCAGATCTTACCTTAGCGACCGACACCAGCAGGTCACCGTCAATGGGTCTTTTTCTTTAAACGGGTTAGTAACACGAGGAGTACCCCAAGGTTCCATCCTTGGACCCCTCTTATTCTGCATATTCATCAACGACCTCCCGTTACACCTTAACCACGAACAAGTATCATGCGACTTATTCGCTGACGACGCTACCATTCACACCTCCAACAAAAACATCAACACAGTTAGCGGACGGTTGCAGCGGGGCTTGGATGAAGTGTCCAACTGGTGTGAACGCAACCTCATGGTACTTAATCCGTCCAAAACTGAGTGCATGATCATAACTACGAGACAAAAACATCAGCTCAACCCACTTGCACTCAATTTGTCTCTCCATAACCAGGCCATTGTTCAAGTCAATGAACACCGTTTACTGGGTGTAATCGTTGACAACCAGTTGAAATGGCAGGCCAACATTAATAAAGTCTGCAAAAAAGTATCGAGAAATTTATTCCTACTGTCAAGGCTGAGACATTTCATTGACACAGACACTCGAAAATTATTCTATTCAGCCCACATCAAGACTCATATTGACTACGCCTCTACCATATGGGATGAAAGCAGTGACGTACACCTAAAAAGACTCAACTCCCTACATCGACGAGCAGCAAAACTGATCCTACCTGACCCCTCCTTATCCACTGACCAGAAGCTCCGGAATCTAGAGATACTCCCTCTTTCAAAACAACTTCTTTTTAATAAAGGCGTTTTCATGTATAAAATCCTTAATGGTTTTCTTCCCCACTACCTCAGCCATCTCTTTACTACTTCAGACTCCCTTTACCCAAACTCCAGGTTACGCCTCATTATCCCACGTCCAAGGATAGATATATTTAAAACAAGCTTATCATTCTCGGGTGCCACTCTTTGGAACAGCTTGCCCACTCTCATTACAACAAGTAGTTCGCTCTCATCGTTTAAAAAGGATCTCATAAATTTTTTGGTATCCTAGATCATGAGCTGCTCATTGTCATTGCTATGGCTATGTCACTGCTTTTCACCTGCACATGCGTCACTACATTTTATTTAGCGCCAAGTACCCACATTCACCTTTCAGCAATATGAATAACGTTCTCTTATCTGTGCATGATAACTCATCGTCATTTTTGTCCACTTCTATAAAAATTATGACATTATTTCCGCTTACGACTATGTTCTGCATAGGTGCGTGCGAATAATTCATGCGTGATGTTGTTTGTGTATGGATGATGGTGTGTGTGTGTGTGTGTGTGTGTGTGTGTGTGTGTGTGTGTGTGTGCTGTTTTTACTTCTTCTTTTTTTTTTTTTTTTTTTTCTTCTTTTTTAATTTTTCAGTAGTATTAGCTCATGTAGTGTAGCAACGGCAAGTTTTAAAATTGGTATGAATATGCCTGTAACTTCTACCGTTGTAAAATAAAGGTTCTTGTTCTTGTTCTTGTTCTAGATACAGCAGCTGACGTGCGTTTTACAGACCGAGGCGAGCTAGAATAGTGAGGCGAGCGAGACGAGCGGACTACGAAACGGTCACAGCCGGAAGCTAGCTGTATCCACCCATTTCAAGATGGCGGAAGATTGTGTGCGACGCGCGTTGACATGTGTACCACACCGGTATCGACTCGATTACATTGTTATTCAAAGCTTAATTCGCAAGAAAGTCAACAATACAGACAAAAAGTAGAAAGAATAACACATATATTTCTGCAGACGCCTCCATCTTGATTCCTTCACCACAAAATTGAAAAAAAAACTGCCATCATCGAGTCGCACCATGCGTACAGCCGCCATCTTGTCTAGCAAATGTAGCACCTCCTGCGAGGATCTAACTTTCCTCGGCTAGGGGCTAAGTCGCCTTGACCTATAAAACGCCTAGCTGCTCTCCCGCTACGTAGGGGCTTGTTTTCCTCGCTCTATAAAACGCGCCACTGCTCTTTCTCTGCTGACTGTGCAATCCCTCCTCCCCCGTATCTTCCCCCTCCCATGCACCTCCCTCCTCCCACGCAGTCCTCTCTTCCCTACTAACTTTTAGGGTTGCCAGCTGATGGTGCAAGACCTGGTGCCAGCTTATTTAAGCCCTACGTTTTACACCCAAGTTGGGGATGCGACCAGGTGTCCCCCCGAAATGCTGCCCGAAATGCTGTCGAATTACTGCCCGACTGAAGTGCTGCCGAATCCTTGTCCGAAATGTTAGTGAATTGTTAGTGACAAGAAGAACTGTTGCCATCGTCACCGTATGTCCAGTACTGCTCTGAAGATCCTGCGAGAGGTACGAGGATATCAAGAACGCAACTCTTTGGGTGTTAGAGCAGTTTAACATCACGGTGAAACGGACATGCATCTTCCCCGGTCATCTTAAGAAGTGTGGGCTACTCCAACCGACCTTGTATTGAACAATCCGTAACAGAACTGTCAGTGCCAGACGTGGGACTAGCTACAGAACTGTGTCCAGTGTGCCGTACAGAGGAAGCCTGGGCCTCGAACTGCAGCGAACCCAGTGAAGAACCTGTATCCCGACCCTGTGATCCGACAGCACGTGCCACGAGGAGTCACCGTCGGCCCAGACTTGCAACCTGCGTCGACACCTGTGATTCTGAGGGGCAGGTGCGCACGAAATACATCCATTCCGTGCATTCCGCATTCCGTGCCAGATCACAGCGCACACCTACACCGCCGACCGAGCGACCAAGGCTCCGCCAGAGGTCAGCGAGGACGGCTGAAACCCTTCATTTCTACAGACTGGCAAGTAGAACGACTGATAATAACCATTTCCTTTCCTATCTCTCCTTCCCCCGCGCGCAGAGATCTGTATTTAGAAAAGATGTGTATTTGTAGGATATTTGTGTTGTGTCCGCCAGTGTTAGACTAGGATTCTTCTGGTGTATAGTAAGGTTAGTGAGAAGGCTTGTTGTTTAGGGATTTGAAATAGTATTGTGATTTGTAGTTGTGTTTGGTGGTGAGACTGAATTAGGAAGATTAGTTAAGTTTAGACTGAGACGTTGCTGCATTGCAAAGGACTGACCCTCATTGCTCAAGGGTCCACGTTTGTATTGTGCCGTTGTTTATTTGTTAGAAATAATAACTCACAGACTGTACCTCTTTGTAGAGTCTTTTATATTGTCTGTCTTGTGTTGTACGTGCATGCGCATCATTCAGTCTTTGCTCTCACCTGTCTCCTGACAAAGACAAGTGTTAGACTAGGAAATTAGACCGCTCGGGGCAGACTAGCGTGCGCACGCACTAGGCTCGCAAGACATCAGAGTTACACAGATCATAGTACTGAAATTGTTGGGGGTGACGGCACAGAGAACCACTTAAACCGCTTCCCCGGCTAGATGTCTTTGAGCCCTCGTGTCATTGGGCCCCCGTGTCATTGGGCCCCCGTGTCATTGGGCCCCCGTGTCATTGGGCCCCCGTCTCTTTGGCTCCCGTCTCTTAGGGCCCCCATTTTTCAGTTACTATGTAGACGTAGAAACTTTTGTGACCCTGGCAGGTATGAAATGTGCAAGCTCCAGAAAAAAGTATTTCTGCAAAAAAAGTTTTTCCGCGAAAAAAGTAAAAGCAGTTTTTTTCGCGAAAAAGCACCCGTCAGTTTTTTCGCGAAAAAACAGGGCGGTGGTTTTATCACACCAAAAAAACGGACACCAACTTCTGCAGAAAAAATGCGACTGGTTTTTTTTTTTTTTTTTTTTTCGCGGACAGATTGAAGCGGTTTTGTCGCGAAAAAAACGTATTTTCCGCGAAAATTTTTGTCTGTTGCGACTGAATTTTGTCTGCTTTCGCCAATCATAGAACTGACCCACGTTTGAACTTCAGGCACGAATAGTCCGAATAAGTCAGTAAAACTATTCTTAGAGCGGCATAGGCTAGATCCCCGATCGCGCACGAGTACCGGCGCCCAGACTGCCTTCTTGATCGTGCCTGAAGTTAAACGCGGGTCAGTTCGACTCCTGCTATTTTCTTCCTGTTTTGCATTAATAATGGACCATGCACTCAAAATTCATCCTTCTGGAGCTTGCACATTTCATACCTGCCAGGTTCACAAAAGTTTCTTAGCTTGAAAAACGTCTACATGGTAACTGAAAATGGGGGCCCAAAGAGACGGGGGCCCAAAGAGACGGGGGCCCAGTGACACGGGGGCCCAATGACACGGGGGCCCAATGACATGGGGGCTCAAAGACATCATCCCGTTTTCTTACTAGTTGGGGGGCCCAATGACATGGGGGCCCAATGACACGGGGGCCCAATGACACGGGGGCTCAAAGACAAAACCCCCGCTTCCCCTCTTTTCCCCTCTCCCCTCATCCTCTCTCCCTTCTCTCTGTCTTTTTCCCCTAATGTGTGTGTGTGTGTGTGTGTTTTGTTTGTCTAGTTTAAGAATGTGTGTATATTCGTTCTCCGCCTTATGCTGAACATTTATTATGGATGGAGGAATTAATATCCAATGCCCCTAGTGGGTCCTGAATAAAATTCTTCTTCTTCTTCTTCTAATCCCCTTCTCCTCCCTTTTTATGTTGTTTCCATAGTAATGGAAAGTTCTGTACCCGTAAACACGCATACTTTGTGCACACCCCCAAAAGCCCATTTTTAAGGCTCATATAGTGAAAATGGCAAGATAAACGGTCATCCTTAACGGTGATGCGGACGGAGAAAAAAATCACGAAGACCACCACGGCATTAATGGCCTGTGCTCTACTGATTTCTGTAATAAAAAGTTAGGATCAAATTTGTTCTACCTTCCGCTATATAAAAAGCCTAATTATCCTAGCCTAAATGTCATCATTTTCATCCTTAGGCAAAAAAAAAAAAAAAAAAAAAGTTGTTTCTGGTAACCCGACCGACCCTATCCCCCCCCCCCCCCTAACCCTAAAAATTTTTTATGGCTACTGGGGGGGGGGGGGGGGGAGAATACAAGCACGGCCAGTTTCATGAGCCTGTCGTCAGGGAAGTCGTGCGCCACCGCGGACCCAAGATTAGAACGAAATATGGTAAGATAGTGTGTTAAAATATTATTAAATACTGTTTCACAGAGCATCATTTCTTATTAATACCCTGTTTCTTTGTTCTTGTGTGTGTGTGTGTGTGGGGGGGGGGTGGTTAAAAAAAAAAACCCCTACCTACCTACGGTACCCTATTTATGTTGTTTCCATAGTAATGGAAACAACATCATAGGACGGGCTAACTTTTCCACGTTCATGGGCAAGCATCCGTGGTACAAACGCACGTCACTGCCGATCTCCCGCAGAGACGATTTTGCAAGTGTAACTCTGACAATGACGTAAGAAAACGTGCGTCATCGATGCTGACATGTACGGTCCGCCGAACGCGCTTCTCTTCCTCAGTGAGTGCCGTCTGTGCGTATGTGTGTGCGTGCGTGCGTCTGTGTGTGTGTGAATTGTGTCCAGGCCCGTTTCTTCGAAAATACTCAACCGAATGGCTTCAAATTTGGGGTATCCAAATATATCAAAATGTTACATTAGACGATTCAAGCGTGTGATGATTGCTTAAGTGATTTGGGAGTTATCGGCCTTTTGAGACAAGTTGGTTGTCTTTCGTGTACAGGCGTAATATTTATTTAAATCACTCACTTTTTTGGCAGTAGATAGCTTGAATACGGACTCTGAACAGAGTCACTACTAGAAAATGGTCGCTCTTATAGTTTTCATGTAAACCGAGCCTGAGTTGACATTGCATGTGAACCCAGTTCAGATGCCTATTTCTCCGAAAATACTGAACCGATCGATTTCAAATTTGGGGCTTCTATATGAATCAAGATTGTTGAATAGAAGGCCCGATCCAGGTACGATTGCACACATGATTTGGCGTTTAAAGGCGTAATATTTACCTAAACCACTCCATTTATTGGACATAGATAGCATGAATACGGACTCTCAACTAAGTGAATTTTGGAGGTTGTCACTTTTATACTTTTGGCGTAAGCCGTACCTGATGAAAGTGCTGGTGAACACACTTTTTAGATCTCAAAATCGCTCCTACTATACATAGATAATGAGCCTGGGGTGCCATAAAAAATATACAAAAAAAATTAAAAAAATTCACTGCAGCCGTTATCGTCAGTTGACTCAAAAATTTGTACTCACAGCACATTTCCTGTACAAGGCACACGCCTCACAAACATCGAAGAAGAGACGCACGCGCACCGACGTAAAGTAAGTGCGTCATGTTTGATTGACGTGATGCTGTTTTTTCTTGGAGGTGTCTCGCCACTTTCTTTCCGAATTCCTCTGTTTGGAGACGTGGTGTATTTTACTTCTACTATGTCGCCATCTTCGTGCAATCGCAGAGAAGACACGGGATATAACAGAATACAACTCCAATACTTTATGAACAGAATATGCACGGAGAACAAATTCATGAAAGAAGAAGAACCCAGAACGCTGTGCAGGGCTGTTTACGTACTGAACAGGTCATATCCATCGCAGAAAAGGCACGCGCGCACTGACGCAAAAGGCAGTATCAGCGTCATTTTTCCGACGTCATGTTTGATTGACGTGATACTGGCATTTCTTGGGGATGTGTCGCCACTTTTTGGACGTTCTCTGTGTGTAGACGGGGAAAGCGGGAGTTTCATTGATGTAGTGTGCTTCGTTTTTCCCACTGACTCTCACTCAATAGCATAGTAGAGTGAGAGAACACCACATAGGTCTCAATGGAGCACAAACGCGGCTCGCGCGAGTCTGTGTGTGTGTGTGCGTGTGCGCGTGCGTGGGTGCGTGTGAGTGTGTGTGCGCGCGCGTGTGTATGTCTGACATAACACATAGTTAGAAAACGTTCGCCGCGCAGACTTGTCTGTTAAACATATTGGGTCGGTATTAATTCGATCTTTACACTGCGCACGCAGCAACAACACTTCAATTTTCATGGGCCTGCTTTCATTGCAAGAACTGTATCAAAGTTATTACGCCAAATGTATTTTGCGTCATCCCAGTGAGGAAAAACGTCATAGATTTCAAAGAATACAACTTGACGTCTCCGTCTCTCTTCCAAAAACAAGACTGGTGTGACAGCCCGGTCAGTTGTTTCCATTCAGAGAGAGAGAGAGAGAGTGTGTGTGTGTGTGTGTGTGTGTGTGTGGATACATGGCATTACAAAAGAACGACCGTGACGATAGCAGGTGATCAAATGGAAACAACATATTGGGCTGGTGGCCATCTTGTGGTTTTTTTTTAGCCATGTTACCGGAAACAACAATATATATATATATATATATATATATATGGCCTTATCAACTACATCAATAAGATTACCTGTGCGAACATTGAAATCACCAAGAAAACAATTACATACATAGTCATTTTACACACCAAAGTTGGAAGAGCTTCTTCTTACTCTCCAAAAGCATCCCTATTCATTTTACTTTTAGCTCGAGCTTGCCACTTTTGAATTTGGTCAGTGTCGCTCGTATGCCGTGCTGTCGCCGTCAGCATGGCGCAACAAATGTTGACGGTAAGTTGTTTTTTTTTTTTTTGTTTTTTTGTTTTTGTTTTTTTTTTGTTTTGTTTTTTTGTTGTTTTTTGTTTGTTTTTTTGTTTTTTTTTTTTTTTTTTTTGGGGGGGGGGGGGGGGTGGGGGGGGGGGGTGGGATTTGACGAGATGTGTGAGAAACGAAGAGCACGCGGGCACTCGGATTTGCCAAGCGCGTTTTATCGGCAACATCTTGAACTTGCAGTTTTACTTATGGTCCTGCAAGCTCGAGCTAAAATGTTTACGCAAGAAACAAAACTGCTCACGACCCGAGCATTAGAAGTCAAACACTCTACCATTCGGCCACCCCGGCTCCCCCTATCCCTACCGAAAAAAAGTGCTCACTTGGATATCATATTCCAAACTTACCTGCACATGCGACGACAAGGGAACCGTAACACCAAAGAAGTGTTTTTCGACTGAACTATTCAATGTTCGTAAATGTTTACCGCGATTTCAGTATGTCCGCAACGCATGTCTTGTCTAACATTAACAGTGTTTAGACCGGAATTGTACGCATTTCTGTACCCATGAACGCGCATACTTTGTGCACACCCTCAAAAGCCCAGCTGATCAGTTGAGTTGTTTCGCCTGGCGTTCTCCCAGGACAACGCGTAATTGTTGAAACATCAAGACTTATCCACATTCTTTGTAAATTTCGGACGTTTTCTTCACCGTTCGAGAATAGAATCCTCATTTCAAAGCTTGTTTCAAGCGAAAACCAGATGCGCGAACACAGAGGTTGTTGCGATTGATCTCTCTCTCTCTCACACACACACACACACACAGAGGAGATTTGTTAGTGTTCCTAAAATAGCTTCTAAAAAATCAAAAGATCCCACTCATGTATCGTCATCAGAGTATGAGAAGTAGCCCTCTAGAGATAGGTACTGGTTTCCAGCATGCAACAGAAATAGATTCAGAAATTCCTTTGTTCCTCTGCCAGTGGAGCGCAAGTAACCTAGACGTTCTGCAGAGTTGTGCCTTCCTGCATTTTACTTTTTCAATCGACGATACTATACTTCCCAAAACAATCCAAGGAACACTTTGAACTGCAGGTGAGTTTCATAAATAATCACGGGTTTCAACCTGTGCGTGTATTATGTCAAATCAGTGTAATAATGATGATGCATTAACAAAGATGTTAATACGGTACAGCATTTGCCTGTACAATAACTTACCTGCTTCAGCCACGCAGCAACACAGAAACAGCAGCAAGATTTGGATGTCGGCCATCATGTCCACGTCTGTTCAAAATTTCTTCAATCAAGGAGTAGTGAACCTTTCTGCAAGGTTGTATTCCTACACGAATACTGTATAACCGCTTTCTCGGCCGTGAATCCTATTGCTACGGTGTAGAATGACGATTAGAAGAGGGCGTTCGTTAAGTGTCATTGTATATCATGACACAGGGAATCGGTGTACGTAGTGCTTAAGGCGTCCGCCTGTGGATCTCTGCACCAGGTTTGAATCCATTGTCGAAGAACTTGAATCGGTGAAATTCACCCACAGACCCTTCCACGCCTTCGTTAAACACACACGCGCTAAAGTATCATGTTTAAGATCCTGTTCCACTCTGAAAAGACCCTGGAATTAAAAACAAGAACATGCCGTGTATACAGGTGAAAAGTCGTTGAATGAATCGTTCTGCATGAATAGGGGTGGAGGTGCAACCCTAATTTTCCTTACGACAGCAATGCAGATTACAAAATATAAATATCACGGTTCAGATCAGACCACAAAAGAATAAAATGTGTAGGCAGCAGAGAGACAATTAAAATATACTCAATAAGCGGAGTTCGCTTTACACCCATCGCCAGCTGCTTTAGTGTCAAGGCCGAATCATGAGTTTACCAGATGCCATGCTGATTGTAGTTATTATGCAGGTTGAGATTCGTTGCTGCAGCAATTAGAGTCGTGCCCAAAGTTGCTTTACTGCAGAAAACAAACGAGGCGCTGGGTGGTGAGCGCGCCAACTGAATAGATTTTGATCTGTTTCTCTGCCAGCAACCCCTTCCGTATACGGAAAAGGTACCACGGGTCTATTATCACTCGTCATGCTGGGAATGTGTACGTTCATACAGATGTGATTTCAGTCTCCTCGTGTGCTGCCTTTTACAAATTCTTCTGAAAATGCTCACCTGTAGATCCCACGATGAAAGATAAGAACGGACGCACAAGCAAAACCGGTCGCCAATGTTTTCAGCAACAAAACACAATGTATACTATGAGCTATTTTATATATATACACTAACTGTGAGATAAAAGCTCTACGCCTATTGCTCTTCGAAAAACAGTGCAAGA
Source organism: Batillaria attramentaria (assembly GCA_018292915.2). Lineage (NCBI taxonomy): Eukaryota > Metazoa > Mollusca > Gastropoda > Batillariidae > Batillaria > Batillaria attramentaria. The sequence continues at coordinate 973,791 of JACVVK020000057.1, forward strand.
CTGAGGAGACTGCATGCCGTGATACATACACGCAACACCAAAATTACGTCATTTCCAATGACGACGAAAGACAAGTGCTGTAAAAGTTGCTTTTTTTTTCTTTTTTTTTTTCATGCAATGAATATTCATGACCCGAGGCGTGGGCTACCTACAGTCGGCAAAACACGCAGCATATTACCACTCTCTGCGGCACAGAGTCTTTCAGTGGAAAGTACCTCTGTGCACGGTGGGGAAATGGCGCTCACAGTCAAACACGCTTACGCCGAACTCGCCCGGGGAATGGAAAATCGTTTCGCTTATCAGAGTTTCTGCATATGTAATTGTCCGCAGGCAAAGATTTTGCCCAAACCAAAAGTGGTCGGATATTCAAGACTTCGTTTCAAATCGATTCATATAAAACACAAGTCTTCGCTTTTCTTAAAAAAAATCAAAAAAAATCGCCATTTTTGAAAATGGCGCTGGCTGTAAGCAGTCACATTTTCACGACCCGCCGAAAAGGGACTGCACTCTGGAGTCTACCGTGGAGTCTCTTAGAGTTAGATCGCAATCCTGATCAATTGTCCTCCTTGTAGGGTTGTAGAGCCCAAAGTTCATGATGAAGGTGCAGTGTAGGATAACATAGGGTAGAGAAAATGAAATGCCTTTGTTTTATATTTTCATGTGTATGAACAGGTCTGGTGCTCTCAGTGTGTTGCGTACTGTACTCAGTCCACATGAATTTTGTTAATTAACCCTGTCAGCTTAGCACACTCTGACAATATTTCGACACTTTATGGCCTTCTGGGCTGTGGACCGGCGTCTCTTGTGGGATCAAATGCTAAGCTGAGCTGATCTTTTCAATGCTGTTGAACGGGTTCAACGAAAGATTCGGATCCGAATAAATTTCTCTCAGCAAATCACGTTTTCCACGAAATACCGCAAAGACCATTTCGTTGTTGTCTGCCGACTTGCGATCTCCAGGCCCCCGCTTCCTACGCGCGTGGTGACATCACGGAAGCTGCGTAGCGTCGACCCTGTCGAGTTCCAGAACGACGTGAAATCTGTGGTCGCCCGCGCCAGACAATCGCCGCCTGACGACGTCGACAGCCTTGCGGCTTCCTACGACGAAGGCCTTCGTTGTACGCTCGACCGTCACGCTCCACTAGTCACTCGCCGTGTCCGCGATCGTCCGTCAGCGCCGTGGCTCTCTGAGTCCGTGAGACAGGCTCGGCGTGAGAGGAGGCGTGCCGAGCGCCGATGGAGAAAGACTCGACTGACTGTGTTCAGGGAGATCTATGTGCACAAGAGGAACCAAGTACGAGCCTGTGTTGCTGCAGCTAAGAGACAGTTTTACGCCAGTAAGATTGACTCGGCCACCGACAGCGGTAAACAGCTCTTCCGTGCGACTGAGGAACTCCTGGGGAAAGCCAAAACCAAACCCCTCCCTACAGACACCCCACGTAGTGAACTGCCACAGCGTTTCTGTGACTTCTTTACCTCAAAGATCAGCACTCTGCGAGAAGATCTTGACTCCCGTGCTTGTCCTGAACCGTCGTATGCTGTGTATGACGGCCCTATGTTTAGCGACTTTGTGCCCGTTTCACAGCAGGACGTTAGTGACATGCTCGCTAAGTCTCCCCCTAAGTCATGCATACTTGACCCTATACCTACTAGCTTAGTGAAACAGTGTTCTTCTGATGTTGTTCCCCTTCTTGCAGATATAATCAACATGTCCCTCTCTTCTGGCACTGTTCCGAAGCAGTTTAAGCAAGCAGTAGTCACCCCGCTTCTCAAGAAATCAGGCCTAGATTGTAATAATCTAAAACACTACAGACCCGTGTCTAACTTACCTTTCGTTTCCAAACTCCTTGAGAAGGCTGTTTTAAAGCAACTTCAAGAGCATTTGGTAGACAACAACCTACTAGAGGAAAACCAGTCGGCTTACAGGAGTGGTCGTGGCGTGGAGACAGCGGTGCTGAGCGTCCTCGGGGATCTCCTAATGAAGGCCGATGAGAAGCTTGTCTCCCTTGTCGCCCTGCTAGACCTCAGTGCTGCTTTCGATACGCTCGATCACTCTATACTGCTCAAGAGATTAGAAATAACCTTTGGCATTCGGGGCACAGTGCTCCAGTGGTTTGTGTCCTACCTCTCGGACCGTTACCAGTCCGTCACTGTTGATGGTATCACCTCATCTCCCAGCCTCCTTGAATACGGTGTGCCTCAGGGCTCGGTCTTAGGCCCAGTTTTGTTTACCCTGTATTCACAGCCCCTCTCAGACATCATACTTAAGCACCAGTGTTTATTTCACAAGTATGCTGATGACACTGAAGTTTCCCAGTCTGCCAGTCCTAGTAACTTTGTTTCTCTCCAGCTGAGCCTGGATTCTTGTATTACTGATATCTTACTGTGGATGAACAGCAACAAACTTAAGTTAAACACAGACAAAACGGAAGTGATGGTTGCTGGGACTCAGTCCCGGGTGTCTCAGATTTCATCAGACTCCTTGTCACTTGTTGGATCCACAGTCCCTCTCAAGCCCTCTGTCAAATATCTCGGTGTAACTGTAGACCAAACTCTGTCCATGGAAAGCCACATCGGTGCCGTGTGTCGTTCGGCCTTCTTTTCGCTCAGGAAAATCGCTTCTATTCGTTCCCTCTTGTCTGAATCCTCCACTGCCCGACTCATCAATGCAACTGTTACATCTAGATTAGACTTTTGTAATTCTGTCCTTGTTGGCCTGCCAGCTGATCAAATCAACCGCCTTCAGCGTGTACAGAACAGCGCAGCGCGTCTTATTCTCAAAAAGCGTAAACGTGACCATGTTACACCTCTTGTGAAGGAATTACACTGGCTACCTGTTCGATACCGTATCATGTATAAAATAGCAACACTAGCCTACCGTCATTTCGACAAATCCCTCCCGCAGTACCTCACAGAGAAGCTCACTACGTATGAAACATCCCGTTCACTTCGCTCGTCTTCTGAGAAACTATTAAAAATACCCCATGTCAGTCTGAAAACTTATGGCCAACGTTCCTTCAGTTACTCTGCTCCCCAAATCTGGAACTCTTTGCCCGTCTCACTTAGGAATCTCCCTACTCTGTCACAGTTCAAGGCACACCTTAAAACCTATCTGTTTCGGCAAGCTTTCAACTAAATTTTTTACTGTATCCTCCCCTGTATCCCACGTCCGCCGTGTGTGTGTGTGTGTGTGTGTGTCCGTCGGTCTGTGTGTGTGTGTGTGTGTGTGTGGGTGTGTGTGTGTGTGTAGCGCGCACTGAGTGCTCCGGCTCTTGGGCAGACTTTCTACCCCATACAAGAACAATTTATTATTATTATTATTATTATTAAATACCCTCTTTGTTTTTAGTATCAGCACTCCACGCTGGCCCGATGAGAGTGTGAGTGTCTTGTCGAACTTACCTAGCTCTGCTCAATGCGGAAGACGTGACAAGTTTGCGATAGTCTTGCAAAATAATTACATGTCGAGAATATGGCTGGTGTGATTCCGCCTGATGCGTGACGCAATAAACGGGTCACTACTCACTACGCGTCACGCACACAAAGGGAGACAGTTTTTGCAAGTGGGAAATAACTAGTCTAGATTCTGCTAGTGTCTACAGTCAGACCGTGAAACGAAACATCGTATGCAGTTTTCAAGGTCTTTGGTAAGACTCGGAAAACTTGTCAACAGAACAGGTTACCACACGATACATAAATATTCCATCTCAAGCAAGAGTTTAGTCTTTCCTTCTTTTCTAAATCAACACAGGATAACATACATACCACTGCTGAAACACGATAGGGCATGCTGATCACAATCACAGAAGAGGGCGCGAAAGGGATTCCCTCGATACAAAAGAGCCCGGATGAAAGAACATAAATTATGATGATATAATATGATAGTATACGTCTATACTGTCTGAGAAAACTGAGGTCTTTTGATGTCTGTCCTCAGCTTCTTCAAATGTTTTACTCATCAGTAGTTTGTAGTGTATTGTCTTTTGGCCTAACTTGCTGGGGTGGGAATCTGACAAAACAGGATAGTGGTAGGTTGGATAAACTGATCAAGAAAGAGGGTGGGGTGATTGGGAGGACACAAGACACACTTGGTACACTGTACGACCGACGAACGAAAAACAAACTGACTGACATCCTCAGTGACCAAACACATCCCCTCAGACACGACTTCGACAGCTTGACTATAGTACGTAGTGGTAGGTTTAGAGTACCAAGAGCAAGGACTACCAGATATTCAAGATCATTTCTGCCCATGGCTGTTAGAGCTGCCAACTCAAGCAGAACGCACACGAGAGAGAGAGAGGGGTGTGTGTGGGGATCGAGGAGAGAGAGAAGGAGCAGAGCGAGTGAATGTGCAGCGTGAATGCCGGAATGGGTTGTATCAATGAGTGTTGAATGTGACAGGAAATTTTATGAAAATAATAATAATAATAATACATAGCTTTTATAGAGCGCCGTTCTCCAACTTCAAGGACTCGCTGCGCGTTAAAGCACACACACACACACACACACACACACACACACACACACACACACACGCTATGTACATCCCCTCAGCATACATACAATTGGCAGTGCAACGAACTCATGATGCACACAGACAGACTTAACAGAGGTTTAGCTATCGAAGGCTTGGCAGAAGAGGTAGGTCTTCAGATGCGATTTAAACAGAGGCAGTGAGGTCTGAAGGCGGAGTTCGATTGGCAAGGAGTTCCAGACAGTCGGGGCAAAAAAGCTGAAAGAGCGCTCTCCGGCAGTTTTCATGTTACGCTTCTGAATTTTGAGAAGTTTTTCACTAGCGGAACGCAGGGTGCGCGACGGTTGATACTTACAGAGGAAGGCCGACAGGTAGGGAGGAAGAGAACCTTTGAAAAAACGGAATGCGAAAGTGGTGATTTTATACTGGAAGCGGAATTTAACAGGGAGCCAGTGGAGATGTTTCAGCAGAGGCGTAACGTGATCCCTCTTTCGTTTTCTCAAGACGAGACGCGCCGCGTTGTTCTGGATCATCTGCAAACGATAGGTCTGGTCTGCCGGTAAACCCGCAAAGATGGAGTTGCAGTAGTCCAACCGAGACGTCACGAACGCATTTACAAGCCTTGATGCTGCACTTTCAGAGAGGAACGGCCTAAGTGAGGAGATCCTGCGGAGCTCAAGAAAAGCCGCACGGCAGACGCTGCTGATCTGATCATGCATGGAAAGCGTGATAGTGTGTTCTATTCTTGATTTTAAGTAATTTTACTGGTCAAGACTGTCTGTTTTACTTATTTTCGTAGTCTATTTTATCAAAATGTTTATCAGTTGTGTGTCTTCTTAGTATGCGGGCCAGAACTGCAATTTCTCAAATCTGGGATCAATAAAGTATTCTGTATTCTGTATTACCACAAATCCCCGGATGGGATAAAGGAAATCCCCCGGATGGAACGCTTTGTTTTTACCGAAAAACCACGGGACTGAAGGAGTACCTTGCAACAAAAAAATATTAATAAATAAATAAATAAATAACGGCACGCTTTTGTCCGTGAACATAGGTATTTTCTGAAAGCTGAGACACTGCTGAATCTGATGAGATGGTCGTTTTTGACGTATTTTGACCTTTTTTGGGGGCGTGACAGTTGGGCTATTAGGCTCATTTTAAAACTTTTAAAAAAATATCTGCACGATACCATTCGGTGCCCGGACTGATGTGGTTTATTTGAAGCTTCAGAAAGTGCAGAGTTCTTACGGGGTCGGCCCGCTATTGCGCGGGCCCGTTAGTGCGCGGGTCCGCTAGTGCGCGGGGCCGCTAGTGCGCGGGTCCGGGTCCGCTAGTGCGCGGGTCCGCTAGTGCGCGGGGCCGCTATTGCGCGGCCATATCATCTATAAGAAGCAATACTTGCCAAGGTGACGGGGCCTACCGTGCCCCCCCCCCCCCACCCCGGGAATGTACTACGATGGTGCCAGATGTCTTCCTAGGATGTCCTGATTGTATTTCAAAAATGTTCCCAAGAATCCATAGGGATGCACCAGAGTTACAGCCCTTAACGTAAAGGCGCGCTTTCACACTTCGACGACTTACGTGATATTCACAAACAGCTGGTCTAAATCATAAACAGATTCTTGTACTACTTAAATCAATTATTATGCCACTTGCCAATGGTTTATTATCATTTAAACAACCAGAAATGAAGTATATATCAAAATGCTTATTATATACGGTGATGGTCAATGTACGCGTAGTATTATGGACGACTTGCCGGTATTGGTAAAAATCTGACAAATGAGTGTTTTCATTGGTTGTACTTCTTTATAATAAAATACATCATAAACTCTTTATTAAATGGCCAAAGTAACATTTATACATGTATATAAATTTGAAATTTGTTTTGTATCACTTTGGTGCTCGTGAGTCACAGCACATGATCTGAGATATTTTCCTCGAGCTACAAAAGTATATGACATACATGATGACAGATGAAAATAAGAGCAATGTTTTGATCTTCGAAAATGTCAGGTTCATATCACATGAAAAATCTGCAGGAGTCCGTAAATGTGACATGTCAAACACAGTGTGTATAGTGCCTAATCACGAGCCAGAATATAGCATGTCTGAATTTGTCAACATACATTCATCAAGTGAATCACCCAGCCCATCCTACACAAATATGAGTGATTTAATGCTTTAAAACTTCCACATTAGAAAAGCATGATCACAGGGCTTTCCTGTGCCCCCCCCCCCCCCCCCATCAACCCATTGATCCAACACACACACACACACACACACACACACACACACGTCCCTATATATACGAGAAATTTCCATTTGAAAAAATGGGTTTCACAAAAACAGTGGGTTCCTTGGAAAATCGTCAATATTTTCCATATAATTATACAGACCCATACGCTTAAGTCAAACACGCTTAAGTCGAACTTCGGATACGTCGAAGCAAAAAAATTTTCCCGGCCAAACTTGCTCTTTGTATGACTAAATTTTCCACGGATAAGTCGAACGAGTACTCAAACACGGATAAGTCAAAACTCGGTTATGTCAAACGAAATCTGCAATTTTTAGCCTCGGATAAGTCGTACCAGTCGCTGGCACGGGAATTTCTTTTTGTCCTTCTGATGCATCAGCGTCAAAACACGGCTTGCACGGAGATTTTACATTTTCCGTGCAAGTACAGGTTGACAGTGTTACGTGTCCTGCGGGCCTTAGGGCTGGTTACTTGGGTGGTAGAACACGAAATTGGCGAGAAACACGTGCAAGAACAGAGCTAGGCGTGAGATCTGACCCTGTGCCCCTGATCTCTGAGGTTTTCTGTCGCCAGTGTTTAAGGAGGTGATTTGCCGTCGGATTCGGAGGGTAAGCAGCGAGTTATTCCTGGTGTGTGTGTGTGTGTGTGTGTGTGTGAGAGAGAGAGAGAGAGAGAGAGAGTTTGCCGGTTGGTGCCGTTAGAGTTGGATCTTTCTGCTATTTGACTGCGTGTGTTTATATGACGTTGCACTAGAAGTTATTGAGCACATGCGATCATGTGACTGCAAACGCGCGCGCGCACACACACACACACACACACACAGATGACGCTGCTGATCTTACAAGCAAAATAAGAGTCAGTGAAACTAGAAAAGAAGAAGAAAACATAAGCTGGAAACTTATCACCGTTTGGTGCCAGGCAGCTTTCATGTCAGAACGAAACAGCCATCAGAAAAACTTGGCTTTCTCCTTCCTCTGCATTGCATGTGTGACTATGGTAAGACCAAGCGAATATTCTGAACTGAAAGTGAACTAAAAGTGAACAAAATAGCTACGGAGATTCGATGAAATAGCAGCTTGCACGAACGTATTGAATATAACAAATCCTAGCAGTAAGGCTCAGTATAGTTCGCACCCCTGGGCCGTACTGGGCAAACTATTCAAACGCATCCACATTCATTTAGTAGAGTTCGCCTGCTTAGACCGGTTTAGGGTTAGGTAGGGTTAGGTTTAGATTTAGGGTTTGGGTTACCTTGTGGTGCTGATGCAATCGCTATGTTGTTCAGACGGTCGCAGTGCATTTACAGCAGGTGCAAATGACACAAGGGGGCGAACTATACCAACGCAGCAGCAGTAAGCTCATGTTGACCAGGGAAAATAAATTTCAGTTTCCAAACCGATTCGAGGGGGGGGGGGGGGGGGGGGGGGGAGAGGTGCAACTCGCTTAACTCGAAGCTAGAGTCGAAATTCGACCTTATCCGTCGTCACGGATAAGTCAAACTTCGGATACGTCGAACGAAAATCCATTTCCCCTGCGAATTCGACTTAAGCGTGTTCGACTGTACTACTTCACATTTGCTTTGCATCACTACAAAGACAAAGACTGTTGAATAGACAATCTGCTTTTATTTCATTAAGGTAATTACATTGCAATCCTCGCGCATAAGGCAACAAAACAGAACAATCATAACCGAACATTTCATTCCCGCGCAATAGCGGCCCCGCGCACTAACGGCCCCGCGCACTAACGGACCCGCGCACTAGCGGACCCGCGCACTAGCGGACCCGCGCAATAGCGGCCCAGCCCCGTTCTTACGACGTAGGGTGAAAAACAGGCCAATGAAAGTGAAAGAACATAATTTTATGCCTGTTTTCCACTTTCGGCGACTTTGCCTGTGGGCACAATTGAAACACCATTCATCTGACAGTCCGCAGAAAAATGACGAGGCAGTCTGACAGTTACACCAAAAGGCAGACGACCCCTTAGCTCGCTTGTGAGAAAAGGTCAAGGTCTTTCAAATGGGTCTATTTGTAACGGTCCTATCACTGTCTTCTATCATGCTTAGTGTGGTGCCTCAAGTATCAATGGTTTCTGGGAAAATGCCAACGTTAAAGTTTTCAATGGAAAACGCGTATAGGTTTGAACTTACGCGAAGGTCATGTACAAGAGATCTGTTAATAGGGTGGGTTTTCCACAGAGAGAGAGAGAGAGAGACTCGCTCACTTTGTTACACAATTGACTCATTAGTTTGGAGTGAGTTTTATGTCTCTGCCAATCCACTAGATCAGATACACAACCTTTCCTCTTAAACTGAAAATGACCAAGAGATACATCTTTCATCCTGCCCTTGCTAACTTACAGGGAAATAATTTAGTGGTACTGTCCATTTTCTTTATTCGAGTTTGATTTGTATTAGCTGCAATCAGTGTCTTCAATTGTGTCCATAAGAAAGTAGTCCTCATAGCCATCACCAAAGTCTGTAAAGCTTGACACTGATGCAGATGTCGGTCTGGCTGAATGGGAATGATCTTCAGTTTCTACTTTGGAGGCCTCTACTACACTACTAAATTCATCACTGATTGGATCTACAGAAGACGGCTCACCGATGGAGGCCACACTCCCTCTGTTGTGTGTTGTGTGTCTGTCTGAATAGGAATAATCCCCAGTTTCTTCTTGGGAGGGCTCTACACCACTTAATTCATTACTGACTGGGTCTACAGAAGACGGCCCACTGATGGAGGCCGAACGTTCTCTTTTGTGTGTTTCATCCTCGCCATCTCCTTCAGACGCGGCCCTTGTCCGGGAAGGTGGGTGGATGGTGTCATCCCTGTATGGTGCAGAAGGCCCTACAGTGGCCTGTTCGTCATCCTCTTCTTCCTCCTCCCCCTCCTCATCATCGTCTGGTGAGTGGGTGGGGACTGAAAAACGAAAGCGCCTCATGCTATCCCTTATTAGGAAAACGATTCTGTAAAATTTTTCACTCTACTCCTACCATGAAAGTTATACAGGGACCTACTCTCTGGCCCATGTGATTGTTGGCCGTTGAGGGTCGCTTTTTTTTTTTTAACCATAATTGTTTGATTTTTGTGTTGGTTTAATTTGCACGTTACAGATACTCATGTTTGCTGCAGCAAGAAGTGTATTTAGACGGATTATTTCCTGATTCGGTGTTTTCAAGAGGAACTACAAGGTGTTGGAAAAGACAAAATGTACGTCAAAGTCATGCATTAATGGAAAACAAAATTGGCACTACCAGTACCATGTCTATTTCATCTCTAGGTAGCCACCATACAGTATTCAATCCGCTGAAAATACAGCATATCATGAAACCAAATACCAAACTGCACGCGCCGAATTCGCGTCTCGTCTCATCTCTGCCACCGCTGGTGATTATTTCGCGCAACTAAGTCGATCTGCAAATATCCGTGCACAGCGGGTTGGACTCGTAAGCAGCCAAAACGTCTCCTCGCACGAGACACACAAAGGAACCAGGTGCTTTCACGGGTGTCGCCGAAGCACTATGCCAACAATTGATCACATCCGCTTTGACCGCAAAGTAGTTCCCTGGAAGCGAGAGCCCAGTTTGACTATCGTCCGTTTAGTTGAACACCGCTAGCACGTTGTTAACAGATTTCATCGCACCTTAGAAATTCGTAATCGCAAAATACACGGAAAAGGACAGCGGGAGAAAAATGGCGCTTTTTCGTCAATTTCCCTAACAGTGGTTGAGACTAGATAGTGGTGACGTCACTGTGGAAGCGAGCTGTTTGAGCCGAGCTCACACATTGGATGACGGACCTGTACACGTGTGTGTGTGTGTGTGTGTGTGTGTGTGTGTGTGTGTGTGTGGTTTTCCGCTATTTACTATTCCACTAAGATAAGACAAGACAGGTTTGCACCCCTGTCAGAGATGACGCGAGAAGCATTTGGATTTCTGATGTCCGCTTTCAAATCAAAGAAATGCTGGAACGGACGCGGCACAATAACTTTCCCAATGATGTGCCTCCGATTATGTCATACGCCAAACTCGTATTAGGAGCTCGCTGATTTCGTTAAAACTCGCAACAAACTCGTGTGGTGTATTTTCCGTATTCGGGGACACCTCATTGGGAAATCTGCTTATCCATTATTACACACTCAGTCAAACGTAATACCAATACTAATACGGGAACTCAAACAGGAAACCTTCAGATGATGCTGCCACAATGGAGGGGGGCCGGATCCTTACTTGTCTCAGGTAACCTGTAACAAAGTCGTCTACCATGTACTTTATCCACCCTTCTGAACACTCTTCCAAAAAACATGGCATGTAGATTCGTCAGCTAGTGTATGACCTCACAAACACCAGGTTTTGGCGAGGTCGTAATGCAGTCTCCATTGCAAGGTCGTCACAGGGTCTATGTATGAACTGGCAATGATAAAAGTCACGTGTCATTGCGAGATCGTAATGTGGAGTTTTTAGTGAGGTCGTCCCAATGAAAACAGTACGGTGTGTAGGCAATGTCGTAAAACAGAGTTTAAATTGTGAGGTCGTCCCGTGGTTTAGACCTCACAATGAAAGAAAGTCACGTGTCACGGCGAGGTCCAAAACAGAGTTTTCATTGTAAGGTCGTCTCAGGGTCATGTTTCACGTTTTATGGCGAGGTCGTGATGCAGAATTTTCATTGTAAGGTCGTCCTATGGTCTACGACCTCACAATGCAACAACAACAACACACACACACAAAAAAAACAAAAAAAAAACACGTGTTTTAGAGCGAGGTCGTGATACAAAGTTTCAATTGTGAGGTCGTCCGAAGGTTTACGAAAAAAAAAAAGGTCGTGTTCCAGGCGAGGACGTAATGATACAGAGATTTCATTGTGAGGTCATTTGGCGCACAGGGTGCACGTACACCTGGATACAAATGGCCTATCCTATCCCTGCCTCGACCAAATAGTTGGTTGGTAAAGTATCCGGGCTCTCCTGTCATCAATATCAGCACACGACTGATTATCCAAATGGAATGTTCCTGTCTCTAGGTATAGCGATAGGCTAGGACAGGTACATTTCTGTCCAGGTACACGGTCACCCTTAACTACATGGCGACGCGGTGGCAGAGTGGTTTCGATGCGGCGTGGTGCGGTAAGCGGCACAGCTTTGGGTATTTCCATATTTAACGGTGGGGCATGACGCATCGGGTCTATTTCACGGTGTATCCAACATCAAAGTTTCAAGATATTTTACCATTAGCACATGAAAAAGAGTGTATAACAATGCAGTGTTTTAGGAAAAAATACCAAAAGCGCGCTCGGGAAAAAAAAAGGGGGGGGGACACATTTCTTGAGTGAGTGAGTGTTACGTCCTTTTCCACCACGTAAGGGTGATATGACGGGGCAACGAGAAAAAGGCCAGCACAAATATGTGGTCCCAGCAGGGATTCGAACGCACGACCCGAGCACTGGGAGTCCCACGCTCTACCATTCGGCAGTCCCGGCTCCCCGACACATTTCTTAAAGACCAGGTGTGTGTGTTTCACAACTGCTGCTGGATGAGCTGCACAAGTACTCTACTTACTGAACCGTGTCGACTATGATTGTTCTTAGTCTTTACCGTGCGTAAAAGTATAGGCACGCGCATTGAGTCACTTCATGAGACTTTGCGCTACAAACGTACGGTAATCATTATCATTACTAAAACCACGCCCCTTTCCTTTTACGGAGGGCGCGCGGCATCCATTCCAGGCGCTGTTGATTCTAATCAAATCGTGTCGCGTTCCTTCCGTGTGTGGCGCCGCCTTCACACCGGGCGTATGGATTCAGTCGTTCTTTGTTGTCTCTGTTTGGTTTTGATTTACGGGGAGCAGGGGTGGTCGAATGGTAGAGCGTTGGACTTCTAATGCTCGCGTCGTGAGTTCGATCCCGGCTGGGGCCAAATATTTGTACTGGCTTTTTCATCGTTGCCCCGTCTTTGATATCACCCTATGTGGTGGAAAAGGACGTTAAACCCCCAAACACCCACCCACCCTTGGTTTTGATTTACAAATTTATCGCCGCCTCCATCGCACCGCCATGCAGACACGCAGTTTAATATACTGCAATCTATCAAATGTTGTTACCCAGATAGGCTTGTCTCCGACGAGTTTCGCGGTATTCAAAAAAGGAAACCATCAGAAGAGCCACCAGGAATGCACCGGCTGTGCCAACAACGGCTAATATCAGATATGTTTTGTGAGAGGATTTGCGACCTGTAATAAAATAAGCATACATGCACTGATTAAGGTTTACACACACGTCGACATATAAATGGCCCTATATTCTATCACATAATCTCTCACTTTCCAAAGGTGACAGTACACGGCGATAGGTATACAGGGATTATTGTGCACTACATCAATATGAATATCGGGCAGTCTGGCACTCCGTCACGCCTCCCGCCATCTTATGAACTGTCGTCACGATCACTTGTGGCGAACTGAGCTTCTGGTTGGTCGTTTGCTCGACGTGACAGGCGGATAGGAGAGAAAATCAGGCACAGGCCATATCTGACTATGACAGGATAGATGCTAGGATAGACGATTGGCGCGTAACGGGCCGGGATAATCACAGGATAATTAATTACCTAATGAGCTTCTTAAAGAATTTACATGATGTGATTACTGTTTGGTTTTTTTTAACGATTTTTTTTTTTTTTTTTTTGGGGGGGGGGGGGGGGGGGGGGGGAGGGGGGAATCAATAAGAGAGTCCAAATGAGACCGTTTTGGAAGGTTTGCTTTTTGTTTTGTTTGTTTGTTTGTTTTTGTTGGGTTTTTTTTTTTTTTTTTGTTCCTCCCATCTTCCCTTTGTTCCTTTTTAAAAAAAAAAAAAAATCATTACAGCATTTCTCTCTTTGTTTTCTGAAATTTTTTCATGGACATAATTATGTTTCTAGGAGTTAAAACGATTCTTAAATCTCACAAGTGAGGTCCTCTTGAAAGTTAGATACCTGTAGAAACTGTAATTTGGCAACTGTGACCTCTGTAACCCGGTGGGCAGTCACACCTGTAGAAGCCATGGTAGTCAATACATGTGCCTCCATTTCTACACCGCAAATTTGTTGTGCAAAGACGGGCTGAAATAAATAGATCATTAACCACACACACACACACACACACACACACACACACACACACACTGTGCGAAAAAATGCTTGAAATTTGTTTTAAATTATTATTGTTATATTTATTAAAACACAAGTCTTGAAGTTACGAGTCTCTCGTTTGTCAAGTTATGGTTTAGCTGCCACAGTTTATCAAGAACAAGTGTGACTTGTGTTTGGTTACATCTTACATCAAATCCCCCCCTCCCCCCCCCCCCCAAAAAAAAAAAAGAAAAAAAAGAAAGAAAGAAAGAACAGTTTTACTTGTGCGTCAAGCAGTGTGTCTATAGTAAGCGTCCGTCGTGTGGTCTGTGACAAACGTTCACGTCCAACAGGTGAGGGGCCTTATATGGGGCCCAACAATCAGTTCACGGACTTATTTCAGTTCAAAACCCGAAAATGATCCCGCGGAACGGCCTATCTGACGAAATCTGATGTAATTCCACAGTGAACGTTGCCTTTTAGCAGCGTTGAATTATAGGCGGTCCACTTCCCTTTAGTTGTATACCGGCGGCCACCGGCATCGTGAATACATTGACCCATCCCGTGTTCGTTTACTCCAGAAGGAATCAGCTATCTTGGCGTCACAGTCAAGAATGACGTCACCGTCGAGAAAATGTCATGGTCACTTGGTCAACGGTCAGCGCCACATAGAAGTCATAAAAGCTGTTGCTGAACTAGTTTTTTTTCAAATAGTTTGTCTGCGTTCTTTTTCTCATGATCTCGAAGTAGAAAAAAGTTTGTTACCTACGTCACAGTTGTACCCCATGAAGCTGGCCGTGCAGTTGCATTGGTAATGACCCACTTGGTTGCTGCATGTGCCGTTATTTTGACACGGTTCGCTATAGCAGTAGTCTACAAGATCTGCAGTAATGAGATAGAGTTTTCTTCTGTAGAGAATGAAATGGCATGTTGGAAGGAAATGGAGGACGGGAGTGGTAAAAAAAAATAAATAAAGTATTCATTAGCGGAGTCCGAGACTATTTCCAGTCCTGTGAGCAGAACGAGTGTGTCGGTAATTTAGTGACGTTGTGATTTCTGAGGTTGTGCCTTCGTTTCTGTTCAGATTTTGCTTGCCTTCGGTAGTTTCGGCATTATTATTATTATTATTATTGTTGTTGTTGTGGTTATTGTTGGGTAGAATACTCCCAGGGTCATCCCTTTGGATGAGAGTTTTACGTGTGTGGCCATTTTCAATTATACTGTTACCGTTAGGTTTGCTAGGGTAGTCTAGATCTCACGTATTCCGCAGGACGGTCCTCGGCTTGTACGTGGACAAGTACAGGAAAAAGCACCTCTTGTGTCCAGGCATGTGCCGTTGTCCTGGCACGGGCCGCTGGCACACTCGTCAACAGCTGCAGCGATAAACGATGTCATCGTCACGGAGAGGAACCTCTACACTTGAAGCACGTGGAACACGGTCATAAGCATGGAAGGTCCGTCCAAATAGCGCGAGGCAGGTTCGATTATTGGAGGGCGTGTGAGTAAATGTTGGGAAGAGGTAAATCATCTCAAATAACCACAACAACAAAAAAATGAAACAGAAAATGCGATTTGATAGTTAAGTGTATGCAATTACTGATGACCAAAGCCAGTCTTCGCTCCTTTCAGGATCAGTACTGGCGGGCGGACTCTGTACTGTTGGCCGAAAGGGAGCGGGGGTGGCCGAATGGTAGAGCGCTGGACTTCTAATGCTTCGGTCGTGAGTTCGTATCCCGGGTGGCTTTTTCATCTTTGCCCCGTCTTTGATATCACCCGTATGTGGTGGAAAAGGGCGTTACCCCCCCCCCCCCCCCCATCCTTACTGTTGGAAACGGATCAGTAATGTTGTTCGACTTTCGGCTACTCAGCAAAAGTAACAAAAGTAAAGACCTCACCGCCTACTCCCCATCCCAGCTGGCAATGCCAAATACATATTTTCTGTTGAATGATTTCAGTGAGTTTGGATGTATTATCTTTTCCTTCCATTTCCTCGCACGTTCGCACAGAGCCTGGCACTCTTTCGGCTCAGTTGGTATAGTTCGCCCATGGGGGGGGGGGGGGGGGATACCAGTCTTGCGCAGGGAGGGGAGGGAGGGGGGGCAAATCTATACCATGCGTCCACTGGCAGGGATGATTGTATACCCGCTGCGTGCGTGCGAGTCCGATTGTAGACCAACAGCCGG
The DNA here is from genome assembly GCA_018292915.2 of Batillaria attramentaria. NCBI lineage: Eukaryota > Metazoa > Mollusca > Gastropoda > Batillariidae > Batillaria > Batillaria attramentaria. The sequence continues at coordinate 989,803 of JACVVK020000057.1, forward strand.
ATTGGCCAACTCTCGCGAGATTTCCGTGCTGTGTTCAGCACCCGACGCAGGCAATTCCCGTACAGAGTAAAATGGCGGAAAATCGTCGGGTAGAAGTGCGCTAGGGCGAACTGATCGAGTATTTGAAGACTGTGGATACCATCCAAATGGCCGTTAAAACTGATGAGAATGGGAAGGAGAGTGCTTGGAAATTGAAACGGGCGTCTTGAGGTTTTTAACGGACATCGTCCGGTTGAAAGATGACGCGGCAGCCGTGCAATAGTCGCACACCGTTCTGATGTGTCGTGCACGACAACGAGTAGCGTGATCGAAAACGAAACTGTGGCAATTGAAATGGATATTAAACTTAACGCTTATACATTTCAATCATCTTATGGACATATTCTTATAATGAGTCGCTTAAATCAAAGTCGTAAAATGGATTCGGCGGTCGCCGTCGTGACTTCACCACGCGAGACACAATCCTGGTCGCACAGTCGCACCCCGACTCGCGCAACGCGTATACACTCACGGACGACTGGTGTAGATTATCCCCCGTGATCGTTGACCAATGATTTGTTTTATTATAATAATAATAATAAGTATTGTATAGGCGCTTTACCCAATTTCATGAATCGGCTCAAAGCGCCGCGAACTGAACCCAACACGCACGCTCACGTGAATCTCACGCATTCTTTCACACACTGGACATAAACACATTACAATCACGTGGTGCGAAGGGTCAGCTCAGCTATTTAAATTTCGGAATTTAGACTTACATTTATTTTTAAAATTTGGTGAGCTGAACATTTCCAAAGCAGAGAAGGAGGAAGCCGGAGTACCCGGAGAGAACCCCCGACGATCGGCCCGAATGAACGGTGTTACATACTTACTTACTTACTTAGGCCCTTGGCTCCACGTGGAGCATAGGCCATCGACAACCCTTCGCCATCGCACTCTGTTCTGGGCTAGTCTTGCCACTCCAGTCCAGTTGGTCCCCTGCTTACATAGCTCTGCCTCAGTGTCCCGCCTCCAGCTGTTGCGAGGCCGGCCTCTCTTCCTTTTCCCCTGCGGGTTCCATGTCAGGGCTTGGCGTGTGGTGCTGGATGCTGGCTTCCTGAGGGTGTGTCCAATCCAGCCCCACTTCCTCCGCAGGATCTGCTTGGCCACTGGTTCCTGCCCCGCTCGCTCCCACAGCTCTTCATTCCGGATCTTCTCTGGCCATCGGATGTTGAAGATGCGCCTCAGACAGGTGTTGAGAAATGTCTGGATCTTCTGCTGCATCGTCTTCGTTGTCCTCCATGTTTCGCATCCGTAGAGCAGAACTGACTTCACGTTGGAGTTGAAGATGCGAAGTTTGGTTCTTATGCTGACAACTTTGGATGCCCAGACGTTCTTCAGCATGACCATTGCTGCCCTTGCCTTGCCGATTCTGGCTGTGACGTCTCGGTCTGTGCCTCCCTGTCCATCAACCACACTCCCCAGGTAGACAAAAGACTCCACCTCCCTGATGGGCTCTCCACCGACTGTGACTGGTGTGTTGGCAGTGGTGTTGATCTTCATCAGCTCGGTTTTCTTCCTGTTGATCTTGAGCCCTGTTCCGGCTGATGTGGCTTCCAGACACGTAGTCTTGTCCTGCATCTGGCTTTGGCTGTGAGACAGGAGCGCCAGGTCGTCCGCGAAGTCGAGGTCATCCAGCTGCGTCCAGAGTGTCCACTGTATCCCGTTTTTCCTGCCTGCTGTAGTGGTCTTCATGATCCAGTCGATGACCAGGAGGAAGAGAAACGGGGACAACAGGCATCCCTGGCAGACTCCGGTCTTCACCTCGAAGCTTTCTGACAACTGGCCGGCATGGGCAATCCTGCAGCTCATGTCTTGGTAGGTGCACTGGATCAGGGAGATGATCTTCCCGGGAACTCCATAGTGCCTTAGCAGCTTCCACAGCGCCTCTCTGTCTACACTGTCGAAGGCCTTCTCATGGTCTATGAAGTTGATGTAGAGGGGGGAGTTCCACTCCAGTGACTGCTCCACAATGATGCGTAGGCTCTCAATCTGGTCAGCGCAGGACCTGTTCCTGCGAAAGCCTGCCTGCTGGTCTCGGAGCATGGGGTCGACTGCCTCTCTCATCCTCTCCAGTAGAATTCTGTTGAGAACCTTGCCTGGCACTGACAGGAGCATGATCCCTCGGTAGTTGCTGCAGTCCCTGAGGTCCCCTTTCTTTGGCAGCTTGATGACGATCCCTTCTTTTCACTGGGCTGGCACCTCTTCCTTCTCCCAGATCTTGCTGAACAGGCTGTGCAGCATGTTGACGGCTGTCTCTGTGTCTGCTTTAATGGCTTCTGCTGGTATCTCGTCCGGCCCTGCAGCTTTCCCATTTCTCAGTGTCAAGATGGCTTTCCTGATCTCCGCCTTAGAGGGCTTGTCGCAGTTGATGGGTAGTTCTGTCTCAGCTGGTGGGATGTCTGGTGGTGTTTCAGGGATGGGGCGATTTAACAGCTCCCTGAAGTGTTCTGCCCATCGCTTCAGCTGTTCCTCAGTTGTTGTCAGTGGGTGCCCGTTCTTGTCCTTCACTGGTTTGTCTGTCTGCTGAAATTTGCCCGCGAGCTTCTTGGTCACCTGGTACAGGTCTTTTAGATTCCCTTGTCGGGCCGCTTCCTCTGCTTGACTGGCCAGGTTGTCGATGTAGTCCCTCTTGTCCGCCCCATTATTATTATTATAAAGCTTCATAGAAAATGTGAATTTGAGTGCATGGTACTTGGCGAAGGGTAAATACAAATGAGACTAGGACGGCAAAGCGTTTATCGACTCACATACATCGTCATTTCAAACACAAGAAAAGGGGAAGCAACCACGGATTTGATATCTGATTACCTTCCTTCCGATGTTAACCTGTTGTTTCCCTTTATCGGAGGTGAATAACATCTATATCGTCTCTTTCTCACAAACGTGAGTAAAAAAAAAAAAAAAAGTCTCTCAAATGACACATACAGAGCAGAGAAAGTTTCTTGTGAAGGACTTACTGGTGGCTATAATTCTGCAGCTCGTGTTTACCACTTCCTTCAAGCCGTCATAAATGAGACAGGTCAACGTCCCGTTGTGGACAAATTCAACATTCTCCACAGCGTTGATGGTCAGCAAACTAGTGGTAGGTGACGGCCTGTTGATCATGTAGCCTGTCTTGGTCCCGAACTGACACCTTTTTGGGAAGGCACCACAGGAACCCACGACCAACGTTTCCCCGTTACCTCTCTCGTCCAACACTAGTGTCCACACCACGGTGTGGGCTTGCAACAATCCACTACACCCAACAGTGGCGTTTCGCGCGTCATCAGGAAGCTCTGTGGTGTAGTCACTGCTGTTGCCACAGTTGTGCAGGAGGATTCCTGCGGCAGATATGTACTTAGTCATTGGGTTATAGGGTGACCGGACGCATTGCCAACGGAACGATACGCCGACCGGAGGATACGCCGATCGGACGATACGCAAAACGGACGATACGTTGACCGGACGATACGCCAAAGGACGATACGCCAAAGGACGATACGCCGACAAACGATACGCAAAACGGACGACGAGACGACGGACGTTACGCTGACAGTACGATACGCCATCGGACGATACGCCGGACAGGCGTAATACCAGGCGGACTTTATAGAAAGTAAAGTGACTTTAAAAAAAAAATTACGATTGTAAATTCCATGGTTCTTCCTCATCCTCTGATGTAATGAAATATATCAGCCATGATTAGTAGCACTTCGTAATATATTCCGTTTCGTTTCGTAAGGAAGCCTTCCGGTTCCCACGCCGTTACTCTGCGAATCACCCGTGTTTTGTCGCGGCCCTGGGTTTTGAACGATATGCAGCTTCACACAGTAAAAATACGGCACACACACAGCTGGCGATGGGTTTCGTGTCTAGTAGTTGTACTGAAAACGAAATCGCTCCTTTGCTTTTACTTCTGGCCCTCTGTATCAGTGTACAAAACAGACATCCTTTCGTGAACATCTCAAGCGAGACGCTGTCAACGTCTTGGAATTCGTAAGTTTCTTTGTCTCCTACTCGCCCCGCGAAACAGACACAATGGGCCGATTCGTGTGACTTCGCCGAATACAAACTGTGTTGTAATTGTGTTGGTGGTGTGAAGTCCATCCCATTTGCACGAAACTGTAACCTTCTGCAAACTCCGCCAAGGACGGTCCCAAGCCCGGCTGAAAAAGGAGGAGGGTTGGGCGTGGGGCTAGCTACCCAACCCCGTTAAAAAAGCCCTAGCTACAGAAACGTCAAAAGGGAAAACAGTCATCTCAGCTCTGGGAAAGGATCGGGCTTCAGCAAGAAGAATTATGACGCCTTGCGGTGAAAGCCAGACATTTCTGGAAGCCACAAGGCCGACCACCCTTCTGAATACCAGAGCAACAAACATCGGTACATGGAACGTAAGAACTATGTATGAGACAGGAAGGACATTTGAGGTAGCAGCAGAGATGAAGAACTACAACCTCACCCTGCTAGGAATCAGTGAGACCCGATGGACACAGTCAGGGCAGAAGCGCCTAGCCTCAGGAGAGATGCTGTTGTACTCTGGATACGAAGAAGACAATACAGCCCACACCCAAGGAGTAGCATTGATGTTGTCCAAAGAAGCACAAAGAGCACTCATAGGATGGGAAGCCCATGGACCAAGAATCATCTCGGCATCCTTTAGAAGAAAGAAAAGGAAGATCAACATGAACGTTATCCAGTGCTACGCCCCAACCAACGATAGCGATGACATTGACAAAGATCGGTTTTACAGTAGGCTGCAGTCCATCGTGGAGAAGTACCCAGAGCGTGACATCACCATTATGATGGGGGACAACGCCAAGATCGGAGCAGATAACACTGGGTACGAGGACATCATGGGGCGCCAGGGACTGGGGCATATGAATGAAAACGGAGAGAGACTAGCAGACTTGTGTGCCTTGAACCTGGTTATTGGTGGTAGCGTCTACCACCACAAAAACATCCACAAAGCCACACAACAGAAAACCAGATAGACCACATCTGCATCAACAAGAAGTTTAGACGGACCATGCAAGACGTGAGAGTGAAGAGAGCAGCGGACGTAGCTTCAGACCACCACCTGGTGGTGACCAGACTAAAACTGAAGTTGAAGAAGAACTGGAAGATGGAGCACCCAGGGCGCCTGAAGAGTTCAAGGTGTCCCTCAGCAACAGGTTTCAAGCCCTTCAAGACTTGCTGGAAGTAGAGCACGGCACCTTAGAGAGCAAGTGGAAAGGGATCCAGGAAGCAGTGACAGAGACATGCCAGGAAGTGCTTGGCCCCAAGAAACACCAGCACAAGGAGTGGATCTCTGCAGACAGTCTGAGCAAGATTAAGAAGAGGAAGGAAAAGAAGATGGCCGTCAACAACAGTCGCACACGAGCAGAGAAAGCCAAGGCTCAAGCAGGATACACAGAAGCAAACAAGCAGACAAAGAGGAGTATCAAGGCAGACAAGAGGAAGTACATGACCTGGCTACAGCAGCAGAAGCAGCAGCAAGAGAGAACAACATGAAAGAACTGTATGACACCACCAAGAAGCTAGCAGGAAAATACGGCAGACCAGAAAGGCCAGTAAAGGACAGAGAAGGGAAGCCAATCATGGGAGAGGAGCAGCAAAGGAACAGATGGGTGGAGCACTTCGAGGAGCTTCTGAACAGGCAAGCGCCGCAGAACCCACCTGACATCGAGCCTTCGAAAAAGCCTTCGATAGTGTGGATCGCGAAACCCTCTGGAAGCTTCTCCGACACTACGGGGTACCCGCCAAGATTGTCAGCATCATCAAGAACTCGTATGAGGGACTGAGCTGCAAGGTGATCCATGGAGGACAGCTGACAGAAGCCTTCCAAGTGAGAACCGGCGTAAGGCAAGGGTGCTTACTCTCGCCGTTTCTCTTCCTGCTAGCGATCGACTGGATCATGACGACCTCAACAGCCCAGAGAAAAAAACGGGATACAATGGACGCCCTGGAAACAACTGGATGACTTGGATTTTGCTGATGACCTGGCCCTACTCTCGCACACCCAACAGCAGATGCAGGAGAAGACGAATCACGTGGCAGCCGCCTCTGCACAAGTAGGCCTCAACATCCACAAAGGCAAGAACAAGATCCTTAAGACCAACGCAGCCAGCAACAACCCAATCACACTGGACGGCAAAGCGCTGGAGGAGGCCTTCACTTACCTTGGCAGTGTCATCGACAAGCAGGGTGGCACCGACACCGACGTCAAGGCACGGATCGGAAAGGCGCGGGCAACATTTATTCAACTCCGGAACATCTGGAGCTCCAAGGAACTGTCAGTGAAAACCAAAGTTAGAATTTTCAACACCAGTGTCAAGGCAGTTCTCCTCTATGGAGCAGAAACGTGGAGAATCACAGTCACCACCACCAAGAAAGTACAGGTTTTCATCAACAGCTGCCTACGCAAAATACTCCGCATCCATTGGCCGGAAACCATAAGCAATGAAGAACTATGGCAGAGAACAAACCAGCTACCGGCGGAGGGGATGGTTTGGGCATACCTTACGGAAACCAGTAACAACACCACCAGACAAGCACTACAGTGGAATCCGCAAGGCAAAAGGAAGAGAGGTCGGCCAAGAAACACCTGGCGCCGTGACCTTGAGGCAGACATTAAGACTATGGGGATGACATGGAACCAACTGGAACGAAAAGCCCAGGACAGAGAAGGCTGGAGATCCCTTGTCGGCGGCCTATGCCCCAGGAGGGGTAGCAGGCGTAAGTAAGTAAGTAAGTAGCCTTCTGCAGGGAAAGCAGAAAACCCTATGTGAAAATCCCAATCGAGACCACAGATATCAAAGGTCTATGTCTATGGATATGTATGATCGAGTCTCTGCACGCCGGTCGCCATTTGGGAATCTGCAAACGAGTGAGGGCGTGACTGGTACCTCAACAGAGCATCGTAAATATCTTCCAGTAAGCTTCAACGCTGAAAGTTTTACGCAACTTTCAAAAGACGTAATCTCCATGGACCCATTACTAACGCACAGACAACACATTTCCCGAGTTTTGGTACATGAAAATGCTGACGAAAATGAGTTCGTAATATCGGCGATTCCTGCTCGACGAAAGCGCCATCTCATTGAGCGGACCCCTAACCCCTCCCCAGGAAAACCATTAAGCAAGCAGGCAATATGAAGAGATTGTCCTTACCGCCGTGTTACACACAATCAATTTTGCACTTCAGGTCTTACCTATTTCACAGTTCACACCTCCGAAGTCAGCACAACATCTGCAGGAGAAGAAGTTTCTTCCGTCTACACACGTACCCCCGTTTTGGCATGGGTCACTCGCGCATTCGTCCACAGCTGTACACAGATGAGTGCACGTTCACAAGTGACACACGAGTTTAGAGAAGCATTTGGGAAAGATTTTTGTCGGGAGCCTAGATCTTTAAGGGTGCAAGGGCATTAAAAATTACCCTAAGCAAATTTTGTTCATTTTTGTACCCGGAAACAGCAAGACACACGCCAGCACACAGCAAGACACACCAGCACACAGCAAGACACACACTGGGAAACAGCAAAACACACTGGCAGACAGCACGACACACTGTGGAAAACAGCAAAACACACACTGACAGACAGCACGACACACAGTGGAAAACAGCAAAATACACACTGGCAGACAGCAAGACACACATTCGGACTACCGTTACGTACAAAACAGAGACATTCTAGGACATACTAGGAATAAATACGATTTTCAAGACCACTCATTGTAGAAACAAAGTTATTTTCTTGTGAATTTTGGATCGAGTTGCGTCTCCTTCAGATACTAATTTTACTGATTCTTTCATCAGTCTTGATATTGTGCACTTTCTTTACGATAAATGATACTAGTGATACCTTTATCTGCAATCTACATCGGCCTCAACACTTTCACGTGCATCTTGAATACAACCTGCTGGGTCAAATTTGGCTGTGAAAAAGATAGCAAATTCACGTACGAATTGTTTGGAAAATTATACCGACTGTTAGGCTCACTCTCTTCTATAGGGGTGGTCGGTGGTCTAGTGGTTAAGAGACTTGTCACCAATGCGACAGGTCAGGGGTTCGAGTCCCACTCGGGGCAAAGAATTTTTCCTTCTCGTATGTGGCACCGTTCATTCGGGCCGATTATCGGGGGTTCTCTCCGGGTACTCCGGCTCCCCCCCCCCCCCCCCCCTGGGCTTTGGAAATGTTCAGCTCACCAAATTTGATGAATATATGCAATTCTAAATTCCGAAATTAAAATTGCTGAGCTGACCCTTCGAACCACGTGATTGTAATGTGTTCATGTCCAGTGTGTGAGAGAATGCGTGTGATTCACGTGAGCTTGCTTGTTGGGTTCAGTTCGCTTTGAGCCGATTCAGGAAATTGGGTAAAGCGCCTATAGAATTATTATTATTATTATTATTATTATTAAGAGAACATTTCAGTGTCTTGCGCGGCCAGTTATGACTGACTTACCAACAACACGAACAGGGCAGAGTTTTGATGACATATTGGCTTCACGAACGGAACAGACCAGTATCAAATTCTCCGGAATATTAAGTTTTGTCGCGTCGATTTTCAGTATACTTGCTGTGTTACCATCTGTCTTTCTGGCAGTGTAGCCGTCGACATGTCCCGTGCACCTGTCAGACAGACACGTGGCAACCACCTGGAACCCAGACTGAACCGTGTACCAGAAAAAAGAGGAGTATGCGGAGAATCCTGAACACCTGAACTCGGCATTGGTCATGGTATCAAAAACCTCAGTTGGGTTTTCAGTATCACACGGGTACAGGTTTGCTCCTGCGAAACAGAAAATACATAATTATTGTTTCGTTTCATTCATGCTTCCATATTAATGCAAGGTATATACTCCCAGCAATGACATTGGACGCCAGTTGTTGTTGTTGTTTTTTAAATTTTGTTTTGCTTTTTGTTTACCATCTTATTGAATGTTAGTTTCGAATAATGTTTGGTAACACAATCGCTTCCCTTTGGCTAAGTCACTTTCGTCAGGCATGTTTCATGTGGTTTCTAGGTAGCCGTGGTTCCGGCTACCTGCATACTTACGGCATGGCACGGCGCCTTGCACTTTAAGTGTTTGAGTGAGTGAGTTTTTAGGGTTAAAGCCGCGCAAGCTACAAAGACTAATTCGCGGCTGAGCGTGCCTGCACTACATGAAAAAAACAAAAATGTAACTTTGGACAAAGGATGCAAACTGGTCTACGGGGCAATATAAACCTAGGACATGCAGGAGACGCTGCACCTTAATTTCTCGAACTCCCGGTTGCAAAAAAGCGTAGAAAACAAATGACAATTACAACTAGGTAAAACAAAGATAAATACTAAGCGCGTATACAACAAATATTGCAACTTATCATCTCCTAGGCGCAATAAACCAGTTTGCAGCATATGCCCAACATCACTTATTCCTAGCCACTGGTAGTGCAGACGTGAGTGAGGAGTTAAAAAGAAGAAATATAGATGAAAGGGCCGAACTTAGAAATCAGCTGAGAGAAGAGAGGAAGGACAGAGCGGCTAAATTCGGGAGGTTTTAAAGAGAAAGATACAGGTGAATGGGCTGGTGATGGATAGACAGAGAGGTAGGAAGGAAAATTCCTTTGTTGCCAATGAAGACAACATGCCTGGGAGGCAGTTGGAGAACAGACCGCTCCAACACGGAACCTCCTCGCCGTGAGGCGGTTTGGGAAAACAACGCACCAGAGAGGGGTGCGTTGTGAAGGTCTTCAACATGACAGGTGTTCAGCAGCACCAGCAGGGCGCTGCGAACAAAGCCCGCCAGGCTGAAGACCAGGTGGGGGGAATCCAGTGAAGTCGGCCTTCAGAAACGACCCTCAGATGTCTCACTGGACCAAGGGTCAGCAGACACCCGCACACTGAACAACACTAAGCACAAAGGGGATCGTTACACACACACACACACACACATCAGTGTTACCCATCAGGTCTTACGGATATCACAGTGCACGCCTCCAAAGTCAGAAGTGCATCTACAGATGTAGGAGTTTCTTCCGTCTACACACGTACGCCTGTTTCGGCATGGGCCACTCTTGCATTCGTCAACAGCTGTGCAGAGAAGCAGGGGTTCATATCCGTGGGAACTATAATACAATATTAATGTCCTGACTGACCGAAAGGTGCAGGACATTTTGTCCAAGGGAATTATGCTAATGTGGCTTGGTTGCAGTAAGTTTTGTTTTGTTTATTGGTTTCTAGTTGTTAGGGTTTTCTGTTGTTATTTTGTTGTTCTTGTTTTTGGTGTTTGTTGTTGTTGCTGTTGTTGTTTGTTTTGTTTTTCCAAGGTTTTTTTTTTCTTGTTTTTCTTGTTTCTTTTTTCGGGAGGAAGGAGGGGGGGGGGGGGCGTTGACAAGTTTATAAGGTATATTCAACCTTGAAACTGTAATAGAGCTTGTATTAGTTCCCAGATCGCACAAACTGAAGACCCCCCTCCCCTCAACCCCCGCTTTCAATCCTTTTCTTCTTCTTTTGCGAATTTCCGAAAAGTGACTGTGCAACGTTTTCCCAATTTTGTTGGATGCCATCACAAATAATAGAACGTGTCCGCTTCGGTGAGAGAGTAATAGGACATTTCAAACTTGAATCAGTCTATGGCCGATGCCCGACGTGGGTATGAAGCCCTGGAGAATGGTGGACGTTCAAAAGTGACTCATCTACTCACTCTCCTAACTTTTGGATCTCAAGGAGAGGAAGAATGAAAAGTACATACAAAATCACAATCAATGTCAGAAGCACAAGCAATAGCTTAAAGAGCAATTAATGAATCCATTACTGGTAAAATGTTCTCGCCATACCTTTATTGGGCAAGCTATATCGGCCTTCACATTTTCAAGTGCATCTTGAAAAAAAAATCAGTACTCCTTAAATTTGGGAGTGAAACGGACAGCAATTATTTTTAAAATTTCACACAGAACTGGTAGGCTTTTAATAATTATACCGACTATGTGGCTAAATCTCTGCTGTAGAACAGAGTATTTCAATGCCTGCATGACGAGTTTTTAATATTGCTTTCATTTGTGGCAAGGCCACGTTTGGTTGAATGTTGGTGGCATCACGAAATTTTCTGCCAATACCCAAAACAGCAAAATGTTTCGCGCAGAAAGCCACGAGATACTCAGAGAGGGCATTCAAATGAATGAAAACATACTTAACGGCCGGGTGGTTAGTATGTGATTTGGGGGGTGTGGGTGATCTGTCATTAGATATTTAATTATTAAGGATGCTACTTTACTTTGATCTTGATCGTTTTGACTGTTCTATGAAGCATTGTGTCATTCACATAACTAGTCAAGTCTTGGAGCACTGTGTCCTTGCATATTTAGGGATGTTTGTTCTTTCCTGCAGCTGTTAGCGTTTTGGTTTGTCCACCGTGATCTTGATCTTGCATGATTTTGGGATCTGTTGTATCTGCTAAATACGGTCACTCGCGCGCGCGCGTGTGTGTGTGTGTGTGTTTACATTCTCAATTTATAGTTTATGCATGTGTTCATATCCGTGATATATATATATGTGTGTATTCTTCCTCCACCTGATGACGAACATTTATTATGGATGGTGTTATTTAATATTCAATGCCCCTAGGATGTCATGAATAAAATTCTTGGCTTCACTTGACTTGAATTCAGAACTTCTTATGCGTTGCAAGGCTGATTTTGCACAAAAACAAAAACTTTGAAGTCCAAGTACATCACATCCTGTGGTATCATTGGCTGCATATTTGCACTTTGCTTTTTTGAAGGAATTCTTCCGACCTACCTTTCAAACTCCCTCACAGTACACCAAATAGCACGCACTCTTTGTTCTTCCTCTGAAAAAACATTTGAAAGTTCCTCGCCGACAGATAGTAGGCGAGCGCGCGTTTAGCTTTGTTGCCCCGTCACTCTGGAACGGACTACCTACCGGTCTGAGAGACTTCACGGACATACATCGTTTCAAGTCTGACTTGTAAACGTATCTGTTCCGGCTGGCTTTCGACCAAGTCCGTTTTCCTGTTGATTCAGCTGGTGTGTGTGTGTGTGTGTGTGTGTGTGTGTGTGTGTGTGTGATATTTGTTGATATGAATGCGGGAGAACATGCACCGAGTCACACTGTGAGAATTTGCGACATATAACTGCCATTCATTATTATTATGTTGTTGTTGGTTTTGATACTTAATTTCTTTCGCTGTTACCACCCATACGTGATGGAAAAGAACGTAGTGCTCCCAAACACCCCCCCCCCCCCCCCCGTCTTGGGCTGTTGTCCCAGCAATGAGCAAGCCCCATGTGCCTTACAATTACCAAAGTATGACAAGTAAAACTACTTGAACTAAAATACATCAAAGAAATTTGTAAGAATATTTAACCCAAATCAAACATTGAAAAAACTTGTTTTTTTTAAATCACGCAACAGAGCTAAAACCAAAGTGGAGAAACTGGATCAAGACAAACCCGATATTGCCATCACCTCCACCTCGCACAGTGTCAGCACTACCGTGTCCTTGCTGATTTTTACGTAACGTCCTCTCAGAAGGGTGGAGCAGTTTCGTATCAGAAAATCACCCACGCTGCCACGTTGGAAGTAACAGGTCTGTCCAGTGGACCGGTCGGGATGATTCTTATACACCTTCACTCTGAAGTTTGCCAGCCTAGTCTCTTAAAGAAGAAATCAGGAGAAAATAACGTATGTGTCTAAACATGCGTCATACACTTACGCCTTTTGTTAGAAAGCGTTTTGCCTGAAGAGGGAAGGGCTTAGTATTCCACTGAGTGGCCTTTGTTAAGATTTGAGGATCACACATCGACCTGGATTGATCACCACAAGAATATTTAAAATGTGTGAAAAATCAACATACCCCGGAGTGTAGTGGTTTACACTTCGGGCCGCGGGCCGGGAGACGAGGCAAGCGGGATTTTTCATACCTAGGTCGGCTCCTACCCAGAGCGGATGTGCTATGGGCCCAGTGGGGAGGCTGTTGCCACACAGCCGAGATTCACCCACTTCACGGGTGCGACTTTGCGGGTGATTCCCTTATTATGGCACATCTCATGATGTGGGTGATTAAACGGTAGGAAAAGCAGGTGCCGTAGTTCCCGGGTCTGGTTAATGCCTGGATATTAAATTTTATGACAGGAAGCGTGGAATGCGGCCCAAACCCCATGGACCTCCATAGCATCATCATACCATCATCCTCATCATCATGCATAATAAATCGCCTTATCTTGCAAACGTTCCGTGGATTCCACACACGACATGACCTGGTAGGAATACCATTGAATGTGGCGGCAAAGAGTGGGGGGGGGGGGGATATGTGTGCAAAATCAGAGCTGACAATGTTAACATAATTATTATGAGCCAAAATGTACACCTGCTGCCTGTAAAGGCCACGTGACTGTAGTGACGTCACAAGTTTAGGTGAAGCAGACGATGGCTAAGACCGTCTACGTGTGCGGTGAACTCGGGAATTTCGGGCAAGCAGTACAAGTCACATGAAGTTGACAAGTTTACAAAGCTCTAAAATACACTTTGGGAACGCAACTAACCCAATAATGGCGGCGTCAGTGGAAAACACTTTTTTTTTCTAACACGGTGGAAAGTGCTCTACACGCACGCGCGTGTGTGTGTGTGTGTGTGTGTGTGTGTGTGTGTGTGTGTGTGTGTCCAGTTTGGTGTAAAACGTAAAATTTTGATCGAAAACGAAAGCAGGCATCGGAACACTGATATCAGATACCGACCTTAAGATACATACCGCAGCTTGTTTGAGCTCACAGATCGACCTAAGCTTGTGACGGTGACAAGAATATAGGCTCATTTAGAAGTAAGCAAATTCTGAGCCCATTCCGAGCCGTCGTTGCCACGATATGAGCAAATATGCAAGTCTTTCGGCTACTATGCGCTACAGTGAATGTTCAGAGCCATACTCGCGTCCAGAAAACACGCAGAAGCGTAAAAAAAAAAAATTTCACCCCAAACCGATTTTCGAGTCAAAATTTAATTCCTTCGACAATAATGTAGAACAATCATGTCTGCGTGAAGTTGCGAAAAATTCAAAAACAAAGGAACCGGAAGCCGGAATGTCAGGCTACGCGACGGTATTAGCTTCCGGGGCATGTAGTAAGAACTCGGCTAAATATAGTATAAAATCTTTGCCCCTTTTAAAATTTGTGTGCATAGTAAAATATGGCAATCTGGTGCTTTTTGTTGGCTTTGTAAACAAGTTTCATGCCAGGTAATAGTAAAATTAGGGAAAAATGAGGCTGGCTTGTGGACTATTTGTATTCATGCGCGGCTGGCACAGGAGCCAGCAGACGACCGTGGAATGAGGGGGTATGTGGTCGCTGCCAACATTGCCAAAAAACGGAATATTGGAATTTGTTTAAATTTCCTCTACGCATGAGTCTATGGCTGCCTGATTTTTGTGAATTTTTTGGTGAATTTTAAAGCATTTCTAGGGTGTCATCTGCAGCGTTATGTGTAAGAGGAATATATAGCGTTTTCCTCCAGATTTGCATCTGTGTCGCGTAGCCTGTATACAGAGCTTAGCCAATCTAAAAACTCTCAATTTTGCCTTGAAATTGCCTAAAAATCGCCAATTTTGACATTTTAGGGTGATTTTTGAGGCAAAAATGCAAATCTGTCCATTTCGGGTTTGGGCATCTAATTCCTAATTTTCACATGATAAGCAGTATAGTTGAAGTACTCCATTAACACCCACCACCCCACCCCACACCCCCGTTACCCCCCCCCCCCCCCCCCCCCCGTTACCCCCACCCATCAACCAGTCCACACAAACACCATGAAGCCTGAGCTCTGGTCAGTTCAGTTTGGCACTACCCCATCCTACCCTCTTTTTTCCCCCACCTCCTCTCTCACTCCTAACCCATGTGACCCCAGCACTAACCATTTAACCATTTATATAGCGTTTTCCTCCAGATTTGCATCTGTGTCACGTAGCCTGACATGGGGGTCAATCACTGCCATTGCACCGAGTTGAAAGTGTCTATTCAGTCCTCGTTTTTTCAATACCTGGTGTGCCCACCATTCGCAGCAAGGCAATGCTCTAAGCGCCGAGGCATGGACATCACGAGGCGACGGATCTCCTGCTGCGGGATGTTGTTCCAGTGGTACTGCAAGGCGGCAATCAGGTCACCCCTGGTCTGGACTCTAGGGACGTGGTGGTCGATTCTCCTGCCCAGTTTGTCCCAGAGATGCTCAATATAATTCATGTCAGGGGACATGGCAGGCCAGCCCATCACCCTGACTCCGTTCTGCAGCAAGAACTGCTGCGTAACTCGAGCAAAATTAGGTGTGGCATTGTCCTGCTGGAAGATGAACCTGTTGGGTCCACCATGCTGAGCCAATAACGGAAGTAGAGTCGGCTGGAGCACATTGTTAATGTACCGCTGCGCTGTGAGGTTGCCATTGATCACCTCCAGCGGTGACCTGAAGTCTCTGGGGATGGCATCCCACACCATCACCGAGGGGCAACCAAACCGGTCGTACTTCCTAATGCATGCGTCCTGGAAGCGCTCGCCTGGTCGCCTGTATACTCGGACCCTCCCGTTGGTGTGGCTAACGCAGAACCTGGACTCATCTGACGAGATGACGTCACGCCATGGATGACGCCCAGGCACCATGTCCATGTCCGTCGGGCCTGCCTATGCCTTTGGGTCAGCACTGGCCCAACATACGGTCTCCAACAGTGTAAGTGACCGTCCAACAGTCGCCTCCTGACTGTCTGGCGGCTTATGGGCCTTCCGTGTTGTCCCTTGGTCGCTCGGGCAGTAGCAGCAGTGGTCTGGAATCGGTCGTGGAGGTGACTACGGCGGATGGCCCGGTCTTGTCTGGGCGTCGTCATCCGAGGTGCTCCTTGTCGAGGCCGTTCGAAGGTGGTTCCAGTGACAGCCACACGCTCCTGGAGACGATAAATGGTGGTGTTGTGCACCTGCAGGGCAGCAGCGACACGTTGGACAGGCATGCCGGCGAGATGTCTTTCCGCGTTGTCAAGGCGTGGCATTTTTGTCGGTGATGATAAGTTTCCCCTGTTAACTGCATTTTATAGGCCTCGAACGTGACTTTCGCACGTGAAAAGAACGGAGCACTGTGCACCCCAAACACGAGTTTCAAGCATATTGCGGTTTTTCGCCACCCGAAGTGCTGACGCAGATCGGGTCGCGCTTCACGTGAAATGAGGGTGGGTGGGTGTTTGGGGGGTTTAACGTCCTTTTCCACCACATACTGGTGATATCAAAGACAGGGCAACGATGAAAAAGCCAGCACAAATATTTGGCCCCAGCCGGGATACGAACTCACGACCCGAGCATTAGAAGTCCAACGCTGTACCATTCAGCCACCCCGGCCCCCCGTGAAATAATGCCTAAGAGAAATCCGTAACACTCTAGTGCGGATATCCGGTGTATCAAACAAATTCACGCTTTCCGTGGTTTTCATGAAAACCATACTTTTGCTTCTGCGTTTTTTATGGACGCGAGTATATGTACGGTCATTGGTATAACGCGAACCTAATTACCCTACCACTGTAAAGACGTACAGGATGCGGGCTGGCATGGCATTCTAGTTCAGTCCCGTGTAGTCACAGGTCAGCGCCAGGCCCACGCGCATGCAGTCAACCTAACCTACTTACGGCAGTGTGTTTCTCAGAACACCCGTCGACAATTTTCTTAGCAGCGATTTTCTCGCCTAGCACGCGTGTAAAGTACTAGCACGGCTAACGCAGAAGCAACACTAACTGACGACATGGTAAAACCCAGTGTTGACAGGCACATCCAGGTGACCGTCTGAAGGGACGTCACCAGTTTGTGAGGCCCAGACGAATCATAATGGCTGCCGCTGTACTCAATACGTGCTGCATGTAAATTCGAGCAGGGAGTACAGTTCATATGGGGTCGATGGCAACATAAGAAGTTTACCGAGTTCTAAGATAGTGGGAAGGCCATTGGCTCAATATTGGCGGTGTCTGTGCGAAATACTTTTTTTTTCTTGACACAGTGGGAGTTGATCAACCTGCAGGAAGAATCCTTAAGATTTGGTAAAATCTATTTTATAGATGTACGTTTGTCACTGATCAGGCTTTTTTGTTGTTGTTGTTCTTCTCCTTCTTTCTCTCGTCAGGTCTGTATAGTACCTACCAAAGACACTAGACCCGCTACGTCATAGCGCATCCAGAATCTTAGAAGTGAGAGAGAGAGAGAGAGGACGTAATTTTCGTGAACGAAGCATTTGACGTCAGCCTCAGGCAGGTCGTCTGACAGAGGATGCTTGTCCAAGTCTTGTGATTTTCCTGTTGGTGTTGTGACTTCCCTGGCTGAATTTACATATAATGTGGAAGATCTAGGGGGCTGGTAAAACGTTGACAAAAACATTGGATTCTACTTACGAAATCGCAAGACTGGTACTCTTAGGAATGGTGCTTCCTGCAGAAACTTGAAAAAGTATGTTTAGCTAAAAGCTCTGTTGTTCTTAATATTAAAGATATATCAGTGCAGAAGTTCATGTCACGTGCAGTTGTCCCACGTGACAAAAATGCCGGGGGGGGGGGGGGGGGGAGTAATTTGGAGTCTTTTCATATACATATATATATATGGCATTATATGCAAACCAACTTTACCTCAGATTTTTTTTAACACAAAAACTGTCAAAGGTACAGAAAAAAAACACACAAAAAAAACAACTCACTACAGCAGTCGCCGCGATTTGTGATGGCCACTGCTTGTATGATGTATTCATCGCCCAAATCCACATACCACCAGGGGGAGCCATCTCCGTCGGCAGTGAGGGTGCAACTGCCGCTCGGATAGAAACCGTTCTTATTACCGTCCACGGCTTTGTATGCCTTTCCCATACCTCGATCCGGTGCGCCGTCACCAGGTTGTTTCCATGAGCTTTGCTGTGCGTGCTTATACAAAGCCACGTTTGCAAATCCTGTAGCATTCAACAAAGCAGTGAACTGAACCCACCCTTTGAAACTCGGGGAGGAAACTCTTCAGACAAGGTATAAATGACTTATAAATGACTTTCAGAACTGTCAGCCCCTTGCATGCATCTAATATAACTGAAGGAATTAAACAGTGCTTTGGTATAATCGTGTGTTTGGTACTGCAGTCGCCAAAGATTTTCAGCGATAACTTCTTGAAGAGCCGCTTTTGTATTCCTATCAAAGAGGAGTTGTTCCTGGCATAGTGACCTAATTCATTTCACCACAGTCGGGGCTGTCGTTCCTTCTGGGCATAAGTGATTTTTTTTTTTCAGTGAAAACGCGAGCTTCACAATTTAGACCTATCGAAATTAGCCTAGTATATAACCCCAGAAAGTCTCAAGTGACAATGGTGTAAAATGTAATCACGCTTAGTAATTCACGTGTGCTCTTAAACTTTCAAAGAAAGTTAGAACCAAATGATCACCGGCCCAATATGTTGTTTCCATTTAGTAACCTGCTGTCGTCACAGTTGTCGTGTCCACATACGCAAGTTCTCTCTCTCTCTCTCTCTGCCCCCCGCGGCAATCACCTACACGCGGTGGGGGGGGGGGGGGGGGTATGTGGCCCGATAACCCTGTGCGCTATGCTGGATAGGGTTACCCATACCAGACACGTCACATGCGAGGGTCCAGCTAAGAGTTGCCACCATCTTGATAAGAACAGACTGGTGGTGTTAGATATAATGCACAGTCTTTTATCCTTTATGCGTTGTCTGTCAAGCCTACATTGTGACCTAATTCTATAGTGACCGTTAATGACTAATCTCTAAACATACCCTTTTTCGACTTCGAGAAGGCCTATGATACTACAAATGTTACGTGTGAGAAAGGTTTGAAGAGCCCGTCGTCTTACGGAGGATTACGATGGCACACAGGCGAACACTCCTCACGTAGCGAGTTCTTATAGACTGCGTAAGAAATCTCTTTCACTCACAAAAGACACGTGAGTGCGTAGAAAAGTTATAACCGTGTGGAGTTTATTACAGCACTTCTCTGCTGTCACACTGCACTCTCAAGCTTCGCACATAATAAGCTTCTCTCGTGCACACCCACACACAAACATCTCAGGGTCTTATATGCAGTCACAGCGTTCGGGCACATTCCGAACCTGTATTATAAAAGAACCAATCAGAACTTGAATCAGAACATAAATCACCTCATTACTATTTTAAAACTTAAGAAGAATCCAGAATTATCGAGTACCTACCTGCCGATTCTAGGCGCGTTATAACCACTTCTAATCGTGTGGTATATTTGCTTTATACATGTACTTAGAAGTTATTAGGTTAAAATCATCTTGCACCACCACTATGAAATGATGGAAGCGTATTAGTTTAGGTAGCGTACGGATCTCTGCAGCCCTCCCTTTCTTATGGGTATTTTGGGGTCCTGGGTTTCCCAGCTGTTCTAAGAATAGCCTCCCTCTAGTTTGGGACCACAGACTGATTCTGACCTTGGATTACCTCTCGAATCACCACCAACAGTTTTGTTTGTTTGTTTTTTCTTGAGTGACATTTACTTTCTACGCATCAAGTGGTCTATTGTTTGTGACCTGTGCAGTGTATACTTTGTGCTTCATTACTGTGTGGAATGAATCTGGGTCCTAGTCGGACATCATCTTTCTGTTCCAAGTCATACCAATCTACATCTACCACATTTTATCGAGGACTTAATACGTGTGTATTATCATGCCATTGTGACTGAACATTGTAACCTGACTTGTGTTTTAACATAAGGAGAACCCACTTGACTTCATACCTCACTTCCTGTCATTCCTTAAGTTGGTGGAACCCTACTGTAGTTCTACTTATTCCTATCGTGCAAAGCTGTGACTTAGACGCTGCACTTGATGATGTGCCTTTTCTGAAGGCAAGTATTCTAGTTTTCATTTGACTCGGATTGTGCGAACACTGCATCTCTTCATTGCACCACAGCTTGGCAGTGTAACATAATCAGCGCAACCTGTTCCCTGGGTGGCGCTCTTGTCGCTGCTAATTACGAGAGATACGCGTCTGGAAATGCCTCGCCCATCTCCTTGCCCTGCCAGAAGTATGGGTCCAGGGTCAGCTAACATGACACATCTTCCGATGTTAAATAGCGTGACACGCCGACCAGTCCAACATGCCTGAGGCTGGCAAGTGCTGAGTCAACACCCCCCCACCCCCACTCCCTTCCTTCCCGGTATCTGTTACAAGATCTGGCGACTTAGTGGGCACTTGCTTCAACGCAACGTCCGTCCTTACGATGGAATCTCCTCACTGTTCCCGTCCTATCGTAAGTCAGCCTACGGCCAGCTGCCAGTCCCCAGAAACACCGAAACCGGCTATTCACCACACACTAGACCATAGACAAAAAACTTTTCACAGCCCCAGTGTCAGTGTTTTGGGCAGGTGGAGGAAAGCCCTATCCTACCGTTATGTATGCATGCTACAAGACTTGGACAGTAGCTTCTCCGTAACATGGAAAGATGTTGACTTTAACGAGAAGGTCGTCACACGCCAGGACTTCAGCATTCGTACGCGTGCTGCTAGCATTCCAGATTCTCTGGCCAAGACCTTTGTACAGGTGTGGCGCAACGATGTCAAGTACATCACCGTTACCTTGTACTACAGGAAACAACGCATCAGGGGTGGCACTTGTCTGATTCAAGGAAACAGGGCTGACCAGTGGGTAGTGTCTGAGTTCCACGAGTTGTGCGCCCTTGTCCAATTGATTCAAGACAAGGACTTAGCCGAGGATCAGTTTCCGCCGCCGGTTTTCTGTCATCTCCCCATTGAGCCTGGCAGTGCCTCACACGGCGTTTTCTCGTCGTCCTCTAACGTCTCGGTTATTGAGTGTGACGGCGCTAACTCTGCTCCATCTGATGGCGTTGCTGATAACCCAGTTCTCAACAAACCGCCCATCCCCACTCCCGACCAACTTCCTGACCCGGCAACCGAACCTCCTGTCTCGGATGTTTCAATCTCTGCCACGGGAGTGCCGGACATAGGCAGTGACGTAAAGTATGCCGATGACTTGATGAGCGCAGCTGTAGTCAGTGAGGCGGATAATCACCTAACAGCCATGCCGGTGGTCCCCCTCCCTCCCGTTGCTTCAAGCGGCGGGCCCTGCGTCTCTGGGGTGGTTACATCACCTGCGGGCAGTGCCCTTATCATCCTGATGAGGACAACGGTTGTCCTGACTGCCAAATCCCGTCAGGGCAACCCTCTCACATTCCTAGTGAGCCGACGAATGTAGTATGTCACGGGAGAGTGGCTACAAATACCTCACCTGCAACACTGTTCAACCCTCCGCCACTGAAACAGCTTGCTGCTAACCCAGCTCTTCTCACTTCTCTTATCTACCGCCAGCAGCAGCAGCTTACCAGTGCGCACACAATGATCTCGGCTCTCCGACAGGAAATGGCCATATTAAAGACAGATCTTTCCTGTATCCTTACGAAAGTAGATCAGCTCGAGACTATGACCAGAGACAATGCCGTTAAAGCCTCAAATGAACTGAAAGTATCGGAACAGTGCTTTAATGGCGGGATGACAGGTGTGCGGGAGCAGCTTGGCAGTCTTGCTGACGCACACCACTCTCTGGCTGACAAGGTTGGCAGACTCACCTCAGCCAAGGACAGCCAAGGCTATCTCCTGCGTACCGTGCAGCAGCGCGTGAACGAACTATCTTTTCCGCCACTTGAAACCACTCTCATAGACTCACCACGGCCTGCTGACACCCAACAAAGTCCCCAGCAAAGTCCCCAAGTGCCAGCACCGGCTTCTGATGGAGGTCAGAACATTTCTGTTGTGGTGGGTCAACGCGGGGAAGACAATAAAACAACCGATCACCCGGACCGTCCACGCCAAACTGATGCAACGTCGCCGGGTGAAAATTTGTCCACTCGTCGCGTGAATCCCACCACACACACCCTCATCATTGGGGACTCCATTCTGAGTGGGATGAAAGGCAACAGAATGGCAACGTACCCTGGCGAGAGGGTGCAGATCATCTCGGTGTCTGGCCTCAAAACCAAGGACCTCACAACCTGGCTACATCAACAGGATGAAGCTACTGACATTGAGTCAGTCACGTTCCACATTGGTGTAAATGACTGCAAGTCTGGAGAAGTGACCAGTCTTTCATGGGACGAGATAATTGGCTCCTGCAGGCGCGTTTTTCCCAATGCGCGTCTACATGCTTCATCCATCATCCCCGCCAAAGGTAGACAGAACATTAACCGACCCATCGCTTCTTCTAACGCTAACCTGCATCACGTGTGCCAAAAGAGGGGCGTTGTGTTCATCGACAACAGGAGCACGTTTGTGGCTGAGAGTGGTGCTCCCCGTAAGGCCCTTTACCGGCAGGACAGCGGTGATTTCATTCACCTCAGCATACGAGGTACCATCAGACTCGCCACCAACATCAAACGTGGCGGTCAGCCTATGCATAATCGCTCTCCCTCTTACAACAACGATGGCGGCCCTAGTTGTGAAGCTGAGGAAAAGGATCTGTCCTGTAATGTAGTCTCTAGTGAACAACGTGCATCTGTCGGGCAATCATACTTGGGAAATGAATCTCATCACACATCCAGCACCAGCCACGGCTCTGATGATGGACAACTGCAGCAGCAACGACAGCAACAACAGCAGCAGCAGCAACAGCAACAGCAGCAGCAACAACAACAGCAACATCAACAACAACACCACCACCAGCAACAACAACAACTGCAGTGTCAACAGGAGCAACAACACCAGCTGCAACTACAACACCACCAGCTGCTACACCACCACCACCAGCATACGCAACATCATTCTTACAGCGAGCAGCAGCCGACCGGCGTGTCCTCAGCTGCCCCCATGTGGCCCCAGCCTTATGTGTTCAATGGATACCCACCTCATCAGGACACCCGTTCACCGCCTCTGGCCTACTACAACCAGTACCTCAACAGCACCCCGCAGCAATATCCTACACCTGCCACACCCACCTGCCCACCATGGATTACCTATGGGCAACAGTGGCCTTTGTTCCAGAATCCTGTTCGTGTTTGGTAGATGTGCATACAGTGGTTTAGCATCTCAGTTGTCAGTGATGTGTGTAGCTAAAATTACTATATCTGTGACGTATTATCGACCTTCATTTTGGTTGTTTGTGTCAACTATCAACTGATGTGGATTTACCGCAGTGTGTATACGTGATTCCAGTTTATGAAATATAATTATCTGGATACCTGTTCTGCGCTTCAAGTTTCGTTTTGGAATACTTTTATTGACGGTTTGTACCTAATTTCTATTGTGGAGGCACTGGCATTTCCTTCCAGTATCCTTCCAACTGACAGCGTTACTTTACTGTTGTTCTGGGTGCTCCAGTTGGTCATTGTGACACGTATTGTGTATCAATAGGCTTACACGTGACTTCAGTTAACGTCGTGCCGTCACGGAACTGCTTGTTATTCTGCTTCTTCGGCTTGCCCAGAACGGACAGTTTTCCGAGGTGTCTCAACTTAGGACTTAAATAAGCTGTGGGACCCTTTTTTAATCGTGAACACGGTGCAGTTACTGTCTGTGCACAGGAACGAACTACTACTTTGCACCGCATACATTACTTTATTAGTACTTCCGCCGAAGTGTTCTATCTGTGCCTATACCTTAAGGTAATCCCATTTCGTCCAGCGAAAACAATTGCTTCTTATTATAAACACTTTGTTAAACAAATTCATTTTGTTTCATCACTGACGCTTCTGTTTGTGCACTTCACTGATTTATAGTGCATCTTTACTCCGTCCAATCAAAACTAGTGAACTGACACTAGATTTCTCCACCTGCGAGTTTACATCTCAGTTATTGTCTTGGTTCATTCGTCAATACATTTTTTATTTACCTCTGAACAATCTATTCTTCCTGTACTTCAAAGTCATCAAAGATGAATCGTACGATAGGTGAACAAAAACTCCGCATCGGACATTTAAATGTCTATCACCTTGCCAATAAAATACCCGATATCTGTGTTTTTCTGAATGAGCCCGAGCCGTTTCATATCTTCGGTCTTTCTGAAACACGCCTCAATACACGCATAACTAATTTGTCAATCGACGTGCCTAATTTTTCCATCATCAGAGGAGATCCTAGTATGCCGGGCGAGACAGGGCTAGCTGTTTATATACACATTTCTCTGCTGGATTCAGTGCAGAGACGTACAGATTTAGAAACCAAAGAAGTTGAGTGCATTTGGCTCGAGCTGAAAACTTCCCATTCTCCCACATTACTGATTGGTTTCCTGTACCGCAACCCTGCTGCAACTCTCGAATGGTACGACCATTTTCTACGTATGTGTGACAAGGCCTGCTCGCGCAGTCCTGACGTTTTCCTCATGGGTGACTTCAATATCGATATGTTGAAGCCACACAGTGCGTGGGACTGTACTACTACACTACTGGGACTGAAACAACTTGTTAATAATCCTACTAGAATCACCCCAACATCGTCAACAGTCATAGACCATATATATATATACAAATAAGCCCGCGGTGGTCAACAATGTAACTGTACATAGTCTCAGCATCAGTGATCACTTCCCAGTTAGTTGCACATGGTCGGCAAACCTTCCGAAAGCCAACACACATACATTACATACAGATCCTTTAAACGATTCAACGAACATGACTTTCTTTCGGATCTCAGTGATGCAAATTTTTCCCACGTGTTCCAAGAGAACGAACCTGACCGCGCACTTGCGGTCTGGTACCAAATATTTTTAGAGATTTTAAACTTGCATGCACCGTTACGCCGTAAACGAGTTAAACATACTGCTGTTCCACCTTGGTTATCTCAAGAAATAATAGCCGCCATGAAAGTCAGGGATGAGCTGAAGAAACAAAAACGATTCAGTGAATTCAAACAGGAGCGAAACCGCGTCAGATCACTAGTCCGCCGAGCAAAGAAAGCTCTCGTTAATCGGCTTATCAAACAGGACAAAGACGCGTCCTCAGTATGGCGTGCCATGGCTGTTGTGACTGGGGGCGCTGACAAAAAAGGCCCTCCTATCCCTTCTTGTTTGACCGCAGACGACTTTAACAAACACTTTCTGTCTATTGCTGAATCCCTTGCCCCCTCACCAGCAAATACCGATCCCTTCACCTGTCCTGAAACACTTGTCCAGTTCCGTAAAGAAAGAACAGCAGGCTGTGATCCGTTCGTCATTCCCCCAATAGCGGTACATGAAGTCGGTAGGCTCATAAATTCAATGCCGAATAAAAAATCTGCAGGAACTGACGAGATCAGCCCCAAAATACTAAAACTATCTCTCCCATATATCATCGACTCTTTAACGTATATCTATAACCTTTGTATTCAACAAAACGTTTTCCCGACTGAATTAAAAAAAGCAAAGGTCGTACCTATCCCTAAAACAAAGGAACTGGCTGACATAAACAACTATCGTCCGATATCGTTACTTTCTGCCCTGTCAAAACCCCTGGAGCGGCATATCCATAAACATTTAACGGAATTCTTTGAGCAGCACTCTCTCTTCCATCCTCACCAGTCAGGTTTTCGGAGAAAGCACTTCTGTCACACAGCCCTAGCACGACTGTCGGATATATGGTTATCTGCCATGAATAATTCAGAACTAACTGGAACCCTGTTTGTTGATTTACGGAAAGCCTTTGACCTTGTCGACCACAACATTCTTCTCACTAAGCTTTCACTTTGTGTAAGTAACGCCTCATCAGCTGATCAAGGTTTAGTCCCTACGGCCAACAGCTCTCCGTTACATTGTCCTAAGAGTCTAATCCAAACGCCTCCCAAGGCGCCTGAGGCGTCCCACTTTTTCAGATCTTACCTTAGCGACCGACACCAGCAGGTCACCGTCAATGGGTCTTTTTCTTTAAACGGGTTAGTAACACGAGGAGTACCCCAAGGTTCCATCCTTGGAGCCCTCTTATTCTGCATATTCATCAACGACCTCCCGTTACACCTTAACCACGAACAAGTATCATGCGACTTATTCGCTGACGACGCTACCATTCACACCTCCAACAAAAACATCAACACAGTTAGCGGACGGTTGCAGCGGGGCTTGGATGAAGTGTCCAACTGGTGTGAACGCAACCTCATGGTACTTAATCCGTCCAAAACTGAGTGCATGATCATAACTACGAGACAAAAACATCAGCTCAACCCACTTGCACTCAATTTGTCTCTCCATAACCAGGCCATTGTTCAAGTCAATGAACACCGTTTACTGGGTGTAATCGTTGACAACCAGTTGAAATGGCAGGCCAACATTAATAAAGTCTGCAAAAAAGTATCGAGAAATTTATTCCTACTGTCAAGGCTGAGACATTTCATTGACACAGACACTCGAAAATTATTCTATTCAGCCCACATCAAGACTCATATTGACTACGCCTCTACCATATGGGATGAAAGCAGTGACGTACACCTAAAAAGACTCAACTCCCTACATCGACGAGCAGCAAAACTGATCCTACCTGACCCCTCCTTATCCACTGACCAGAAGCTCCGGAATCTAGAGATACTCCCTCTTTCAAAACAACTTCTTTTTAATAAAGGCGTTTTCATGTATAAAATCCTTAATGGTTTTCTTCCCCACTACCTCAGCCATCTCTTTACTACTTCAGACTCCCTTTACCCAAACTCCAGGTTACGCCTCATTATCCCACGTCCAAGGATAGATATATTTAAAACAAGCTTATCATTCTCGGGTGCCACTCTTTGGAACAGCTTGCCCACTCTCATTACAACAAGTAGTTCACTCTCATCGTTTAAAACGGATCTCATAAATTTTTTGGTATCCTAGATCATGAGCTGCTCATTGTCATTGCTATGGCTATGTCACTGCTTTTCACCTGCACATGCGTCACTACATTTTATTTAGCGCCAAGTACCCACATTCACCTTTCAGCAATATGAATAACGTTCTCTTATCTGTGCATGATAACTCATCGTCATTTTTGTCCACTTCTATAAAAATTATGACATTATTTCCGCTTACGACTATGTTCTGCATAGGTGCGTGCGAATAATTCATGCGTGATGTTGTTTGTGTATGGATGATGGTGTGTGTGTGTGTGTGTGTGTGTGTGTGTGTGTGCTGTTTTTACTTCTTCTTTTTTTTTTTTTTTTTTTTCTTCTTTTTTAATTTTTTAGTAGTATTAGCTCATGTAGTGTAGCAACGGCAAGTTTTAAAATTGGTATGAATATGCCTGTAACTTCTACCGTTGTAAAATAAAGGTTCTTGTTCTTGTTCTTGTTCTAGATACAGCAGCTGACGTGCGTTTTACAGACCGAGGCGAGCTAGAATAGTGAGGCGAGCGAGACGAGCGGACTACGAAACGGTCACAGCCGGAAGCTAGCTGTATCCACCCATTTCAAGATGGCGGAAGATTGTGTGCGACGCGCGTTGACATGTGTACCACACCGGTATCGACTCGATTACATTGTTATTCAAAGCTTAATTCGCAAGAAAGTCAACAATACAGACAAAAAGTAGAAAGAATAACTCATATATTTCTGCAGACGCCTCCATCTTGATTCCTTCACCACAAAATTGAAAAAAAAACTGCCATCATCGAGTCGCACCATGCGTACAGCCGCCATCTTGTCTAGCAAATGTAGCACCTCCTGCGAGGGTCTAACTTTCCTCGGCTAGGGGCTAAGTCGCCTTGACCTATAAAACGCCTAGCTGCTCTCCCGCTACGTAGGGGCTTGTTTTCCTCGCTCTATAAAACGCGCCACTGCTCTTTCTCTGCTGACTGTGCAATCCCTCCTCCCCCGCATCTTCCCCCTCCCATGCACCTCCCTCCTCCCACGCAGTCCTCTCTTCCCTACTAACTTTTAGGGTTGCCAGCTGATGGTGCAAGACCTGGTGCCAGCTTATTTAAGCCCTACGTTTTACACCCAAGTTGGGGATGCGACCAGGTGTCCCCCCGAAATGCTGCCCGAAATGCTGTCGAATTACTGCCCGACTGAAGTGCTGCCGAATCCTTGTCCGAAATGTTAGTGAATTGTTAGTGACAAGAAGAACTGTTGCCATCGTCACCGTATGTCCAGTACTGCTCTGAAGATCCTGCGAGAGGTACGAGGGTATCAAGAACGCAACTCTTTGGGTGTTAGAGCAGTTTAACATCACGGTGAAACGGACATGCATCTTCCCCGGTCATCTTAAGAAGTGTGGGCTACTCCAACCGACCTTGTATTGAACAATCCGTAACAGAACTGTCAGTGCCAGACGTGGGACTAGCTACAGAACTGTGTCCAGTGTGCCGTACAGAGGAAGCCTGGGCCTCGAACTGCAGCGAACCCAGTGAAGAACCTGTATCCCGACCCTGTGATCCGACAGCACGTGCCACGAGGAGTCACCGTCGGCCCAGACTTGCAACCTGCGTCGACACCTGTGATTCTGAGGGGCAGGTGCGCACGAAATACATCCATTCCGTGCATTCCGCATTCCGTGCCAGATCACAGCGCACACCTACACCGCCGACCGAGCGACCAAGGCTCCGCCAGAGGTCAGCGAGGACGGCTGAAACCCTTCATTTCTACAGACTGGCAAGTAGAACGACTGATAATAACCATTTCCTTTCCTATCTCTTTTTCCCCCGCGCGCAGAGATCTGTATTTAGAAAAGATGTGTATTTGTAGGATATTTGTGTTGTGTCCGCCAGTGTTAGACTAGGATTCTTCTGGTGTATAGTAAGGTTAGTGAGAAGGCTTGTTGTTTAGGGATTTGAAATAGTATTGTGATTTGTAGTTGTGTTTGGTGGTGAGACTGAATTAGGAAGATTAGTTAAGTTTAGACTGAGACGTTGCTGCATTGCAAAGGACTGACCCTCATTGCTCAAGGGTCCACGTTTGTATTGTGCCGTTGTTTATTTGTTAGAAATAATAACTCACAGACTGTACCTCTTTGTAGAGTCTTTTATATTGTCTGTCTTGTGTTGTACGTGCATGCGCATCATTCAGTCTTTGCTCTCACCTGTCTCCTGACAAAGACAAGTGTTAGACTAGGAAATTGGACCGCTCGGGGCAGACTAGCGTGCGCACGCACTAGGCTCGCAAGACATCAGAGTTACACAGATCATAGTACTGAAATTGTTGGGGGTGACGGCACAGAGAACCACTTAAACCGCTTCCCCGGCTAGATGTCTTTGAGCCCTCGTGTCATTGGGCCCCCGTGTCATTGGGCCCCCGTCTCTTTGGCTCCCGTCTCTTTGGGCCCCCATTTTTCAGTTACTATGTAGACGTAGAAACTTTTGTGACCCTGGCAGGTATGAAATGTGCAAGCTCCAGAAAAAAGTATTTCTGCAAAAAAAGTTTTTCCGCGAAAAAAGTAAAAGCAGTTTTTTTCGCGAAAAAGCACCCGTCAGTTTTTTCGCGAAAAAACAGGGCGGTGTTTTTATCACACAAAAAATGACGGCGTTTTTTCGCGAAAACCTAACTGAGTTGGCTAGTTTTTTGGTTTTTTTTCGCCAAAAAAACGGACACCAACTTCTGCAGAAAAAATGCGACTGGTTTTTTTTTTTTTTTGTTTTTGTTTTTTCGCGGAAAGATTGAAGCGGTTTTGTCGCGAAAAAAACGTATTTTTCGCGAAAATTTTTGTCTGTTGCGACTGAATTTTGTCTGCTTTCGCCAATCATAGAACTGACCCACGTTTGAACTTCAGGCACGAATAGTCCGAATAAGTCAGTAAAACTATTCTTAGAGCGGCATAGGCTAGATCCCCGATCGCGCACGAGTACCGGCGCCCAGACTGCCTTCTTGATCGTGCCTGAAGTTCAAACGCGGGTCAGTTCGACTCCTGCTATTTTCTTCCTGTTTTGCATTAATAATGGACCATGCACTCAAAATTCATCCTTCTGGAGCTTGCACATTTCATACCTGCCAGGTTCACAAAAGTTTCTTAGCTTGAAAAACGTCTACATGGTAACTGAAAATGGGGGCCCAAAGAGACGGGGGCCCAAAGAGACGGGGGCCCAGTGACACGGGGGCCCAATGACACGGGGGCCCAATGACATGGGGGCTCAAAGACATCATCCCGTTTTCTTACTAGTTGGGGGGCCCAATGACATGGGGGCCCAATGACACGGGGGCCCAATGACACGGGGGCTCAAAGACAAAACCCCCGCTTCCCCTCTTTTCCCCTCTCCCCTCATCCTCTCTCCCTTCTCTCTGTCTTTTTCCCCTAATGTGTGTGTGTGTGTGTGTGTTTTGTTTGTCTAGTTTAAGAATGTGTGTATATTCGTTCTCCGCCTTATGGTGAACATTTATTATGGATGGAGGAATTAATATCCAATGCCCCTAGTGGGTCCTGAATAAAATTCTTCTTCTTCTTCTTCTAATCCCCTTCTCCTCCCTTTTTATGTTGTTTCCATAGTAATGGAAAGTTCTGTACCCGTAAACACGCATACTTTGTGCACACCCCCAAAAGCCCATTTTTAAGGCTCATATAGTGAAAATGGCAAGATAAACGGTCATCCTTAACGGTGATGCGGACGGAGAAAAAAATCACGAAGACCACCACGGCATTAATGGCCTGTGCTCTACTGATTTCTGTAATAAAAAGTTAGGATCAAATTTGTTCTACCTTCCGCTATATAAAAAGCCTAATTATCCTAGCCTAAATGTCATCATTTTCATCCTTAGGCAAAAACAAAAAAAAAAGAAAGTTGTTTCTGGTAACCCGACCGACCCTATCCCCCCCCCCCTCACCCTAAAAATTTTTTATGGCTACTGGGGGGGGGGGGGGGGGGGAATACAAGCACGGCCAGTTTCATGAGCCTGTCGTCAGGGAAGTCGTGCGCCACCGCGGACCCAAGATTAGAACGAAATATGGTAAGATAGTGTGTTAAAATATTATTAAATACTGTTTCACAGAGCATCATTTCTTATTAATACCCTGTTTCTTTGTTCTTGTGTGTGTGTGTGTGGGGGGGGGGGGGTTAAAAAAAAAAAAAAACCTACCTACCTACGGTACCCTATTTATGTTGTTTCCATAGTAATGGAAACAACATCATAGGACGGGCTAACTTTTCCACGTTCATGGGCAAGCATCCGTGGTACAAACGCACGTCACTGCCGATCTCCCGCAGAGACGATTTTGCAAGTGTAACTCTGACAATGACGTAAGAAAACGTGCGTCATCGATGCTGACATGTACGGTCCGCCGAACGCGCTTCTCCTCCTCAGTGAGTGCCGTCTGTGCGTATGTGTGTGCGTGCGTGCGTCTGTGTGTGTGTGAATTGTGTCCAGGCCCGTTTCTTCGAAAATACTCAACCGAATGGCTTCAAATTTGGGGTATCCAAATATATCAAAATGTTACATTAGACGATTCAAGCGTGTGATGATTGCTTAAGTGATTTGGGAGTTATCGGCCTTTTGAGACAAGTTGGTTGTCTTTCGTGTACAGGCGTAATATTTATTTAAATCACTCACTTTTTTGGCAGTAGACAGCTTGAATACGGACTCTGAACAGAGTCACTACTAGAAAATGGTCGCTCTTATAGTTTTCATGTAAACCGAGCCTGAGTTGACATTGCATGTGAACCCAGTTCAGATGCCTATTTCTCCGAAAATACTGAACCGATCGATTTCAAATTTGGGGCTTCTATATGAATCAAGATTGTTGAATAGAAGGCCCGATCCAGGTACGATTGCACACATGATTTGGCGTTTAAAGGCGTAATATTTACCTAAACCACTCCATTTATTGGACATAGATAGCATGAATACGGACTCTCAACTAAGTGAATTTTGGAGGTTGTCACTTTTATACTTTTGGCGTAAGCCGTACCTGATGAAAGTGCTGGTGAACACACTTTAGATCTCAAAATCGCTCCTACTATACATAGATAATGAGCCTGGGGTGCCATAAAAAATATACAAAAAAATTTAAAAAATTCACTGCAGCCGTTATCGTCAGTTGACTCAAAAATTTGTACTCACAGCACATTTCCTCTACAAGGCACACGCCTCACAAACATCGAAGAAGAGACGCACGCGCACCGACGTAAAGTAAGTGCGTCATGTTTGATTGACGTGATGCTGTTTTTTCTTGGAGGTGTCTCGCCACTTTCTTTCCGAATTCCTCTGTTTGGAGACGTGGTGTATTTTACTTCTACTATGTCGCCATCTTCGTGCAATTGCAGAGAAGACACGGGATATAACAGAATACAACTCCAATACTTTATGAACAGAATATGCACGGAGAACAAATTCATGAAAGAAGAAGAACCCAGAACGCTGTGCAGGGCTGTTTACGTACTGAACAGGTCATATCCATCGCAGAAAAGGCACGCGCGCACTGACGCAAAAGGCAGTATCAGCGTCATTTTTCCGACGTCATGTTTGATTGACGTGATACTGGCATTTCTTGGGGATGTGTCGCCACTTTTTGGACGTTCTCTGTGTGTAGACGGGGAAAGCGGGAGTTTCATTGATGTAGTGTGCTTCGTTTTTCCCACTGACTCTCACTCAATAGCATAGTAGAGTGAGAGAACACCACATAGGTCTCAATGGAGCACAAACGCGGCTCGCGCGAGTCTGTGTGTGTGTGTGCGTGTGCGCGTGCGTGGGTGCGTGTGAGTGTGTGTGTGCGCGCGTGTGTATGTCTGACATAACACATAGTTAGAAAACGTTCGCCGCGCAGACTTGTCTGTTAAACATATTGGGTCGGTATTAATTCGATCTTTACACTGCGCACGCAGCAACAACACTTCAATTTTCATGGGCCTGCTTTCATTGCAAGAACTGTATCAAAGTTATTACGCCAAATGTATTTTGCGTCATCCCAGTGAGGAAAAACGTCATAGATTTCAAAGAATACAACTTGACGTCTCCGTCTCTCTTCCAAAAACAAGACTGGTGTGACAGCCCGGTCAGTTGTTTCCATTCAGAGAGAGAGAGAGAGAGTGTGTGTGTGTGTGTGTGTGTGTGTGTGTGTGTGTGTGTGTGTGTGTGTGGATACATGGCATTACAAAAGAACGACCGTGACGATAGCAGGTGATCAAATGGAAACAACATATTGGGCTGGTGGCCATCTTGTGTTTTTTTTTAGCCATGTTACCGGAAACAACAATATATATATATATATATATATATGGCCTTATCAACTACATCAATAAGATTACCTGTGCGAACATTGAAATCACCAAGAAAACAATTACATACATAGTCATTTTACACACCAAAGTTGGAAGAGCTTCTTCTTACTCTCCAAAAGCATCCCTATTCATTTTACTTTTAGCTCGAGCTTGCCACTTTTGAATTTGGTCAGTGTCGCTCGTATGCCGTGCTGTCGCCGTCAGCATGGCGCAACAAATGTTGACGGTAAGTTGTTTGTTTTTTTTTTGTTTTGTTTGTTTTTTTGTTTTTTTTTTTTTTGTTTGTTTTTTTTTTGTTTGTTTTTTTTTGTTTTGGGGGGGGGGGGGGGTGGGATTTGACGAGATGTGTGAGAAACGAAGAGCACGCGGGCACTCGGATTTGCCAAGCGCGTTTTATCGGCAACATCTTGAACTTGCAGTTTTACTTATGGTCCTGCAAGCTCGAGCTAAAATGTTTACGCAAGAAACAAAACTGCTCACGACCCGAGCATTAGAAGTCAAACACTCTACCATTCGGCCACCCCGGCTCCCCCTATCCCTACCGAAAAAAAGTGCTCACTTGGATATCATATTCCAAACTTACCTGCACATGCGACGACAAGGGAACCGTAACACCAAAGAAGTGTTTTTCGACTGAACTATTCAATGTTCGTAAATGTTTACCGCGATTTCAGTATGTCCGCAACGCATGTCTTGTCTAACATTAACAGTGTTTAGACCGGAATTGTACGCATTTCTGTACCCATGAACGCGCATACTTTGTGCACACCCTCAAAAGCCCAGCTGATCAGTTGAGTTGTTTCGCCTGGTGTTCTCCCAGGACAACGCGTAATTGTTGAAACATCAAGACTTATCCACATTCTTTGTAAATTTCGGACGTTTTCTTCACCGTTCGAGAATAGAATCCTCATTTCAAAGCTTGTTTCAAGCGAAAACCAGATGCGCGAACACAGAGGTTGTTGCGATTGATCTCTCTCTCTCTCACACACACACACACACACAGAGGAGATTTGTTAGTGTTCCTAAAATAGCTTCTAAAAAATCAAAAGATCCCACTCATGTATCGTCATCAGAGTATGAGAAGTAGCCCTCTAGAGATAGGTACTGGTTTCCAGCATGCAACAGAAATAGATTCAGAAATTCCTTTGTTCCTCTGCCAGTGGAGCGCAAGTAACCTAGACGTTCTGCAGAGTTGTGCCTTCCTGCATTTTACTTTTTCAATCGACGATACTATACTTCCCAAAACAATCCAAGGAACACTTTGAACTGCAGGTGAGTTTCATAAATAATCACGGGTTTCAACCTGTGCGTGTATTATGTCAAATCAGTGTAATAATGATGATGCATTAACAAAGATATTAATACGGTACAGCATTTGCCTGTACAATAACTTACCTGCTTCAGCCACGCAGCAACACAGAAACAGCAGCAAGATTTGGATGTCGGCCATCATGTCCACGTCTGTTCAAAATTTCTTCAATCAAGGAGTAGTGAACCTTTCTGCAAGGTTGTATTCCTACACGAATACTGTATAACCGCTTTCTCGGCCGTGAATCCTATTGCTACGGTGTAGAATGACGATTAGAAGAGGGCGTTCGTTAAGTGTCATTGTATATCATGACACAGGGAATCGGTGTACGTAGTGCTTAAGGCGTCCGCCTGTGGATCTCTGCACCAGGTTTGAATCCATTGTCGAAGAACTTGAATCGGTGAAATTCACCCACAGACCCTTCCACGCCTTCGTTAAACACACACGCGCTAAAGTATCATGTTTAAGATCCTGTTCCACTCTGAAAAGACCCTGGAATTAAAAACAAGAACATGCCGTGTATACAGGTGAAAAGTCGTTGAATGAATCGTTCTGCATGAATAGGGGTGGAGGTGCAACCCTAATTTTCCTTACGACAGCAATGCAGATTACAAAATATAAATATCACGGTTCAGATCAGACCACAAAAGAATAAAATGTGTAGGCAGCAGAGAGACAATTAAAATATACTCAATAAGCGGAGTTCGCTTTACACCCATCGCCAGCTGCTTTAGTGTCAAGGCCGAATCATGAGTTTACCAGATGCCATGCTGATTGTAGTTATTATGCAGGTTGAGATTCGTTGCTGCAGCAATTAGAGTCGTGCCCAAAGTTGCTTTACTGCAGAAAACAAACGAGGCGCTGGGTGGTGAGCGCGCCAACTGAATAGATTTTGATCTGTTTCTCTGCCAGCAACCCCTTCCGTATACGGAAAAGGTACCACGGGTCTATTATCACTCGTCATGCTGGGAATGTGTACGTTCATACAGATGTGATTTCAGTCTCCTCGTTTGCTGCCTTTTACAAATTCTTCTGAAAATGCTCACCTGTAGATCCCACGATGAAAGATAAGAACGGACGCACAAGCAAAACCGGTCGCCAATGTTTTCAGCAACAAAACACAATGTATACTATGAGCTATTTTATATATATACACTAACTGTGAGATAAAAGCTCTACGCCTATTGCTCTTCGAAAAACAGTGCAAGACTGAGGAGACTGCATGCCGTGATACATACACGCAACACCAAAATTACGTCATTTCCAATGACGACGAAAGACAAGTGCTGTAAAAGTTGCTTTTTTTTTTTTTTTTTTTTTCATGCAATGAATATTCATGACCCGAGGCGTGGGCTACCTACAGTCGGCAAAACACGCAGCATATTACCACTCTCTGCGGCACAGAGTCTTTCAGTGGAAAGTACCTCTGTGCACGGTGGGGAAATGGCGCTCACAGTCAAACACGCTTACGCCGAACTCGCCCGGGGAATGGAAAATCGTTTCGCTTATCAGAGTTTCTGCATATGTAATTGTCCGCAGGCAAAGATTTTGCCCAAACCAAAAGTGGTCGGATATTCAAGACTTCGTTTCAAATCGATTCATATAAAACACAAGTCTTCGCTTTTCTTAAAAAAAAATAAAAAAAATAAAAAAATCGCCATTTTTGAAAATGGCGCTGGCTGTAAGCAGTCACATTTTCACGACCCGCCGAAAAGGGACTGCACTCTGGAGTCTACCGTGGAGTCTCTTAGAGTTAGATCGCAATCCTGATCAATTGTCCTCCTTGTAGGGTTGTAGAGCCCAAAGTTCATGATGAAGGTGCAGTGTAGGATAACATAGGGTAGAGAAAATGAAATGCCTTTGTTTTATATTTTCATGTGTATGAACAGGTCTGGTGCTCTCAGTGTGTTGCGTACTGTACTCAGTCCACATGAATTTTGTTAATTAACCCTGTCAGCTTAGCACACTCTGACAATATTTCGACACTTTATGGCCTTCTGGGCTGTGGACCGGCGTCTCTTGTGGGATCAAATGCTAAGCTGAGCTGATCTTTTCAATGCTGTTGAACGGGTTCAACGAAAGATTCAGATCCGAATAAATTTCTCTCAGCAAATCACGTTTTCCACGAAATACCGCAAATACCCTCTTTGTTTTTAGTATCAGCACTCCACGCTGGCCCGATGAGAGTGCGAGTGTCTTGTCGAACTTACCTAGCTCTGCTCAATGCGGAAGACGTGACAAGTTTGCGATAGTCTTGCAAAATAATTACATGTCGAGAATATGGCTGGTGTGATTCCGCCTGATGCGTGACGCAATAAACGGGTCACTACTCACTACGCGTCACGCACACAAAGGGAGACAGTTTTTGCAAGTGGGAAATAACTAGTCTAGATTCTGCTAGTGTCTACAGTCAGACCGTGAAACGAAACATCGTATGCAGTTTTCAAGGTCTTTGGTAAGACTCGGAAAACTTGTCAACAGAACAGGTTACCACACGATACATAAATATTCCATCTCAAGCAAGAGTTTAGTCTTTCCTTCTTTTCTAAATCAACACAGGATAACATACATACCACTGCTGAAACACGATAGGGCATGCTGATCACAATCACAGAAGAGGGCGCGAAAGGGATTCCCTCGATACAAAAGAGCCCGGATGAAAGAACATAAATTATGATGATATAATATGATAGTATACGTCTGTACTGTCTGAGAAAACTGAGGTCTTTTGATGTCTGTCCTCAGCTTCTTCAAATGTTTTACTCATCAGTAGTTTGTAGTGTATTGTCTTTTGGCCTAACTTGCTGGGGTGGGAATCTGACAAAACAGGATAGTGGTAGGTTGGATAAACTGATCAAGAAAGAGGGTGGGGTGATTGGGAGGACACAAGACACACTTGGTACACTGTACGACCGACGAACGAAAAACAAACTGACTGACATCCTCAGTGACCAAACACATCCCCTCAGACACGACTTCGACAGCTTGACTATAGTACGTAGTGGTAGGTTTAGAGTACCAAGAGCAAGGACTACCAGATATTCAAGATCATTTCTGCCCATGGCTGTTAGAGCTGCCAACTCAAGCAGAACGCACACGAGAGAGAGAGAGGGGTGTGTGTGGGGATCGAGGAGAGAGAGAAGGAGCAGAGCGAGTGAATGTGCAGCGTGAATGCCGGAATGGGTTGTATCAATGAGTGTTGAATGTGACAGGAAATTTTATGAAAATAATAATAATAATAATACATAGCTTTTATAGAGCGCCGTTCTCCAACTTCAAGGACTCGCTGCGCGTTAAAGCACACACACACACACACACACACACACACACACACACACACACACACGCTATGTACATCCCCTCAGCATACATACAATTGGCAGTGCAACGAACTCATGATGCACACAGACAGACTTAACAGAGGTTTAGCTATCGAAGGCTTGGCAGAAGAGGTAGGTCTTCAGATGCGATTTCAACAGAGGCAGTGAGGTCTGAAGGCGGAGTTCGATTGGCAAGGAGTTCCAGACAGTCGGGGCAAAAAAGCTGAAAGAGCGCTCTCCGGCAGTTTTCATGTTACGCTTCTGAATTTTGAGAAGTTTTTCACTAGCGGAACGCAGGGTGCGCGACGGTTGATACTTACAGAGGAAGGCCGACAGGTAGGGAGGAAGAGAACCTTTGAAAAAACGGAATGCGAAAGTGGTGATTTTATACTGGAAGCGGAATTTAACAGGGAGCCAGTGGAGATGTTTCAGCAGAGGCGTAACGTGATCCCTCTTTCGTTTTCTCAAGACGAGACGCGCCGCGTTGTTCTGGATCATCTGCAAACGATAGTTCTGGTCTGCCGGTAAACCTGCAAAGATGGAGTTGCAGTAGTCCAACCGAGACGTCACGAACGCATTTACAAGCCTTGATGCTGCACTTTCAGAGAGGAACGGCCTAAGTGAGGAGATCCTGCGGAGCTCAAGAAAAGCCGCACGGCAGACGCTGCTGATCTGATCATGCATGGAAAGCGTGATAGTGTGTTCTATTCTTGATTTTAAGTAATTTTACTGGTCAAGACTGTCTGTTTTACTTATTTTCGTAGTCTATTTTATCAAAATGTTTATCAGTTGTGTGTCTTCTTAGTATGCGGGCCAGAACTGCAATTTCCCAAATCTGGGATCAATAATGTATTCTGTATTACCACAAATCCCCGGATGGGATAAAGGAAATCCCCCGGATGGAACGCTTTGTTTTTACCGAAAAACCACGGGACTGAAGGAGTACCTTGCAACAAAAAAATATTAATAAATAAATAAATAAATAACGGCACGCTTTTGTCCGTGAACATAGGTATTTTCTGAAAGCTGAGACACTGCTGAATCTGATGAGATGGTCGTTTTTGACGTAGTTTGACCTTTTTTGGGGGCGTGACAGTTGGGCTATTAGGCTCATTTTAAAACTTTAAAAAAAAATATCTGCACGATACCATTCGGTGCCCGGACTGATGTGGTTTATTTGAAGCTTCAGAAAGTGCAGAGTTCTTGCGACGTAGGGTGAAAAAGAGGCCAATGAAAGTGAAAGAACATAATTTTATGCCTGTTTTCCACTTTCGGCGACTTTGCCTGTGGGCACAATTGAAACACCATTCATCTGACAGTCCGCAGAAAAATGACGAGGCAGTCTGACAGTTACACCAAAAGGCAGACGACCCCTTAGCTCGCTTGTGAGAAAAGGTCAAGGTCTTTCAAATGGGTCTATTTGTAACGGTCCTATCACTGTCTTCTATCATGCTTAGTGTGGTGCCTCAAGTATCAATGGTTTCTGGGAAAATGCCAACGTTAAAGTTTTCAATGGACAACGCGTATAGGTTTGAACTTACGCGAAGGTCATGTACAAGAGATCTGTTAATAGGGTGGGTTTTCCACAGAGAGAGAGAGAGAGAGACTCGCTCACTTTGTTACACAATTGACTCATTAGTTTGGAGTGAGTTTTATGTCTCTGCCAAACCACTAGATCAGATACACAACCTTTTCTCCTAAACTGAAAATGACCAAGAGATACATCTTTCATCCTGCCCTTGCTAACTTACAGGGAAAAAAATAGAGTGGTACTGTCCATTTTCTTTATTCGAGTTTGATTTGTATTAGCTGCAATCAGTGTCTTCAATTGTGTCCATAAGAAAGTAGTCCTCATAGCCATCACCAAAGTCTGTAAAGCTTGACACTGATGCAGATGTCGGTCTGGCTGAATGGGAATGATCTTCAGTTAATTCTTCTTCGGAGGCCTCTTCTACACTACTAAATTCACCACTGATTGGATCTACGGAAGACGGCTCACTGATGGAGGCCATACTTCCTCTGTTGTGTGTTGTGTGTCTGTCTGAATAGGAATAATCCCCAGTTTCTCCTTGGGAGGGCTCTACACCACTTAATTCATTACTGACTGGGTCTACAGAAGACGGCCCACTGATGGAGGCCGCACGTTCTCTTTTGTGTGTTTCATCCTCGCCATCTCCTTCAGACGCGGCCGTTTGCTGGGAAGGTGGGTGGATGGTGTCATCCCTGTATGGCGCAGAAGGCTCTACAGTGACCTGTTCGTCCTCCTGTTCTTCCTCCTCCCCCTCCTCATCATCCTCATCGTCGTCTGGTGAGTGGGTTGGGACTGAAATATGAAAGCGCCTCATGCTATCCCGTATTAGGAAAACGATTCTGTAAAAATTTTCACTCTACTCCTACCATGAAAGTTATACAGGGACCTACTCTCTGGCCCATATGATTGTTGGCCGATAAGGGTCGCTTTTTTTAAAAAAAAACATAATTGTTTGATTTTTGTGTT
Source organism: Batillaria attramentaria (assembly GCA_018292915.2). NCBI lineage: Eukaryota > Metazoa > Mollusca > Gastropoda > Batillariidae > Batillaria > Batillaria attramentaria. The sequence continues at coordinate 1,030,058 of JACVVK020000057.1, forward strand.
GGTTTATTTTGCACGTTACAGATACTCATGTTTGCTGCAGCAAGAAGTGTATTTAGACGGATTATTTCCTGATTCGGTGTTTTCAAGAGGAACTACGAGGTGTTGGAAAAAACAAAATGTACGTCAAAGTTATGCATAAATGGAAAACAAAATTGGCACTACCAGTACCATGTCTGTTTCATCTCTAGGTAGCCATCATACAGTATTCAATCCGCTGAAAATACAGCATATCACGGAACCAAATACCAAACTGCACGCGCCGAATTCGCGTCTCGTCTCATCTCTGCCACCGCTGGTGATTATTTCGCGCAACTAGGTCGATCTGCAAATATCCGTGCACAGCGGGTTGGACTCGTAAGCAGCCAAAGTGTCTCCTCGCACGAGACACACAAAGCAACCAGGTGCTTTCACGGGTGTCGCCGAAGCACTATGCCAACAATTGATCACATCCGCTTTGACCGCAAAGTAGTTCCCTGGAAGCGAGAACCCAGTTTGACTATCGTCCGTTTAGTTGGACACCGCTAGCACGTTGTTAACAGATTTCATCGCACCTTAGAAATTCGTAATCGCAAAATACACGGAAAAGGACAGCGGGAGATAAATGGCGCCTTTTCGTCAATTTCCCTAACAGTGGTTGAGACTAGATAGTGGTGGCGTCACTGTGGAAGCGAGCTGTTTGAGCCGAGCTCACACATTGGATGACGGACCTGTACACGCGTGTGTGTGTGTGTGTGTGTGTGTGTGTGTGTGTGTGTGTGGTTTTCCGCTATTTACTATTCCACTAAGATAAGACAAGACAGGTTTGCACCCCTGTCAGAGATGACGCGAGAAGCATTTGGATTTCTGATGTCCGCTTTCAAATCAAAGAAATGCTGGAACGGACGCGGCACAACAACTTTCCCAATGAGGTGCCTCCGATTACGTCATACGCCAAACTCGTATTAGGAGCTCGCTGATTTCGTTAAAACTCGCAACAAACTCGTGTGGTGTATTTTCCGTAATCGGGGACACCTCATTGGGAAATCTGTTTATCCATTATTACACACTCAGTCAAACGTAATACCAATACGGGAACTTAGACAGGAAACCTTCAGATGATGCTGCCACAATGGAGAGGAACCGGTTCCTTAGTTGTCTCAGGTAATCTGTAACAAAGTCGTCTACCACGTACTTTATCCACCCTTCGGAGCACTCTTCCAAACAACATGGCATGTAGATTCGTCCCCTAGTGTATGACCTCACAAACATCATGTTTTGGCGAGGTCGTAATGCAGTCTCCATTGTAAGGTCGCCACAGGGTCTATGTATGAACTGACAATGATAAAAGTCACGTGTCACTGGGAGACCGTAATATGGAGTTTTTAGTGAGGTCGTCCCAATCCAAAAAAAAAAAAAAAAGTACGGTGTGTTGGCGAGGTCGTAAAACAGAGTTTAAATTGTGAGGTCGTTCCGTGGTTTAGACCTCACAATGAAAGAAAGTCACGTGTCACGGCGAGGTCCAAAACAGAGTTTTCATTGTAAGGTCGTCTCAGGGTCATGTTTCACGTTTTATGGCGAGGTCGTGATGCAGAATTTTCATTGTAAGGTCGTCCCATGGTCTACGACCTCACAATGCAACAACAACAACAACACACACAAAAAACCCCTACGTGTTTTAGAGTGAGGTCGTGATACAAAGTTTCAATTGTGAGGTCGTCAAAAAAAAAAAGGTCGTGTTCCAGGCGAGGACGTAATGATACAGAGATTTCATTGTGAGGTCATTTGGCGCACAGGGTGCACGTACACCTGGATACAAATGGGCCTATCCTATCCCTGCCTCGACCAAATAGTTGGTTGGTAAAGTATCCGGGCTCTCCTGTCATCAATATCAGAACACGACTGATTATCCAAATAGAATGTTCCTGTCTCTAGGTATAGCGATAGGCTAGGACAGGTACATTTCTGTCCAGGTACACGGTCACCCTTAACTACATGGCGACGCGGTGGCAGAGTGGTTTCGATGCGGCGTGGTGCGGTAAGCGGCACAGCTTTGGGTATTTCCATATTTAACGGTGGGGCATGACGCATCGGGTCTATTTCACGGTGTATCCAACATCAAAGTTTCAAGATATTTTACCATTAGCACATGAAAAAGAGTGTATAACAATGCAGTGTTTTAGGAAAAATATCAAAAGCGCGCTCGGGAAAAAAAAGGGGGGGGGGGGGAACACATTTCTTGAGTGAGTGAGTGTTACGTCCTTTTCCACCACGTAAGGGTGATATGACGCGGCAACGAGAAAAAGGCCAGTACTAATATGTGGTCCCAGCAGGGATTCGAACGCACGACCCGAGCACTGGGAGTCCAACGCTCTACCATTCGGCAATCCCGGCTCCCCGACACATTTCTTAAAGACCAGGTGTGTGTGTTTCACAACTGCTGCTGGATGAGCTGCACAAGTACTCTACTTACTGAACCGTGTCGACTATGATTGTTCTTAGTCTTTACCGTGCGTAAAAGTATAGGCACGCGCAATGAGTCACTTCATGAGACTTTGCGCTACAAGCGTACGATAAACATTATCATTACTAAAACCACGCCCCTTTCCTTTTACGGAGGGCGCGCGGCATCCATTCCAGGCGCTGTTGATTCTAATCAAATCGTGTCGCGTTCCTGCCGTGTGTGGCGCCGCCTTCACACCGGGCATATGGATTCAGTCGTTCTTTGTTGTCTCTGTTTGGTTTTGATTTACGGGGAGCCGGGGTGGTCGAATGGTAGAGCGTTGGACTTCTAATGCTCGCGTCGTGAGTTCGATCCCGGCTGGGGCCAAATATTTGTACTGGCTTTTTCATCGTTGCCCCGTCTTTGATATCACCCTATGTGGTGGAAAAGGACGTTAAACCCCCAAACACCCACCCACCCTTGGTTTTGATTTACAAATTTACCGCCGCCTCCATCGCACCGCTATGCAGACACGCAGTTTAATATACTGCAATCTATCAAATGTTGTTACCCAGATGGGCTTGTCTCCGACGAGTTTCGCGGTATTCAAACAAGGAGGAACGGCCCCGTCCTACAAAGTTGTTTCTTCAAACTTTATTTTGTCTTTGTTGTTATTGTTGCCGGTTCTCCCCTCTCCAAGTTCTACCAATGACACTAGATCCTCTACGACCTCGACCGATTAGCCACGTGACTGGGGGTGGGGCCGGGTGGGGGAAGAAGGGGGGGGGGGTAGAGAGAGAGGCAGAGAGAGAGGGTGGGTAGGTGGGTGAGTGGGTGTTTAGGAGTTTAACGCCCTTTTCCCCCACATAAGGGTGATATCAAAGACGGGGCAACGAGAAAAAGGCCAGCACAAATATTTGGCCCCAGCGGCCAGGATTCGAACTCTCGGCCCAAGCATTGAAAGTCCAACGCTCTACCATTCGGCCACCCTGGCTCCCCAGAGAGAGAGAGAGAGAGAGAGAGACGTCAGTTCCGTGATCTAAACATTTGACGTCAGCCTCAGGCAGGTCGTCATACAGAGAGAGAGAGAGATGACGTCAATTCCGTGAAGTAAACTTTCGACGTCCCAAAATAGGTTCAGAAATTCCTTTGTTTCTCTGCCAGTGGAGCGCAAGTAACTTAGACGTTCTGCAGAGTTGTGCCTTCCAGCAGTTTACTTTTTCAATCGACGATACTATACTATACTATACTATACTATACTATACTATACTATACGTCCGAAAACAATTCAAGGAACACTTTGAACTTCAGGTGAGTTTCAGAAATAATCACGGGTTTCAATCTGTGCGTGTATTATGTCAAATCAGTGTAATAATGATGATGCATTAACAAAGATGTTAATACAGTACAGCATTTGCCTGTACAATGACTTACCTGCTTCAGTCACGCAGCAACATAGAGACAGCAGCAAGATTTGGATGCCGGCCATCATGTCCACGTCTGTTCAAAATTTCTTCAATCAAGGAGTAGTGAACCTTTCTGCAAGGTTGTATTCCTACACAAATACTGTATCACTGCTTTATCGGTCGTGAATCCTATTGCTACAGTTTAGAATGACCATTAGAAGAGTGTGTTCACTAAATATTGTATACTTATATCATGACGTATTCCGCGTACGTAGTGGTTAAGGTGTCCACCTGCGGATCCCTGCACCAGGTTCGAATCCATTGTCGAAGAGGAATTTGAATCGTTGAAATTCACCCACAGACGACTGTCTGGCCTTCGTTAAACACACGCACGCTAAAGTATCAAGTTTAAGATCCTGCTCCACTCTGAAAAGACCCTGGAATTAAAATAAGAGCATGCCGTGTATACAGATGAAAAAAAAAGTCGTGTTCCGCATGAAGGGGGGGGGGGGGGGGGGGGGGGGCTAATTTCCCTTACGACAGCAATGCAGAATTCAAAATAATTATAAGTATCACGGTTCAGGTCAGATCACAAAAGAATAAAATGTGTAGGCAGCAGAGAGACAAATAAAATATACAGTCGCACTCGCCTAAGCGAAACACGCTTAAGCAAAAAACTCGGATAACAAAAACCAAAACCAATTCCCCGCCAGACCCCCCTCTTTGTAAGACTATTTCTAATTCGGATAAGCCAAACTCTGTCAAAAAATAGCTAACTCAAACACGGATATCCCAAACGTGATTTTGACAGATAAGCCGAACTCTAAACACTGTCGGAGAGACTTTTTTTTTAAATTTTTGCTTGAAAAACACGTCGGGAAGATAACTTATGAACATATTTCGTCACGGCTATAATTATCCTACAGAAACGAACACGTCATCTGTTTTTCAGTATGCGGGAAACTGATGACGCGTGCCACATGTTTTGCAGGCGCCATTGTTTGGACAGAACGAACGGTAGATCTAAGTTTGCGTGCGTGAATTAGGTGGTGGGTTCAGGGTTAGAGATGGGATGACCGAGGGAGGGGCACAGGGAAGGGGCAGGTCGAAAGGTAACCTTGGGAGATTTGCGATGGGCGTGGTTTATCTGCTAGTCGAAAGGATGTGAGCTCGGGCTTAGATTTGTGCGTGCACGATTGTTTCTTTTGGCGTGTGTAGGGGAGGAAGTGTGTAACATGCAGTCTCCCTGTGTGTGTGTGTGTGTGTGTGTGTGTGTGTGTGTGTGTGTGTGTGTGAATGCTTGTGTGTGTGTGTGTGTGTGTGTGTGTGTGTGTGTGTGAATGCTTGTGTGTGTGTGTGTGTGTGTGTGTGTGTGTGTGTGTGTGTGTGTGAGGGGGAGGCGGGGGGGGGATGGAGCGTGCATTGGCTTGTGCGTATAGAACCGCGCACATTAATTTTGTGTGTGTGTGTGTGTGTGTGTGTGTGTGTGTGTGTGTGTGTGTGTGTGTGTGTGAGGGTGGGGGAGGGGTGGAGGTGAGGGGGTGGGGTGGTCGAGTGCAGGAACGGAGTGGAGCGTACATTGATTTGTGCATACAGTAATGCGACCGCATTTGTGTGTGTGTGTGTGTGTGTGTGTGTGTGTGTGTGTGTGTTTTCACCATTTAGTTTTATAGTTTGTTTTTTTAAATAAAGCCCCACTGAAGAAAGCACTTATAACTTGTCACTGTTTTAATCTTATTCATTTAAACACACACACAGAGAGAGAGAGAGAGAGAGAGAGAGAGAGAGAGAGAGAGAGAGACTGAGAAAGTTTTGTCTGTGTTACTAGTCTCAGGAATCAATAAGCTCGACCCGTGTCTCTCTCAGACCGTTGCCATTATACACATTTGCATATACATATAGTATACATTTGCCCATAGAAAAGCAGCATACACGTCTACAAACTTTCGCAAAATTATCCATTCGATGTTTCAGTTGCAAAGGGAAGCAAAGATATTCTCTTTAAAAAAAAAAAAACATTTTACAAACATTCCAAGTGATTTTACAACTTGTCCTCAAAAAAAAAACTCGGTTAAGCCGAACTGCAGGGTGATTTCTCGGGAAAGGTTTGGCTTATCCGAACTCGGATATGCAGAAACTCGGATAAGCGAAACGATTTTCCATTCCCCGGGCGAGTTCGGCTTAAGCGTGTTTGACTGTACTCAATAAGCGGACATCGCTTTACACCTATCGCCAGGTGCTTTAGTGTCAAGGCCGAATCATGAGTTCACAAGATGCCATGCTGGTTGTAGTTATTATGCATGTATCCTGTCACGACCGTGTGTGCTGCAATGTATGGGTGTAAGAGGTGCGTGCTCTTTCTTTACTCTCACTCACACGCAGTCGCACAACAGAAACTGATACCGAGACGTGCGGGGATTCACACCACCACAATATTATTGACAAGACGAACAGTCATTGCATAACACGTCACAGTACAGCTACAATACCAATCAAGAACAGGCAAGGTAATCAATCAAGGCAATAAATACTATGCCTAAATACGAATGATATAAATAATTGTATCTAAGAGCGCTCAGAGCATTTTAACGTGCACGGGATGGTACCTCCAACGATGGTCAAGCGCGCAGACGTGCAGACGTGCAGATGTGCAGTTTTAGAAGCCGCAGACAATACCACAGGCGGCGGAAAATAGAACTGGCTCGGCAGCTCTACAATAGCATCACAACAGCTGATGCTCTCGCGGACCAGCACCCACGCTGAATCCCGGATACGGGCAGTCAGGCTCCCTCCCCTTCAGTCGTCGCAGGGCCATGAAATCCTCCACGGGACAAGGGACTACAGGGCAGCCTCTGGCTCCCGAAAACAGCCACTCGGGCTAGAACCCCTGTGCAACAATACACTATTGTAAGTCCTTGGGCTCAACTAGCACATACTGCCTATCTATGGGATAATATTAACCCATGGCACAAACCAGCGAACGCTCCTATGTTACGAACGCTAAAGGAAACTGCACATACTAAATGCTAAAGATAGAAGCCTACAGCTGTCACATCTGACAAGTCAGTAGAATATACAAACAGGTCAGTGTTAAACTCACTGGTAAAACGGCTAATAACCGAACATACTTAGCCGACATAACACTTCGGCCACAATAGTCAAGTTTCATACTAACTTCCTGACCGTTGGTAATATCTACACAAGAGAAAATAGCTGACCTGAAACATAATACGGGAAATAACAGATAGGAACTATTTACCTCCATATGCAAGATGCGAGGGGTTATGACGGTAGACCGTAAAGACAGCGGACGAGAAGTGCCAGACTCTTGAACGGACGTGTCGGTACTACCGGGCCAAATGCGAATAGCAAGTGAATAGCAATGGTTTTTATACTGTTAGGGCGAATAGGGTGAGTATCGCACAGGATACACCTGCATCACGTGTAAAACGGGTTACCTGTATCGACTTTAACAAGGGAAACGGACAGGTCAGCATATTATACGCAAATGTCCCGTGTAAAACCTTCACTAAGGGATACATGCGTGGCCCGTGCAGAAAACAAGGCACGTGTGCCACACAAAACATAGCTACGATGCATACGGAAATCATACCAACCCGTCATACGGAAATCATAACAGCACATGATTTACCCTAAGTCACGCATCCGTGACATATCCAAAAGTTAAGAGAAACACAGTGACGGCTGAGATTCGTTGCTGCAGCAAATAGAGTTGTGCCGAACGTCGCTTTGCTGCAGAAAACAAACGCGTACGCGTAGCTGGGCTGTGAGCGAGCCAACTGAATAGATTTTGATCTGTTTCTCTGCCAGCAATCCCTTCCGTACACGGAAAAGGTACCACGGGTCTATTATTACTCGTGAATCTGCAGGGCCGTAGTACCCGGGTCCGGTGGTCCGGCGAGCGCCGGACCAATAATTCCGTAAAAGAGAGAGAGAGAGAGGGGGGAGTTTGGCGAAGAACATATTTCGAATATACGGCCTTTTGAGACGACCTCATATTTTTTTTTATTTTTATTATTGACATGTTGCGCGACCATACTTTTTGTTCCTTCCATTTTGTATGCTGCTTCTATTATGTTGGCTCATTTTTTATGTTGTTTCCATAGTAATGGAAACAACATAATAGGACGGGCTAAAATTTCCACGTTCATGGGCAAGCATCTGTGGTACAAACGCACGTCACTGCCGATCTCCCGCAGAGACGATTTTGCAAGTGTAACTCTGACAATGACGTAAGAAAACTTGCGTCATCGATGCTGACGCGTATGATGTTCCGAACGCAGTTCTCCTCCTCCTGAGTGCCGTCTGTGTGGATGTGCGTGTGTGTGTGAATTGTGTCCGGGCCCGTTTCTTCGAAAATACTTAACCGAATGGCTTCAAATTTGGGGTATCCAAATTTATCAAAATGTTACATTAGACGATTCAAGCGTGTGATGATTGCTTGAGTGATTTGGGAGTTATCGCCCTTTTGAGACAAGTTGGTTGTCTTTCGTGTACAGGCGTAATATTTATTTAAATCACTCAATTTTTTGGCAGTAGATAGCTTGAATACGGACTCTGAATTGATTCACTACTAGAAAATGGTCGCTCTTATAGTTTTCATGTAAACCGAGCCTGAGTTGACATTGCATGTGAACCCAGTTCAGATGCCTATTTCTCCGAAAATACTGAACCGATCGATTTCAAATTTGGGGTTTCTAAATGAATCAAGATTGTTGAACAGAAGGCCCGATCCAGGTACGATTGCACACATGATTTGCGAGTTATCGCCCTTTTCAAAAAAAGTGGCTTTCTGGCGTTTAAAGGCGTAATATTTACCTAAACCACTCCATTTTTGGGACATAGATAGCATGAATACTGACTCTCAACTGAGTGAATTTTGGAGGTTGTCGCTTTTGTACTTTTGGCGTAAACCGTACCTGATGAAAGTGCTGGTGAACACACTTTAGATCTCAAAATCGCTCCTACTATACATAGATAATGAGCCTGGGGTGCCATAAAAAATATACAAAAAAAATAGAAAAATTCACTGCAGCCGTTGTCGTCAGTTGACTCGAAAATTTGTACTCGAAGCACATTTCCTTTACACAAGCCACACGCCTCACAAACATCGCAGAAAAGGCACACGCGCACTGACGCAAAACTGTATCAGCGTCAGTTTGCCGACCTCATGTTTGATTGACGTGGGGGTGTGTCGTCACTTTTCGGAAGTTCTCTATTTGTAGACGGGGAAAGCGGGAGATTCATTGATGTAGTGAGCTTTGTTTTTCCCACTGACTCTCACTCAATAGCATAGTAGAGTGAGAGAACACCACATAGGTCTCAATGGAGCACATGCACAAACGCGGCTCGCGCAAGTCTGCGTGCGTGCGTGCGTGCGTGCGTGCGTGCGCGCGCGCGTATGTCTGTGTGTGTCTGTGTGCGCGCGCGCGCAGCAGACATAACACATAGTGAAAAAACGTTCGCCGCGCAGACTTGTCTGTTAAACACAATGAGCCGGTATAAATTCGATCTTTACACTGCGCAGCAGCAACACTTCAATTTTCATGGGGCTGCTTTCATTGCAAGAATTGTATCCGAGTCAAAGTTATTACGTCAAATGTATTATGCGTCATCCCAATGAGGAAAACGTCATAGATTTCAAAGAAAACAACTTGACGTCTCTCTTCCAAAACCAAGATTGGTCTGACAAGCCCGGTCAGTTGTTTCCATTGAGAGAGAGAGAGAGAGAGAGAGAGAGAGAGAGTGTGTGTGTGTGTGTGTGTGTGTGTGTGTGTGTGTGTGTGTCCTCCCGTATACATGGCATTACAAAAGAACGACCGTGACGACAGCAGGTGATTAAATGGAAACAACATATTGGGCTGGTCAGTGGCCATCTTGTTGTTTTTCCTACAAGTGTCTTTGCAATGAATGATTGTCATTTGGGGCAGGAGTTGGGAATGGGAGGGCGTGTGGGTTGCCGCCGGACCAATCCTGAGGAGCCTGCTACGGCCCTGATCTGGGAATGTGTACTGTCATGCAGATGTGATTTCAGTCTCCTTGTGTGCTGCCTTTTACAAATTCTTCTGAAATTGCTCACCTGTAGATCCCACGATGAAAGATAAGAACGGATGCACAAGCAAAACCAGGGTTATTGTCGCCAAGGTTTTCAGCAACAAAACACAATGTATACTATGAGCTAATTTCTATATATACATTAACTGTGAGATAAAAGCTCTATTGCTCTTCGAAAAACAGTGCAAGGCTGAGGAAACCGGATGCCGTGATACATACAGGCAACACCAAAATTACGATGACGACCAAAGACAAATGTTGTAACAGTTGTTTTTTTTTAATTTCATGCAATGAATATTCATGACCCGAGGCGTGGGCTACCTACACTACAGTCGGCAAAACACGCATCATAAATATTACAAGACGTTGGGTAGTACTTTTGATCTCCGTGTGAAAAGAGGCACCGAAAGGCTGAGGAGACCGGATGCCGTGATACACACAGGCAACACCAAAATTACGTCATTTCCAATGACGACCAAAGACAAATGTTGTAACAGTTGTTGTTGTTTTGTTTGTTTTTTTTTCATGCAATGAATATTCATGACCCGAGGCGTGGGCTATCTACACTACAGTCGGCAAAACACACATCATATTACAAGACGTTGGGTAGTACTTTTGATCTCCGTGTGAAAAGAGGCACCGAAAGCGTTCTTTCTTTCTTTACGTCGGCATAATTAACGTCGAGGCGAATTCTAAGCTAAATGGCTCAAGAAAAGAACACGACCGAGGAAGAAATCAATCTAGCATGTGGCAAGAGATCTATAGCGGAGTTTCTTAGCTCCACGTTTATACTAAAATTGTGCACTTCGTGCTACAAGCACGATATTTGCAGGATTTGCTCATCAACATGATATATTAGATTTCTGATACAGGGCCATCTCAAATATTGACTGGTTTTGGAGAAAAAATTAATTAAAATAATTGTCTGCAGCAGACGAATTTGGAGATCAGTGCATCAGCAGTAAATGTAGAGGCGCCCCATAAATATCCACTAAATATTCCATCTATTTAACAGAAATACAGAACAAGCCCACAGAGTGACAGGATAATTTGAACACACCTCTTTATATGTGTCGTCTGTTTAAATGAAACGTTTGAAAATACGCGCGGTCCGCACTTGATGAAATTCAAAATGGTGGCGCTCATTATTTTGCAAACATTGTGGAAAAGAGGAGATTGCGATCGTCAAATGCGCTCGCCCGCTCGCTTTCGCTACCAAATTTACCGTCGGGCGAGTGAAAGCTCCGGTAGCGGTAGCCCGAATGGCGAGCAGGAATTCTGAGATGAATCAGAACCTAGCAGCCACCCCTCTGTGTGTGTGTGTGTGTGTGTGTGTGTGTGTAATGACTCTTTCATACAGACTACTGTACCAAAACCTATATTTGCGATTCGGACTTCCAGATTTTTTTTCGGGCTACCAGTTTTGTTCAGGGCGGTAGCCCGAATGGCTACCATGGTCCTGACACATTTGACGATCGCTGATACACGTCTGATGTATCATAGGTCTATTTTGATTATGAAAGCTGACTTTTTGTAATGTTTACTCCAGCAAAGATACGTGAACGATGCGTCAGTCGTGCATGTATGCACGTGTGTGTTATCATTACGCGCGATAGAAAGAAGGTAAATCTAGAAAAAGGGAAGAGGACAGGCCAAAAGAAAGGATTTTGAATTTTCCACTTGAAATGCTTGGAAAAGAAACGTGTGAGTTACGATTTCTGATTGGGAAGAGGAGGGGAAGTGAAAAGCAGCAACAGGCGCCTGGATCTAATCATTCATAGAATTCAGTGATGATTGTGGGCTCTTCATGCACCCTATGCGTGACGTGTTCCCCCCCCCCCCCTCCCATTTCACAAAGATTAGAACTGTTTGCAGTTCCCGGTTCATGCTCGAGGTCGAGCGGACACGACCTCGGAGCAGAGCCCTTTTTGTCGGTTTTTCGCCGGTTTACACAGACTGGACTCCCCCGAAGCCAGTGATTTGGTTTCTGTCGTCTATCGGATTATTGTGGTGGTGTTGGAAGGTTGGTGAAATTACTTCAGTGCCCTGTTTTTGAGGATTTTGTATGTATGTACTTATGTATGTAAAAGAAAGAAGGAAAAAATGTTCATGAACTAACTACTGTTGGGGGAAAAAAAGGAGCCAATGAAGAGAGGATGCTCGACAAAACAAAAAAATAAAACAAAGCAAAACAAAACAAAAGTCTGATGCATCCTGCATGCAACTGAGGCTCAAAAAAAAAGAAAAAGAAAAAAAGAAAAGAAAAATAACCTGTTTGCAGTGGAAGGGACAGCATTTGTGAGTACTTCATTGGCATTTGCGGATTTTTGTTGCTGATTTAGACTGTAAGCTTACTCCTTCCCATTATAGTTTTGGTAGTTGAAAGATTTTCACGACATTCCAGCACCGGACCTTCCTGATCCATCTGACTGGGGCTGGCAGTTTGCTGTCAGAAAATGGCAGCCATTCTGGACAGTGCTTCCTGGGGCATCTCACACATGTCAGGAGCTGCTGAAGTGCGGCTGCAAGAAGGGTTGCAAGAGCAGATGATGCAAATGCTACAAGGCTGGGCTGAAGTGCACTGCTCTCTGCATGTGTGACTGTGCCTTGACTGTTATATGTGTGAAATTTCAGCAACTATGTTCAGCTCAGCTCGGTTCAGTTCTGTTTAAAATAGCGAAAATCGCATCTCTGTCGTCTCCACAGACGTAAAGAGATGGACGCACCGCCGCACGCTGTCACCGCTGCTTGCGAGTGTCGCTATCGCGGCCATCTTACTAAGGACGCCTCGTTCGAAATACAAAGTTCTTTAGAAAGACGTCATCAGAAATGTGACGTAAGATAAAGCGGACCAATGCTATGCGTGCTATGTAAACAGCTGATAGCGTCTGGCCAATGCTATGCGCGCTATGTAAACAGCTGGCACTTCCAGGTACTAGCAACATGGCGCGCGGCGGCGTCACTTTTCCGGCACCGCGGTGCGTCCATCTCTATACGTCCGTGGTCGTCTCCTACCACCCCTTTGTGCACCGGACAATACTGAATATTCAAAGGAGTCTCCGCAGGCTGTCCTGTGACGCATACCAGTTTAGACTACCAACGCCAGCTTCTCAAGTTACTTTTTATGTTGTTTCCATAGTAATGGAAACAACATCATAGGACGGGCTAAATTTTCCACGTTCATAGGCAAGCATCTGTGGTACAAACGCACGTCACTGCCGATCTCCCGCAGAAACGATTTTGCAAGTGTAACTCTGACAATGACGTAAGAAGACGTGCGTCATCGATGCTGACATGTACGGTGCGCCGAACGCGCTTCTCCTCCTCAGTGAGTGCCGTCTGTTCGTATGTGTGTGTGTGTGCGTGTGTGTGTGAATTGTGTCCAGGCCCGTTTCTTCGAAAATACTCAATCGAATGGCTTCAAATTTGGGGTATCCAAATATATCAAAATGTTACATTAGAGCAACCAAGCGTGTGATGATTGCTTAAGTGATTTGGGAGTTATCGGCCTTTTGAAACAAGTTGGTTGTCTTTCGTTTACAGTCGTAATATTTATTTAAATCACTCATTTTTTTGGCAGTAGATAGCTTGAATACGGACTCTGAACAGAGTCACTACTAGAAAATGGTCGCTCCTATAGTTTTGATGTAAACCGAACCTGAGTTGACATTGCATGTGAACTCAGTTCAGATGCCTGTATCTCCGAAAATACTGAACCGATCGATTTCAAATTTGGGGTTTCTAAATGAATCAAGATTGTTGAATAGAAGGCCCGATCCAGGTACGATTGCACACATGATTTGCGAGTTATCCCCTTTTCAGAAAAAAAGGCTTTCTGGCGTTTAAAGGCGTAATATTTACCTAAACCACTCCATTTTTTGGACATAGATAGCATGAATACGGACTCGCAACTGAGTGAATTCTGGAGGTTGTCGGTTTTATACTTTTTGGCGTAAGCCGTACCTGATGAAAGTGCTGGTGAACACACTTTAGATCTCAAAATCGCTCCTACTATACATAGATAATGAGCCTGGGGTGCCATAAAAAATACACACACAAAAAAAAATAAAAAAATTCACTGCAGCCGTTATCGTCAGTTGACTCGAAAATTTGTACTCACAGCACATTTCCTCTACAAGCCACACGCCTCACAAACATCGAAGAAGAGACGCACGCGCACTGACGTAAAGTAAGTGCGTCATGTTTGATTGACGTGATGCTGTTTTTTCTTGGGGGTGTCTCGCCACTTTCTTTCCGAATTCCTCTGTTTGGAGACGTGGTGTATTTTACTTCTGCTATGTCGCCATCTTCGTGCAATCGCAGAGAAGACACGGGATACAACAGAATACAACTCCAATACTTTATGAACAGAATATGCGCGGAGAACAAATTCATGAAAGAAGAAGAATCCAGAACGCTGTGCAGGGCTGCTTACGTACTGAACAGGTCAGATCTAGAACATTCCTCAACTTACTGGAATGTTGGAAATCTTTCCAAGGTCAGGTGACGTAATCTATTGACGTTACTGCACCAGCATGTTCTGGGATGGTCTAGAAATTATTTTGCATCGAAATGCAGTAGGCCTATCTTTTCGCGATCTCTACAGCTTGACATGTGGAAAGCGGGAATTTCAGTTGGTTTCGTTTTTGCCACTGACTCACACTCAGAAGCATAATGTGTGTGTGTGTGTGTGTGTGTGTGTGCGTGCGTGCGTGCGTGGGTGCGCGCGCTTGCGCGCAAGCTCGCGTCTAACGCAAGAGAGAGTCTGAGGGTCTCTTCTCCGATACCATACCGGTAAGCAATCGTCCGTCAGTCAGGTCTGCGGGAAGTAACTCTGTCAAAGGGGAACGACTTTATTACAAGAATTCATTCACCCATGTAGAACCTCGCATACGCCAAAAAGTTTGTGACGTCAACCAGCTAGGCGAGCTCACACGACCTCATGTGTTTGGGGGTTTTGCAGGTGCATAGAGGCACGGAAAGGGTTTCCAGTACTTTCTTTATGTCAGCATGCTTAATGTCAGAGAGTTTGCGTTCGTGTGCGCGCGGGCTGCATACATGACACAACGACTACGACTGTCACTACAGCAGGTCATTGAATGGAAACAACATATTGGGCTGGTGGCCATCTTGTTTTTTTGTTGTTGTTGTTGTTGTTGTTGTTTTTTGGACGCGAGTATATATATACATACACACCTGCTGTACATGCTACGCATACAGATACACAACCATTTCTCCTAAACTGAAAATGACCAAGAGATACATCTTTCATCCTGCCTATGCTAACTCAGCGGAAAAAAGAGTGTGGTGCTGTCCATTTTCTTTATTCGAGTTTGATTTGTATTAGCTGCAATCAGTGTCTTCAATTGTGTCCATAAGAAAGTAGTCCTCATAGCCATCACCAAAGTCTGTAAAGCTTGACACTGATGCAGATGTCGGTCTGGCTGAATGGGAATGATCTTCAGTTTCTACTTCGGAGGCCTCTTCTACACTACTAAATTCATCACTGATTGGATCTACAGAAGACGGCTCACTGATAGAGGCCACACTCCCTCTGTTGTGTGTTGTGTGTCTGTCTGAATAGGAATAATCCCCAGTTTCTTCTTGTGAGGGCTCTACACCACTTAATTCATTACTGACTGGATCTACAGAAGACGGCCCACTGATGGAGGCCACGCGTTCTCTTTTGTGTGTTTCATCTTGTTTGAATGGTCTTGACAAAAACAACAACAACAACAACAACAACAACAAAAACTACCACAGAAACGAAATAAACAAATCTGCCATGAATTCATATTCTTGAGTCTCTCTCGCCCTGTCTCCCCTCTCCCTCTCTCCACTCTCTCTGTCCCCCCCCCCCCCCCCTTCTCTCTCTCTCTCCCTGTTGTTTCATTGTGAATGTGTAAGTATTCTATCGACTGTTCACCTGTATTTGTGCCAGAGTATTGTAGTTAATATATTTGAAATCAAGCACCTCCACCGAGTCTTTCAGGAGCCATCTGAAGACCTATCTCTTCTCAAAGTTCTAATGCGGACTCAACCCCCACCTCACCCCCCCCACCCCACCCCCCTGCAGACTCCACACCCTTCTCCTGTTTTTGTTTAAAAACTCCCCCCCCCCCCCCCCCACGCTACGAGCATGCTGGGCATGGAGTTTTTCAGCGTGTTACAAGACATCATCATTATCATCCTCATCATCTCCTTCGGACGCGGCTGTTTAATGGGAAGGCGGGTGGATGGTGTCATCCCTGGATGGTGGAGAAGGCTCTACAGTGGACTTCTCAACGTTGTCAGCAGGTCGGTAAGATGTGACTGAAAAGTAAAAGCGCCTCATGCTATCACTTTAAAAAAAAATGTACAAAATTCCACTCTATTCCTACCATGTAAAGATGGTGGTGACGTAACAGTCGAAGCGACCTGTGTGACCAAATAAACATCACGTGAAATGTCATTGTCCATATTTTCCTGCAGCTGATTCCTCCGGTTTGAAGCAGTATTTTATACATTGAATTCCGTAGTTCTTCACACGTGTGTGCGCGTGTGTGTGTGCGGGAGAGAGAGAGAGAGAGACAGACACACAGAGACAGAGACAGACTCTATTTTTCCACTATTTTTGTTCTCCCCGCTGGGGCCAAATATATGTACTGGCGATTTTCTCGTTGCCCCGTCATTGATGCCTTTAGAGGAAGATTCGAGGGAGATACGAGGGCTGGAGGGACGACACAGTCACTGGGACTCTCAGAAAGCGACTGAGGAAAACGCGGGAAACTTTTACTATTATAAGGCTCTATCTTTAGTGCTTATACAAGAAATCACGCGATCACGTGGCCAGCGCACGTGAAAACTGACCCTTCACTGTGGCTAGCTTGCCCCAATTTAAAAGTGCGCCTGTACTAAGAATGGCTGCTGTACTGAACACAAACATAGCGAAGTGTCTTCGCTACATTAGTATGGAGTCAGTTTTGTGTCTCCAGACCACTACATCAGATACACAGCCTTTTCTCCTAAACAGAAAATGACCAAGAGATACATCTTTCAACCTGCCCTTGCTAAATGACAGGAAGAAAGAGTGTGGTGCTGTCCATTTTCTTTATTCGAGTTTGATTTGTATTAGCTGCAATCAGTGTCTTCAATTGTGTCCATAAGAAAGTAGTCCTCATAGCCATCACCAAAGTCTGTAAAGCTTGACACTGATGCAGATGTCGGTCTGGCTGAATGGGAATGATCTTCAGTTAATTCTTCTTTGGAGGCCTCTTCTACACTACTAAATTCATCACTGACTGGATCTAAGGAAGACGGCTCACTGATGGAGTCCACACTTCCTCTGTTGTGTGTTGTGTGTCTGTCTGAATAGGAATAGTCCCGAGTTTCTTCATAGGTTTGGTTTAGTTATTTAGGGCTTAACGCCGCGCAAGCGACAAAGACTATTTCGTGGCTAATCAAGGCCCTTCTTTGCCAGATTAAAAGAAAAAGGAAGACAATAAAACAAGGTGAAAATATATATAAACTTGAGAGGCAGAATCCCCCATGGCTCCCTTGTGACAAGGGTCAAAGTCATTCACAAGAGTATGTTGTACGGATCTTATCACTATCTATCATCATGCCAAGTAAGGTGTCTCTGGCGTTCCGAGTTAATGGCAATATTACAATTTTCTCCAAACCAGTTTGTATGGCCTTGACCTTGGGTGCCTCTGCTTTTTGTAGATTCTGAGAAAATGACAATGTTATGTAAAGTTTTTTTTCCGGACACACACACACACACACACACACACACACAGAGACGACGGGGGTTTATTACATAGACTCCCATTGTTACTGACAAGGGATCAAAAAATCTAATCGGTTTAAATGATAAACACGTTTGACTTCTTTTTACATCGAAGATATAGAGGTCGAGGATAGTCCGTATTAATTGAGGTGTCTAAATTTTATAGAACAGTTTTGACTCTTTCAAGTAGCTAAAGATGCTATCAGGAACAACATCCCGGAACAGCACCTTCAAAGAATCTGCACAGTAATGTATTTCGCTAATCTCGGCAAGATCCACCCACGAGTTTAAGGCTGGAGGGCCATGGAGACTCACGCCTCACGTTTCACGCCTCACGTTCATGCCCTGGGCCATAGGAGCTCACGTCTCGCTACTCACGCGTCATGAGTGTGTGCATTTGTGTGTGTGCGTGTGTTCATGAGTGCATTACAAAATTGGATATTAATCTGTACATGTGTACAAGCCATGAGAAAAGGCTGCCACCTACTGGTTGACTGCGCTATGAATTACAGTAAATAAATAAATCGATTAAAAGTTACCTCAGTTTGGGTGCAGTTAGAACCTTTTTCAAGTCGTCCGTCGTCCCAAACATGTGTTTTCTGAGGTTTGTCCTTGTAATCAGGCACACATGGATTCCAGAGGAGGGGCCTTGCCCGGACCAACTCGATTAAGTTTTCTCTGTAGTCAGCCATATTGAATTTGAACTTCACGCATCAAAAAAAGTGGGCAGTCCCACTTCTCTCCTCACGCGTAAACCGTGAGCCATGAAGCGTGAAGCGTGAGTGGAATTGTATGGCTCACGCAAGAGAGACCACGTCTGTTCATTTTTCTATTCACGCGCGAGGCGTGAACAATGAGGCGTGAAACGTTAGGCGTGAGTCTCTATGGCCCACCAGCCTAAGAAATGTTAGATTGTAAACTGCTCGCGACAAGGTACGCACCAAAGGGAATCTTCCCCTTTCAAGAGACGTGAATGCGTAATGTGGGTGTGTCCAATGTGGAGCCGACTAAGTATGGTTTCCCTCGCGTCGGTTAGGTCGGCAACGAGGGAGACTATCACAGATATTTGGTAAAACCATGTGGAGTTTGTTCTCCAAAAGGGCATCCCAATGGATCTGCCACTCCTTTTGAACAAACATTGACCCGAGATCCAGATAAAAGCAATGTCCTTGTTGGCAATGTGAATGATGCGTGCAGTTCATGGATCTTGGATCAGCACCAGAACGCGGTGATCTAATCTGCTATGCAGAGCCTGCAGCAGAGCCTTTGTTATTTGCAGGGTTTAGCCTGACTTCCGGAGTGGGTAGTGTCCGAGGAGGGGTGTCTGGAAACACATTTTCTTCGACTGTGTTCATGTCCACGACGGACACTCTGTGAAAGGGGTCGGATACGGAGGGACAGGGGTTTGGATTCATTTTTAGAAACATCAAAAAGGTCAGCAAAAACTGGATTGAATACACAGTTATAGGCAAGGTTGTCTGGGTTGGTCTTTAACGTCAGGACACAGTTAAGCGTGAGACGAGTGCGGCAGTGCGCTGGTGAGGGTTCACCCGCCTCAGTGTACAGACTATGAACTGGCGACGTTCTGAAGGCGCCCGGACAGACGCGAAGAGCTTCATGATGAACAGTATTAATTTTTTAAGGGTGGACTTGGACGCAGAGTTATAGACAATGCACCCATACTCTAGCATGAAACGGACAAGAGCTCGGTATAAGCGCAGCAAGACGGTACGGTCACCACCCTAATCGGCGTGACCCACGACCCGAAGGACGTCACGTGCCTTCTCCTTGGGAGGGCTCTACACCACTTAATTCCCCACTGGCTGGTGAAGCTTCTCTGAAGGAGACGACACGTTCTCGTTTGTGTGTTGTGTGTCTGTCTGAGTAGGAATAATCCCCAGTTTCTCCTTGGAAGGGCTCTTCACCACTTTATTCATCACTGCCTGGTGAAGCTTCTCTGGTGGTGACGACACGTTCTCGTTTGTGTGTTGTGTGTCTGTCTGAGTAGGAATAATCCCCAGTTTCTCCTTGGGAGGGCTCTTCACCAATTTTTCATTACTGTCTGGATCTACAGAAGACGGCTCTCCGAAGGAGACCACGCGTTCTCTTTTGTTCTCGACATCTCCTTCGGACGCGGCCGTTTGCTGGGAAGGTGGGTGGATGGTGTCATCCCTGGATGGTGAAGAAGGCTCTACAGTGGACTTCTCAACGTTGTCAGCAGGTCGGTGAGATGTGACTGAAAAGTGAAAGCGCCTCATGCTATCACTTAAAAAAAAAAATGTAGAAAATTTCACTCTATTCCTACCATGTAAAGATGGTGGTGACGTCACAGTCGAAGCGACCTGTGTGACCAAATAAACATCAAAATGAAATGTCATATTTTCCTGCAGCTGATTCCTCCGGTTTGAAACAGTATTTTATACATTGAATTACTTGTTTACGTGTGTGTGTGTGTGTGTGTGTGTGTGTGTGTGTGTGTGTGTGTGTGTGTGTGTGTGTTTCTCTTGTTTTCCCCTATTTTTGTTCTCCTCGCTAAGGCCAAATATTTGTACTGGCGATTTTCTCGTTGCCCCGTCACTGGTATCACCTTCACGTGGTGGAAACGGACGTTAACCTCCCAAACACCCACCCATCTATCCCACTATTCTTGCTCTAGTTGCTTGTTTTCACTTTGCACTGCATTCCTTCTCGCTAAAACTCGCAGTTTTTCGGTCGAAATCATCATCTTAGTGTGGTGGCTTTTCCGTACTCGGGGGCCCCTCATTGTGACAACTCTGTTTGTCCATTATTACACACTCACACACTCAGCCAAACAAAATACCAATACCAACACGAGAACTTAGACAGGAAACGTTCAGGTGATGCCGCGGGATGTAGGAAGGAAAGCCTCTTCCTTAGTTGTCTCATGTATTTAGCTGTAACAAAGTCATCCACCATGTACGTTATGCATCCATTGAAACACTCCTCCAAAAAACATAAGCCATATAGAATCGTCCAATGGTTCATGACCTTACAATGAAACAAAGAGGAATGGCCCCATCCCATAACGTCGTTTCTCCAAATTTCCTGCTACTTTGTCAGTTTTGTTGTTTCTATATAGAGAAACAATATTATGGGATGGGGCAGATTTCGCTGCGCGCAGCAGCAAGTTTCAGCGATACAAAAGAAGACTGTGACGTTTCTCCAGACAATACATACTTTCGCGCAAACAGTGACGTAACGATTCTGTGTCATACACACCTTACATGCACACTATGCTGCTGCGTTCTTTTTGGCGGGAGTTGTGAGACGTGTGTGTGTGTGTGTGTGTGTGTGTGTGTGTGTGCGCGCGCGCGCGGATGAAATCGTGGCTATGGCCTATACCGCTTCGTTGAAGGGCTTTTTACTTTCAGATGAAATGGGCAGTCATATGCTCCAGGGGTACCTGTTACGATTTTTCTCTTGCCGCATTTTTAGAAGAGTTATCGCTCATTTAAAGAAATCAGCCATGTTACGTTTTCGGACGAAAATGTTATCCAAATGCCTTCATTTTGTAGCATTTGGAAGTTCGTCCAATTATGCTGAATGGCATCGTAGCACAGATCTGTATAGCTCTGACAGATTATGTGTAAAGAAAATATTTCTGAGGTAGGGGTGATTTACATATAATGCCAACTATCCATGAAGAGGCTGCTTCAAATTACTCATCATCCCGGCGTTGTTATCAAGTGTGAAAACTGCACATATGACAGGAATTACTGCACTGTTATTTCTTGAATAGAACAACAGTGATTTTAGCTAAACATATTTTATCAAGTTTCTGCGAGAAGCACTGGCCCAAAGAGTTAAAATTTTGCAATTTCGTAAGTACAATCCAAGATGTTCAAGTCCACGTTTCACCAGCCCTCTAGATTTTCAAGATCTTTTTGCAAAAATTAATTCTGCCAGGGAAGTCACAACGGTGACAGGGAAATCATAAGACATGAACAAGCATCTTCTGTCACACCACCTGCGTGAGGCTGGCATCAAATGTTTGGTTCACAGCCAAAATCTGTAAATATCGTCACTGCCTCCGACATTTTACCAGCCCTCTAGATTGTCCAGGTTCCACGTAAAAATTAATTCAGTCGGGGAAGTCACAACACAAACAGGGAAATCACAAGACATGAACAAGCGTCCTCTGTCACAGTGTCAGACGACCTGCGTCAGTGAGGCTGACGTCAAATGTTCAGTTCACGGAATTGGCGTCATCTCTCTCTCTTTTTCTCTCTCTCTCTCTCTGTCTCCTAAGACTCTAGATCCTCTATAGCGTAGCGGACCTAGTGCTTTGGTAGTTCTTACAGACAACAAAAGAGAGAAGAGAAAAACAAAACAAAAAGAAACACCGGCAACAAGAAACAAGGAGGAACGGCCCCGTCCTACAAAGTTGTTTCTCCAAACTTCATTTTATTTTGTCTGTTTTGTTGTTATTGTTGCCGGTTCTCCCCTCTCCAAGTTCAGAAAAATAAACGGAAACGAGGCAAAAGAGGAGGTTTGAGACAGAAACTTAAGAAACTGAAAAACGGAAGAACACCCCTGCCCGGTCTTGTTCTGTCAAACGTCCGCTCGCTGCGTTCCAAGATGGACGAGCTTCAAGCCTGTGTTAGCTATATGCATGAATACAGAGATGCAGGTCTCCTCGCTTTTACAGAGGTTTGGCTTGACCATCATGTTTTGGACACAGACTTATTTATAAATGGTTTCGGTACTCCGATACGACACGATAGAGACAAAAGTGTCACAGGGAAAGAGCAAGGGGGTGGTGTCTGCCTGTATGTAAACAAACGTTGGTGCAACACGATCATTGTCCGTGACACGCTCTGCACGCCTGACATCGAGTTACTCACCATCTCACTCCGACCATTCTATTTACCAAGGGAATTCCCCCAGCTGTTTTACACGCTTGTCTACATTCATCCATGTGCAAACGCCGCAAGGGCTACCGAACACATCGTCAATCAACTGAATAAACTGGACGCGATCTGTCCTGATGCGCCGAAATTTATTCTGGGCGATTTTAACCACTGCACATTGGACAAAACATTGAAAACGTACCACCAGTATGTCACCTGCCCGACTCGTTACAACAAAACTATTGACTTGTGTTATGGTTCCATGCCATCGGCTTATCAGTCTGTTGCATTACCTCCCCTTGGTTCAGCCGACCATAACAGCGTACTCTTAGCTCCTGTCTACAGGCCTGTGTTTCAGCGTTTGCAGAGAGTGGTGAAAACCATGAAGAATTGGACAGCTGACAGTATTGCTCGTTTACAGGGCTGTTTTGAGTGTACTGAATGGCAGGTTTTCTACGATGCCTGTTCCACGCTGGATGAACTGGTTGATGTTGTTACATCGTACGTTTCATTCTGTGTTGACTCGGTCATTCCGACAAAAACTATCACCGTCTTTCCCAATAATAAACCTTGGGTGACAAAAGATTTGAAATGTTTACTTAATAAAAAGAAAAGGGTGTTTTTTCAGGGTACGGCGGAGGAGAGAAAGCAAGTGAATAAGGAAGTCAAGGCAGCGATTAGGCAAGCAAAACAAATGTACAAGAATAAAATCGAGACAAGGCTGGCTGGGGGAAACTTTCGTGCAGCTTGGCAAGGAATAAAGAACATGGCAGCAGTAAACAATGTCTCTGATCCCATTAGATCACGGGTCAGGATTGATGGTGTTAGTGATGATGTGTTGCCTGATGAAATGAATAAGTTCTTTACTCGGTTTGATAGACATGACTTCTCGTCCAACATTTCTGATCTTAAGTTGTCATTGTCATTTGATAAGAGTGTTGTGATTGATCAGGAGAATGTGACTACATGTTTTAAGAGGATTAACATAAATAAAGCTCCAGGACCGGACGGCATCTGTGGCAGAACGCTACGGTTTTGTGCAGATCAGCTTAGTGGCGTGTTTCGGCACCTCTTTCAGGTCTCTTTAGATACCGCTAAAATTCCTGCTATCTGGAAAACTTCGACTGTCATACCCATTCCAAAGATTAGTAACCCAAAACAGTTAAACGACTTCAGACCAGTTGCTCTTACCTCCCTTGTCATGAAAACATTAGAGAAACTAGTTAAGTCAATGATTCTGTCTGTGACCGAATGTCAATTGGACCCCCTACAGTTTGCCTACAGGGCCGGAAGAGGTGTCGAAGATGCAAAGCTATTCATTCTCGACAAGATTTACACACATCTTGAGAAACCAAAGGCACATGCAAGGATTCTGTTTGCAGATTTTAGTTCGGCCTTTTCGTTGATGCAACCTCATATTTTGGCTCATAAACTTATTTCTGATTTTGATGTTGGGAATCAGTTGGTTGCTTGGATAGTTGACTTTTTGTTTTGTCGCCCTCAACATGTTTTGGTAAACGGAGATGTCTCTAACATGCGATTAACATACACGGGCTCGCCCCATGGTTGCTGTCTCTCACCGTTACTATACATTTTGTATACTGACAGCTGTAGGAGTGTTCACGCAGACAGGTTCTTAGTTAAATTTGCTGACGATAGTGCCTTGCTTTCACTTCTTTCTGGCTCAGAACAAGAACACGGCCCAGCACTACGTGATTTTGTAGAGTGGTGCGACAACTCATACCTACAACTTAATATTAACAAGACCAAGGAGTTAGTAATTGACTTCAGGAAACATACCAGCAGTCCTGTCAAAACAATCATTAATGATAGAGAAGTCGATATAGTCACCAAGTACAAATACCTAGGCACGGTGTTCGATGAGCAACTCAGATGGGACGATAACACTGAAGCAATTGTTAAGAAATGTCAGCAGCGTCTGTACTTTCTGAGAAAGTTAAATTCCTTTTCGGTTGATAGAACTATTTTAAACCTGTTCTATAAGTCGTTTATTGAAAGTGTTTTATGTTTTTCATTCATTTGCTGGTATTTTAACCTCAGCGTTAAAAACAGGAACAGCCTGCAGAAGATTGTTTTTGTTAGTTCGAAGATAATTGGAGAGACACAGAGAGATATCACCCTGTTCTGCAAGCAGCAAATAAAAAGGAAGGCTCGTTGTATTTTGTCACGCGAGAACCATGTATTGTTTCCCCTTTTTGAAACCCTTCCGTCTGGCCGGCGTTTTAGATGCCCTGCATGCAAAACCAATCGCAGAAGGCATTCTTTTATTCCCACTGCTGTTTTATTTCTTACTGAGTTGTGAAGTGTAGGAGGTTGTCTTGTGTCTGTGGGTGGGTATGCATGTGTGTGTGTGTGTGTGTGTGTGTGTGTGTGATTTTTATATGTTATATTTTAGTAGTATGTGTGATATTTATATCTTATATTTTAGTAGTATTTAGCTGGGTAATTTTTAATGTTGATGTTTGATGTTGATGTCATTAGTCATTGCCCGTCCGGTTACCGGCTACCTTTTAATTGCCCGAAAGGGACAAATAAAGTATTTTGAATTGAATTGAATTGAATTGAATTGAAGTTCTACCGATGACACTAGATCCTCTACGACCTCGACCGATTAGCCACGTGACTGGGGGTGGGGCCGGGTGTGGGAAGAAGGGAGAGAGAGAGAGGCAGAGGGAGAGGGTGGGTAGGTGGGTGTTTAGGAGTTTTACGCTCTTTTCCACCACATAAGGGTGATATCAAAAACGGGGCAACGAGAAAAAGGCCAGCACAAATATTTGGCCCCAGCGGCCTGGATTCGAACTCTCGGCCCAAGCATTGAAAGTCCAACGCGCTACCATTCGGCCACCCTGGCTCCCCAGAGAGAGAGAGACGTCAGTTCCGTGAACTAAACATTTGACGTCAGCCTCAAGCAGGTCGTCATACAGAGAGAGAGAGAGATGACGTCAATTCCGTGAACTAAAGTTTTGGCCCCTACATGGTCCACCCCTTGTCGTGGGGTAGTGGCTTGTGTACCTCAATGACCCAGAGAACTATGCCAGCAGGAGCACATGCTCCTGGCAGGGTCACCCAAGCTGGACAGGTCAAAGGGTAGAGGTCAGACGAATGTGGACCACCTCTCCAAGAGGCTAAACGGGTTTGCGTAGGGTTAACAGCCCTACCTGTAAAAAACACTAAGTTACAAAAGCATCGACAACAACAAACCGAGACATTCACCTGGGCGAGGAAGGGTCTCCATCCCGGAGACCTATGACGCATTGCAGTGAAAGCCGAAAGGAAGCTGCAAGGCCGACCCCCCTTCTAACACCCAGGACAACGACGAGAGTAGCCACATGGAACATCAGGACAATGTATGAAGTAGGAAGGACCATACAAGTAGCAAGAGAGATGAAGAACTACAAGATAGGAGTACTGGGACTGAGTGAGACAAGGTGGCTACAGACAGGACAGCTGAGATTTTCATCGGGAGAGCAATTGCTGTACTCTGGACACACAGAGGATGGAGCCCCCCACACTGAGGGCGTGGCCCTGATGCTGGCACCGGAGGCACAGCAGGCACTCATCGGCTGGGAACCTGTCAACTCCCGCATCATCACAGCCAAATTCATCACCAAGAAAAAAGACATCAAGCTGAACATCATCCAGTGCTACGCTCCCACCAATGATGCGGAAGAGGAGAAAAAAGATGACTTCTACCAACAACTGCAGACAGTGATAGATAGAGGAGGAGCCAAGGACATGACCATACTGATGGGAGACTTCAACGCCAAGATTGGATCAGACAACACAGGCTACGAGGACACCATGGGAACACACGGACTGGGACAGATGAACGAAAATGGCGAGCGCTTTGCTAAACTTTTGTGCCCTGAACCAGCTAGTGATAGGAGGCAGCATCTTCCCACACAAGCGCATCCACAAGGCCACATGGAGATCGCCGGACCATGTCACGGAGAACCAGATTGATCACATCTGCATCAGCCGGAAGTTCAGGAGATCGTGGCGGGATGTGCGTGTGATGAGGGGTGCCGATGTATCATCAGACCACCACCTTCTTGCAACAACATTGAGACTTCGGCTTAAGAGGCACACCAACGCCAACAACACACGGACCAGGTACAACGTTGGACTACTCAGGAACACAGAGACACAAGCAGCATTCCGTATCAGCCTTTCCAACAGGTTCCAGCCACTGCAAGACCTGATAGAAGACAGTGAAATGGACATCGAGACACACTGGGAACACAGCAAGAAACTTTGGCACGACACATGCGAAGAGGTCCTTGGCAAGAGAAAGACCCAACATAAGGAATGGATCTCTGCTGATACCATCCAGAAGCTGGAAGTTAGGAAAGAGAAGAAAGCTGCACTGAACACGAGCCGAACAAGAAGAGCTAAGGCAAAGGCACAAGAGGAATACACAGCAGCTGACAGAGAAGTGAAGAGGAGCACCAGGAAGGACAAGAGGGACTACATCGACAACCTGGCCAGTCAAGCAGAGGAAGCAGCCCGACAAGGGAATCTAAAAGACCTGTACCAGGTGACCAAGAAGCTCACGGGCAAATTCCAGCAGACAGACAAACCAGTGAAGGACAAGAACGGGCACCCACTGACAACAACTGAGGAACAGCTGAAGCGATGGGCAGAACACTTCAGGGAGCTGTTAAATCGCCCCATCCCTGAAACACCACCAGACATCCCACCAGCAGAGACAGAACTACCCATCAACTGCGACAAGCCCTCTAAGGTGGAGATCAGGAAAGCCATCATGACACTGAGAAATGGGAAAGCTGCAGGGCCGGACGAGATACCAGCAGAAGCCATCAAAGCAGACACAGAGACAGCCGTCAACATGCTGCACAGCCTATTCAGCAAGATCTGGGAGAAGGAAGAGGTGCCAGCCCAGTGGAAAGAAGGGATCGTCATCAAGCTGCCAAAGAAAGGGGACCTCAG
The DNA here is from genome assembly GCA_018292915.2 of Batillaria attramentaria. Taxonomy (NCBI): domain Eukaryota; kingdom Metazoa; phylum Mollusca; class Gastropoda; family Batillariidae; genus Batillaria; species Batillaria attramentaria. The sequence continues at coordinate 1,057,568 of JACVVK020000057.1, forward strand.
GGACTGCAGCAACTACCGAGGGATCATGCTCCTGTCAGTGCCAGGCAAGGTTCTCAACAGAATTCTACTGGAGAGGATGAGAGAGGCAGTCGACCCCATGCTCCGAGACCAGCAGGCGGGCTTTCGCAGGAACAGGTCCTGCGCTGACCAGATTGCCAGCCTACGCATCATTGTGGAGCAGTCACTGGAGTGGAACTCCCCTCTCTACATCAACTTCATAGACTATGAGAAGGCTTTCGACAGTGTAGACAGAGAGGCACTGTGGAAGCTGTTAAGGCACTATGGAGTTCCTGGGAAGATCATCTCCTTGATCCAGTGCACCTACCAAGACATGAGCTGCAGGATTGCCCATGCTGGCCAGTTGTCAGAAAGCTTCGAGGTGAAGACTGGAGTCCGCCAGGGATGCCTGTTGTCCCCGTTTCTCTTCCTCCTGGTCATCGACTGGATCATGAAGACCACTACAGCAGGCAGGAAAAACGGGATACAGTGGACACTCTGGACGCAGCTGGATGACCTCGACTTCGCGGATGACCTGGCGCTCCTGTCTCACAGCCACAGCCAGATGCAGGACAAGACTACGCGCCTGGAAGCCACATCAGCCGGAACAGGGCTCAAGATCAACAGGAAGAAAACCGAGCTGATGAAGATCAACACCACTGCCAACACACCAGTCACAGTCGGTGGAGAGCCCATCAGGCAGGTGGAGTCTTTTGTCTACCTGGGGAGTGTGGTTGATGGACAGGGAGGCACAGACCGAGACATCACAGCCAGAATCGGCAAGGCAAGGGCAGCAATGGTCATGCTGAAGAACGTCTGGGCATCCAAAGTTGTCAGCATAAGAACCAAACTTCGCATCTTCAACTCCAACGTGAAGTCAGTTCTGCTCTACGGATGCGAAACATGGAGGACAACGAAGACGATGCAGCAGAAGATCCAGACATTTCTCAACACCTGTCTGAGGCGCATCTTCAACATCCGATGGCCAGAGAAGATCCGGAATGAAGAGCTGTGGGAGCGAGCGGGGCAGGAACCAGCGGCCAAGCAGATCCTGCGGAGGAAGTGGGGCTGGATTGGACACACCCTCAGGAAGCCAGCATCCAGCACCACACGCCAAGCCCTGACATGGAACCCGCAGGGGAAAAGGAAGAGAGGCCGGCCTCGCAACAGCTGGAGGCGGGACACTGAGGCAGAGCTATGTAAGCAGGGTACCAACTGGACTGGAGTGGCAAGACTGGCCCAGAACAGAGTGCGATGGCGAAGGGTTGTCGATGGCCTATGCTCCACGTGGAGCCAAGGGCCTAAGTAAGTAAAGTTTTGGCGTCAGCCTCTAGCACTGAGATCGTCTGAGGATGCTTGTTTATGTCCTGTGATTACCCTATTGGCTTTGTGACTTCTCCGACTGAATTATTTTTCACATGAAATCTGGAAGATGTAGAGGGCTGATGAAATGTCGGAAGCAGTGACGATACTTGCAGATTTTGTCTGTGAACCAAACATTTGCCGTCAGCCTCACGCTGCTCGTCTGACAGATGATACTTCTTCATATCTTGTGATTTCCTTGTTGCTTTTGTGACTTCCGGGACTGAATTAATTTTGACATAAAATCTGGAAGATCTAGAGAGCTGATGAAACGTGGACTTAAAGTGCCTTGGGTTGTGCAAAATTGGAACTTTTTTGACCGGCGCTTCTCGCAGAAACGTGAAAAAATGTGTTTATCTAAAAGCTCTGTTATTCTTAATACTAAAGCTATAATAGTGGAATAGTTCATGTCATATGTACAGTTGTCACAAGTGAAAAAAATACCGGAATGATGAGTAATTTGAAGGAGTCTTTTCATAGATATTTGGCCTTATATGCAAACCACCCCTACCTCGGAAATATTTTTCTTACATTTAACCTGTCAGAGCTACAGAGCTGTGCTACGAAAACAGGCAGTATAATTGGATGATCTTCCCAATTTCAGAAAATGAAGGCATTTAAACATTTTTTTTCGAAAAAATTCGTAACATGACCGATTTTTTTTTTTCAAATCGGCGATAACTGTTCTCAAAATGCGGCAGGATAAATAGAGTTTTCACAATGAGGTGCCCCCCGATTACGGAAAATACACCACACGAGTTTGTTGATTTCGACCGTAAAACTGCGAGTTTTAACGAGCAGTTTTACGGTCGAAATCAACAAACGAGTGTGGTGTATTTTACGTAATCGGGGGCACCGAATTGGGAAAATTATTTATACCACGTCCCTACCTGCATTTCAAGTCTTTGATTTGAAAGCTGACATCGGCAATCCAAATGCTTCACGCGACATCACTGACTGAGGTGCTTTATCTCGCTTTGTCCATAGGCTTTGAGAAGTCCGCTTTTCCGTTTCGAAGCCTCCGTCTTAGTAGAGAACTGGAACTAGGCTTACGCTTGTCACAAACACGACCGCTTGTTGATAAAACGCAGCAAAAGATCAACAATTCCACGTCAAGCGATTGGGAAAGCTCCTTCGTCCCCATTTCCGTACGAAGTCGAACTACGTCATGTCGTGACGTAAATTATTCTTTAGTCCCTTTTCGCGTCATATTGTGACGCAAATCCTTTCACCAGAACACACTGCTGGAACACTGCTAGGGGTAATACCTGTTCACTCTTTAAGGCGATGTCACACTGAAAACAAGTTTCCCTGCTACGGTCAAGACATTCCTACCTTACTAGACACCCTTTTCTTGTATGTAGAACCAAAGACATTAATGTCTTTGGTAGAACTTCAATGCGTATGAAATACCTCTGGATGGGGTTTCTGGGTAAAGTCGATGTCTCTTTTCCTTATACATACATGTTGACTGAGTGGATACGGGAAGGTGTCACTTGACACTCCGCACGGCGGCTTTCATTGGTTGAAACACAAAACATGTTTTCGGATTTTAGGGCAGGCTCTAAAACTGAAAACACGATCGAAACAGTGTTTTGAAAACATTGTTGTGAAGTATGTCACACGACAAAACACACTGTTTCGCAGCGAAACATCTGAAAACAATGTTTTCAAGTGTTTTTGCCCTCTCGTGTGACATGGCCTATAGGTACAGCCATAAAATTCACGCGTGGTTGTCATGGGTGCAATGTTTATACCACATGTGGTGAATTATGGATTTTATACCATGACTTGTAATAGTGGTAGAGTGGTATAAAAATCGTGAAAAATAGCTCTGGAGAATATGACTGCCCATTTTATCTCAAAGTAAAAAGCCATCCGGCGAGGTGGTTTAGCAGATAGCCATCATTACATCCGTCCACACACACACACACACACACACACACACACGTCATTCGCGCCAAAAAGAACGCAGCAGCAAAGTGTGCACGTAAGGTGTCTATGACGCAGATTTCGTTACGTCACTGTGTGCGTGAAAGTAAGTATTGTGTGGAGAAACGTCACAGTCTTGTTTTGTATCACTGAAACTTGCTGCTGCGCGTAGCAAAATCTGCCCCGTCTCATAAAGTTGTTTCTCTATAGAGAAACAACTTAAAAAGAAAAAAAATTGGAGAAACAACTTGGGATGGGGCCATTCCTCCTTGTTGTTATTGTTGTCGGATTTTGTGTTGTTCTTTTCTGTCTGTTTCTTTCTGTAATACCTACCACAGACACTAGATCCGCTACACTATAGCGGATCTAGAACCATACGAGAGAGAGAGAGAGAGATACGATGTCAATTCCGTGAACGAAACATTTGACGTCCACCTCACGGAGGTCGTCTGAGGACGCTTGTTCACGTCTTATGATTCCCCGACTGAATAAATTTTTATGTTGTTTCCATAGTAATGGATACAACATCATAGGACGGGCTAAATTTTCCACGTTCATAGGCAAGCATCTGTGGTACAAACGCACGTCACTGCCGATCTCCCGCAGAGACGATTTTGCAAGTGTAACTGACAATGACGTAAGAAAACGTGCGTCATCGATGCTGACATATATGGCGCGCGGAACGCACTCCTCCTCAGTGAGTGCCGTGTGTGTGTGTGTGTGTGTGTGTGTGTGTGTGTGTGTGTGAATTGTGTCCAGGCCTGTTTCTCCGAAAATACTCCACCGAATGGCTTCAAATTTGGGGTATCCGAATATATCAAAATGTTAGATTAGACCAACCCAGCGTGTGATGATTGCTTAAGTGATCTGGGAGTTATCGCCCTTTTGAGACAAGATGGTTGTCTGGCGTTTACAGGCATAATATTTATTTAAATCACTCAATTTTTGGCAGTAGATAGCTTGAATACGGACTCTGAACAGTCACTACTACAAAATGGTCGCTCTTATAGTTAAACCGAACCTGAGTTGACATTGCATGTGAACCCAGTTCAGATGCCTGCATCTCCGAAACTACTCAACCGATCGATTTCAAATTTGGGGTTTCTAAATGAATCAAGATTGTTGAATAGAAGTCCCGATCCAGGTACGATTGCACACATGATTTGCGAGTTATCGCCCTTTTCAGAAAAAGTGGCTTTCTGGCGTTTGAAGGCGTAATATTTATCTAAATCAGTCCATTTTTTGGACATAGATAGCATGAAAAGAGTGAATTTTGGAGGTTGTCGCTGTTATACTTTTGACGTAAGCCATACCTCATGAAAGTGCTAGTGAACCCATTTATCTCAAAATCGCTCCTACTATATATAGATAATGTGTCTGGAGTGTCATAAAAAATATACCCCCCCCCCCCCCAAAAAAAAAAAAAAAAAAAATTTTACTGCAGCCGTTATCGTCAGTTGACTCGAAAATTTGTACTCAAAGCACATTTCCTCTACACAAGCCACACGCCTCACAAACATCGCAGAAAAGGCACACGCGCACTGACGCAAAACTGTATCAGCGTCAATTTGCCGACGTCATTGTTTGATTGACGTGATGCTGGCATATCTTGGGGGTGTGTCGCCACTTTTCGGAAGTTCTCTATTTGTAGACGGGGAAAGCGGGAGTTCCATTGATGTAGTGAGCTTTGTTTTTCCCCACTGACTCTCACTCAATAGCATAGTAGCGTGAGAGAAACCACTTAGGTCTCAATGGAGCACATCCACAAACGCGGCTCGCGCGAGTCTCTGTGTGTGTGTGTGTGTGTGTGTGTGTGTGTGTGTGTGTGTGTGTGTGTGTGTGTGTGTGTGTGTGTGTGTGTGCGCGCGCGCGCGCAGCAGACATAACACATAGTGAAAAAACGTTCACCGCGAAGACTTGTCTGTTAAACATATTGACCCGGTATTAATTCGATCTTTACACTGCGCAGCAGCAACACTTCAATTTTCTATGGGGCTGCTTTCATTGCAAGAATTGTATATCAAAGTTATTACGTCAAATGTATTATGCGTCAACCCAGTGCGGCAAAACGTCATAGTTTTCAAAGAAAACAACTTGACGTCTCTCTTCCAAAACCAAGATTGGTCTGACAAGCCCGGTCAGTTGTTTCCATTCCGCTCAGAGAGAAAGAGAGAGAGAGAGAGAGAGTGTGTGTGTGTGTGTGTGTGTGTGTGTGTGTGTCCTCCCGGGGATTTCAAAAGAACGACCGTGACGACAGCAGGTGATTAAATGGAAACAACATATTGGGCTGGTGGCCATCTTGTTACATAAAACCTGGAAGAACTGGAGGACTGATAAAATGTCGGAGGCAGTGACGATATTTACAGATTTTGTCTGTGAACTAAACATTTGACGTCAGCCTCACGCAGGTCGCCTGACAGAGGTTGCTGGTTCATTTCTTCTGCTTCCCTATTGCTGTTGTGACTTCCCTGACCGAATTAATTTTTACATAAAAAGTGAAAGATCTAGAGGGCTGGTGAAACGTTCACTTGAATACTTTGGATTCTGCTTCCGAAATCACGTAATTGGAACTCTTTGGGTCGGTGTTTCTCACAGAAACTTGAAAAAAAAAATGTTCAGCTGAATTCTCTGTTATTCTTAATTATGAAAGGTGTAACAGTTCAGTAGTTTCTGTCATATGTGCAGTTGTCACACGTGATGAAAATGCCGAGATGATGAGTAATTTGAAGGAGTCGTTTCATTGATATTTGGCCGTATGTGCAATCCACCCCCACCTCAGACTTTTTCTTACAAAAAAATCTGTTTGAGTTCCAGAGCTGTGCTACGAACCCATTCAGTACAATTGAATGAAGTTCCAAATTCTAGAAAATGAAGGCATTTGAACAGCTTTTTTTGTCCGAAAACGTAGCATGACCGATTTTTTTTTATATGGGCGATAACTCTTCTAAAAATGCGGCAAGAGAAAAATCTTGAAAGGTACATCTGGAGAATGTGACTGCCCATTTGATCTCAAAGTAAAAACCTCTTCAACGAGGTGGTTTAGGAGACAGCCATGATTACACCCTTCCACACACACACACACACACACGCACACACATCCACACACACACACACACACACGTCGTTCAAGTCCCGCCAAAAAGAACGCAGCAGCATACGTGCACGTAAGGTGTCTATGGCGCTGATTTCGTTACGTCACTGTGTGCATGAAAGTATGTATGCTCTGGAGAAACATCACAGTCTTGTTTTGTATCACTGAAACAGCGAAATCTGCCCCACCCCATCCCATCCCATCCTCTATAGAGAAACAACTTAAAAGTCACGTGTGTTTCCTTGCATGGTCGTCTCAGAGTCATGTTTCACTTTTCTGGCGAAGTCGTGATATAGAATTATCATTGTGCGGCCGTCCCAGGTTCTACGACCTAACAATGAAACAAGTCATGTTTTAGGACGAGGTCGTAAAGATACAGAGATTTCATTGTAAGGTCGTGCCAAGGTCATATTTTTGGCGAGGTCGTAAAGATACAGAGATTCCATTGTAAGGTCGTGCCAAGGTCGTATTTTAGGCGAGGTCATAAAGATACAGAGATATCATTGTGAAGCCATGTGGCCCTGAGAACCTCGTCCCAATCTATCTCGACCCAATAGTCTATATTAGCACACGAGTATCCCAATAGAATGTTCCTGTTTTTAGGTATAGCGACAGGCTAGGATAGGTATATTTCTATCCAGGTATATGATCGCCCTTAATATTATTTTATAATTCAGTTTACACCACTCGCCAGTGCAAATTTTCAGTGAATTAACCATGAGTGCTTTACGTCCAAAAATAGTAAGGAAACAGAGGGTGGCTGTTAGGGGGTTTAATGTCCTTTTCCACCACATACGGGTGATATCAAAGACGGGGCAACGATGAAAAAGCCGCACAAATATTTGGCTCCAGCCGGGATACGTAAGGAAAGAGAGAGCGAAAGTGAGTTATGACTTTCCGTAACCCAGTCAGTGGTTTAAGAGTTCACAAAAACACACTCCAGCTACCAGTCAGAAACGGGCAGAAAGTGCGTCATTTCAAACAATTGGAACTCATACGTCACGGCCGGGGCATAGTTATTTTGTTCACATTTGGGGGTGACATTGTATTTTGCTTGGACCACGTAAAAATGATCGCACAGAAAATTCTCTACGAAGTATTTGCGAGTATACTTTTGAATGTCAGTACATGAGCACATGCTTTGAATGGTATTCTTCTGAACATCAAGCACTTTCAACTGCCCTACGCATCATTTCCTCACAACTCCGTGCGCAGAATTTGGAGCGGGTACAAAAGTCACTAATCACCCTACCAGAAAAAATGAAATGTCGCAGAAAATGTATGCGACTAGAGCAGTAGAGGTAAGAGTCTGAAAGCTCGTGGTATAAACAGTTTACATGATTAGTTCTCGTGGTATACCACGAAAGAAACCACTCGATGCTTCAATTTTTTTTGTCGTAGCTACCGCCCCGGAGGCTCGGTAGCTACGGCAAAAAAAAAAAAAAAAAAAAAAATTGAAACATCTCGTGGTTTCTTTTGTGGTAAGCCACTCGAACTAATCACGTAAGCTCTATGAATATACTGAAGTCTATCAATTGCTGTTACCCCGACGGGCGTGTCTCCGACGATTTTTACGGATTTCAAACCAGGCCACCAGCAGAACAGCCACCAGGAATACACCGGTTGTGCCAATGGCGATTGTAAGAATGAGATAGTACGAGGACTTGTCAACTGTAATAAAGCAAGCATACATGCATGAATTAATCTTTACACACACGTTGATATGAATGGCACCACATCCTACTACCTAGCCTCTCACTATCTAAAGGCGCGTCTTAATTGAGCCCGAACAAGTGTTCGCCCGAATACAAGCGAAAATCCTCGGCTTGCTTCGGCGTGGTCTCTACGTACTAACTAGGCTTCGACCATTCGTGACACGCGACCTAAGGAAAATAGCAATGGCGCCGATTGTGGGCCTACCAATGAAGTGCGTCTCGTAAAAACTGTAGCTTCTGAGGGAAATCAAGGAGTTACACGACAACATGGCTTTACTGGCGACTATCTGAACTAATCAATGTGACCCAACCGCGCCATGAATTGCATTAAAATCCGAAATAATCACTAACGAAACCATTGAAGCGTCAGACAAGTTTCGAGCCGGTACACCGGTGTAGTCGGAAAATAACACTGCGGAAAAAAAACCACTACAGGAGTCTGAAATGTATCATAAACACTACAGGAGTGTTTTTTCCCCAGTAAAATAACACTGGGAGTGTTATTTTCCTAGGAAGATTACACTCCTGAAGTTTCTTTCCTAGGAAAAATACACTCCCAGTGTTTTTTTTCCTGGAAGTCTTTTTTGCCTCCTACACCAACGTAGCAGACGGCCACCAGCAGACGACAACAATGTCCCGGTCTTGCATCAATTTTAGCAACAAAATTAAAATTCTACACTACCTCAGTAATCAGTGTGACGCAAGTGAGCCATGAAAGTTATAGATGCCTGAAATATCAGTGACTAGAACTTTGACTCGGTACTCGCCATGTGACGACGCAAGCCCGGCCGGCGCACACCGCCACGCTAGCAGACGGCGTTGGGGCCGGTGCACACTAGCGTCGGTGCTACACATCGACGTATATAGATCTATACGTCTGTGGTGCTACATCGCACGAACGCACGCGTGTAGCGCCTTGCGTGCTGCACACACAGTGGGGCTCTCACACGTGGAGTAACGCGCACCGCGTGCAGTGCTTCTAGTCAGTGCTTCTGAGTGTGCGATGGAATAGGAAATTAGGGATCTGAAATGTATCATAAACTTCAGGCTGCTTATTCGCAGTCTGAATAGAGAGTGGTGATCGAGGCCACGACAACTTGATAGAATTTAGCTACAACAAACCCGGCTTTGCTGTAGAATGATCTCGTAGCTTCGCGCTTCAAGGGGTTGCATACGTAGATGCGCGACAAAATTTGCTGCACGCGTGGCGCGACAATGTCGCGTGACGCCAGTGTGCAAAGGCCCTTAGCATACGAAGAAAAACGCCGTAATTAGAGATATTCCGCATTCGTACTTCACCTGTAGCATTGTAAGTCAAATGGACACTATCCTTACTAATCAATGTATTCCAACAGCACAAAGATACTTCTTCATTGCCGAAATATTAATGCTTGTAACTTTGAACCGACACCGGCCATGTGCGTGCGCGACCCTCCGCCATCTTGAAATCAGATAGCCGGCGAATCTGGACCAGCCACTCAGATAGCGTCCGGCGAAATCCCTCGCGGTTGTTCGGGGTTCCTCGTATTGCATGTAGAGCAAAGCCCGAACTGTCCAAAATCTCCTCGCGAACAACAAAAATGATTCAGGCGAAGCATATTTCCTTCGCTCTTCGTGGTTCCTCGGACTTGTTCGGGCTCAATTAAGACGCGCCTTAAAGGTGACAGTACACGGCGATAGGTATACAGGGATTATCGTGCACTACATCAATATGAATCGGGCAGTCTGTCACTCCGTCATGCCTGCCCTGGGTTTTGCAATGCCTATTGCAAAAGACATAATTAGTTTCTTAAAGAAATTACCTGATGTGATTATTGTTTTATTTTTAAACGAATCTTAGGGTCCAAGTGAGGTCTTGTATGAAAGTTAGATACCTTTCACAACTGCAATTTGGCACCTTTTACCCTTGTAACCCGGTGGGCAGTCACATCTGTAGAAGCCAGGGAAGTCAGTACATGTGCCTCCATTTCTACATGGCATAATATTCACGCAGAGACGGACTGAAATAAGCACACACACACACACACACACACACACACACACACACACACACACACCGAGAAAAATGCTTGAAATTTGCTTTATAATTATTATTATCATCATTATTATTATTATCATTATTCTTCTTATTATTATCATTCTTATTGTGTTTATTAAAACACACACACGTCTTGAAGTTACGAGTCTCTCGTTTGTCACCTGATGGTTTTGCTGCCACAGTTTATCAAGTACATATTTGACTAATGTTTGGTTAAATTCCTTTTACTTTTCAGGTTTTTTTTTTGTGCTGCCCCAACTCTTTGCCAACTCCAGTGGAGTTCCTCCCAGGGTGGACCACGGAGGGTTTTGTTTCCCCCCTTCCTCCCCCCCCCCCTCCCAAACAAGAAAGTTTTGACTCGTGTGTGAAGCAGCAGAGTGTGTCTGTAAAGGTATAATTGTTGGTGTTAATTGCTCTTCAGTCTGTGACAAACGTTCACGTCCAACAGGTGAGGGGCCTTACATGGGGCCCAACAACCAGTTGACGGACTTATTTCAGGTCTTGAACATACTAGAAAGGCAGAAGCCTCCATGGCTCCCTTCTGACATGGGTCAAGGTCATTCAAAAGAGTATGTTCGTAAAACTCTAATCACTGTCTATCATCAAGCCAAGTAAAGCTACGGTCACAACCGGCCGTACGGGCTCCTACGGCGGGTCTACGGCCAAAAATCGTGGCAAATCTTGCGAACGGCGCACGGGCGTCCTGCGAAATTTCTAGGTCGCAAGGAGGCCGCAGAGCGCTGCGGCCGGTTTTCGACATGATCAACAAACTCTACGATCACCTGCGATTTTTTACACACTTGCGTTGGCCGCACGGCCACTGTACGGCCAACACACGATTGCCGCAAGTGCATCGTACGACTTTGACCTCTCCGGGCGAGAAAAATAGGTCACGATGGCCGCACGGCGGCCGCACGATGAACGCACAAGTGACGCACGGTTGTCTTGCGTGCTTCCCACGAGGACCGCACGATGGTCGCACGTGATCACAGACCGCAAGTCGGTAGTACGATGTTCCCACGATGCACGCACGTGCTCCGTGAGTGCTTCGCAAAGCTGACGCAAGACCAGGTGCGGGCCCGGGGGATGTTGGTGTGCAATGTAGAAGTGTTGCAGTGCTGTGTCAGTGTCTGTCAAGTTGTGTACGTGTCCATAGGTTTGTCAAACTCTCTGTTAATAATATCCAAATCCTCTGATGTCTTCTTTCCATAAACAAACTACATATATATATGTAGGCTGGTCCCTATATGCATGAAAAACGCGCGTCGGCCATGGCCGTCGAACGACCGACGCACACCACGCGTACAGAGCACTTACGATAGCCGTACGGCGCACGCACGACACCCGTATAGCCCGTGCAAACATCGTCAACATCGCACGAACGTCATACGAAGGCGTACGACCTCCGTACGATAACTGCGAGGACAACGTACGATCCGTACGGCCGTCGTACGATTTTTGACCAACTGAAATCCCAAGACGTTACCCGTGCGAGACTTGCGGGGAACGTACGCCATCACACGTATACCGTACGCACGATTTGCAACCTTAATTTTTTTTTTCAGATCGTAGGAACCGCAGGCCGCAGACATTTCGTGGAGATCGCAAGCATAAACTAGAGAGGCAAAAGCCTCCATGGCTCCCTTGTGACATGGGTTAAGGTCATTCAAAGTAGTATGTTTGTAAAAATCTTATCACTATCATCAAGCCAAGTAAGGTGTTTCTGGTGTTCTTAGTTCCTGGCAATATTACACTTTTCCCCAAAACTGACTATATGGCCTTGACCTTGGGCCAAGGTCATTCAAATAAGATATCAATGTCTATCATTACACCAAGTTGAATGCCTCTAGTATTTGTAGTTTCTCCAAAAACGGTAATATTGAAATGCACAACAGACAGCTTTAATGACTCAAGGTCAAGGTCATTTAAAGTGGTATGGGTATATAGTTCTTATCAATGTCTATTAGCATGGCAAGTTTGGCGCCTCTGCTGTTTGTTGTTTCTGAGGAAATGCCAATGTTACGGTTTCACAAAAATAGCTTGTACGGCCTTGACCTTGACACAAGGCTATTGAATACATGTATATCTGTTAAGTTCTTATCAATGTCTATCACCATATAAAGTTTAAAACCTCTGGTTTTTGTAGATTCCAAGAAAATGCCAGTGCAAAATTTTAAAACAGACAGCTTTAGTGACCTTGACCTTGAGTCAAGGTCATTCAACATGATATGTTTTGAAAGGTCTTACGGCTGTCTATAGGCATGCCAAGTTTGGTGCCTCTGCTTTTTGTAGATTCTGAGAAAATGCCCATGTTAAGGTTTACTGCGGAAATGCGGAAATTAGCTTGTACAGCCTTGACCTTGACACAAGGCCATTGAATACATGTACATCTGTAAAGTTCTTATCAATGTCTATCATCATGCAAAGTTTAAAACCTCCGGTTTTTGTAGATTCCAAAGAAAATGCCAATGTAAATTTTTCAAACAGCTTTAGTGACCTTGACCTTAAGTCAAGGTCACTCAGAATGATATATTTTGAAAGGGCTTATGGCTGTCTATCAGCATGCCAAATTTGGTGCCTGTGCTGTTTGTAGATTCTGAGAAAATGCCAATGTTAAGGTTTTCTACGGAAATGCGGAAAATAGCTTGTCTGACCTTGACCTTCACACAAGGCCATTGAATACATGTATATCTGTAAAGTTCTTATCAATGTCTATCATCATGCAAAGTTGAAAACCTCTGGTATTTGTAGACTCCAAGAAAATGCCAATGTAAACTTTTCAAACAGACAGCTTTAGTGACCTTGACCTTGAGTCAAGGTCATTCAAAATGATATATTTTGAAAGGTCTTATGGCTGTCTATCGGCATGCCAAGTTTGGTGACTCTGCTCTATGTAGATTCTGAGAAAATGCCAATGTTAAGGTTTACTGCGGACACACCCACAGACACACACACACACACACACACACACACACACACAGACAGACGATGGAGGGTTATAACATAGACTCCCATTGTTACACAAGGGAGCCAAAAAATCGTGCGGCCGGTTGTGACCGAGGCCTAAGGCGTCTCTGGCGTTCTTAGTTCCTGGCAATATTTCAGTTTCCCCCAAAACAGTTTGTGTGGCCTTGACCTCTAACGTCCTTTTCCAACACGTAAGGGTGATATCAAAGACGGGGCAGCGCTGAAAAAGTCAGCACAGATATTTGGTCCCATCCGGTACACAAGGGAGCCGAAAATAATCGCGCGGAACGGAGTATCTGAGGAAAATTCTTCCAGCTTAAACCTCTGTCACACGTGACAATTTTGCACACCTACCAGCGGTAACATGCACTCCCAACCAATGAAATACGCTCGCCAGGGGCCCTGACTAGGGACGCCGTCGCTACGCCCGTGGATAAAAGACGGTCCTATCTTTTTCCGCGCCACTTCAGCCAACCGCCGCTGATCGCGCTTTGTGTATTGTCCAGCGCCAGGCCGACAGCGCAGTCCGCCCAGTGCACGCTGGTATCATGTGAACAGAAAATCCACTCAGCGAGAGTGCGAGCTCGCTGCAGGCACTCAGCGTGTGTAGGCCTTTACTTGTGCGAGGTTTCCAGCATGGGATGGCATGTTAGTGTAGGCCTACGATGTCATGGAGACCAGCCTGACTGAGAATCTCTTGCCGCATGCCAGACTGGGGTAGGATTTCTACGACCAGTTCACTATTTTATTGTGTAATTCCACAGTGAACGTTGCCTTTTAGTTAGGCCCCTGGCTCTCTATAGAGAAACAACTGAAAAAGTGTGTTACCTACGTCACAGTTGTACCCAAAGAAGCTGGCCGTGCAGTTGCATTGGTATCGAGCCCCATCGTCGCTGCATGTGCCGTTATTTTGACACGGTTCGCTGTAGCAGTTGTCTACTACGCCTGTAGTGATGACAGAGTATTTTCTTCTGTATAGAATCAAATGGCATGTTGAAAGGAAATGGAGGACGGGAGTGGTAAAAAAAAATGTATAGATTAGCGGAGTCCGGGACTACTTCCCGTCCTGTGAGCAGAACGAGTGTATGTCGGTACTTTAGTGACATTGTAATTTCTGCGGATGTGCCTGAAAGTTTTTCAGTTTTTGCTTGCCTTGGTAAGTTTCGGCATTATTATTATTTGTTGTTCTTGTTGTTGGGCAGAATACTCCCAGGGTCATCCCTTTGTATGAGAGGTTTACGTGTGTGGCCATTTGTTTAGTTTCTTTTAATTAGTTAACGTATACGTTAACGTGAACTGCATTTTAAGCACAATGTAGTTGGTGGTTCCCCGTTACATGTCTGCATTACTTTTTATTTATTCAGTATGAGCAAACAGTTGTGATGTACATTACAGCCTGTGGTTTGTCCTTGCAGGTACGCCTGTTTTGTAGTATGTCTGAATGAGGAGTGAAGGAGCGGGCGAGAACTGTGTGTGTGTGTGTGTGTGTGTGTGTGTGTGTGTGTGCAGAAATGTATTGTATCAAGTTGTCACTGTACGTTTGAGCCGATATGTAATTTCTCGACGAGGGATCAGTAAAGTACTCTTATCTTATCTAATCATATCTATACTCACGGGAACATTTAACAAGCACACTTAATATTGATGCACCGTAAACGAGACTGTTCGTTAGTTTTGCAGAGGAAAAATCCACTGTTTGGCCACTTTCAGGTGCTAGAAGATACAATGACTAGTGTTAACATTTCACCAGTGACTACATACTTGCCAGCTGGAGCCATGTTACCGTTGGGTTTGCTAGGGTATTCTAGATCTCACCTATTTCGCAGACCTTCCCTCGGCTTGTACGCGGACAAGTACAGGAAAAAGCACCTCTTCTGTCCAGGCATGCACCGTTGTCCTGGCATGGGCCGCTGGCACATTCGTCAACAGCTGCAGCGATAAACAATGTCATCGTCACGGAGAGGAACCTCTACACTTGAAGCACGTGGAACACGGTCATAAGCATTGAGGGACCGTCCAAACAGTGCGAGACAGGTCTGAATATTGGAGGGCATGCGAGGAAAAGTTGAGAAGAGCTAAATCATCTAAAATGACAGGGAAAAATGAAAGAGAAAATGCGATTTTGATAGTTGAGCGTATGCAACTATTGAGGACCAAACCAAGTCTTCACTCCTTTAACGATCAGTACTGGATGGCGGATCCTTTACTGGAAACAGATCAGTAATGCTGTTCGACTTTCTACTACTCAGCAAAAGTAACAAAAGTAAGGACTCACCGCCTACTCCCCGTCCCAGCTGGCAATGCCAAATACATATTTTCTGTTGTATGATTTGAATGAGTTTAGATGTTTTATCTTTTATACTTGTTCATCCTTGCCCCGTCTTTGATATCACTCGTATATGGTGGAAAAGGACGTTAAACCTCCAAACACCCACCCACCCCCTTCCTTCCATTCAAGTTCCTCGCACGTCGGCACACTGCCTGGCACATACAGACACTGCCTGGCACATACAGACACTGCCTGGCACTATTTGGACGCACCCTCAATTCCTGCTACTGGCAGATTCCGGGCGCCTCGCAGACTTTCAAACCACGTGATTTACCCCCATGCTCTTCTCCCCTAGAGCGTTTTTGCTGTTGATGCGGCGATTTGGGAGACATTTGCGGAAACAGAGCGTGAGTGAGTGAGTTTTTTAGCGCCGCACAAGCACCAAAGACTAATTCGCGGATAAGTGTGCCTGCTCTACGTGAAAAAGAAAAATGTAACGTTGGGCGAATGATGCAAACCGGTCTACTGGGCAATATAAACTTGGGACACGCTGCACCTTCATGTTAATTTATCAAACTCCCGACTGCAAAAAAAGCGTAGAAAACAAATAACAATTACAGCTAGGCAAAACAAAGGTAAATACTAAACGTATACACAGCAAATGTTGCAACTTATCATCTCCTAAGCGCAATAAACCAGTTCGCAGCATACGTCCAACATTACTTATTCCTAACCACTGGTAGTGAAGACGTAAGTGAGGGGGTGAAAAGAAGAAATATAGTCGAAAGGGCCGAACATGGAGGAGATGAGAGGAAAGACAGAGCGGGCTAAATTTTGGAGGTTTCAAAGAGAAAGAGAGAGGTGAATGGGCTGCTGAGGAATAGACCGAAAGAGGTAGAAGGAAAATTCCTTACTTGCCAACGAAGACAACATGCCTGGGATGTAGTTGGAGGCGTAAGGGAAAAAGGGAGGGTTTGGGAAAACAACACACCTGAGTGCGTTGTGAAGGTCATCCCGTGACAGGTGTTCAGCAGTACCAGCAGGGCGCTGCAAACAAAGCCCGAGGCCCGCCAGGGCGAAAACCAGGTGGGGGTGAGGGGATCCAGTGACATCGGCTTTCAGAAATGACTCTCGGATGTCTCACTTGACCAGTGGTCAGCAGACACCCGCCTAATGACCTCCCCCAATAGAAGAGTTCAAAGGAGCAAAAGACAGGAGAATGGACCGATGGAGGCAGAAATAAGAGTAAAGACGGAAACAGGAAGGAACGGCCCCGTCCTACAAAGCTGTTCCTCTAAATTTCATGTTAGTTTGTTTGTTTTGTTGTTACTGTTGCCGGTTCTCCCCTCTTCAAGTCCTACCAATGACACTAGATCCGCTACGATCGATTAGCCACTTGATTGGTTTTGTTGTTGTTGTTGGTTTGGTTTTGTTTGTTTGTTTGTGTTTTTTTTTTTTTGTTTTTTTTTTTTTTTTTTTGGGGGGGGGGCGGAGGGGGAGAGACAGACAGACAGAGACAGAGAGACAGAGATGACGTCAATTCCGTGAACTAAACATTTGACGTCAGCCTCTAGCACTGAGATCGTCTGAGGATGCTTGTTCATGTCTTGTGATTTCTCTGTTGGCTTGGTGACTGAATTATTTTTCACATGAAATCTGGACGATCGAGAGGACTGGTGAAATGTCGGAAGCAGTGACGATACCTGCAGATTTTGTCTGTGAACCAAACATATCACGTCAGCCTGCTCGTCTGACAGATGATACTTCTTCATATGTTGTGATTACCTTGTCGCTTTTGTGACTTTCGGGACTGAATTAATTTTTACATAAAATCTGGAAGATCTAGAGAGCTGATGAAACGTGGACTTAAATGCCTTGAATTGTACTTACGAAATTGCAAAATTGGAACTTTTTTGGCAGGCGCTTCTCGCAGAAACGTGAAAAAATATGTTTATCTAAACGCTCTGTTATTCTTAATACTAAAGCTATAATAGTGCAGTAGTTCATGTCATAATTATGTGCAGTTGTCACACGTGACAAAAATGTCGGAATGATGAGTAATTTGAAAGAGTCTTTTCATAGATATTTGGCCTTATATGCAAACCACCCGTACCTCGGAATTTTTTTTTTTAAAACAAAAAAAAAACTGTTAGAGCTACAGAGCTGTGCTACAAATACAGTCAGTATAATTGGATGATCTTCCCCAGTTCAGAAAATGAAGCCATTTGAACCATGTTTTCGTAAAAATACGTAACATACCGATTTCTTTAAATGGGCGATAACTCTTCTAACTAGAGGAGCAAAGCCTCCATGGCTCACTTGTGAGATGGGTCAAGGTCATTCAAAAGAGTATGTTTGTAAAACTCTTATCACTATCTATCCTAATGTAAGGTGTCTCTTGTGTTGACAGTTCCTAAGAAAACAGAAAATGGCAATATATGTTTTCCCAGGACAGCTTGTATGACCTTGACCTTGGGTCAAGGTCATTCGAATGAGATCTGTAAGAGCTTATCAATGAGTATCATTATGCCAAGTTTGATAGCTCTAGTTTTGTAGCTTCTGTACAAATGGTAATGTAAAATTTCACAACAGACAGCTGTAATGACCTTGACCTTGAGGATCATGGTGATTGGTGTTCACTCGCCTGGCAGGCTAGAGTGTGCCTCTCTCCTAATCTTTCTTGATTTTCCTGTGGAATTTTAATTGTTTGCTGGAATAATTCATACCACTGGGTTCCTGATGGCCTGGGCTTCATTTTGGTGTGCTTTTGTGGACTTTTGCCACCAGAAATGAGAACTTTATGGATTTTTCTGTTCCTGAGGCTGTTTGTGATAGCAGTTTAAAGCCAGAGTTACAGCCAGAGTCAGTCATGCTTGACCGACCACAGCTGGCCTGTCTATTCACAGACCTCGCATACCCGTAACTTTGCTCCACCCGTGACCACCTGAGGCTACTCACAACCAGTGTTGGATACCAGTGAACTCGATCCTGGCATATACAATGGACTAACACATTCAGGCTGCAGTGCTCCTGTATCTGGCTTACACAATGGACCTACACCTACCTGTCTCTGTGCACCTGTACCTGTTAGCCAAGGGATTAAGTACTCCAGTTTCACACTATCCGGCCTTAGACACATTGGTGTGTCTCATCCTGATCCCGATCTCTGCAGAACTCTTCGTTCTCTTCACATACACACCAGCACACCCACTTCGTGCACACTGAGGAGGAGCAAGCGGCGCCCCTTTCGAAGCGGTCGCAGAAAGATGAGACAGTCTTCAGCTGTTTCACCATCAAGATCTACGCCTTCAGGACGTACTACAAGCCCACTCATCCCAGTTCACATCTCTTTCACCAGAGTCAGGTCAGTTAGACATAGACAGACACCAAAATTAATGGTGTGTCACGGAGGTTGGGTAGGTGGATATGTTTAGAGTGTGGAGTTGTTTCAGAATTCCAACTCGTGAACTCTAGTTTGCCCCGTTTTTCCCCTTTTTGTATGACGTTTAGCACGTGGGTTGCTGCAGTAGGAGTGCGTGCACGTCCAGTGTATGGTCAATGTGTGTGTGTGTTTCTTCGTTTTCAGTATAGTTATAGAGTGGGGAAGGGGGGTTCGTTCATGCGTGTTTGGTGTGGATCCGCGTTATCCCCTTTTTTCCCGTGCGCTCGGTGAGCGCGTGAGCCGTAGAACTGAATCAGAGTTCACTTCGGCGTTTTCGGTATTTAACTGTATGTTTATGTTATTACGGGAGCTTGCTCAGAAAATTTTCTTGACGTCTGTACGTCAGACTATAGTCAGCCACTTTTGCAGCCTAACCTTCACTGTGGTTGTCCCGTTTCGTTGCGGGTCGTGCGGTGATGGTTTTTCGCCGCGGCTAGGTTCCTCCTGGCGTCTCCGTTGTCTTTCGTGATTGTCCAAGCCTTCTGTAATACGCACCGATCGTTTTGGACCGTATCGTTTTGTCTGCGAGCGACTCCATGCTCCGAGGATCTCCGTGCTGCTCGAAGTCCGTGGTTCCTGGACCGTGTCTCGGTGGCTTCACGCGCTGAGGGATTCCGCGCTGCCCAGAGTCAGCGTTAATTGAGCTCAAGGAGACCAGGGCTCTTCCCTCCCCCTGCGAATTGCGCTGCCCCGGCATACGGACTGGACCACAGCTCAGCACCGGACCCCTTGCTCACTCAGACGGTTCCGCTCAGTCGACGCCTCACTGGAGCTCCAGCTTCGGGTCGTGAGTGTGTTGGAGTGTTGGTTCTGGGTACGCGAGGTGGGTAGAGGAGGCTGTTTCGTACGGGCGTGAACTTAGGACCAGCTGGTTACCAGTGGACTGTGCTCTGACATCGGAAGGCCGTCATTTGTGTTACATATATTTATATTTGTCCATTTGTTTGATCGTTTTCCCCAGCGACTAGAGTCGCCGTTGTATAGTTTAGTTTAGATTGCTAGAGTAAGAGTGCTTGGAGAGGGGTGTATGCGGGTGAGTGCATGACTGATGCGTGAATGAGAACTAGGGTAGGGGGAAAGGTGGGAGGGGGTGCGTGGTTGAGTGAGTGATTGGTTGTGACAGTGTTTAGGAACGGGGGTAGGGGTTTTTCTGTCAATAAATGTGGTATGAGAGATTGTGAACGTCCCGTCTCGTGTCTTCTTGTGTGAGGGTATTTGAGGGTGTGCTTGATATGCGACTGAAGGAACGTTGAGAGTCTTTCCCCGATATTGTCCACGTGACATGGTGCTTCTATTCGCCACCAGATCCTATCACCTACTGGTGCAGCTGTCTCCAGTAAAATACAAGGTCTGCCCATACCTGTTGTCTGTCCCTCACAACGCGTTGCCAACAATGCCCCTCGACGATCCGTCCATGTTCGGAACCTGATTCATGTCGTCCTTCAGGGTACCCCTGACAGAAAAAGCAAGCAACTTCATATTGGCCTGTTTAACGCTCGCTCTGTAGGAACAAGTGAGAAGCGCGCGGAGATCAGTGACTTCATTGTTGACAACAACATCGACATCCTGCTGTTTCTAACTGAAACTTGGTTACGTGCTGCTGGTGACGAGGCGAAATGCACTGATCTTGCGCCTGCTGGCTTCACGACAAGATCCTTCCCCCGCCCCTCCCGTGGTGGAGGCATCGCTGTCATCTTCAGAAACACTCTCGGCACCTACATCAACTTTACTTCGTCATTCTCATTTGACCATTCTTCCTTTGAACTCGAACAGACTACCCTTGCCCTGCCCAGATAGTCACTGCATTAAAATTTTCTTCTGCGTGTACCGTCCACCACCGAACCGCAAAAACAAACTGACAGACTCTCTGTTTGTAGACCAGTTTCCTGATCTGCTGGAGCTTTCCAACTCACTCATTGGTGAATCCATCGTCCTGGGTGACCTTAACGTTCACTTTGACTGTCCCAGCAACCCTACAACGGCAAAACTGGTGGACACACTGTACGTGTTCGATCTCATCCAAGCAGTAAAGCACGCCACTCATCGACAGGGTCATATCCTCGATTGGGTTGTCCACAAATAAGACAGCGACAGTATTCAATCTGTTCAAGTGACAGATGCTCTCGCTTCGGATCACCTGTGTGTCCTCGCCCAGCTAAACGTGCCAGCACCGCCTGCTCCACTGCCTGTCTTCAAAACTGTGCGCAACGTACGTGCTATTGATAGGCTGGCCTTCTGTGGTGACCTGCACAAGCGGTTGTTCGACATACCCCATCCCACCGCCGACCAGTTGGACTGCTGTCTTCGGTCTGTCTTGGACATCCACGCCCCCTCCACCCGCCGGCGTGTGTCATCACGCGCGACCTCTCCTTGGTACAATACAGTGCGTGACGACTTGCGGACCGCCAAGCGTGAACGTCGGAGAGCGGAGAGGAGATGTATGACTACAGGTTTGACAGTTCATAAGCAAATGTATTCGGCAGCCAAAAAGCACGTGAGTAACATCATTGTCAAGGCCAAGTCGGCCTTTTTCAGTGCTAAGATCTTGGCTAGCAAGTCCAGCAGAGAACTGTTTAACATCACTAATCAGTTGCTGGCCCGTAGCACCTGTACTCCACTTCCTTCTGTGTACCCGATGTCTCAGTTACCCTCCTTGTTTGCGAACTACTTTGTCAATAAGGTAAAGACGATCCGTGCCGGACTTGACTCTCAGATCCGTGCTCCATCTTCCTCAGGTGAGACTGTCTTCAGTGGAACACCATTCTCTGTTTTTCAGCCGGTTAGCGATGTTGACATCCGCAAACTCATTACCGAAACCACTCCGAAATCTTGTGAACTGGACCCAATGCCCACAGCTCTGCTTGTTGAGTGTATTGATCATGTACTGCCAGCCATTACCTGTGTGATAAATGATTCGTTGTCATCAGGGTCATTTCCATTGATCTTCAAGAGAGCAGTCGTTAAACCACTTCTGAAAAAGCCGTCTCGTGATCGGAACGAACTAAAAAATTACCGTCCAGTGTCCAATCTTTCGTTTCTTTCCAAGATTTTGGAGAAAACTGTGCTGTCTCAGCTTTTAGGCCACTTAAACAGTCACAGCCTCCTCAGTGTCACGCAGTCTGCATACCGTCCGCGTCACAGCACAGAAACTGCTCTGTTGAAGATTATGGATGACCTGTTGTCTGCCCTTGACGATAGCCACATCGCTGTGCTGACCTTGCTCGATCTATCAAGTGCTTTTGACACCATTGATCATTGTATTTTGATCAACCGTCTTCAGTCCGTTTTTGGCATTCGTGGATCCGTGTTATCATGGATTGAATCATACCTCTCTGGAAGGACACAGTCCATTGTCGTCGACGGTCTTTATTCTGACCCTTTACCCCTGGTTTTCGGTGTACACAGGGGTCAGTCCTCGGCCCGGTGCTCTTTATAATGTACACCCAGCCTCTCTCTCAAACTATAAGCAGTCACTCAGTTTCACATATTTCATATGCTGATGACACCCAGCTCCATGCCCATGGTCCTATGAGTCAAGCTTGCACAGTTGTTCAGGGTCTCGAAGAGTGCATCTCAGATGTTAAATCATGGATGTCTACCAACAAACTTAAATTAAATGACGATAAGACCGAAGCACTGCTCATAACCTCCCAACGCAACTCCACGTCCGAGGCTCTTCCTCACTCCATGTATGTTGACAGCACGTCCATTGACTTTTGCCTGTCTGCGAAAAATCTCGGCGTCATCATTGACTCACATCTATCGATGAAGCTCCATGTGCTTAATGTCTGTAAAGCTGCATATTGTGAACTTAGGTGTATCAGTTCCATGCGGCATCTTCTGTCTACTGATGCTACCAAAACGCTAGCTTGTTCCTTTGTCCTCTCCCGTTTAGACTACTGCAACTCATTACTCTCAGGCTGCCCTCAGTACCTCATAGACCGACTTCAGAAAGTCCAGAATAACGCAGCTCGTCTGGTGCTGAAAGCCCGTAAGACCGACCACGTCACTCCTCTTCTCCGCACACTCCACTGGCTTCCAATCACTGCTCGCATCCATTACAAATTCCTGTCTCTGACCTTTACCTCTCTGTTTGACTGTGGGCCTCTCTATCTCTCTGAACTCTTACAAATCTACACCCCTTCCAGACAGCTGCGTTCCTCATCCGACTCACGAATTCTCACTATTCCAACCGTGAGAACAAAGTCCTTCGGCCAGCGCCGTTTCTCCTTCCAAAGCCCGGTCCTCTGCAACAGCCTCCCCCAGGAAATACGGCACAGTCAATCTGCCCAGTCCTTCAAACACGCCCTTAAAACGCATCTGTTCACATCAGCCTTCACATAAATGATTCAGCCCGTTCCCATCACCAACCCGTTGTCTTTGCAGTGTGTATGATGGATGTAAGTGTGTATCGGATGTTGGTATGTATGTAGGTGTCAGTGCTTGTTTGTATGACTGACTGTATGTCTGACTATATGTATGTAGTGTATGTATCTATGTATGTACGCTCTTATTCGCATTTATTTAGTTGATTATTTATCTATTACTCAGTTATGTGTTTATTTATCACCTTTTGTATACATTTGTAAAGCGCCTAGAGCCCCGGCTCCGGAGATTAGGCGCTATAGAAATCCTCATTATTATTATTATTATTCAAAAGGGTATGTCTGCATAGGTCCCAGTTCTGTCTATCATTGTGCCCTGTTTGGTGCCTCTGCTGTTTGTTGTTCCCAAGAAAATGCTAACGTTCAAGTTTCCGCAAAACATCTTGAGTGGCCTTGACCTTGACTCAAGGAAATTGAATACTAGTATGCCAGTACAGGATTTGCCAATGTCTATCACCATGCAAAGTTTGAAGCCTCTGGTACCCCTACATTCTGAGAAAATGGCGATTTTAAATTTCCAATGAGACAGCTTTTTTGAAAAATGGTATATATTGGGAGGTCTTACTGCTGTCTATCGGCAAGCCAGGTTTGGTGCTTCTACTGTTTATTGTTTCTGAGAAAATGCCAATGTTAAGGTTTTGGAAGCTTTTCTGCAAACAGCTTGTATGGCCTTGACCTTAACTAAAAGTCACTGAATACAGGTATGCAAGGTCAAGGTCAATCAGTATGGTACATTTTGAAAGGTCTTATGGCTGTCTATCAGCATGCCAAGTTTGGTACCTGTGCTATATGTAGATTCTGAGAAAAGGCCAATGTTAAGGTTTACTGTGGACACACAGATACACACACACACACACAGATACACACACACACACACACACACACGACGGAGGGCTATTACATAGACTCACTTTGTTACACAAGTGAGCCAGGATAAAAATTGTGAAATGTACGTCTAGAAAATATCTGGAGAGTATGACTGCCCATTTTGTCTCAAAATAAAAAGCCCTCCAACGAGGTGGTTTAGGCCATCATTTCATCCGCGCGCGCGCGCGCGCGCACACACACACACACACACGCGTTTCACAACTCCCGCCAAAAAGAACGCAGCAGCATAGTGTGGACGCGTGGTGTCTATGACGCAGATTTCGTTACGTCACTGTGTGCGCGAAAGTATGTATTGTCTGGAGAAACGTTACGAAATCTGCCCCATCCTATAAAGTTGTTTCTCTATAGAGAAACAGCTTAAAGGGTACTGCAAGTCAAGAGCACTACTGGGTTTAAATGACAGATATTGAGGTCCTAAGCTGTTAGACAGCAAACTTTTTCGTGAACAAAGTACCATTTACTCAAAAATGCGCCGAAAACACCCTCTGCTTTCGGTTCCTGGGCTGCGCCATGGTGCCGCACACTTTCGCGAATGAGACGGGAAAGGTGCTGACGGTGACGTCACTCCCCCACCACTGTTGGCAGTGCCAGTAGCTTTGATCGGGTTGTTCCAGAGTATTATTTTGTGTTCGAGATGCCACAGTGCAAAGCGTTTGCTTGTTTCAGCAAACAGGGCATGTGTAAGAATGCAGATGGAAGCCACAAAAGCTTTTATAAATTTCCGAATCTAAACAAACCAAAGGAAAAACGGAGGTTATGTGCGAAATGGTTGGAGACCTTGAAGAATGATCGCTTGCCCCGCCGAGTGCAGGAATACGCCTGGAACAATCGAGACTGACCTCGTTTGTGGAGATAATTTTACCCCGGATTGTTTGGCGCTTTTGCGAACGATGTTACTGCTTCTCTTGTCAAACACGCATCAATCGGCTCTTCCCCATCGTCACAGTCCCCACTGTTTTCTGCCCGACCCCTTCCTGAGCTCTTCCTTAGAATATTCTGCCTCGAAATTATGAAGAACTATCCCCAAATCCACTCTAGCTTTCAGGAAATGAGCAAAGTGTATATACGAGCCAGAAATAGCACGCCTAAAACGTTTAGCAGGCACACCTGCACGCACAGAGAATGTGCCAGCATAGTGTCGTCTGCTGCTGAGTGGTGCAGTGACGTCACTGCTACGATCAACATGGCAGCCTCCATGGCATCGCATTTTGGCTGCCGTTTGGTGTGATAAATGCTGAATGGTGTATTCATGTTCAAATCTTTTGGGCTGCAGCCGTCTAGGACATCACTATCTATCACTTAAACCCAACATTGCACTTGACTTGCCTTACCTTTTAAAAAGGGGTGGGCAAGCTCAGCGAAATCAGCTCTGCTGCGTGAAGGCGAGCCCATGGGGCCGCGGAAATGGAGCGAAATAGATGCTCCTCTTAAATTAGTGACTCATCGGGCATTTTCAAGTCACGTAACACAAGGGACCTTATCCCTCGTGATCGTTGACCAATGATCTTTTTTTTTTTTTAGGTCATTGATTATTATTCTTATGTTTTAGGTCACTGACTTTCTTACACCGAAAGCTTCATCGAAAACGTGAGTTTGAGTACATGGTACTTGGCGAAGGGTAAGTACAAATGGGACTAGAACGGCAAAGCGTTTATCGACTCACGTGCATCATCATTTCAAACACAAGAAATCGGGGGAAGAAAGAGTGAAGTAACCAGGACAGTTTAGAGACGGAACTAGTGCACTACGAAACTGATGTTTTTCCTTGTACTCTTTACCATTCCCCCCCCCCCCCAAAAAAAAAAAGACAAAAAAAGAAAAAAAGAAAAAAAATGCTATTTTTATTCTTAAAACTTTAGTCCAGGCCAAGGTCGTGCCAGCTGGTGGGGGGGGGGGTGTTTGGGAGTTTAACGTCCTTTTCCACAACATACCAGACAGACGTCAGAGGACAGAGGCCAATAACATCAATATCGTCACTTTGTTACACACGTGAGTAAAACATGTCTGTCAAATGACACATACAGACCAGAGAAAGTTTCTGGTTTAGGACTTACTGGTGATTATAATTCTGCAGCTCGTGTTTACCACTTCTTTCGAGCCGTTATAAATGGCACATGTCAACGTCCCGTTCTGGACAAATTCAACATTCTCCACAGCGTTGATGGTCAGCAAACTAGTGGTGGCTGACGGCCTGCTGACCATGTAGCCTGTCTTGGTCCCGAACTGACACCTTTTTGGGAAGGCACCACAGGAACCCACGGCCACGGTTTCCCCGTTACCTCTCTCGTCCAGCACTAGTGTCCATACCACGGTGTGGGCTTGCAACAATCCACTACATCCAACAGTGGCGTTTCGCGCGTCATCAAGAACCTCTGTGTTGTGGTCACTGTCGTTGCCACAGTTGTGGAGAAGGATTCCTGCGGCAGATATGTACTGAGTTATAGGGTGACCAGACGTTTTGCCGACGGAACGATACGCCGACCGGACGATAATAATGCCAAACGAACGATATGCCGAACGGAGGATATGCCAATGGACGATACGCCGAACGGAGGATATGCCAATGGACGATACGCCGAACGGAGGATATGCCAATGGACGATACGCCGAACGGAGGATATGCCAATGGACGATACGCCGAACGGAGGATATGCCAATGGACGATACCCCAAACGGACGATACGCAAACGGACGGTAGTACGGGCGAACAGCCATAACTACCGGGCGGACTTTAGTAAAGTGATTTTTTTTATTTACTATAGTAAATTCAGTAGTTGTACCTCACCCCCTCGATATATTAGCCATGATTAGTAACACTTTGTAAGGCATTTCGTTTCCCTCCGAGAACTTCCGGTTTCCACGCCGTTACTCTGCCAATTATCCGTGTTTCGTCACGGCCAACGGTTCAGCAGTATGTGGTGGAAGAGGACGTTAAACCCCCAGATACCCACCCATCCACCCGGAAAACAAAATCGTCCCTTTGCTTCTGCTTCTGGCCCTCTGCATCAATGCATAAAGCAGAAATCCATTTGTAAAAATCTCAAGCGAGATCCTGCGCGCCGGTCGCCATCTTGAAATTCGTAAGTTTCTTTGTCTCCTACTCGTCTCGCCACACACACTCTGGGTCGACGGATTCATATTCGGTCGACTATACCGAAAATAAACAGTATTCTAATTATGTTTGTTGTGTGAAATCCATCCCATCTGCATGCAACTGTGACCTTCTGCAGAAACGCACAAAGTAGAAGACCCGATGTGAATATTTCAATTGAGACCACAGATATCAAAAGTGTAGGTCTATGGATATCTATGATCCAGATCCTGTACGCCCGTCGCCATCTGGGAATTTGCAAGCGAGTGAGAGCGGGGTGGGTGTCTGAATAGAGAATGAAAAAGAGCTGTCAAACTTCCCCGCTGAAAGTTTTACGCAAATTTCAAATGACAACCTCCATAGACCCATTACTAATACACACACAACATATACAATTATCTAGTTTTGGTACATAAAAATGCTAACGAAAAGGAGTTCGCAATATCGGCGATTCCTGCTCGACGAAAACGTCATCTCATTAAGCGGACTCCTAACCCCTCCCCAAGAAAGCGGTTAATCAAGCAGGCAGTATGAATAGATGGTCATTACCACAGTGTTACACACCATCAATTTTGCAAATGAGGTCTTACTTATTTCACACATCACGCCTCCGCAGTCAGCACAACATAATAATAATAATATTTATAGGGCGCCTATCCCCGGGAGGCGAGCTCTAGGCGCCTTACATTCTAAAACCGAAGTTAAAAAAAAAAAAACAATCACTCAGTGTACACTACGTGAGTACAAGTAAACAGTAAAAGAGCACACACACACACACACACACACACACACACACACATCTGCAGGAGAAGGAGTTTCTTCCGTCTACACACGTACCCCCGTTTTGGCATGGGTCACTTTCGCATTCGTCCACAGCTGTGCACAGATAGATGGACGTTCACGAGTGACACACCAATCTAGAGGAGCACTAACTACGACATCACACACCCACTTAGTCGCATACGCAATATCATCAGACACGCTGGCAGACAGCAACACACACACACTGCCAGACAGCAAGACACACACTGCCGAACAGCAAGACACACACTGTCAGACAGGAAGACACACAGTGCCAGACATCAGGGCACACACTGTCAGACAGCAAGGAACACCCTGCCAGACACCAAGACGCACACTCCCAGACAGCAAGACACATAATGCCAGACAGCATGGCACACACTGCCACACAGCAAGACACACCCTGCCATACAGCAAGGAACACGCTGCCAGACAGCAAGACACACCCTGCCATACAGCAAGGCATCCACTGCAAGACCTCAGGGCACACACTGCCAGACAGCAAGGCACACACTGCCAGACAGCAATACACACACTGCCATACAGCAAGACACACTGCAAGACAGCAAGGTACACACTGCCAGACAGCAAGATACACGCTGCCAGACAGCAAAACACACCCTGCCATACAGCAAGGCACACACTGCGAGACATCAGGGCACACACTGCCAGACATCAGGGCACACACTGCCAGACAGCAAGACACAACACTGCCAGACAGCAAGGCACACACTGCCAGACAGAAAGAAACACACTGCCAGACAGCAAGACACAACACTGCCAGACAGCAAGGCACACACTGCCAGACAGAAAGACACACACTGCCAAACAGCAAGACACACACTGCCACACAGCGAGACACACACACTGCCACACAGCAAGACACACACTGCCAGACAGCAAGACACACTGCCACACAGCAGGGCACACACTGCCAGACAGGAAGATACACACTGGCAGCCAGCAGGGCACACACTGCCAGACAGCAAGACACACACTGCCAGACAGCAAGACACACACTGCCACACAGCAAGGCACGCAATGCCAGACGGCAAGACACACTGCCATACAACAAGACACACACTGCCAGACAGCAAGACACACATTGCCATACAGCAAGACACACACTGCCAGACAGCAAGCCACACGCTGCCAGACAGCAAAGCACACACTGCCAGACAGCAAGACACACACTGCCACACAGCAAGACACACACTGCCACACAGCAAGGCACGCAATGCCAGACAGCAAGACACACACTGCCAGACAGCAAGACACACACTGCCACACAGCAAGGCACGCAATGCCAGACAGCAAGACACTGCCAGACAGCAAGACACACACTGCCAGACAGCAAGACACACAGTGCCAGACAGCAAGATACACGCTCCCAGACAGCAAGGCACACACTGCCACACAGCAGGGCACACACTGCCACACAGGAAGATACACACTGGCAGCCAGCAGGGCACACACTGCCAGACAGCAAAGCACACAATGCCAAACGGCAAGACACACTGCCATACAACAAGACACACACTGCCAGACAGCAAGACACACATTGCCATACAGCAAGACACACACTGCCAGACAGCAAGCCACACGCTGCCAGACAGCAAAGCACACACTGCCAGACAGCAAGACACACACTGCCACACAGCAAGACACACACTGCCACACAGCAAGGCACGCAATGCCAGACAGCAAGACACACTGCCAGACAGAAAGAAACACACTGCCAGACAGCAAGACGCACACTGCCAGACAGCAAGACACACAGTGCCAGACATCAGGGCACATAGTGCCAGACAGCAAGAGACACACTTCCAGACACCAAGACACGTATTGCCAAACAGCAAGACACACACAATGCCAGACAGCAAGACACACACTGCCAGACAGCACGATACACGCTACCAAACAGCAAGACACGGTGCCAGACAGGAGGGCACAGAGTGCCAGACAGCAAGATACACGCTGCCAGACAGGAGGGCACGGAGTGTCAGACAGCAAGACACACACTGCCAGACAGCAAGACACACACTTCCAGACAGCAAGACACACACTGCCAGACAGCAAGGCACACACTGCCAGACAGCAAGACACACACTCCCAGACAGCAAGGCACACACTGCCAGACAACAAGGCACACACCGCCAGACACCAAGATACACACTGCCAGACAGCAAGACACACACTGCCAGACAGCAAAACACACACTACCAGACAACAAGACAAACAAACAAATCGCCAAATCGGACGGAAAATTGCCAGGTAAATACAGTGAATTTTTTCCTGCTTAGGAAGCCGGACTGAATTCGGACTAGCGTTACGTACAAACAAGAGACATACTGGAATAAATACGAATTTCAAAACTACTCATTGTAGAAGCAGAAAGTTATTTTAAAGTTGAGTCCTTTAAATAACAATTCTCTCGATTCTTCCATAGATCTTGATGTTGTGCACTTTCTTCCCGACAACTGATACTAGTGACACCTTTATCGGGTTATCTATAACGGCTTTAACACTTTCAAGTGCATCTTGGGTAAAACCTGCTGATTCCAATTTGGCTGTGAAAAGGATATCAATTTCAATTTCATGTACCAATTCATGCGTTATGAGAATTGTACCGACTGTAAGGCTAAATCTCTTCTGTTGAACAGAGTATTTCAATGCCTGATTGGCCAGTTATGGCTGGCTTACCGAGAACACGAACAAAGCAGATTTTTGATGACACATATCCTCCAACGGAACAGGTCAGTTTCAAATTCTCCAGAACAGTAGGTTTGGTCGCGTCGATTTTCAGTATACAAATTGTTTGTGAAAAGCGGCAACTTGAAAAAAATAATTCACATAGCACTGGTAGGATTTTGATAAATTACCGACTGTAGAGCAGAGTATTTCAATGCCTGCATTACCAGTTGTGACTGACTTACCAAGAACACGAATAGAGCAGACTTTTGATGATATATTCACATCTGTATGATGAACACAACAGGTCAGTGTTAAGTTGTCCGGAATATTAGGGCTTGTCGCGTCGATTTTCAGTACATTTGCCGTTTTACCAGGTTCCTTTCTGGCAGTGTAGCCGGCGACATGTCCCGTGCACCTTTCACCCCCAGACACACACGAGGCAACCGGCTGGGACCCAGACTGACCCGTGTACCAGTACACAGAGTTGTATTTGACGAATGCGTCGCAGCTGAACTCAGCATTGGACGTTGAATCAAGGACGATCCTGGGGTTTCGTGCAGTACCACACGGGGAAAGGTCTGCTTCTGCGACACAGGCAAGACTTTAGTCACAACAGGCTATGACAAGCAAAACTTCCCTATTTTACCTACTCGCGTGACGCACGACCAAAAAGTTCCAGTTTACGACATTCACGGTTTCCAGCTAAATCTATAGGTTAGTAAGTTAGTTATTTAGAAATCTAGAGGAATTAGAAGTTAATTCTTGTATGACAATGAAGGCAGTATAACTGCCTCTATAAAATAGGAAAACATAAGTTTGAATTGCTTTCAAGTTTCATTTGTGGCAAGGCCACGTTTGGTTTGATTTTTACGACATCACGAAATTTTCAGTAGACATTTTTTTTTTTTTAAAGGGGGATGGGAGCGGGCACTGTACGCAAAAAAAAAGCCAAAAAGACATAACGTTTCGCAGAGAAAGTCACGAGATACTCAAAGGGCAGAGTAAATGAAACATTCTTAATAGCCGGGCGTCTTTAGTTATTTAATTATTAAGCAAGTTAGTTTACTGTGATCCCAGTCGTTATCACTTTTCTATAAACCACGGTGTCATTCGCATAACGGGGCCCGCATGTAAAAGTCGGGGTTAGGGAGTTTAGCCCCGGGTTAGAGTCTAATCTCGGAATAAACTAGCTCTAGGGTTAAATTTTCTGTTTTGTTTCAAATCAGGAAGCGGGCCCATTCCAGCAAGGTGCCTATGCCGTTAAAGAAGGATTTCTGTCTTTCTTTCTTCGCTTCCTCGTAGCCGTGGGTTAAATTAAACTCGAGTTTTTTAGCACTGCGTCTTTGCATATTAATCGATTTCTGCTCTTCCTGCAGCTGTGATGGTTTTGGCTTGTCCACCGTGATCTTGATGTGATTTTCGGATCTGGTGTTCACGGTCACTCCTCTGTGTGTGTGTGTGTGTGTGTGTGTGTGTGTGTGTGTGTGTGTGTGTGTGTGTGTGTGTGTGAGTGAGTGAGTGAGTGAGTGAGTGAGAGAGAGAGAGATGATGATGATGACGATGATGATGATGATGATCAAACGTTTCTGTTCAGGATAGAGGATTTTGGCATTGCTGCCTATCTTACATGCTGTCCTGCTATTCTACAGACAGAGAGAAATTGAAATAATTTTATTTGAAAACGATGGAAGGTTTGACCGACCATATTTACAACTGGAACATTAAACTTTACACACACACACACACACACACACACACACACACACACACCGCATGCATGAACTAGTATGTCTATTCATATTTAAGCGTATGGTACCCACTTTTATCATTATTTGTTGGCTAACATATATTTGAAGGGGCTGTTTTTAAACGAGGAGGCTGACCGACTGTGCCTAACATGGACAGGAAGGGAGTTCCACAATGAAGTTCCGGAAAAGCGAAAAATGTTTTCCCAAATTTTCTTTTAACAAGCATACTTACCATGTCTCACAAATGCATACCTGGCAAGCCCATAGTATGCCCATGCCCTGTACAACTACTATAAGCCAATCACGAAGATTGGCGCCAAAAGATTATCTCCCCTAAATAGTATAAACTCCCCTTGAGTAACTCTCTAACTTCCTCCTTTTCTATGGCTTAAACCTTGTAAGAGTAAGCAGTGAGAAGGTAAGGAGGGGTAGGAGGGTGGGCCTCCGCGTGAGACATGGTAAGTATGCTTGTTAAAAGAAAATTTGGGAAAAATTTTTTCGTTTAACTGCACATACTTTACCATGTCTCACAAATGCAGAATTTGACTACCGGTGGAGGGCTTACCTGTAGTCTACTGCTGGCTTGAACTTGAAAGAACCCTCTGTGAAGCAACCAGAGAGCCGACACCCCAGGAGCCATCCTGGCGGAGACGGGCAGAGTCTCGCAAGTAGAAGTTCAGAAAGGTGTTTTCTGATCTCCAGTAGGCCGCGTCCATAATCAGAGGCAGCGGAACTGCGTGTGTCAGTGCCACAGAGGAAGCCAGTGCTCTAAGTTCGTGTGCCCTTGATGAGGTAGTGGAGCGTGACGCTCCCTCGTATGCTACCCTAACCACTTCAGCGATCCAGCGTGAAAGGGATGAAACAACCACATCCTTTTTGTAGTCACTGTTAAGCGAAATAAAGAGACGCCTCTGTCCAGGGGCACGGACAGAACGAGTTACTGATAAGTAGCGTCTGAGCGCTCGCACGGGACACAGAGTACGGTCAGGATCGTCAGCCGATAGAATGCTCGAAAGCGGTGGGATTTTGACGGATGGAGAGGGATCTGACTCTTTCTGGTTTTTGGCAATAAAGTCAGGCAGAAAGCGCAGAGTGAATGAGCCGTCTTGTTCGCGCGATATGTCGGCGGGAAGACCGCTGAGGCCGTGAACTTCAGAGGCGCGGCGCGCGCACGCAAGAGAGACTAAAAACACGGTCTTCAGAGTTAGCCACTTGCGTGATAATTGTCTGAGAGGTTCGAAGGGCGGGTTTCTGAGTGAGTTCAGAACCAGAAAAAGGTCCCACAGTGGGAGCCTGCGCGGAGATCTGGCATCACGCGAAGCGATACCCTTGATCACGTCAGAAATGAGAGACGGTCTGTCACTAGCGCGTCTGACACGCCCCCCCAACTGCTTAAGAGAAGTGGTGATAGCTGACCTATAGCCCTTAATAGTAGCTGCCAATAAACCCTCAGAAGCTAAATCGGACAGAAAATTGGCTAGATTGACGGCCAGAGGACGCAAGGGGTCCACAGAATGTGCGTCGCACCATTCCAGCCATTTATTCCACTTAGCTTCGTATACACGCTGTGTACCACTTCTATGTGCTCTACGCACGAAATCTATAGTGTGAGAGGATGCACCTAGTGAACGCAGTGAGCTTCGCACAGTAGCCAGGCGTGTAAGTTTAGGACATTTACGTTCCCGTGTGGGATTCCGCTCCTTGGTTGTAGAAGGTCGTTCGGCGACAGAGACAGTGGGAGGGGCGGAACATGAGACAGTTGTAGGAGCTCCGGAAACCACGGCTGAGCCGGCCAGTACGGGGCTATTAGAATCAGTCTCGGGCGTTCGCGCCGGGCCTTGCGAATTACTTTCGCTAGTATGGGGAACGAAGGGAACGCATATGCCTCTAGCTGATCCCATGGGATGGACAGTGCATCGACCTGAAACGCTCTCGGGTCTGGGACTGGAGACACATACAGAGGCAGCCGGCAGCTGAACTGGGTTGCAAACAGATCGATCTGAGGTTTGAAGAAATGAACCCAGACTCTCTCCAGGGCTTTGTGAGAGAGTGTCCATTCCGTATTGAGAACCATGTGTGACCTGCTGAGTTGATCTGCCACTACATTCAGCTTGCCTGCAATGTGGCGAGCGTACAGAGTAATGTTGTGAGACTGGCACCAGAGGAGGAGGGACTCGGTCCTGAGAGAGAGAGGTTTTGATCTGGCCCCCCCTTGCTTGTTTATGTAGCAAGCTACTGTGGTATTGTCGGTGCATAACTTCACAACCTGACCCGTGAGAGTAGTCTGGAAGGCCTTGAGGGAAAGGCGAACAGCCTCCAGCTCTAGTAAGTTGATATGAAGGGTCTTCTGGTCTGGAGGCCACTCTCCCGAGGCTACGAGGGCATTCACATGCCCTCCCCAACCCCAGTGTGAAGCGTCCGTGAACAACTCCACCCCCGGTGGAGCGGAGAGAATGGGAACACCCTGATTCAGCCACGTGGTGTCCAGCCACTGGAGAGTGGTCTCCGCGAACCAGGGAGAGAGAGGGAGAGCGAGATCCCACGGCTGCACAGCTTGAGACCAACGGTCTCGAATAGCCCTCTGAAAAGCCCTCTTGTGGAGACGGCCGAGAGGCACTAAAGGAGCCAGACTCTCCATCTGGCCCAGCAGACCCGCAAGTTCTCTGACAGAAGCTGAATGGCGGGTTGCCAGAGACTGGGCTGTCTCTAGAAGCTTTATAATCCGTTCCTGTGAGGGGAACACCTTCATGGTGATCGTATCGAACCTCATACCTAGAAACTTGAACTGTTGTGCCGGGACTAGGTCCGATTTCTGTAGATTGATGCGGAAACCTAGGGCCGCTGCCTGCTCCAGCACAGACCGGGTGTGCAGGCTGCACATGTCTTGAGAGCCCGCTAGGACCAGCCAGTCGTCTAAATAGACATGCACTCGCATGCCCTGTGATCGGAGACTGAGGACAAACTGCCTCACAACCCGGGTGAACACCCATGGTGCCAAAGACAGGCCAAAGGGAAGGGCCCGAAATTGGTACACCTGGCCGAGCCACGTGAAGCGCAGCCATTTCCGATCTCGACTGTCCATCAAGATATGAAAGTACGCGTCGGTGAGATCTATCGAGGTCGCCCAGTCCCCCTCTCTGATTGCCTCCCGAATGGATGACGCTGTTTCCATCCTGAACGGGATCCGCTGTAAGAAGCGGTTGAGAGGGCTGAGATCCAAGACTGGGCGCCAACCTCCCGACGCTTTGGGAACGCAAAAAATGCGACCGTAAAACCCCGGAGAGGCAGGGGGAGGTACCTCCTCTACAGCACCCTTGAGGAGCAGCGTCTGTACCTCTACAGACAGGATCTCTCTCCTGTCCGAAGCAGGGGGGCGGCAAGAAGGGGGGGGGGGGAAGTGACAGAGAGGCCCTCTGACCTGCCCAAGGCAGGCGAAACCCCGACGACAGCACCTTCAACAGCCACTCGCAGCTTGAGATTGCCCTCCATGCCGGCAGGCAGAGGGAGAGTGAGCCCGCCATGGGCGTAGTGGCGGGGAGCGGTGGCAGGTGCTGGTCGGGGGTAAGTCATTGGGGGTGACTCGTTTTGGAGTCACCGCGCCTGCCCCCTAGAAGCAGATCCAGAAGGTTTCTGAGTCTTAGATTTGGGAGCTTGAGAGCTAACCCAAGGGGCTCTACGTTTCAGGCCCTCTTTCCTGAACTTCCTTGAAGTACTGAAGCCAGACTTGTCCGAAGACAAGATGAGAGCATCCCTTCTTCTGTCAGCAGAAGTCTTGACCGTAGTGGCGACTCTATTAGAGAATAGGGAGCCAGCCTCGATGGGTAGAGCTCTGAGAGACTTGCGTGTAGCATCGTCCAGATCAGAGGCCGCCAGGACCATCTGACGTCGAGCTAGAATGGAATTACCGTACAGGACACTCAAGAGTGAAAACAGAGAGTCGGAAGTCCTGGAGAGGACAAATAAGAAGGAACGGACTGCCTCAGGGTCCAGATCCTCCTTCACGCGGAAGTCTTGAGGGTCATCTGAAGGGTGGCGTA
This sequence comes from Batillaria attramentaria, assembly GCA_018292915.2. Classification (NCBI taxonomy): domain Eukaryota; kingdom Metazoa; phylum Mollusca; class Gastropoda; family Batillariidae; genus Batillaria; species Batillaria attramentaria. The sequence goes on from JACVVK020000057.1 coordinate 1,094,025, forward strand.
GAGAAGCAGCCAGACCTGTCGTAAATCTCTCAAGAACGGCCACCTCTGCCAAGGAACGACGGGCGAGCTCTTCTGAGTCGACCAAAAACTTTTCCGGAAGAGTGACCGAAGAGGGAACTTTTCCCTTACAGAGACTAGTATCCTCTGAGGTGGCAGTCACAGTGTGAGACGGAAGGGAAGGGAAGTCGAATTTCCAGCCCCTAGCCTCAGTTCTGTGCATATTAGGACGAGACACAAACTTCCCCAGAGGGAGAGCATTGGGGAAAAAAGGAGCAGATCCTTCAGTAACAGAAGGAAGATCGTCCTTATCAGACAACCCAGCGAATTTCTTATACACTGCCTGAAGTGCCTCTGATAAATTAGCAGGCTCCGTGAGTGACAGAGAAGTAGACTCAGGGGCCCTGACTCCTAAGAGTCTAGCTGAATCAGAGAGGAAAGACGCAGTGGAAGTTGAAGAAGACACTGCCTCAGCATAGTGGTTTTGTAAGTGCTGAAGAGCAACTGCCGGCTTCATGAAAGAAGCCACCTCTGAATCAGGAGGATCCTGTAAAGATTCCTCAAAACCACCACACTCATTGTCAGAGCCAGAGTGGTCAGACGCTGAGTTGTCTACGTCACTATCCAACACTGGGAGCGAAACAACGCTGGCCGAGGGAGGATGACGAGAGGAAGTCGACGTCATGGGAGCCTGGGGAGAACCGACAGAACTCCGAGACGATTGCACGGCTGTTTCCATGGTAACAGTTGCCGAGGGGCGGCTGCGCGCGAGCCCCTGGCTAGAGCGTGTTTGAGAAAGATGTGGCTGAACGGGAGGGTCCGAAAGACCGTGCCCTGACGTGGCCCAAGGCCCAGCGCACATCTGCCCCGGCCAGCCGAAAACGGAAGGCGGGGGATATCCGTATACTCCACCAAACGGAGCATACGGAGAGGGGTACGCCATCCAGGGAGACCACTGCTGAGGGCCGGCATAAATGCCTGCAGAAGTTACTCCCCTTAGATGGGTTGTCGGTTCCGTGCTAAACTGCTGACCCGGCACGCAGCGGGGGACAGTGCTAGCGACACCAAAATGTTGTCCCGGCAAAGAGCGAGGGAAAATACACGAGGTGTCTACGCCAGAGGAGACCGACGGCCCCCCTGGCCGCACCGAAGACAAAGGGTGCGGCCAGTCTCTCCATAACTGCGGCGCGGAACCCGAGTCGTTTGGAACAGAACGATCGGGTCCGGCCGCAGGAGCAGGTGTCGCGGCGTCAGGTCCGCACAGTCCCGGCCCCAAAGGGGCGAGGGAAGTGGGGCCCGCCCTGGGCGGAAAGCCGTGGCCCAGGGGGCTGGGCGGCACCCTGCTCGGAGGGAGGGACCCTCCCCCACCGAAAGAGATCGGCGGGGAGGGGTCGGCAGGGCTGTGATACTGGAGTTCCTGAGAAGGAACCACAATATCGGCAACCCTGCCGGCTGACGGGGTGGCTACTGACGCAGCCACATCAGTAGTCACCGTCGCCATCCCAGAGGAAGAGAAAACGGACGGACTAGTGACTGAAATGGCACTGACCTGAACGTAAGTGTGTGGCGGGGAGAGAGACGCGGAGCGACCGGTCGAACTAGAAGAAACAATCCGGGCCCCAGGACCGAGACGTTCGGCATAAACCGACGCTTTGGACTGCATGGTGTCTTAGATGAAAAAAGCAGACCAAAAACACGAAGGATGGCTGAAGGAAACCGGAGGAAATGTGGATTAAAACGCAGCACAGGGCAATGGCGTCCTATTTAGGCGAATGCCAGGAAAAGGAGGAAGTTAGAGAGTTACTCAAGGGGAGTTTATACTATTTAGGGGAGATAATCTTTTGGCGCCAATCTTCGTGATTGGCTTATAGTAGTTGTACAGGGCATGGGCATACTATGGGCTTGCCAGGTATGCATTTGTGAGACATGGTAAAGTATGTGCAGTTAAAAGAAACTTTTATACATGTCAATGCGGGGACGGGGAACTTTAAAAGTTAGTCCTAACCTAGAATCTATGGATGTGAATTCTGAGAGAGTACATGCAATATATTCCGGAACTAACTTTTTACGGAGTTTGTACATAAATATTCCTTCGTTAAATTGAAAGCGGTAGGGGGAGAAACAGGATCACTTGAATGAAATCATACTAAAACCCTCATAAAACTATTTTTCACCATACATACGTCATGAAATTTTGAGGCATTTGACCTGTGTTTACTTCAGGCTCAGATGTCACTATCTGAGTCTCACAGTGGGCACAAAACGGGAGTTGGTGAAGAGTAAACACACTTGCGACTTTCAAAAATGACGGACGAAGGGATCGTCGCAGTGTATAGCCTTTGCGGTGCTTCTACATAATTTTCTATGTCACAAACTGGTAGTTTTTCGCATGTACGTCACAAACACCATTATTTTAATGAACTACAGGCAAGAAAACACTTCCACAGGGAAGTATTTTATCACAGTCAGCTCTTGTGGGCATCGATTGCCGCGAATTAGCCTCTGTTGCTTGCGCGGCGTTAAGCCCTAAATAACTAACTAACTAACTTGTGGGCATCGATATTGCGTGATCGAAATTCAAGGGAACTGCTGAGAGTTAATCCAACTCAAACATTTTTTTTTAAAGAGTTATTTGTAATTATTTTTACTTTAATTCCTTGCATTTGTATTTCCTTTCCAACAAAATACAGTACTACATAACCACTGACAGTACATGCCGTATCATATGAAAGCTTAGACCTTCATCACATGTAATTTGAGTCCAATTTACAATACAGTAAATGTACATATATAGTTTGAAGAAAGCTTGAAAAGCACAACCTTCACCAACACACACGAAGAGAATAATTAAAGCCCAACTCAAACATTGAAAGAGAAAATCACGCAACAGAGCTAAAACCAAAGTGGACAAACTGGATCAAAACAAACCCGATATTGCCATAACCTCCACCTCGCACAGCGTCAGAGGCGTCGTTCGCTGAGTCACTTTTACGTAGCGTCCTCTCAGAAGCTTGGAGCACGTTCCCAAATACCTTTCATTCATTTTCATTGCTCCCCTTTTGGTGGAACAGGTTTGTGCGCGGCTTGAGGACATATGTGGATGCGCCTTATACACCTCCACTTTGAAATTGGTCAGTCTGTCCCCTTGAGAATGAAATCATGAGAAAAGAACGTACGTTTGTAAACATGCGTCATACACATACGCCTTTTGTCAGAAAGCGTTTAGTATGAGGAAGCGAGCTCTTAGGATTGTACTGTGTGGCATATGTTTAAGATTTCAAGATCACACATCGACCAGGGCTGAAAATCACAAGAGCATTTAAGATATGTGCAAAACCACTGCCTCCCTCCCCCCCTCCCCCCGCACGCCCGGAACCGCAGGTGCTGTAGTTCCCGGGTCTGGTTAACGCCGGCATATTTATGGCAGAAAGTGCGGAATGCGGCTCTGTCAAGCTGACCTCCATAGTACATGTATCATCATACCATCATCATCATCACCATGTATAATTTAAAAAAAAAAAAAAAAAAAAGCTTCAGCTTGCGAACCCTCCGTGGATTCTACCCACGGCCTAACAGGAATACCAAGGAGCTAGTCATGGGTGGGGCTGGAGGAGGAGGGGGGGGGGGGGGAAGTGTGCAAAATCTAAGCGTTTCTGGGGAGCTGGGACAGCCGAATGGTAGAGCGTTATTCTCTCAATGCTCGGGTCATGAGTTCGAATCCAGACTGGTGCCCCAAAATTGTAGTGGCCTTTATATCGTTGCCCCGTCTTTGATATCATCCATACGCGATGAAAAAGGACGTTAACCTCCCAAACACTAACCAACCTGCCAGTGCTAAAATATGAGCCAAAATGGACCGGCCAGGTGACTGAGATGAGGGTGATGGTATGATGATGCTATGGAGGTCAATGTGGTTTGGGATGCAGGACGCTTCCTGTCATAAATATCCCGGCGTCAGCCAGGCCCGTGAACTACGGCAACTGCGGTGCCGGCCGCGTAATCATCCACATCATAATATGTGTCATACGAAGGGAAGCACCCCCGAAGTCGTACCCGTGAAGTGAGTGAGTGTCGGCTGTCTGGTAAGAAGAAGAAAAAAAGAAACTCTGTTCTCACAACAGCAGTCGTCGCGATTTATGATGTTCACTGCTTGTATGACGTATTCGCCGCCCAAGTCCACATACCACCAGGGGTTGTAGTCGTTAAATTTAGTGTGGGTGCAACCTCTATTATTGTAATAGTCACCGTCGTAGTAACCGTCAACGGCTCTCTCTGCCGATCCTTTCATAGAGTAAGAATCAGTGTACGTTGAGCTTTGCCGTGCGGTCCTATGGTAAGCCACGTTTGCAAAACCTGCAGCATTCAACAAATCAGTGAACTGAACCCACCCTTTTAAACACGGGGAGGAAACTCTTCAGATAAGGTAATTATGAATGACTCAGTACTGTCAGCCCCTCCATACATATAACTGAAGGAATGAAACAGTGTTTTGGTATGGTAGCGTGTCTGGTACTGCAGTCGCTAACGATTTTCGGCGATAACTTATAATGGAGCCGCATTCGTATTCCAAACAAAGAGGAACAATTTTTCCTAGATTATAGTGACCTAATTTTCCGACCGCCCGGAACTCTTTGCCAATCGAAACCCGCCTTCAGTCCTCACTGCCCCTGTTTAAATCCCATCTGAACACCTTTCTCTTCCGTCAAGCCTTTGCTAGTTAAACTTCTGTTGAGTCTGTTTGTGTGTACCACGTGTCGCTGCCTCTCTCGCTCGCCAGTGTATGACGGAGACTGAAGTCGTTTAGTCTTTTCCTTTATTCCCCAGTACTCGTAAAAACTGCAAAGTATACAGCCATGACTTAAATCACAGATGTCCATCGAGATTATAGAGGTATACTTACAGCCCAATAAAAAGAGATTTTGTTATCATTCATGCTTGCAAGTAAATAAAATTGATAAAACTCACTGTAAAACCTTTTCCTGCTTATCCTTGTTCACGAATTGTTTTGGTTTCTTTCCTTGGTGAATATTTATAATACATATATATGTACAATGTCCCTTGCGGGTTACTGAGTAACAAGCCTTGATTCTTAACCCAAATAAACACGAACATTTGTGTCTTGTCTACATGCTTGAACGCAAGAAAGCATTACAAGTTATCACTTGCCTGTCCCAATTCTCATAATACTGATGAAGAAAATGCAAACCAGTTTCTTATCTCTCAAAATACGAAAGAAGACTAAATTCTCTCTAGTCTCGCTATCTCTACGAAACCGTCGTCTGCTCTCTTCCATTTTCGTCTGCGCCATCTTGTCAACATGCGGATGGCTTGAACTTCTAACACGGTTCAACTTCAACTATATAATTCGACAAGAAATATGCTGCAACAATAAAACTTGATATATATCACACGTTACCTCGTGGCCTTGTGTGCATGAGAAGCAACGCATAGTCGGTGAACAAGGGGGTGGGGAGGAGACCTCGGACCTGCCGTGCGACCCTCAGCTTGAGTATCGTTCTTCTGAACTGTTTGAGCTTCGCGCACCGGAAGTTAGGCGCGGACGAATACTAAAACTACAAAAGTGTCAAAGCTACCTTGATCACCTTATGTACATGCACAAAATTACCCTTGAAACATGGGATCATCATCAATTAAAATGATCATATAAAATAATTAGTAATAGCCGAACGAGGGGATAACGGACTACATTATCGCGCGGAGGGGTCACGCTTCCTACGACCTCAGGTAAAAAAGCGTGAGTACAGGTGCCCGGCGTGAATCACGCTTGCGGCAGCAACACCACGAGTCGTTGCACCTGACAAAGTGTATGTAAGAGGGTGTGTGTGTGTGCTTGAAAGGCAGCGCTCTATACAACGTATGTATTATTATCATTATATAGTTTCCACGATAAGGTGCCCCCGGTTACGTAAAATACACTACAAGTTTGTTGATTCCGACCGAAATACTGCGAGTTTTAACGAGCAGTTTTTCGGTCGATGTCATGAAATGAGTGTCGTGTATTTTACGTAATCGGGGGCACCGAACTGGAAAAATTATTTATACCACGTGCGTACCTGTATTTCTGTGATTTGAAAGCCGACATCGGCAATCCATCGGCTCACGCGGCATCTCTGACTCAGGTGCTTCATTTCGTATTGTCCATTTCACATTCGCTAGACTAAAAGCCGGTGCATTGGCGACCACGACACACATAGCTGTGATGTCAAACGCGTCATAGGTCTGTGCGATCCCTTCGAGCGGCGGTGAAGCAGGTCGCTCGGGATGAAATCGAACGTTGTTATCGGTATTCCTGTAATTCAGCGTTATCCTGCTGTCAAGCAGGTAATTCCGAGGTTCCTCCATCGTGCGTACTAGTATATATCAATTCAACAATGCGAGAACGGCTCGTAAGACACCACGACAGTACTACCGAAGCCGCATATACTGCAACGTGCCTGGGCGTGCATTCCTCTCCGTTGCTGCCCGGCTGATGCCTTATGTAGGTACACTCCGGCTAATGCATGTGCATTCATGTACACGTACATTCAGAGCCATTTCGTTGGTCAGTTGGCATTATATGCACGCATGGGTACTGATGTAGGGACACTCACGCATGTGCATTCATGTACACGTACATGAAGGTCCATTTGTTCTGATACAATTATGTGCAGGCATGGGTACTGGTACACTACACGTACGGGCACTCGCACCCACGCATGTGCATTCATGTACACATACATGCAGGGCCATTTGTTAGGTTGGAATCATAATTATACACGCAGAGGTACCGGTATACCCTATGTAGGTGCACTCACAGCTACGCATGTGCATTCATGTATACATACATACAGCCCCCCCCCCCCCCCCCCCCCCCACCGACTTGAACTGGGCTCGGCATATGGGCCCCACGTAGTGTAAACTGGAAGGCGCCCACTGTATTTGCACCGGGGCCCTTCATAGGACCATCATGGTATCCCACTTGGCAACTGGAGGTAAACACATGGGTACCTGCTGGGCTAACCCTTGTGTGATGGAACAATTCGTGGTATACAGGTGGTATACAGCTGGGCAGCCCATGATATCGAGGGCAACTGGCGGTGCACTGCTGGGAATTAATAATAATAATAATAAAGGGTATTTGTGGCGCCCCATCTCGCAAGAGCTCAGGGCGCGTACATAAACATGACATAAAAACAGCGTATATAACACACACACACACACACACACACACACACACACTGATTTTTTGCAGGTGGCATGCAGAGATGGAGGGGGGGGGGGTGGTTCTACTGCATGGAGGCGGTGAACTCCAAGGCAAACCAGGATCGAGCCAATATGAGTGCGTGTGTACTGGTGGCATGCTGCTGGTCTACACGCGGTACACTGCCCACCATGCAGGACTCCAAACTATACGTTCAAACTGTACTAGTCAAGTTTTCAATGGGAATTCTGCACATTCCCATTAAAATCTTGACTCCCACAGTTTGAAATTATAGTTTGGAGTCCTACATGGTCGGCAAGGTGGCCTGCAGTGTACCACAATTTAGTTTTTTCGGAGTCCTACGTAGGATTCCTTCACAACATCCGAACACAATGTACACAATCATTTACAACACATGTCATAAAATTCAACACTTCATTTATTATCTAACAAGAAGCAAGAAAAACTAGAGAGGCAGAAGCCTCCATGGCTTCCTTGTGACACAGGTCAAGGTCATTCACAAAAGTATGTTTGTAGAGCTCTTATCACTATCCAGTATCATGCTAAGTGATGTGTCCGGCGCTCTGAGTTCCTGGCAATATTACAATTTTCCCCGAAACAGTTTGTACAGCCTTGACCTTTGGTCAAAGTCATTCAAAAGAGATCTTATCAATGTCTATCATCATGCCAAGTTTGATGCCTCTAGCATTTGTAGTTCCTCCGAAAACAGTAATGTTAAAATTCACAACAGACAGCTTTAATGACCTTGACCTTCAGTCAAGGTCATTCAGAAAGGTAGGTCTCATTGCTGTCTATCATCATGCCTCGTTTGGTGCCTCTACTGTTTGTTGTTTTGGAGAAAATGCCAAGGTTAAAGTTTCCCAAAAAACGCTTGCATGACCTTGACCTTGACTAAAAGTCACTGAACACAGGTATGTCTGTAAAGGTGCTGCCAATGTCAATCATCGCACATAGTTTGATGCTTCTGATTCTTCTAGATACTGAGAAAAGCAAATGTAAAATTTCCGAACAGACTGTTTCAATGACCTTGACCTTCAGTATGTGTGCATAGGTCTTATCACTGTCTATCAGCATGCCAGGTTTGGCACCTCTGCTGTTCATTGTTTCTGAGAAAATGCCAATGTTAAGGTTTCACAAAACTATCTTGTACGGCCTTGACCTTGACAGAAGGTCACTGACTACATGTATATCTGTAAAGTTCTTATCAATGTCTATCATCATGCAAAGTTTCAAACCTCTGGCATTTGTAGATTACGAGAAAATGCCAATGTAAAATTTTCAAACAGAGAGCTTTAGTGACCTTGACCTTGGGTCAAGGTCATTCAAAATGATATGTTTTGAAAGGTCTTGTGCTAGTCTATCAGCATGCCAAGTTTGGTGCCTCTACTGTTTGTAGATTCTGAGAAAATGACAACGTTAAAGTTTTCTGGACACACACACACACACACACACACACACACACACAGACAGACAGACAGACGACGGAGGGTTAATACATAGACTCCCATTGTTACACAAGGGAGCCAAAAAACCCTCAGATACAATGACATCACTGGAACAACATGGAGGAATGTCCAGAAATTTGTTTTCGTTGGGATCTGCAGTGACCACGAGAGACTCCAGGCGCAGGTCGTTTCACTAACACTTTCTTGCGGGTGCCATCCCTGTGCGTAGCAGAGCACCATCAATTAATCGGCGAGTATCCTGCCCAAATCGCTTTCGGTGATATCTGAGAAAGAATCCCAAATATTAGAAATAAGATCTGAAAAAGAATCCCAAATATTAGAAATAAGATCGCCACTTAAACGTCATCAGGTTGTTGTTGTTGTTTGCGTAGTGGACTAATTAGGCTTATATATACGTCAAACGTATTTTCATGATAAAATGAAAAGCACGACTGGTCAGTCCCCACCAACAAGAACAAAGACAACAGCCGTTTTCGGCTACTCTCCATGCAATTTTGCACACAATGTTCTGTCAGTTTTAATTCCGCTTGTAAGAGCATCGGCTTACCGAATACGTGTATTTAGCTTCGGAGATCTAAATCATCGTTTTCCACGCTGCCCATTATTGTTGTACAATTTTAGCAGACACTTCCTTTCTCAAGACCTTCCTCGTCATGTCCGCAACTGAATCGCCGCCCGTGGCACACAGAAAGTTTGTCTGAAAACGGTGTACAGTGAATTAAAATAAATGACAGCATACAAGATGACAAGGACAGCAAACGTCATAATGCATAATCATCTCGACACGCCACTTCCGTCACCAAGCTGGTGAGAGACCGACCAACTGCCCCGTGGCTGTCTGATGACGTCAGGCAGGCCCGCCGTGGACGGAGACGCGCCGAACGACGCTGAAGGAAGACTGGGCTGACTGTTCATAGTCAGATGTATATCAAGGAGAGAGCCACAGTTAAGTTGGACATTCAGTCAGCCAGGAGACAGTTCTACACGGACAAGATTGACTCTGGGGCATCATCAAAACAGTTGTTCTCTGTGGTCAGTGAGCTCCAGGGTAAGCCCCGCACCACTCCTCTTCCGACCGACGTGCCTCGCGAGGATCTGCCTCAACGGTTCTGTACCTTCTTCTCGGACAAGATCAAGCGTATCCGCTCTGAACTAGACTCGTGTTCATGTGACCCCCTTACATGTAATGTGTATAACGGCCCTTCACTGTCATGTTTTTAGCCAGTGACTGAGCAGGAGGTCCGTGAACTGATTGCGATGTCTCCGACAAAGAGCTGTGCACTTGATCCGGTTCCTACTCCTCTTTCAAACAGTGTATTGATGAACTTGTTCCAATGATCACTTGCATTGTAAACGGTTCTCTTATCACAGGTACTGTTCCCAGTCAGTTTAAGCACGCTGTTGTGACGCCGCTTCTGAAGAGGCCGGGACTCGATCCGAACGACCTGAAACACTTTAGGCCTGTCTCTAATCTTCCATTTATTTCTAAGATCCTAGAGAATGTTGTTCTGAAGCAGTTGCAGCGTCATCTTTCTGAAAATGATTTACTTGAAGTCCACCAGTCAGCATACCGGAGGGATCATAACACGGAGACTGCTGTGCTGAGTGTCCTGGATGGTCTGCTGGTGAACTCAGACGAGAGGCTAGTCTCCCTTGTTGCTCTCCTGGATCTCAGCGCAGCATTCGACACGCTTGATCACTCTGTGATGCTGAAGAGGCTGGAAGTTACTTTTGGTATTCGCGGTACCGCTCTTGCATGGTTTTGTTCCTACGTCAGTGAACGTTCCCAGGCTGTTACCGTTGATGGCAGGTTGTCCGCCCCTAGTCCGCTGTTATACGGGGTCCCTCGGGGCTTCGTGTTAGGACCTGTTTTGTTTACTTTGTATTCACAGCCTCTGTCTGACGTGATCATCGCCCATGCGTGTGATTTCCATAAATATGCGGATGATACGGAACTGTCAAAAAGTTGTACACCTGGCAATTTCAGCTACGCTCAGCTGAGCATTCAGTCTTGCATAGAGGATGTTTTACGATGGATGACTAGCAACGAACTGAAACTTAACATTGAGAAAAACGAAGTCATGCCTGTAGGCTCTCAATCTCGTCTCAGTCTGATTGACAGCGAGTTTGTAAACATTGGTGGCTCGTGCATTTCTTTCCAAAACTGTGTGAGGTATCTAGGTGTAAGGATAGATCGCACGCTTTCCATGCATGATCAGATCAGCAGCGTCTGTCGCGCGGCTTTTCTCGAGTTTCGCAGGATCTCGGCCCTTAGACCGTACCTCTCAGAAAATTCAGCTTCTAAGCTTGTGAATGCAATGGTCACCTCTAGGCTGGATTACTGCAACTCTGTGTTCGCAGGTCTACCGGCAGACGAAATCTCACGCTTGCAAATGATACAGAACAACGCGGCGCGTCTCGTCCTTAGGAAACGCAAGAGAGACCACGTCACGCCTCTGTTAAAACAACTCCACTGGCTTCCCGTGAAATTCCGCTGCCACTTTAAGATTGCAACCTTTGCCGTATCTGTCTGCCTTGCTGTGCGCTTACCACCCATCTCGCACACTTCGTTCCGCCGAAGAAAAGCGCAACATGAAAACCGCAGGGGAACGCTGCTTTAGTTTCCTCGCCCCAAATGTTTGGAACTCGCTGCCAGTCGAACTTCGTGACCTTCCCACACTGTCCCAGTTCAAATCGAGCCTGAAAACCCATCTCTTCCGTCAAGCCTTTCACACATGAGTAGTCTGCCATTGTTTCTGTGCCTTTGACTGCAATTTTTTTCATCTGCATCAGGCCGGGTAGTGCATGTCAGTGTGTGTGTGTGTGTGTGTGTGTGTGTGTGTGTGTGTGTGTGTGCGTGTGTGTAGCGCTATGAGTTGCTTTCCTGCGAGATTAAGCGCTAAACAAGTACTATTCATTATTATTATTATTATCAATGGGTCTCTAGAATAGTACTTTGACTTAATTCTGCATGTCTGTACATGTCTTTACGGTACGTGTCTCGCCTTCATGTACACAAGCATATACAGAGACAGCTCTCAGTTTGGGACAACCATGAAAAATTATCCTGTATAATTATCTGAGCAACTTTTGCCACAGCAAACACAAACATGCATCAAAGTAATTACCATGCTCTCTGCTTTGTGTTCGTCTTTTAGAAGTCTGTCGAGGTTTTTGATGTCTTCAACCGATTGCACGAGAAATTTCCGTCCGGCATTGTTGGCTGGACGCTGGTGGTGGCAGCTTGACGTTGAAGATGTCGCACAATGCCGGCGACATCTCTTGATCCAATGTCCTCTCTCTCTCTCTCTCTCTCTGTGACGTCTTCTACGGAGATGAGTGAAAGTTGAAATAGCTAGGTCAAAGATGAATCAAACAAATCATTTAGAAGGCTGGAAATCGCTAAAATAAAATTTAAAAATCTCATACTGACTTTGACAGTAGGCAGTCACAGTACAGCGTTACTGGTTTGATTGTGATGTACCAGAAAAATGGAAAGTATGTATAGATCTAAACATAAACTTGCGTAAGCTGTAGTGGATGCCTATAAGCTGTCGTAATGTTCGTTAGGTCAAGACAAGGAGAAACGAAGCTGTTGAAAAATGAGTGTTGGGGTGAAAGTTTGGTAGATAATCTTCGGAAATAACATCACTGGGATCATTTGTTAACGAATGCAAAGAATGAAAAGGTGGATGGAAGTTAGAGCAAGCAGATATTTTTGGAAAAATATATCACCTTCTTCGGAGTGGCAGATGTTGCTCCAAAATGGTTCCTTTGACTTTGCTTGGATGAGGAAGCACGGCTTACGTCACATTTCTGATGACGTCTTGCTAAAGAACTTTGTATTTCGAATGAGGCGTCATGTTGACACAAGTGTGCCACATAGTCGAAAAGGTGAGGTCGGTTACCGTGCACTCCCCAGGCGACTCTATTAGACCAGTTTAACAAGGAGGAACGGCCCCGTCCTACAAAGTTGTTTCTCCAAATTTCATTTTATTTTGTATGTTTTGTTGTTATTGTTGCCGGTTCTCCCCTCTCCAAGTTCTACCAATGACACTAGATCCTCTACGACCTCGACCGATTAGTCACGTGACTGGGGGTGGGGCCGGGTGGGGGGAGAGAGAGAGAGAGAGACAGACAGAGACAGAGAGAGAGAGAGAGTGGGTGGGTGGGTGTTTAGGAGTTTAACGTCCTTTTCCACCACGTAAGGGTGCTTTCTAAGACGGGGCAACGAGAGAAAGGCCAGCTCTACCATTCGGCCACCTTGGCTCCCCAGAGAGAGAGAGAGAGAGAGAGGTCAGTTCCGTGAACTAAACATTTGACGTCATACTCCATGGAATCTGTGAGAAAAGCATACCTAACCTCACAAAAATTGGAAGAGTTTCGTTTTGTTCATAGGATGTTTCGGCAGGGTCTGTAGTGTATTGTGACATATTTTCTTTTTGTATAGTGCTGTAGAGAAAAAAGTTATGAATGATAATATGACGTCACTAGTAACGAATGCTTTTTCTCGTCTTCATGTGTCCGTGGTAATCAATAATTTTGGTATTTTCTCGGAAACTACAGCTACTAATAGAAATAACTAACAATGCAACATGGCACTTGCATACAAGTATTTAAATATCACTTCGAATAGCCTCCCATAAAGGTCAAGGTCAAAGGGTCATGATAATCTTCCCGCCAATTTCTCGGTAAATACGAAAACTACGTTGCCCAAACGTGGCACATGTATTACTGCCATTAAGTGGAGAGACAGAAAGAGAGAGAGAGAGGTTGGATATATCATTTCCTTCCCAAAAAGTCTCAGGTTTAAATCTTGAACAAAAATATCTGAAATCTAACTGTATCCTGATAGTCACCTCTAGAATACTGTTGAAGGAGTGGGTGGGTGGGTGTTTGGGGTTATTCACATGTCACTCATTATGTAGTCACGTCTTTCCTCAAGATGATATTGCCTTTGTATAAAACTATTCCGGCCGGACTTCGTCAGTACTCATACGTTATTCAGGCACTCTGACAACCGAGAAAAGCCGTTAAAAACACTGTGAATGACGTCAATGGCAAAAGATAACTGCATCATCCTTCATGTCTGCTTCTGCAACAGCCTGCTGGACATCAGTTGGCGTATCTTGCAAGGCTGTAGGTTCCAGATGCCAGTTCAAGGAGTCAGGTAACTCCTCAGTGTCGAATGTTGTTTCTTCATGCTGAGCTATGGACTCCTTTTCTGCAGGATCCACTGCATCACATGTTGCTTTGCTCTGATGGCCAGGTAAGTTGCAGCCGTATGCCAGGACAACAAGCATACTGTTCACAGCAGAACCAACCAGGAAGTGGCCCCGGATCGCTCGTATGACTGCCTTTCCTTGTAAGTTGTATCATATGAACAAAAGCGTTTGGGGCATATACCACCTCAAGGACGTTCTGAAGTCCGATGTTTGCCATCACATGTCCAATACTCCCTAAAAACCTCATCTCTGTATGGAAGGCTCCCAACCTCAGCACAACGGAACGCTGGTCACTTCTCTCTGGTTCGATGGACACAATGATGGATTCTTTTCACCAAAGAGGCTGGTCGAAAGTGATGATGGGCGTTAAACCATGTCGGATCGCCTCCTTTGTGGTGAACGGTAAGGTGAAAAAACGCATGACATGTCACTCGGATTTATGTCGATCATGGGAAGAAACTGCACTTGAGACAGCCCTGGGTGTACGTTGGTGTGAACAGTCTGCACCATGCCAGACCATGCGGGTCGTGGCGATCGCAGTGGCCAAGCAACCTTCCAAAGGACGTCTACCTCCCAGCTTGGATCCTCCACCACGAGAGTCTTCCAAGAGCTGGTACTTAAGAGACAGGATTGCAACGCAACCTGATCTGTAATAGGATATGTCGATCTTTGCTCTTGCAACAATGTCGTCTTTAGAAACAGTGGTCCTTTGAATGGGTCTTATTTCCCCTGGCACTGGGGTTACCATGCAGTGGGACGTATTCTAGCCACTAAGCGTTCTGCTGTTGTGGTCGACGTTGTCTGCTACATATTGTAGGCAACTTCCTTCACTGAGCCCAGGAACATCTCTGGTCTGTGTTGCTGCAGCATAAATTATGCTTCAAACTTCAGCAGTTCCTTGTAGGATGAACAGAGCCCCATGGAATTCAATGTCGTTAACAAGAACGCTGAGGCAAAGTTGTGGTGAAGCTGAACTCCGAATCCAATCTGAAGTGGCGCAGTCAGAACTCTTGGCCTTGCAGCTTGGACGATTGCTTGTCCTGTCGCGGCAATCTTGGTGTTGGCCTCTTTTTCACTGAAAATTGTCCTCATGAACACCTGCAAAGACACAGGCACAAACTTCAAGTTTGAATCCTCAGATGACATTTCTTCTTCGCTGGGGGAAAACGTCTTTGAGTTTGTACTTGTTCTGGTGTCACTCTTTATGAGCGCCGCAGCTGCCTGCACGAGCCGCAGCTTTTCGGTCTCTACGGTGTCTTCCTCCGGAGTCTCAAAAAAGGACATTAAAACAGACGAAGCTGTGGCCTTGACAGTCACAACATTAGGTTTGCCATTAATTTCAGTGATGATGATCTTGTCTCCGAAATGATCGAGAAGCTTTTGTTTCATGTAAGGGACTGTGTAAGCGTCGCCGCCGCAAAATTCCAACATTTTCTCAGTCAGATTGCCAACTGTCAGCTGTTTATCATCGTTTTCAGTAACGTAGTCGATGACTTTCTGGAACGCTGTAGCTGTGGCTGGATCCAAAGGAAGACCTGGACGTTGCCTTTTAACACCGGGCGCTGACTGAAGCGGTCTTTCGTGCTGAAATCGCCGTGGGATGTTTTCCCAATTTCGGTAGTTTATGTCACAGACTTTGTGATAAACAGCATCAGCTGCATGTAAGTCTGAAATTGCGTATTTCAGCCTGCTGTTTACACTATTTGCCGACTTATCTTGTCAAAGAACGCAAGCACTTGCTATGCTGTTTTGGAAATCAATGGTGCGCACACGGTAGCTTTTGTAGCGTGCATCATCAGTATGTAAGTTTACGTTTTCCGAGCAGAATAAGCAGCATGCCAGAAAGTCAAATTGCTCTCCGTCAGAACGGAGACTGCGAACACAAGCAGTTTCACGTTTAATCTCTCAGTTCTGGCAAACGTTGGATAGCGGCAGGATTGGTGAATTTGTTACGACATGTGGTATGAACTTTTTGCCCTTTTTCAGTGTGAATGTTCAACTCACGCCGTTCACCGGCTTTGTTCAAGCCTTCAGCGCCTTTAGCCCCAAGAGCATTGACGTTTTGGTCGTGGATGAGGGTGTTTCCACGAATTGCACAGGAGTCAATGCTGACAGCTTCAGTGGATAAAGCGGTGTTAGGACAACTTTAGGCTTCCATACTTTTTTTCTTCCTGAACAACCCTTTTGGGAAACAGCAATAACCAAATATAAATCATATTTTATTTTAAGAACACACCTGATCATCTATAAATGACAGTACACATAATCTTGTCCTCTGACAAACGGTTTTCATTGGTAAAGTGATTAGACTCAATGTGATGTGCTCCGAACGTGTTCTGAGCCGCTTTTGGTTTTCAAATCTAATTAGACGTGGGTATATAGTCTTATTTTCACCAACACTGTATGAAATTAAAATATCAAAACAGAAATCCTAAGCAGCCATCAAAAATAAAACGAATGAAATCTCATGCTGTACAAATATTTCTTTTCACTAACCTCAAATCCCTTAGAAAAAGACAAAAGAAAGTGATCGTCAGTGCAGACGCTACGTGATCGTAATGTGCAGATGTATAGACTCCAGAGTGCAGTCCCTTTTCGGCGGGGCGTGAAAATGTGACTGCTTACACCCAGCGCCATTTTCAAAAATGGCGAATTTTTTTTTAGAAAAGCAGAGACTTGTGTGTCATATGATTCGATTTGAAACGAAGTGTTGAATATCCGACCACTTTTCGTTTGGGCAAAATCTTTGCCAGCGGACAATTATTGTTGCGCTTTGATGGCACTGTTTACGTGGTACACTGATCCAACAGGATGTGAGTAAACGGCAAGGGGGTTGCACTCTGACAGGCAAGGGTGTTGCACTCTACAGGCAAGTATTATTGCACGGTGCAGACGATCACGTACCTGCCTTGTGGTGGAATAAGAGACGATTACAAAAGCATACACACCCGTGCTCTAAGACTGAATGTAATAATAGATCTGTCCATTCAGACAGAGACATGTTATGTATGTCTCTGATTCAGAAACACGCCTACTTTCACTCTGAAGACAGCCTGCCATCACTTGCGCCACTGAGGATCCCTCTGGGTTCAAAGCTGGTCAAGGATGACATAGTGCGCGACCTTGTGTTTGAGAGCACCGAGACAATTTAGGCCCGTCACGGTAGCGCAGTTAGCGCCATTTCCCCACTGTGCACAGAGGTACTTTCCACTGAAAGACTCTGTGCCCCAGAGAGTGGCAGATGTATTGTCAGAGTGCTTGGCCTTGCAAGTATGACGCAACATTTTTTTTTTTTTTTCGGCGCCACACAGACGAATACTCTATGGAAGCCGTGTGCAGCCCAAACTATGAAATAATATTTCTTTATTTAATTTTTGCAAAATTCTCCACAGGCAGAATGTAAAAGAAAATATACACAAATTTTTACAATTTTTTTCTACCCGATGCAATTAAAACTGAAACTCTTCCAATTTTTGTGACCTGTTTTCACAGATTCCATGGAGTATCAGCCTCAGGCAGGTCGTCATACACAGACAGAGAGATGACGTCAATTCCGCGAACTAAACATTTTCACGTCAGCCTCTAGCACTGCCATCGTCTGAGGAAGCTTGTTTATGTCTTGTGATTTCCCTGTTGGCTTTGTGGCTTCCCCGATTGAATTATTTTTCACATGAAATCTGGAAGATCTAGAGGGCTGGTGAAATGTCGGAGGCAGTGACGATACTTGCTTATTTTGTCTGTGAACTAAGCGTTTGACGTCAGCTTCACACTAGTGTATGACAGATGATGCTTGTGCATGTCTTTTGATTTCCCTGTTGCTTTTGTGACTTCCCTGGCTGAACTAATTTTTACATAAAATCTGGAAGATCTAGAGGGCTGGTGAAACATGGACTAGAATACCTTGGATTGTACTTATGAAATCGAAAATTTGGAACTCTTTTGACCAGTGCTTCTCGCAGAAACTTGAAAAAGTTATGTTTATCTAAAAGTTCAGTTATTCTGAATGCTAAAGATATAATAGTGCAGTAGTTCCTGTCATATGTGCAGTTGTCACACTAGACAAAAACGCCGGGATGATAAGTAATTTGCAGTAGTCTTTTCATAGATATTTGATCTTATGTGCAAACCACTCCTACCTCGGAAATATTTTTTTTACACAAAACCAGTCAGAGCTACAGAGCTGTAGCACTAATCAAGGCAGTGTGATTGGGTGAACTTCCAAAGTCTAGAAAATGAAGGAATTTGAACAACTTTTTCGAAAAAATTCGTAATATGACCGATTTTTTAAAATTGGCGATAACTCTTCTGAAAATGCGGCAGGCTAAAAATCGTGAAAGGTAGCTCTGGAGAAGGTGATTTCCCATTTTATCTCAAAGTAAAAAGGCCTCCATCGAGGTGGTTTAGGAGATAGCCATCATTACATCCGTCCACACACACACACACACACACACACACACACACACACACACACACACACGTCTCACAACTCCCGCCAAAAAGAACGCAGCAGCATAGTGTGCACGTCAAGTGTCTATGACGCAGGTTTCGTTACGTCACTATGTGCGTGAAAGTATGTATTGCGTGGAGAAACGTCACAGTCTTGTTTTGTATCACTGAAACTTGCTGCTGCAAAATCTGCCCCGTCTCATAAAGTTGTTTCTCTATAGAGAAAACTTAAAACTAAAAACTTAAAACTTAAAAATGAACCTTGGGGTGTGCTGAGCACATTAGATCATTGTTCCCAAAAATCGGCTGGGTTGCACCAAGAGTTACAGCCCAAGTGAAAGTACTGTCACTGTAACGTTTTTTTTTCACATGTTCTGCACTGCAGCCGTTATCGTCAGTTGACTCGAAAATTTGTACTCACAGCACATTTCCTCTACAAGCCACACGCCTCACAAACATCGAAGAAGAGACGCACGCGCACTGACGTAAAGTAAGTGCGTCATGTTTGATTGACGTGATGCTGTTTTGTTCTTGGGGGTGTCTCGCCACGTTCTTTCCGAATTCCTCTGTTTGGAGACGTGGTGTATTTTACTTCTACTATGTCGCCATCTTCGTGCAATCGCAGAGAAGACACGGGATACAACAGAATACAACTCCAATACTTTATGAACAGAATATGCACGGAAATTCATGAAAGAAAAAGAATACAGAACGCTGTGCAGGGCTGATTACATTTCGATGCAAAATAATTTCTAGACCATCCCAGAACATGCTGGTGCAGTAACGTCAGTAGATTACGTCACCTTGGAAAGATTTCTAACCTTCCAGTAAGTTGAGGAATGTTATAGATCTGACCTGTTCAGTATAGGCCGGGCTAAATTTTCCACGTTCATAGGCAAGCATCTGTGGTACAAACGCACGTCACTGCCGATCTCCCGCAGAGACGATTTTGCAAGTATAACTCTGACAATGACGTGCGTCATCGATTCTGACATGTATGGTGCGCCGAACGCGCTTCTCCTCCTCAGTGAGTGCCGTCTGTTCGTATGTGTGTGCGATGTGCGTGTGAATTGTGTCCAGGCCCGTTTCTTCGAAAATACTTAACCGAATGGCTTCAAATTTGACTGAGACGTGGCTCTACGCCCAAGGGGACGAGGCCTACATTGCTGCTTTGACCCCCGCGGGATACGACTTCCGGTCGTTTCCCCGCACTGGATCGAGAGGCGGTGGCATCGGGTTTATCGTCAGATCATCTCTGTCCCGTTGCTTGTCTTTCACACCGCTAGATTTTACATCATTCGAAGCTGTAGAACTTAAGCTCTCTATGAGTCAGACGTCGATCTCACTGGTGTGCATGTATCGACCGCCACCCAGCAAACGTAACAAACTGACCAATTCTGCATTCGTTCAGGAATTCCCAGAGCTGTTGTCCCGTTATGTGAATTCCAGTCATGACTTCTCTATCCTCGGCGATTTCAACTTCCACTACGATGACAGTGCTGATCGCCAAGTGAGCCATTTGAAGACGGTGTTGACTGACCATAACTTGTCACAGCTTGTAGACGTCCCAACACACAGACGCGGCCATACTCTTGACTGGGTCGTTGTGCGCAGCGAGGGTAGCAGGCTGTCTCTAGAAGCAGTGCAGGACTGTCCTGATCTCTCTGATCACAGCGTCGTTGCTTGCTCCATCGCAGTCGTCAGACCTCGAATACATAAGCGGCTGGTGACGTCACGGAATATCCGCGCCATCTCGTCCTCCGAGTTCCAGTTTGACGTGAAGGCGACAGTGGCAGCTGTAGATGTGAGTCAGCCCCCCACCCTGGATCTTGCGCATCTCGTGGATGCCTACAATGACGGGCTTCGACAGGTTCTCGACCGACACGCCCCTTCTGTCACCAGGCTGGTGAGAGACCGACCATCTGCCCCGTGGCTGTCCGATGACGTCAGGGAGGCCCGCCGTGGACGGAGACGCGCCGAACGACGCTGGAGGAAAACAGGCCTGACTGTTCATAGACAGATGTATGTCAAAGAGAGGGACGCGGTTAAGTCAGCCATCCACTCTGCCAGGAGACAGTTCTATACGGACAAGATTGACTGTAGTTCATCGTCCAAACAGCTGTTCTCAGTGGTTAGCGAGCTGCAGGGTAAGTCCCGCACCACTCCTCTTCCGACTGACGTACCTCGCCGTGATCTGCCTCAGCGGTTCTGTGACTTTTTCTCAGACAAGATCAAGCGTATCCGCTCTGAACTAGACTCGTGCTCATGCGATCCCCCTACTTTTAGTGTGTATGACGGCCCTTCACTGTCATGTTTCGAGCCAGTGACTGAGCAGGAGATCCGTGAACTTATTATGATGTCTCCGACAAAGAGCTGTGTGCTTGATCCCATTCCTACATCCCTCGTAAAACAGTGTATTGACGATCTCATTCCACTAATTACTGCTATTGTGAACACTTCTCTCACTACCGGTACAGTGCCCAGCCAGTTTAAACACGCAGTTGTTACGCCGCTTCTGAAGAAGCCAGGACTTGATGTGAATAACCTGAAACACTTTAGACCTGTTTCTAATCTCCCGTTCATTTCAAAGATCCTAGAGAAGGTTGTCTTAAAACAGCTGCAGCGCCATCTGTCTGAAAATGATCTACTTGAAGTCCACCAGTCGGCATACCGGAAGGATCATAGCACGGAGACTGCTGTGCTGAGTGTCCTGGATGGTCTGCTTGTGAACTCAGACGAGAGACTAGTCTCCCTTGTTGCTCTCCTGGATCTCAGCGCAGCATTCGACACGCTTGATCACTCTGTGATGCTGAAGAGGTTGGAGTTGACTTTTGGTATTCACGGCACCGCGCTGGCGTGGTTCACGTCCTATGTCACAGATCGCTTCCAATGTGTAACCGTTGATGGCCGGTTGTCTGCTCCTAGTCTGTTGGTGTTTGGGGTCCCTCAGGGCTCCGTTTTAGGGCCTGTTTTGTTTACGCTGTATTCCCAGCCTCTGTCTGATGTGATCTCCGCTCATGAGTGTGATTTTCACAAGTATGCGGACGACACTGAACTGTCAAAAAGCAGTACTCCCGACCATTTCAGCTCTGCTCAGCTGAGCATTCAGTCCTGTATTGAAGATGTTTTGTCCTGGATGACTAGCAACAAGCTTAAACTCAACACTGACAAAACCGAGGTCATGCCTGTAGGTTCTCAGTCGCGTCTCAGTTTGATTGGCAGCGAGGTCGCAAACATCGGTGGGTCTCAGATCTCTTTCCAAAAGTGTGTGAAATATCTAGGTGTGAAGATCGACCAGACGCTTTCCATGCATGATCAGATCAGCAGCGTCTGCCGTGCGGCTTTTCTTGAGCTCCGCAGGATCTCCTCACTTAGGCCGTTCCTTTCTGAAAGTGCAGCATCAAGGCTTGTCAATGCGTTCGTAACGTCGCGGTTGGATTACTGCAACTCCGTCTTTGCAGGTTTACCGGCAGACCAGATCTCTCGTTTGCAGATGATCCAAAACAACGCGGCGCGTCTCATCTTGAGAAAACGAAAGAGGGATCACGTTACGCCTCTGCTGAAACATCTGCATTGGCTCCCTGTTAAATTCCGTTTCCAGTACAAAATCGCCACTTTCGCATTCCGTTTCTTCGAGGGTTCTCTTCCTCCCTACCTGTCGGCCTTACTCTGTAAGTATCAACCGTCGCGCACCCTGCGTTCCGCTAGCGAAAAACTCCTCACAATTCCGAAGCGTAACATGAAAACTGCCGGAGAGCGCTCTTTCAGCTTTTTAGCCCCGACTGTCTGGAACTCCTTGCCAATCGAACTCCGCCTTCAGACCTCACTGCCTCTGTTTAAATCGCATCTGAAGACCTATCTCTTCCGCCAAGCCTTTGACAGCTAAACCTCTGTTAAGCCTCAGTGTCTGTGTGCATCATGAGTTCGTTGCACTGTCAAATTGTATGTAAGCGGAGGGGATGTAAATAGTGCGTGTGTGTGTGTGTGTGTGTGTGTGTGTGTGTGTGTGTGTGTGTGTGTGTGTGCTTTAAGCGCAGCGAGTCCTTGAAGCGGGAGAACAGCGCTCTATAAAAGCCATGTATTATTAGTATTATTATTTTATTATTAAATTTGAGGTATCCAAACATATCAAAATGTTACATTAGAGGAACCAAGCGTGTGATGATTGCTTAAGTGATTTGGGAGTTATCGCCCTTTTGAGACAAGTTGGTTGTCTTTCGTGTACAGGCGTAATATTTATTTAAATCACTCATTTTTTTTTTTGGGCAGTAGATAGCTTGAATACGGACTCTGAACAGAGTCACTACTAGAAAATGGTCGCTCTTATAGTTTTCATGTAAACCGAGCCTGAGTTGACATTGCGTGTGAACCCAGTTCAGATGCCTATTTCTCCGAAAATACTGAACCGATCGATTTCAAATTTGGGGTTTCTAAATGAATCAAGATTGTTGAATAGAAGGCCCGATCCAGGTACGATTGCACACATGATTTGCGAGTTATCGCCCTTTTCAGAAAAAGTGGCTTTCTGGCGTTTAAAGGCGTAATATACTACTCCACATTTGCTTTGCATCACTACAAACACAAAGACTGTGGATTAGACAATTTGCTTTTATTTCATTAAGGCAAATACATCGCAATCCTCGTGCATAAGGCAACAAAACAGAACAATCATAACCGAAATTTTCAGTTGAAAAGAGTTGAGTCCCAAAACAGTTGAAAGGACAGAAGTCCCAGCCTACCCTCAAAATCAGGGATATTCAGCGTATGGGCAGAAAAAGGTAATGTCATTCAAAAGTGAACAAGGTGTTGCTGAACGAGCTGAAATGGAATGTCAGTATCGCCTGTGACCTCCTCGAGCCGAAATGACTGCCTGACAGCGTCGCCTCATGGAACAGATGAGGCTCCGGATCGTCTGTTGGGGGATCTGGTCCCACTCCTGCTGAAGGGCCTGTCCAAGCTGCGCCAGCGTGCGGAGTGGGTTGACACGTGCACGTACAGCTCGTCCGATCATGTCCCAAACGTGTTCAATTGGATTAAGATCCGGGGACCTGGCTGGCCACTCCATGAGCTCCATGGATTCCTCTTCAAGGTACTGGTCCACAATGCGTGCTCTGTGTGGGCGGGCGTTGTTATCCATGAGAATGAACTCGGGGCCAAGGGTCTCACGACACGGTCCAAAATCTCATCCCGGTACCGTATTGCCGTCAGCGTGCCGTTCCAGAACACGTGGAGGTCGGTCTTGCCCTGAACACTGATGCCATCCCAGACCATCAGGGAACCGCCGCCATACCGGTTGTGCTGGGCCACAAAGGCATTGTGGAATCGTTGATTTCTACGTCTCCACACTCTCTGGCGACGATCTGTCATGTCCAGGCAAAACCTTGACTAGTCCGTGAACAAGACGGGCGCCCGTTCAACGACGGTCTACTTTGCCTGCTGCTGTGCCTAGGCAAGTCTTCCTCTCCTGTGCTGCTGAGTCAAAGGAACGCGGATTGCAGGGGCTCTGGAGCTCAGGCTAGCCTCATGAAGTCTCCTCCTCACAGTTTCAGTGGAAATCCGAATCCCAGATGCGTGGCGGAGGTCATTTTGGAGCTGAGTCGCGTACCGGAAGGGGTGTCGGTGAGCCTGCATGACGAGGAATCTGTCTTCGCGCAGAGTTGTGATCCGAGTTCTGCCACCAGAATGCCTTCGTGAGACAGTCCCTGTAGTCTGGTAGCGATTCCATTGTCGTGAGATGACACTTTGCGTGACATCGAGGGCTTGAGCCACCTGACGCTGAGAAGACCCAGCCTCCAGCATCCCGACATCTCTGGCCATCTCAGTGTCAGTCAAACGTCTCTGGAGCAGTTCTCGAGGCATGGTGTAGCAGCAAGCAAGACCAAAATGACACCAATCTTTTTCCCATCACTAAACCAAATTTTGCCATGAGCACTATTCACGAGCAAATTTGAGGGTTATGGTGGTCAACTGCATTATGATGAATGGCGTGCACACAATTCACGAAGTTGGCAATGTCATTACAATCAATAATCATGCCCGTACCTGTAAAAAGCAACAACAGTTGCAAATCTGGCAGTGGGCTTTTATCAATCCCAAAACGAAAAGTGATGCAAAGCAAATGTGGAGTAGTATATTTACCTAAACCACTCCATTTTTTGGACATAGATAGCATGAATACTGCAACAGTGCTCTGTGGGGACTACCAGTTGCACAAATCAGTCGACTTAAACGAATCCAGAACACGGCTGCTAGGACTGTCTCCCGCACAAAAGTCACTGGCCACATCACCCCGGTTCTGAAAGCACTTCACTGGCTCCCTGTGCAGCAGCGCACTGATCACAAAGTCCTCTCCTTGACATACTGCTGCATCCACTACACTGCCCCTAAGTACCTGAAGGAACTGATTCCTGTGTACCAGCCAGCGCGCAACTTGCGGTCTACAAGTTCTCTCCGTCTGCGGCTCCCTTCAACTGACGACACCAGTAAGAGGCATGGTGCACGGTCCTTCAAAAATGCAACGCCGAAATTGTGGCTCTCTCTCCCTGAGACAATGAAGGAGGCAGTCAGCATTACCGCATTCCGGAAGCGCCTGAAGACTCATCTCTTCGGTGCCTCGCGCCAGTAATCATCTGCAGCCTCCCCCCCCCCACCCCCCCCCCCCCCCCCACTATCTTTCCTTTCAAAACCTCTCCCTAAGCGCCGTGAGCACTCAGTTAGGGTGGAGCCGTGCGCTATATCAAGTCTCCATCATCATCATCATCACATGCACGCAGACACGCAGAGAGAGAGAGAGAGAGAGATCGTGTGTGTGTTTGTGTGTGTGTGTGTGTGTGTGTGTGTGTGTGTGTGTGTGTGTGTGTGTGTGTGTGTGCGCGCGCACGAGAGAGAGTGGGTGTTTCTCTTCTCCGATACCAATAAGCAATCGTCTGTCACATGTCAATCAGGCCTGCGAGAAGTAACTCTGTCAAAAGGGAACGACTTTTTTTTTTTTTTTAAACAAGAATTCATTCACCCATGTAGAACCTGGCACACTTCAAAAAGTTAGTGACGTCAACCAGCTAGGCGAGTTAACACGACCTCATGTGTTTGGGGTTTTGCGAGCGCAAAGAGACACGGAAAGGTTTCTTTATGTCAAGATGCTTGATGTCAGAGAGCTTGCGTACGTGTGCGCGTGGGCAACATGCATGACACAACGACCACGACGACAGCAGGTCACTGAATGGAAACAACATATTGGGCTGGTGACCATCTTGTTTTTGTTTTAAGACGATCTGCCGACATACAGCTTTCATAAACGTGGGGCATCCAGTTTGATTTGTGGAGATTCAGATCTACAGGGTTCTTGCGTCGGCTGGTGGGAGAACGGAAAATTCCGCGCTAGTAACCTAGACGTTCTGCAGAGTTGTGCCTTCCAGCATTTTACTTTTTCAATCAACGTTACTATACTTCTCAAAACAATTCAAGGAACACGTTGAGCTGCAGGTGAGTTTCAGAAATAATCACGGGTTTCAATCCGTGCGTGCATTATGTCAAATCAGTGTAAAAAAAATAGCAATGATGTTAATACAGTACAGCATTTGCGCGTACAACTGATGACTTACCTGCTTCAGCCACGCCGCAGCACAGAAGCAGCAGCAAGATTTGGATGTCGGCCATCACGTCGAAGTCTGTTCAGTTTTCTTCAGCCAAGGAGTACAAAGGCTAGGTTGTAAACCTACACGAATACTGTATAACCGCTTTCTCGGTCGTGAATCCTATTGCTACAGTTTAGAATGACCATCAGAAGAAGGGGTTCGCTAAGTATCATGGACTATATCATGACAAAGGCATTCGGTGTACGTAGTGGATAAAGGCGTCCGCCTGTGGATCCCTGCACCAGGTTCGAATCCATTGTCGAAGAGGAATTTGAATCGATGAAATTCACCCACAGACCCTTCCACGGCGACTGTCTGACATTCGTTAAACACACACACGCTAAAGTATCAAGTTCAAGATCCTGCTACACTCTGAAAAGACCCTGGAATCAAAAAACAAGAACATGCGGTGTATACAGGTGAAAAGTCGTGTTCTGCATGAATAGGGGTTGGAGTACAGTCCTAATATCCCTTACGACGGTATGGTCATGCAGCTGTCATTTCAGTCTCCTTGCGTGCTGTCTAATTAAAATGCTCACCTGTAGATATGATAAGAACGGATGCACAAGCAAAACCAGGGTAATTGCCGCCAACGTTTTCAGCAACCAAACACAATGTATACTCTGAGCTTATTAATACATACTCTAATTATTTGTGAGATAAACCTCTACTGCTCTTCGAAAAGCAGTGTAAGACTGAGGAAACTACATGTCCTGATTCATACACGTAACACCAAAATTACGTCATTTCCATTGACGCTAAAAGGCAAGTGAAAGTTTTTTGTTTTTGTTTTTTTTTTGCAATGAATATTTATGAGGCGTAGCCGGGGCTACCTACAGTCAGCAAGCCACGTAACTCGGGGACCAAGCCAATGACAGCTCTTGGCTTGGCGTCCATGGGCCAGTTGCACCATATCCTACTAGCGCTTAGTCAACTAAAATCCTAGTATTTTACCTTTTTAGAAGGGCGGTAGCCTAGTAACATACTAAGGCGCCTAGTTGGGTTGCACAGGCGGGAATTCCTCTAGTTGGCAACTAAATTTCTCTCCTAAATCTGGAGTCACTCCGGCCTACTCTGAATCTGGTAGGCTGACAAATGGCGGGTATCGTTCATCGACTAAATCAGCGCAATCACCAGAGACGCCCTCGTGTGTACCGGAACCGCTTTGATCCCATCGCAGAGTATGACGACATCGAACTTTTTGAACGGTATCGCTCCCGCGAAAGAGATATCCGACGAATTGTTGATATTCTGAGAGGTGACCTGGAGTTCGTATACAATCGTTTAGGCGCGCTGTCCCCGGAGCTACAAGTGGTATTGGCCCTTCGCTTTTTCGCCACCGGTTCGTTTCAAAACGTAATTGGGGATACCATACACGTGCACAAATCTACGGTCTGTAGAGTTATCCATCGTGTGGCGGAAGCATTGTGTCGACGCGTGCGACAGTTTATCAAGTTTCCCACACAGCCTGCCAGGTGCAGATGTACAGAAACGTTTGTTCCATGCCAGGGCGGGGTTTCTAAATGTCATAGCATGTGTGGATGGAACTCACGTTCGCATACAGGCACCCGTTGTAAATGAACATGAATACGTCAATAGAAGTGGCAAAGACAGCATCAATGTGCAAGTTATCTGTGATGCAGATCTGCATATTCTAAACTGTGTGGTCAAGTACCCTGGATCAGCCCTGATGCTAGAATTCTTCGAGAAAGTTCAGTGTGGAGAAACTTTGAGATGCAGCCTCCCTTGCTGGATGGATTCATTCTGGGAGACAGTGCCTACCCACTCCTCAACTGGCTACTCACACCATTCCTCAATTCCCAGACAGTGGCAGAGAGGAGGTACAATAGAGCCTTCACCAGCGCAAGGTCAACTATAGAACGGTGCTTTGGAGTAGTGAAGCGAAGATTCCATTGTCTACGAACAGCACTGCGCTACAGCCCCGTACGAGCATGCAGAATCATCACAGCTTGTTTGGTCCTTCAAAACCTGGCCGTCGAGTTTCGCACGCCAGAACCACCTGACAGCGAAGATGAGGAGGAAGATCCTGGTGACAACAATTGTAACCTTCCTCCAACACCAGCTGGCAGAGCACGTCGCCAGCAGCTTGTCTTTACTTATTTTGGAGGGAGAAGACAGTAACAGGTAACTACTCTCTCTCCTTTCACGTGCATGCGTGCGCGCGCGCGCGCACACACACACACACACACACACACACACACACACACACACACACACACAGAGTGAAAATAGCAATTTCAGTCAGCTGAGCAAGTTTTTACTTCGCAAATACAATGTGCCATGTTCAAACAAACAACTGAATATGTGCAGATTATACTAGTCAGAGTTACTGTCAGCAGAACAAGGATTGAATTTGAGCAAAACTTGTCACACCTCCACTCTCTCGCTGATCTCAGCATTACCTATGAGAGGAAACGTAGATTAAACTTTAATTTCGCAAACTGAAACATTTTCATGAAACAACAGAAATAAGGGATACCCCCTACCTAAAACAATACCACACACTTTCACAGTGTCTTCTATTCTTCACTTAGCAAACCAGTTAGAGGGAAAAAAAATAAATGAAAGATACAAGAAAGATGAAAAGAGTCACCACCTGCTGAAAGAAACGAGAGTAGCATCTCTCAACAACAGTTCCCAATATCCAGCGATCGTCAAATGCGCTCGCTTTCGCTACCAAATTTACCGTCGGGCGAGTGAAAGCTCCGGTAGCGGTAGCCCGAATGGCGAGCAGGAATTCTGAGATGAATCAGATCCTAGCAGCCACTCCGGCTTCCAGAATTTTTTTCGGGCTACCAGTTTTGTTCAGGCGGTAGCCCGAATGGCTACCATGGTCCTGACACATTTGACGATCACTGAATATCTGCAACTGTATCTACTCTGTCTGTTTTCTCAACAGTTCAATTTCGAGTTCTAATTTCACCTTTTCTAAGGCCAAATTTGTCATCTGCATACTTTTCAGTGCAATACCCTTCCTAAGTTATTCTGCGTACAGATTTTCATTTTCTGCACTTTCTGAAGATTTCTTCCCGGTGTTTTCACAGGGACGATTCTTGCTGGTGTGCGTATGGGTGCGTCTGACATAGGTGAAGCTGGCTGAGCTCGTATGAAGCCTTGTGCATCTGCGACAACCTCCAAAGGACTTGTTGTCCTCTTTGAAACTGTGGAACTGCTGGAGGTTGCTCTGCTGCTGCCGCTGCTACATGGCCCTCTTTCGCTCGCAGCGCTCACTTCTCCACTGCACCCTGTTGCAACATTCAGAACATTACACATTTAATATCAATGTTTGATTTAATTTACCATGATAAAAATTACATAATCTTATGAAACAACCGTTGTGGTCTTTTGCATTGGTGTACAGTGTGTTTTCAATTGTTCCTGGTTGCGATGGGGTGTTGTGCATATAGTACCGCTTAAAAAGTGCCTTATTGTAGTGACCACAACTTATAGTTTGACTTGCATAAGAGAAGGGATGGGGAGGGGAAAATAATCTTTGTAACTTCCAGAAAATTATGAGTGAAAAAGAAATAAATGGAGGAAGAGGATCAGGGGAAGGACAGAGTGGGTAGGTGAAGTTGTGAATCTAAAACTGTGAATAATAAATAGACACTTCATATATTTTGTCTTACCAGGAATTTCATTTATTTCATCAAACTCTGTGTCCTGGCTTAAGTTTTCAACCTCAGAATCTGTCCAAAACAAACACACATTGAAATTGAATCTACAAATGAGACCGGGTATACTCGGCCCCTACCCATTGATATTTTCCCGGATGAGTTTTCTTTTTTCCCCGTTTCTATTTTCATCCCGCCTTCCTTCTAGCTACCCTTGTCACCCCTTTACCCGCTAGCTATCAGTGCCTTTGACTAGGAACCATAACTTGAGACTCCACAGTGATTGTCGTTCCTGATGATGTCTCACAGTAGCCGAAATTAGTTGTGTTTCTGCTCGGACTTTGAGATTAAATATCCCGCCGTAGCATTAACCTATTGAGAAGCTGATTAGTCTATTGGAATCAGCGAAGTTAGATCTGTTTAGATATGTTTAGTTTTGTGGCAGATGTTTGGTTTGAAGCAGTGTAATTGGCGATTTTGTGGTTTGTCACCGTCAAAACCGTGTCCGGTAGAGCTGTTTATACGTTCGTAGTAAAATAACCCTAGCCCCGATTTAGTCCCAACCTATATCCCTTAAAAGCCCTTTCCTTGAAGTTTTGTTTGGTTCAAACCCGATTGGCCTAGGCCCAGTAGATCGGCTGCAATCTACAAATTACTGACCCGTAAGAAACACAAATCTACCCTCTTTCCCCCGTCGCCCCAGCAACTACCGAGGGATCATGCTCCTGTCAGTGCCAGGCAAGGTTCTCAACAGAATTCTACTGGAGAGGATGAGGGAGGCAGTCGACCCTATGCTCCGAGACCAGCAGGCGGGCTTTCGCAGGAACAGGTCCTGCGCTGACCAGATTGCCAGCCTACGCATCATTGTTGAGCAGTCACTGGAGTGGAACTCCCCCCTCTACATCAACTTCATAGACTATGAGAAGGCTTTCGACAGTGTAGACAGAGAGGCGCTGTGGAAGCTGCTAAGGCACTATGGAGTTCCCGGGAAGATCATCTCCCTGATCCAGTGCACCTACAAAGACATGAGCTGCAGGATTGCCCATGCCGGCCAGTTGTCAGAAAGCTTCGAGGTGAAGACCGGAGTCCGCCAGGGATGCCTGTTGTCCCCGTTCCTCTTCCTCCTGGTCATCGACTGGATCATGAAGACCACCACAACAGGCAGGAAAAACGGGATACAGTGGACACTCTGGGCGCAGCTGGATGACCTCGACTTAGCGGACGACCTGGCGCTCCTGTCTCACAGCCACAGCCAGATGCAGGACAAGACTACATGCCTGGAAGCCACATCAGCCGGAACAGGGCTCAAGATCAACAGGAGGAAAACCGAGCTGATGAAGATCAACACCACTGCCAACACACCAGTCACAGTCGGTGGAGAGCCCATCAGGGAGGTAGAGTCCTTTGTCTACCTGGGGAGTGTGGTTGATGGACAGGGAGGCACAGACCGAGACGTCACAGCCAGAATCGGCAAGGCAAGAGCAGCAATGGTCATGCTGAAGAACATCTGGGCATCCAAAGTTGTCAGCATAAGAACCAAACTTCGCATCTATAACTCCAACGTGAAGTCAGTTCTGCTTTACGGATGCGAAACATGGAGGACAACGAAGACGATGCAGCAGAAGATCCAGACATTTCTCAGCACCTGTCTGAGGCGCATCTTCAACATCCGATGGCCAGAGAAGATCCGGAACGAAGAGCTGTGGGAGCGAGCAGGGCAGGAACCAGCGGCCAAGCAGATCCTGCGGAGGAAGTGGGGCTGGATTGGACACACCCTCAGGAAGCCAGCATCCAGCACCACACGCCAAGCCCTGACATGGAACCCACAGGGGAAAAGGAAGAGAGGCCGGCCTCGCAACAGCTGGAGGCGGGACACTGAGGCAGAGTTATATAAGCAGGGGACCAACTGGACTGGAGTGGCAAGAATAGCCCAGAACAGAGTGCGATGGCGAAGGGTTGTCGATGGCCTATGCTCCACGTGGAGCCAGGGGCCTAAGTAAGTAAGTAAGTAATGTCCCCATCCAAGAGCTCGTCATATGTATCAATACTTTCAAGCTCATCCATATGATCGTCATTGTGAGGAGTGGAACCTTCATTAAAAACCTGGTTGAAGTGATTTACCCATTCATCATTTGTAATTGAGTTTGGCACGATGGGTTTACGTCTATGTTTACGAATCTCCCCCCAAAAGTCTTTGGAGTTACTGACAGACTTCAGCAGTGAATCTATTTGGTTCTGTTTATGGGTAGTTTTTTTCGCAGCTAGAGTGCGCCTGTACCCCTTTCGTAACTCTAAGTAGCTTGTCAGATCGTCCTGTGACCTACGTTTTCTATAGCGCCGTAACGCTCTTCTTGTAAGTTTCTTAAGATGGGCACATTCTTCATCAAACCAAACAGGTTGGTATGTCTTATTGCCACCCACTGTAAACACTTTCTTCATGCACCGTGCGGCATTAAGGACAGCCGCCGTGAATCCCTCTACAGCGGAGTCGACACAGGTGTCGATCATAGCCAGTGCATTGTCTAAGGCCTGTTGGAAGGAGATTGCATGTAACTCGTGGATAAATTCCTCCACTCTGTCACTACGCCACACAATTTTTTCAACTTTGTCCGAACTTTGACTCGAAACATCGTGCTGTGGGGGCACGTCCCTACTGACAGAAATCTCTACAGGCATGTGTGGTGACTCGATTCTATCCCCTACTACCAATCGTCTACACCTATCCAACAAATCATCTGAAGCCAGAAAATAGTCAACCACACTATTTCCATGAACTGATAAATATGTATACTTTCCGTCTGCATCTCCTTCCAAGAAACCATTCAATACACGAAGGTCAAGACACAAGCACAAGTCAAGTAAGCTTTTGCCAAACTCATTCAAGACACGATCATTCGACACTCTCGTCTCAACGAATGTTGCTACACTAGGAGCAGTATTATCAATGCCCAGTACGAGATCCGACAGTGAGTTACACACTTGTAAATTAGAAGTCCTAGCATTGAGATCCCCACAGCACAACATAGGACAGTCAGGATACTGTTCTCGCAGGTCTACAAGACAGTGTTCCAGGTCTGTAATCAAACAGCGCGACGTGGAGTAGGCATAGAAAGGTGAACCGGCCGGAGGTACGTATGTGGAGATGTGTAACAAGTCTTTCTCTCCGCCAAGCAAAGAGTGTGAAATCTTCAACACAACAGTATTTTCACAGTTCACCTCAACTCTCTCAGCAAATGTTTCGAAACATTTACGCACCAGCACTACAATGCCACCGGAGCAGCGACCAAAGTACGATAATCTAATAGCTGGGCACACAAACTTGACATAGTCTGCGAAAACATTTGAAAAGTCAAACGTTGCACTGATATGTGTTTCGACTAGAGTTACTATGTCAAAGGTTTGAACGTACCTCACCCAATCTGGATCACACAGTTTACTGCAAAGCCCGTCTATATTCCACGAGAGAAAAGAGAACGCGCTGTGTTGGTCAACGGCCCGGCCGTGTTCCTAGGCTGACCCTTGTGTCGAGGACGCCAGACGTGTACGCGGACCACCACTCGCCGCGGCCTTCCTGGAGTGTGATGCACGTGCACCACCGCGATTGCCACGAGCTCCGCCGCTCTGCCCGCTACGGTTGTTTTGACGACCACGACGCGGAGGGTCACGTGAAGCGCTGTCAGGTGTGTTGTTGTCGTGTGTAGTTTCCGCCTGTTCGTGTAGCTGATTGTCGTGACTGTCGGACTCCCAGCCCGACTGCTCCTGGTCCTGACCGCCGCCGTGTGCCCCGCCCGTGGAGCCGTCGTCGTGTTGCCCGTCACCTCGCCTGGAACGTAGTGGTCCTGACTCCACCAGCTGGCTGCCACGGTAATAGGCGTGGATACCGCGGTTCCGGTACTCTGTGATGGTGTCTCGCTGCTTCCGGGTAAGATCGGCCGCCACACTGATGTTCTGCTGCCGTAGTGGATCCCTCCCGTCCTTCAGCACTCGCAGTTTGTCTCGCCAGCGGAGGAATCGGACGATCATCGGCCGATCACGGGTCTC
The DNA here is from genome assembly GCA_018292915.2 of Batillaria attramentaria. Lineage (NCBI taxonomy): Eukaryota > Metazoa > Mollusca > Gastropoda > Batillariidae > Batillaria > Batillaria attramentaria. The sequence goes on from JACVVK020000057.1 coordinate 1,127,691, forward strand.
ACCATCAGTACGCTGGCTGCCAACACGGTGTGTTCGTACGATGTCGGGAAGAAGGGGGAGAGAGAGAGAGAGGCAGAGATAGAGGGTGGGTGGATGGGTGTTTAGGAGCTTAACGTCCTTTTCCACCACAAAAGGGTGATATCAAGGACGGGGCAACGAGAAAAAGGCCAGCACAAATATTTGGCCCCAGCGGCCGGGATTCGAACTCTCGGCCCAAGCATTGAAAGTCCAACGCTGTACCATTCGGCCACCCTGGCTCCCCACAGAGAGAGAGAGAGAGAGAGGTCAGTTCCGTGAACTAAACATTTGCCGTCAGCCTCAGGCAGGTCGTCATACAGAGAGAGAGAGATGACGTCAATTCCGTGAACTAAACTTTTGACGTCAGCCTCTAGCACTGAGATCGTCTGAGGATGCTTGTTCATGTCTTGTAATTTCCCTGTTGGCTTTGTGACTTCTCCGACTGAATTATTTTTCACATGAAATCTGGAAGATCTAGAGGGCTGATGAAATGTCGGAAGCAGTGACAATACTTGCAGATTTTGTCTGTGAACCAAACATTTGACGTCAGCTTCAAGCTGCTCGTCTGTCATGTGATACTTCTTCCTATCTTGTGATTTCCTTGTTGTTTCTGTGACTTCCGTGACTGAATTAATTTTGATATAAAATCTGGAAGATCTAGAGAGCTGATGAAACGTGGACTTAAGTGCCTCGGGTTGTACTTACGAAATTGCAAAATTGGAACTTTTTTGACCAGCGCTTCTCGCAGAAACGTGAAAAAAAAATGTGTTTATCTAAAAGCTCTGTTATTCTTAATACTAAAGCTATAATAGTGCAGTAGTTCATGTCATATGTGCAGTTGGCATAAGTGACAAAAATACCGGAATGATGAGTAATTTGAAAGAGTCTTTTCATAGATATTTGGCCTTATATGCAAACCACCCCTACCTCGGAAATATTTTTTTTACACAAAACCAGTCAGAGCTACAGAGCTGTAGCACGAATCAAGGCAGTGTGATTGGGTGAACTTCCAAAGTCTAGAAAATGAAGGAATTTCAACAACTTTTTCGAAAAAAAATCGTAACATGACCGATTTTTTAAAATTGGCGATAACTCTTCTGAAAATGCGGCAGGCTAAAAATCGTGAAAGGTAGCTCTGGAGAAGGTGAATTCCCATTTTATCTCAAAGTAAAAAGGCCTCCAACGAGGTGGTTTACATCCGTCCACACACACACACACACACACACACACACACACGTCACTCCCGCCAAAAAGAACGCAGCAGCATAGTGTGCACGTAAGGTGTCTATGACGCAGATTTCGTTACGTCACTGTGTGCGTGAAAGTAAGTATTGTGTGGAGAAACGTCACAGTCTTGTTTTGTATCACTGAAACTTGCTGCTGCGCGTAGCAAAATCTGCCCCGTCTCATAAAAACTATTGCCCACAATGTGCGAGTCAGATCTAACATAAGCACACAAGCAGTTTTTGACAACAATGTGCACACCATACTTCCATCTCGTTGTTTCATATTTTCCAGCAAAACAGAACTATTCAACGAGTACAGCACGCCCATATCAAACCTAAATGTATTAATGTGTTCATAAAGTACAACAGTATGTGTTGAAATTGCCAGTAAAATACAGTATACCCACCCAAATCATTTTCGCGGGTGTCTGAAATACTTGCCGCCATTGTGTCAGTTTTAGAAGTCGTGACGTGGCGTGGCGTCACGCGTGCCAAATATGGGGAATGACGTCGCGGGCTGGCAGCAAGTTAACTACGGTAGGCGAATGAGTTCAAAACCAACGAAAAGCGTACTGAAATCAACTTTAATTGCTCTTTTATTGTACCTCAGGACACGTACTTTTTTCTACTTTTTTAAAATATGTTTTTAAGTATGATTTTTATCTATCCATAGAACCAAGTTTGAAAACTATTGCACGTAGTTCCTTGAAAAAAATGTTCACAGACTACACTAATTATGAAAGCTGACTTTTTGTAATGTTTACTCCAGCAAAGATACGTGAACGATGCGTCAGTCGTGCATGTATGCACGTGTGTGTTATCATTACGCGCGATAGAAAGAAGGTAAATCTAGAGAAAAGGGAAGAGGACAGGCCAAAAGAAAGGATTTTGAATTTTCCACTTGAAATGCTTGGAAAAGAAACGTGTGAGTTACGATTTCTGATTGGGAAGAGGAGGGGAAGTGAAAAGCAGCAACAGGCGCCTGGATCTAATCATTCATATAATTCAGTGATGATTGTGGGCTCTTCATGCACCCTATGCGTGACGTGTCCCCCCCCCCCCCCCCTCCCATTTCACAAAGATTAGAACTGTTTGCAATTCCCGGTTCATGCTCGAGGTCGAGCGGACACGACCTCGGAGCAGAGCCCTTTTTGTCGGTTTTTCGCCGGTTTACACAGACTGGACTCCCCCGAAGCCAGTGATTTGGTTTCTGTCGTCTATCGGATTATTGTGGTGGTGTTGGAAGGTTGGTGAAATTACTTCAGTGCCCTGTTTTTGAGGATTTTGTGTGTATGTACTTATGTATGTAAAAGAAAGAAGGAAAAAATGTTCATGAACTAACTACTGTTGGGGGAAAAAAAGGAGCCAATGAAGAGAGGATGCTCGACAAAACAAGAAATGAAAACAAAGCAAAAGAAAACAAAAGTCTGATGCATCCTGCATGCAACTGAGGCTCAAAAAAAGGAAAAAAAGAAAAGAAAAAAAAAACTGTTTGCAGTGGAAGGGACAGCATTTGTGAGTACTTCACTGGCATTTGCGGATTTTTGTTGCTGATTTAGACTGTAAGCTTACTCCTTCCCATTATAGTTTTGGTAGTTGAAAGATTTTCACGACATTCCAGCACCGGACCTTCCTGATCCATCTGACTGGGGCTGGCAGTTTGCTGTCAGAAAATGGCAGCCATTCTGGACAGTGCTTCCTGGGGCATCTCACACATGTCAGGAGCTGCTGAAGTGCGGCTGCAAGAAGGGTTGCAAGAGCAGATGATGCAAATGCTACAAGGCTGGGCTGAAGTGCACTGCTCTCTGCATGTGTGACTGTGCCTTGACTGTTATATGTGTGAAATTTCAGCAACTATGTTCAGCTCAGCTCGGTTCAGTTCTGTTTAAAATAGCGAAAATCGCATCTCTGTCGTCTCCACAGACGTAAAGAGATAGACGCACCGCCGCACGCTGTCACCGCTGCTTGCGAGTGTCGCTATCGCGGCCATCTTACTAAGGACGCCTCGTTCGAAATACAAAGTTCTTTAGAAAGACGTCATCAGAAATGTGACGTAAGATAAAGCGGACCAATGCTATGCGTGCTATGTAAACAGCTGATAGCGTCTGGCCAATGCTATGCGCGCTATGTAAACAGCTGGCACTTCCAGGTACTAGCAACATAGCGCGCGGCGGCGTTACTTTTCCGGCACCGCGGTGCGTCCATCTCTATACGTCCGTGGTCGTCTCCTACCACCCCTTTGTGCACCGGACAATACTGAATATCCAAAGGAGTCTCCGCAGGCTGTCCTGTGACGCATACCAGTTTAGACTACCAACGCCAGCTTCTCAAGTTACTTTTTATGTTGTTTCCATAGTAATGGAAACAACATCATAGGACGGGCTAAATTTTCATAGGCAAGCATCTGTGGTACAAACGCACGTCACTGCCGATCTCCCGCAGAGACGATTTTGCAAGTGTAACTCTGACAATGACGTAAGAAGACGTGCGTCATCGATGCTGACGTACGGTGCGCCGAACGCGCTTCTCCTCCTCAGTGAGTGCCGTCTGTTCGTATGTGTGTGTGTGCGTGTGTGTGTGAATTGTGTCCAGGCCCGTTTCTTCGAAAATACTCAACCGAATGGCTTCAAATTTGGGGTATCCAAATATATCAAAATGTTACATTAGAGGAACCAAGCGTGTGATGATTGCTTAAGTGATTTGGGAGTTATCGGCCTTTTGAAACAAGTTGGTTGTCTTTCGTTTACAGTCGTAATATTTATTTAAATCACTCATTTTTTGGGCAGTAGATAGCTTGAATACGGACTCTGAACAGAGTCACTACTAGAAAATGGTCGCTCCTATAGTTTTCATGTAAACCGAACCTGAGTTGACATTGCATGTGAACCCAGTTCAGATGCCTGTATCTCCGAAAATACTGAACCGATCGATTTCAAATTTGGGGTTTCTAAATGAATCAAATCAAATGATTGCACACATGATTTGCGAGTTATCCCCTTTTTAGAAAAAAGGCTTTCTGGCGTTTGTAACGTAAGGCGGTCTCACACTTTCACTCCGCTTTCACATCACAGACATTCAGAAAGGCACGCATGCAAACGTCATCCACTCCCTTTCATACACACAAGCAAATAGTTATTCTTTTGACTGAGACCTTTTATACACGAAAACAATCAGACAATCACACGAATTAATAAGTAATTTTAAGGCTTAATTGCGTTCACAGCTGATAAACAGAAGCCTCCAATTTCACCAGCACATCGGTTATTCAAAGGGTATGTGCCTGGATATAAAATATACTACAACGCGGACAAAAGCCACTATACACAATTGGATGTGAAATGAATAACAAAGTGAAATAAACAAGATGAACTCAACAAGCTTGGTCAAAACGATGCTGCAAACTGGGTGAAGACTTGTTGATGTTGGGTAGAAAATTTATACACTTGAGCCAGACGATTCCTCTGGGAATTCCGGGCGATTCAAATCTTTTCACCTTCTCCTGGAATGAGTGAAGGGAAGTACTTCTTCTGGAAGTGACTTGAACAATGCTGGACCGCAGACACCTTCACAAAGAATACGCTGAGGATGGTGTACCCCATCAGACTCAGGGATAGCTCCACCTTGACACGGCGCTCGACTGGATGGCTGCACGTGATCTCAAGGGAGACAAACACACGTCGCTGGCTTCAAGCTCCACAACGACGGGGCAGACAATAGTAGACAAACATGGTGTCGTGTACGCTGATCAGGCGGACATATTACAATGCGGTCAGCTCACCGGGTCTCCGGCGTCGTTCCTGTGCAATATTAACCCGTAATTACTACCACTATCTCGGATAGCATTTCTTCTCCATAAACTAACTTTGATCCTGAACAAAGTTCCATTTCAACAACAACAACAACATCTGACATCGATCTCGAAAGTTCCAGTTATGAATTGAGATCAGAAATTATCAACAATTCACCTTCCAGTTACCAAGTACCCATACAATATCAAACAGTTCAAACTTACATCCTCATCATCAACCTCAAACCATATTCTCACAACTGATTCCTCACAAGAATGAAGTTCAAAACATCCTACCAAAAATTCTCTCATTTGAATAACCATTTGAGAAGTCCAACATTCAGAACTAAATCAGATATACATCATAATAGCATCAAGTTACCCATAGGGTTATCAAACAATCCACTTGGTCTTGAAATAGACAAACAATATTCAAAAATCAAACATACCTGTAGCGCTATGGCATACGGAACACAAAGAAGCCGGGTGGGGAAAAACAAGACCTGTTCCCTCCACCGGTCAAAAGTAGGACTGCGCACAATCTTTGTCGCAATTGCTCACTTCGTAAGCTGACAACAACTCAGGTCTACTTGTGTTACAACAGTCTCGTACAGAGTAAAACTCAAGCAACCGCTATAGCCGTGCATAGGCATTTTCCCTCACGTGAAAACGTTAGGTAGACTGGGATAAACCCAGTACAGTACTACCTGTCTAAAACACTAGTTAACACTACACATGAAAATACATTTTTGAAAACGGCAAACACACAACTAATGAAAACCCCATAAATGCGGTTTGTCACAGTTCCCCCCTCTCGGGGTAAAAAAAAGAACGACCGAGTTTCTTTTTTTTCTGTCTAATCTCACGATGCTCAGAAAGGATACTACTGAATACCCTGAACGACTTGATCACAGTCAGAACGTGACAGCAAATCTGCGAAAACATTCTGAGTACCTGGAATGGCTTCAATTTCAAACACAAATTCCTGTAGAGTTAAAGCCCACCTCATGATCCTGGCATTTTGAAACTTTCCTTTCAGCAGATACTGTAGCGGCCTATGATCTGTCTGAAGTACAAAGGACTGACCCCACAAGTATCTTTGCAGTTTAGACAAAGTCCAAACAATGCCGAGACACTCGCGTTCAATCGTACTGTACCTAGTCTCTCGCGGTAGCAGTTTCCTACTCACGAAACAGACCGGATGTAATTCCTCATCACGATCCTGCATCAGCACTCCTCCTATTCCTGTCGAACTAGCGTCCGTACGAACGACAAAAGGGAGAGTTAAGTCAGGTAGCAGCAAAACGGGTTCAGAAGACAAAATTCTCTGAATTTCTTTCAGTGCACTCTCACACTGATCCGTCCATTTCAGTGCTTTCTTAGCTTTTCCCGCTAACAAATCTGTCATTGGCGCTGTGAGTGTGGCAAAGTTTGGGACATACCGGCGATAGTACCCTATCAAACCGAGTAATGACCGAACTTGGCGCTTTGAAGTGGGAGTCGGAATTGCCAAGATTTTCTTCACTTTCTCCTCCGTAGGTTGGAGACAACCGCGACCAACGACATGTCCGAGAAATTCAAGTTTCTGAAAGCCTGAATGAATTTTCGTCGGTCGAGCGGTCAGACCCGCTGTCTGAAGTTTCTGAAGGACAATCCGAACATCTTCCAAATGAAGATTCCACGAGCGACTACCGACAAGAATGTCGTCAAAGAAATTTGTCGCGTCTTCTCCGAGTACTGATCTCATTATCCGCGCAAACGTCATGGGTGTTGAAATCAACCCGAACGGCATTCTGACCCACTGAAACAAACCTAGCGGAGATTGGAACGCAGTTTTCGGGCGATCTTCTGGTTTCACTAGAATTTGCCAGTACCCTTTTGAAAGGTCAATCTTCGTCAAGAAGAGTTTGTCCGACAGTCGCGTGAAAATCTCCTCGACATCAGGGATCGGTTCCGCATCAAAAACTGTAACATTGTTCAGCTTTCTGTAGTCTAAACAAAAACGCATCGTTCCATCTGGCTTTCGCACGATCACGATCGGTGAGCAGTATGGTGAAGTCGACGGTTCGATCATTCCAAGTGCCAACATATTTTTAACCTCTTCAATGATCGCTTGTTTAGATGCAAAAGGTAGCGGATATTGTTTTTGCCGGACTGGTTCATCAGTGGTAGTTTTTATTTCATGAACAACTGAACCTCTACTACCTGGGTCTGCAGTTAACATTTCCTGAAAATCCTGAAAGACCGCTTTCATCTCTGAGACTTGCTTCGGAGACAGAGTCTCATCGAACCGAATGTCGTTTATCGATTCTGTTTTGTCATGTGGAGGTGGACACAAAGTCGGACTTAGTGTGTCGTCATCGCATGTTTCGTCAGGTATCACTGCGATGTTAGCGCATGCTGTTTGAGTGGGCGACTCTGCTGTCTCTACACGTGGTGTATGCGGTGTCGCGATGCTCTGCCATTCGTGACCTAGAATCTGATCGAAAGGTATCGCTGTACCGACCGAACTGATTTGAGAGATCGCTTTCTCACGGTTCCTGTACGCTTTCAGCATGTTCGCGTGGTAGACTTTCGTTCCTTTTCCGATGTCAACTCGATAGTCATGACCGACTAGTTCTGTGACTCTGAAAGGACCGTGCCAATGCAAATCAAGCTTATTATTATGCGGTAGGGGACATGACCAGAACTTCGTCACCGACATCAAACTTCCTGTCTCTGGCTTTTCTGTCATGATAGACTTTCTGCTTAATCCTAGCCTTGTCAACCTCATCATGAGCGAGTTGACACGTGTCTGCAATGATCGTTTTAAGATCAACTTGGTGCTGACACACTGTCTTTTCTTCATCAGATGACGATTTCTCTAGCATAGAGTCAGCTAGCAGATCCATCGGACCTCTAGGTCTTCTGCCAAACAAGAGCTCGAAAGGGGAGAAGCCCGTACTTTCGTTTTGGCTTTCCCGGCACGCAAACAATAGAGCTGGTATGTACCTGTGCCATTGGCGTGGTTGTTTCACCACGAGCTTTTTCAACATAGCTTTCAACGTTGCATGAAAACGTTCGACCATCCCGTTCGCTTGGGCATGATATGGTGAAGTGTGTACCCCTTTGATAGACAGTAATCTACGAAACTCTGCCATCATCTCCGAAGTGAACTGAGAACCTCTATCTGACAGAATTTCTTCGGGGATTCCCAAACGTGCAAAAATCGAGAAAAGAGCTTCGACTACCGAGACTGTGTCGATGTTTCTCAGGGGGATTGCTTCCGGAAACCTAGTTGCTACGTCAATGAGTGTCAACAGGTATCTGTGTTTTTCCTCAGTCGGGGGATTGATCGGACCAACTATGTCAATGGCTACTCGCTTGAACGGTTCCTGAATGCGAGGCATGAACTCGAGTGGGATGGGAGGTGTTCTACTCCTATGCTCTGCCTTCTGACAAATGTCGCATGTTTGTACAAACATTTGGGCATCTCTGGATAAGCCTGGCCAAAAGAATCGCTGCTGTATTTTGTTTACAGTACGTCTGATCCCACAGTGTCCTGCTAACAACCCGTCATGCGATGTTGTCAGTACTGTCTGTCTCAATGTCTTTGGGACTACTATCTGTGGCAGTGCCTCTCCACTACAATCTTTGGAAGATTTGTAGAAGTATCTTTTCAACACGCCTTCTTCAATGACAAAGAAGAAAGAATTTGCACCTAGAGTTTTCTTCTCTCCTGTGCGTGCGAGTTCGAACAAAGGTTTCAGTGAGTTATCCTCGCGCTGAAACTTGCACAGATCATCTTTTGTCACTGACAATTGAGGGATAGGAGCTGCGAGAGGTTTTGGAGCCAACTTCTCTTTCTTTGCAATAGAGCGTGTCATAACTGCTGCACATTGCACATTTCCAACAATGCCTGTTACCTCTGACGCACCCTGAACATTCCCTACGATCAGATCAACCACAGGATCGTCAATCACGCAACACTCAAGTGGTCCCTTGTAACAGTCAGTGTCAACGTCAACTAAGGCCAGAGGAAAACATTCGGACTTTCCTCCGAAAGAAATGACCCACTGATCCCGACCTAAGTATTGGTGTGGCTGGACCAATTCTTTGCGCACACCTGCTGTTGTAGCTCCTGTGTCACGAAGCACTGAACAGTTAAAGCCATTACAGTTTCCCTGCTCTAGTTTCAACTTACTCAAAACGTCAGCAGCTGAACACAAAACTGACAAATTTGCGCTCTGTGCGTTTGAGTTCACTGGGGGGTAAAATGTCGTACTCGGACATTGTCTTTTAGTGTGTCTGTCACGGATGCGTGACTTAGGGTAAATCATGTGCTGTTATGATTTCCGTATGACGGGTTGGTATGATTTCCGTATGCATCGTAACTATGTTCTGTGTGGCACACGTGCCTTGTTTTCTGCACGAGCCACGCATGTATCCCTTGGTGAAGGCTTTACACGGGACATTTGTGTATAATATGCTGACCTGTCCGTTTCCCTTGTTAAAGTCGATACAGGTAACCCGTTTTACACGTGATGCAGGTGTATCCTGTGCGATACTCACCCTATTCGCCCTAACAGTATAAAAACCATTGCTATTCACTTGCTATTCGCATTTGGCCCGGTAGTACCGACACGGCCGTTCCAGAGATGGCACGTATTTTCGTCCGTTGTCTTCCAAGGTCTACCGTCTGTAACCCCTCGCATCTTGCATATGGAGGTAAATGGTTCATATCTGTTATTTCCCGTATTATGTTTCAGGTCAGCTATTTTCTCTTATGTAGATATTACCAACGGTCAGGAAGTTAGTATGAAACTTGACTATTGTGGCCGAAGTGTTATGTCGGCTAAGTATGTTTGGTTATTAGCCGTTTTACCAGTGAGTTTAACACTGACCTGTCTGTATATTCTGCTGACTTGTCCGATGTGACAGCTGCAGGCTTCTACCTTTAGCGTTTAGTATGTGCAGTTTCCTTTAGCGTTCGTAACATAGGAGCGTTCGCTGGTTTGTGCCATGGGTTAATATTATCCCATAGATAGGCAGTATGTGCTGGTTGAGCCCAAGGACTTACAATAGTGTATTGTTGCACAGGGGTTCTAGCCCGAGTGGCTGTTTCGGGAGCCAGAAGCTGCCCTGTAGTCCCTTGTCCCGTGGAGGATTTCATGGCCCTGCGACGACTGAAGGGGAGGGAGCCTGACTGCCCGTATCCGGGATTCAGCGTGGGTGCTGGTCCGCGAGAGCATCAGCTGTTGTGATGCTGTTGTAGAGCTGCCGAGCCAGTTCTATTTTCCGCCGCCTGTGGTATTGTCTGCGGCTTCTAAAACTGCACATCTGCGCGCTTGACCATCGTTGGAGGTACCATCCCGTGCACGTTAAAATGCTCTGAGCGCTCTTAGATACAATTATTTATATCATTTGTATTTTAGGCATAGTATTTATTGCCTTGATTGATTGCCTTGCCTATTCTTGATGTCATTGGTATTGTAGCTGTACTGTGACGTGTTATGCAATGACTGTTCGTTTTGTCAATAATATCGTGGTGGTGTGAATCCCCGCACGTCTCGGTGTCAGTTACTGTTGTGCGACTGCGTGTGAGTGAGAGTAAAGAAACGCACGCACCTCTTACACCTATACATTGCAGCACACACGGTCGTGACAGTGTACTTTTCCTTGACACTTGTAACATGTCAGTACGTTCGTGCTTTGTCCGTCCATCTGTCCGTCAGTTGTGTTCTGTTGCTGTTGTTGTCCGTAAGTCACGTGGTACTGTCCACGACCTCGAAAACCACGCGGCCCTTGACCTCTACGAGGGGTGTACGCGGCTCCCCGCTGACTCTGGTCATTAGAGTAACCACCTGAATCGCTTCCGCTATAGTTTCCACTCTGGTAACTACAGTGGACGCCGGATATAAGCAACTCGGATATAAGAAAACTCGGTTATTGCCAACGATTTTTTTCCTCCGGCCAAACTCTTCTTTATTATGTATTACAAAAACTCGGATACAAGAAACTCGCTTATAAGAAAACTCGGTTTTAGGAAAGCAAATTTCTTGTCCCGCTTGATACAAAAACTCGGATATAAGAAACCGAAAGTACATTTCCAAGAAAATTTCACTCATTGTAAGAAAACAGGTCAGGTCTGACGTCACTTAGGACAGGCACATGATTGCGCATGACTTTCTTTTCTTGAATTGGATGTTTACCATTGTATTCCGTGCAAAATTGAATGTTGGCAACAAGAAAAAATACGAGATGCATTTTTGTTCTATTGTTAAATGTTGTTTTTATTATTATTTTGTTTTTTGGCCTGATTGGGAGCTCTCTCTCTCTCTCGCTCTGTATGTCTGTCTCTGTCTACAGGGCTCGCGTTAAGGAGAATAAAACTATCAGTATTAGACTAACTGTTGATCAATTCCTTTCTTTGACAATATACGTGGTCCATCTTTCCTCCATCCCCCTTCCCCCTCCCAACAGAAAAAAAAGCTAATTTGCAGCTTTTTTCAGCCAAATTAGACACGGAAAGCATCGCATATCATATTCTAATGGGAAGAGTTTTTTAATAGATCAAAAGTTGAAACATAATGCACTTTTAATATATCCTATAAATACAAGGCAATTCTCTCTCTCTCTCTCTCTCTCTCTCTCCTTAGCTCTTTTTTGTTTGTTTGTTTGTTTGGTTGGCTGGTTGGTTGGTTGGTTGGTTTGGTTGGTTTTTTTTTTTTTTCTTTACATGACCGCCAGCGCTACAGTTGGGAAGCAAAAACAGTATTTTCATGTTCAAACAAAAAAATCTGACAGTGAAGGACACAAGCGCACTAGTGTATATTAACTCTACACATATATATTCTGTGCAGGTCTTTAAGAGAAACCGGATATTTCTTAATTTAATGCAAAACATACACGAACTGAGAAGAAAGAAATGTTTTAAGCCTTTTTTTTCACTGAACTCGGTTATAAGAAATATTTTTCAAAATACTTTCTTATATCCGACTTTCAGATATAAGAAATCTCGGATACAAGAAACCAAAAAATTGCCCCCCCCCCCCCCCCCCCCCTCGAGTTTCTTATAACCGGCGTATACTGTACCGCGAAGATTTTGCGACTTGCCTCTTCCACCACGGTACCGATTGTTCCCGTGTTTCTTCTCATCTTTGAGTGGTGGGACGGCTACTGACGCAGCTAGACCCGCATCCGCTTTTCTCGCGAGGTTTTTGTTTGGTCGAGCTAGTCGGTAGCTCTCGGCATGCTCAAGCAGCTGTTTCGATGTTTTCAAATTTCGCTCGCGCAAAAAGACTGCCAAATCTTTGGAAACGCTTTGCAAAATTTGCTCGCACAAAATCATGTCAAACAACGAATCATAATTATGAGCAGTGTCAGACAATTCAATCCACCGCTGCAGTAAGTGAGTCATTCGCGTACCGTACGACTTGAAAGACTCCTCAGCCTCTGGGCGACAAGATCTGAATTTCTCACGAAACCCTTCGGCGCTGCACTGAAATTTGGTGAGAAGGCATTGTTTCAGAACCTCGTACTCAACTTTGCCAGACGCACACAAACCATGGTACAGACTGAGTGCTGTGCCTTCCAAAACTGCACGAAGGAACACTGGCCATTTTTCCCTGGGCCAATTCAAAGCCTCTGCATGAGTTTCAAAACGGTACAGAAATGCATCGATAAAGTCTATGCTTTCCTTAAATGTGGGCAATTTAGGAAAGTTGAATGGTTTAGAACTGCCATGATGACCACCACGGTTCGAAGCCTGAGTACTGAAATCACCTGAGTCCTCAGATTTCTTTATCTCTAGTGCCTTAATATCCAACTCATGTTTCTTGAGCTCAAATTCCATCTTTTTTTCTTCAGCTAATCTCTTTGACTCTTCTATTTGTAATTCTTTTTGTCTTTCTTTTTCCTTTTCTCTTTCCAATGCTCTCTCATCTCTCTCAAGACATTTTTCAATATAATTCTCTAGGTCCTGACCTGTATGACCTAACTTTTGGCCTTGTGCCAAGTACTTGTCAAACCTTTCGTCCTGTACGTCAGACATGCTGACTGATAATGCAAATACCAAGTAGGATACAAACAAAGTATCACTGAGTGACAAAACAAGTGTAGACTAGATTAAGATCCACCAAATATCACTGAGTGACTATACAAATGCAGAGTAGGAAAAACAATCAATTCACTTTTTACACAACACAATACAAAACTACACTTAGAGAATAAAAATATTAATCAGCCACAATGCGCACACACAAAATATAAGTAAATAAGTTTTGCTAAGTTTTTTTCTTCTTTCTACTTCAAAAAAATATTTAACGTAAAATAATAATTAATCACTATTTCTAAAATATGCACACACACACACACACACACACACACAAATCACTGGCTGTGACAATTTAAAACATAAAAGGCCCCAGTACTACACAAATCTACACAAAGGGAGTATAGAATGGAAGAGATCCAAAAAACTAAACAGGACAGGTAGCAAAGAGTAAGAGGATAGTACAAACAGGCAGGAAAATAGACTCGGCCCTCGTGGAAGCGAACCTAACACTTAAAAAATGCCTCCACCCCGCACACCTGGAGGCGGGAACTAACAACTAACAAACATTCAGACTGAAATTAATAAACGCAAAAGAGTAGGCAGAAAAGAGAGAGTCTTTTTTTTCAAAAACAACTAAACAACTAAACGAAACACTAGTAATTTTTTTTTTTTCAAAAATGAACTGAAATGAAAGGGGACGTAAACGGGGTCACCACTGTAACGTAAGGCGGTCTCACACTTTCACTCCGCTTTCACATCACAGACATTCAGAAAGGCACGCATGCAAACGTCATCCACTCCCTTTCATACACACAAGCAAATAGTTATTCTTTTGACTGAGACCTTTTATACACGAAAACAATCAGACAATCACACGAATTAATAAGTAATTTTAAGGCTTAATTGCGTTCACAGCTGATAAACAGAAGCCTCCAATTTCACCAGCACATCGGTTATTCAAAGGGTATGTGCCTGGATATAAAATATACTACAACGCGGACAAAAGCCACTATACACAATTGGATGTGAAATGAATAACAAAGTGAAATAAACAAGATGAACTCAACAAGCTTGGTCAAAACGATGCTGCAGACTGGGTGAAGACTTGTTGATGTTGGGTAGAAAATTTATACACTTGAGCCAGACGATTCCTCTGGGAATTCCGGGCGATTCAAATCTTTTCACCTTCTCCTGGAATGAGTGAAGGGAAGTACTTCTTCTGGAAGTGACTTGAACAATGCTGGACCGCAGACACCTTCACAAAGAATACGCTGAGGATGGTGTACCCCATCAGACTCAGGGATAGCTCCACCTTGACACGGCGCTCGACTGGATGGCTGCACGTGATCTCAAGGGAGACAAACACACGTCGCTGGCTTCAAGCTCCACAACGACGGGGCAGACAATAGTAGACAAACATGGTGTCGTGTACGCTGATCAGGCGGACATATTACAATGCGGTCAGCTCACCGGGTCTCCGGCGTCGTTCCTGTACAATATTAACCCGTAATTACTACCACTATCTCGGATAGCATTTCTTCTCCATAAACTAACTTTGATCCTGAACAAAGTTCCATTTCAACAACAATAACATCTGACATCGATCTCGAAAGTTCCAGTTATGAATTGAGATCAGAAATTATCAACAATTCACCTTCCAGTTACCAAGTACCCATACAATATCAAACAGTTCAAACTTATATCCTCATCATCAACCTCAAACCATATTCTCACAACTGATTCCTCACAAGAATGAAGTTCAAAACATCCTACCAAAAATTCTCTCATTTGAATAACCATTTGAGAAGTACAACATTCAGAACTAAATCAGATATACATCATAATAGCATCAAGTTACCCATAGGGTTATCAAACAATCCACTTGGTCTTGAAATAGACAAACAATATTCAAAAATCAAACATACCTGTAGCGCTATGGCATACGGAACACAAAGAAGCCGGGTGGGGAAAAACAAGACCTGTTCCCTCCACCGGTCAAAAGTAGGACTGCGCACAATCTTTGTCGCAATTGCTCACTTCGTAAGCTGACAACAACTCAGGTCTACTTGTGTTACAACAGTCTCTCGTACAGAGTAAAACTCAAGCAACCGCTATAGCCGTGCATAGGCATTTTCCCGCACGTGAAAACGTTAGGTAGACTGGGATAAACTCCAGTACAGTACTACCTGTCTAAACCACTAGTTAACACTGCACATGAAAATACATTTTTGAAAACGGCAAACACACAGCTAATGAAAACCCCATAAATGCAGTTTGTCACAGCGTTTAAAGGCGTAATATTTACCTAAACCACTCCATTTGTTGGACATAGATAGCATGAATACGGACTCGCAACTGAGTGAATTTTGGAGGTTGTCGCTTTTATACTTTTGGCGTAAGCCGTACCTGATGAAAGTGCTGGTGAACACACTTTAGATCTCAAAATCGCTCCTACTATACATAGATAATGAGCCTGGGGTGCCATAAAAATTATACAAAAAAAAAAAAAAATTAGAAAAATTCACTGCAGCCGTTATCGTCAGTTGACTCGAAAAAATTTGTACTCACAGCACATTTCCTCTACAAGCCACACGCCTCACAAACATCAAAGAAGAGACGCACGCGCACTGACGTAAAGTAAGTGCGTCATGTTTGATTGACGTGATGCTGTTTTTTCTTGGGGGTGTCTCGCCACTTTCTTTCCGAATTTCTCTGTTTGGAGACGTGGTGTATTTTACTTCTGCTATGTCGCCATCTTCGTGCAATCGCAGAGAAGACACGGGATACAATAGAATACAACTCCAATACTTTATGAACAGAATATGCGCGGAGAACAAATTCATGAAAGAAGAAGAATCCAAAACGCTGTGCAGGGCTGCTTACGTACTGAACAGGTCAGATCTAGAACATTCCTCAACTTACTGGAATGTTGGAAATCTTTCCAAGGTGACGTAATCTACTGACGTTACTGCACCAGCTAGAAATTATTTTGCATCGAAATGCAGTAGGCCTATCTTTTCGCGATCTCTACAGCTTGACATGCTCAGAAGCATAATGTGTGTGTGTGTGTGCGTGCGTGGGTGCGTGCGCTTGCGCGCAAGCTCGCGTCTAAGGCAAGAGAGAGACTGAGGGTCTCTTCTCCGATACCATACCAGTAAGCAATCGTCTGTCAGTCAGGTCTGCGGGAAGTAACTCTGTCAAAGGGGAACGACTTTATTACAAGAATTCATTCACCCATGTAGAACCTCGCATACGCCAAAAAGTTTGTGACGTCAACCAGCTAGGCGAGCTCACACGACCTCATGTGTTTGGGGGTTTTGCAAGTGCATAGAGGCACGGAAAGGGTGTCCAGCACTTTCTTTATGTCAGCATGCTTAATGTCAGAGAGTTTGCGTTCGTGTGCGCGCGGGCTGCATACATGACACAACGACTACGACTACGACTGTGACTACAGCAGGTCATTGAATGGAAACAACATATTGGGCTGGTGGCCATCTTGTTTTTGTTGTTGTTGTTGTTGTTGTTGTTGTTTTGGACGCGAGTATAGGATGCTGCGAGTGGTAAACTGGAGCCCCTCAGCAGCACGTACAGGAAGAGAACGACACGCAAGGGTTTTAGACTTTCCGCTGACACCTCCCACTCTCTTTCCCAGTACTTTCAGCAGCTGCCGTCTGGGCGGAGGTTCAAAGCTCCACTCGTTAGGACCAAACGCTACAAACTTAGTTTTGTCCCAACTGCTATCCGTCTCCTGAATGAAGTCGTTTCTTGATTCTTTGTGGTGAGAGCTGCCGGTGATTGAGTGTCAGATATTGTGATATTACTGTGATACCCGTGTGTGTGTGTGTGTGTGTGTGTGTGTGTGTGTGTGTGTGTGTGTGTGCGCGCGCTCGCGAGAGAGAGCTGTGTGTGCGTGCGTGTGTGTGTGTGTGTGTGCGCGCGTGCGTGCGTGCGTGTGACATGTGATGAAGGAGGGGGAGGGGAGGGTGGTGGTGTAAGTGGTGTGTAGATAGTATTGGAATTTGAGTGTATTTAGTTACCGTAATTGCTATTTTAACCACCAGTATTATAAGCTCAGTTTAGTTAGTTGGTAATTATTGGTGAATCAAATTTATGCATTGTGTCTTTTCTTATCACTTTTAGTTTGCTTGTATTATACATCGTGAAGCTGCCTTTAAATATTAACCCTTTATTTTATTAAATTTTACATGCCTCTGAACAAAAACAAATTTGTTCTTAATGGACACAATAAAGTCGTTTGAATTGAATTGAATTGAATTGAATTGAGTATATATATACATACACACCTGCTGTACATGCTACGCATACAGATACACAACCATTTCTCCTAAACTGAAAATGACCAAGAGATACATCTTTCATCCTGCCTATGCTAACTCAGCGGAAAAAAGAGTGTGGTGCTGTCCATTTTCTTTATTCGAGTTTGATTTGTATTAGCTGCAATCAGTGTCTTCAATTGTGTCCATAAGAAAGTAGTCCTCATAGCCATCACCAAAGTCTGTAAAGCTTGACACTGATGCAGATGTCGGTCTGGCTGAATGGGAATGATCTTCAGTTTCTACTTCGGAGGCCTCTTCTACACTACTAAATTCATCACTGATTGGATCTACAGAAGACGGCTCACTGATAGAGGCCACACTCCCTCTGTTGTGTGTTGTGTGTCTGTCTGAATAGGAATAATCCCCAGTTTCTTCTTGTGAGGGCTCTACACCACTTAATTCATTACTGACTGGATCTACAGAAGACGGCCCACTGATGGAGGCCACGCGTTCTCTTTTGTGTGTTTCATCTTGTTTGAATGGTCTTGACAAAAACAACAACAACAACAACAACAACAAAACCTACCACAGAAACGAAATAAACAAATCTGCCATGAATTCATATTCTTGAGTCTCTCTCGCCCTGTCTCCCCTCTCCCTCTCTCCACTCTCTCTGTCTCCCCCCCCCCTTCTTTCTCTCTCCCTGTTGTTTTATTGTGAATGTGTAAGTATTCTATCGACTGTTCACCTGTACAGTGGACGCCGGATATAAGCAACTCGGATATAAGAAAACTCGGTTATTGCCAACGAATGTTTTTCCCCCGGCCAAACTCTTCTTTATTATGTATTACAAAAACTCGGATACAAGAAACTCGCTTATAAGAAAACTCGGTTTTAGGAAAGTGTTGTATTTTTCTCCTGCTATGTCGCTCTCTCGGTGCACTCGCAGAGAAGACACGGGATACAACAGGCTGGAACTCCAATACTTTATTAACAGAAGATGCGCAAGAACAAACTCATGAAAGAGGAAGAACCCAGAACGCTGTGCAGTGCTGCTTATATACTAACAGGTCAGATCTAGAACATTCTGCAACTTACTGGCAAGTACGGAATCGTTCCAAGGTTACGTAATCTACTGACGTTACTGCACTCGCATGTTCTGGGATGGTCTAGAAATTTCCATCGAAATGCAGTGACTTTTCGCGATCTCTACAACACCTCCCTACCAAAATTGTTGTTTCACAACAAACTTCAACAACAAAGTCTGTCTCTGGGTTTTGGTGTTCTTTTGGATCGCCTGGGGTTGTCTGGACCATACTTTGGAAGAGGTGGCTTGGTCCTGGGCAGTCGTGGTCTGCTCTGGTTCTGTGTCGGTGGCACGTTCTCCAGAATCTCCATCGGATGGTCGATCGGGAGCTCAGAGGCATCTGCTGAATCACCAGGTTCGTTGTCCTCTTCAGAAGCGTAACGTGGACGCAACTGTTCCCAGTGTCGTCTCCAAACTGGGCCACGAGGAACTACCTTGACGTTGAAGCAGCGAGTACCCGTAGACTTCTTGACCACTGCTGGTACCCATCTGGGCTGCTTGGCATGGTGAGGTCCATAGTACAGTGCATATACTGGATCTCCAGCCTTGTACTGTCTGGTCACCTTGGCGACACCTCCAGAGTCTGGAGTCACCTGAGTTTTAGATGCCTCCTTGGATTGCTTGCCCTGAGCTATGTGTGCTGGCGAGGGAAGCAAAGTGTCGATCCTTGTCCGAATCTGCCTGGACATCAAGAGTTCACTCGGAGAGAATCCGCAGGATGTTGGCATTCTCCGGTACTGCATCAGAAACTCTTGAAGTGCTCGCTTCGGGGGCAGAGAAGACTTCCTGAGAGCTTGCTTGAAAGTCTGCACCAGCCGTTCTGCAGCTCCATTGGTAGCAGGATGATAGGGCGCTCCTGTCAGGTGCGTGATCCCACGTTCCTTGCACCAGCTCTGGAACTCTTCAGAAACAAAGGTGGTTGCATTGTCGGAGACCAACGTGTGTGGGTATCCGAAGTGAGCGAAGTCTTCTTCCAGCAGGTCTAGAGTAGCTCTAGTGGACGTGGATGACGTTGGGTGGATGCATGGGTACTTTGAGTAAGCATCCGTGATCACCAGCCAGTTGGTGCCCATGAAGTTGATGGCGTGGTCCACGTGAACTCGGCTCCATGGCTTCTCTGGTAACATCCAGGGATGAACTGGCGGTTTGGATGGCTTGTTTTGATGTTCGCCGCAGGAGTCACATCGTCGACTCGTCATCTCTATTGCAGCGTCGATACCGGGCCAGTATACTGCAGTTCTTGCCAACTGCTTCATGCGTTCCATGCCGAAGTGTCCGATGTGCAGAAGATCAAGGATCTTGGGCTGCAGGCTTTGTGGAATCACAACTCTTGTACCATAGATGAGGCATCCGTGGCAGGTACTGAGAGAATCAGACAACTTCTGGAACTTTCTGACTTCTTCGTTGATCTCAGCGTGCTTCAGCGGCCACCCTTCGCGCACGTAGCGCATCACTGTAGCTATCACTGGATCTTTGCCTGACTCTTGACGAAGGATGTTGGCGTCGAAAGGTTTGACTTGAAGACTGAGAACTCGGATGGCGCACACCATGTCCGTGTCGTCCCCACTCTCCTCCCTGTCAAAGTCGATGTCGTCTCCAGAAGGCAAGCGACTGAGGGCATCTGCATTGCCGTGATCTGCAGTTTTCCGGTACTCGATCGTGTAGTCGAACTGGTTCAGCCATAGGGCCCACCGAGCTAGTCTGTTAGCTGCAAGAAGTGGTGTCCCTTTCTTTGGTCCGAACAGCGCCGTCAGGGGCTTGTGATCAGTCACCAGTATGAACTGTCGTCCGTACAGATACTGGTAGAATTTCCGCAAACCATAGATGATGGCTAGGGCTTCCTTGTGGATTTGGCTGTAGTTTCTTTCTGCAGCTGTAAGAGTCTTGGACACATTGGCAATTGGGCGCTCGCTTCCATCCGGATAGCGATGAAACAGTACTGCTCCAATTCCAACGTTCGATGCGTCACAAGCCAGCCCCACAGGCTTATCTGGGTCGAAGTGTACAAGCACTTGATCAGAGGAAAGCACATTCTTCAGCTGTTCAAAAGCTGCTTGTTCCTCTTCTCCCCACTTCCAGGGATTTGCCTTCTTTGTCAGGCGGTAGAGCGGCTCTGCCATAGTAGCCAGGTTTGGGATGAATTTCCCATAGAATTGTACTGAGCCCAGAAAAGACTTCAAGCTTGAGACATCCGTAGGTGGTGGCATCTTCAAGACTGCCTCGACTTTGGATCCTTTGGAGATTCCTTCAGCCGATAGAGTGTGTCCAAGGTATTCCACACTGGGTTGAGCAAACAGGCATTTTTCACGACGGCATCTGAGTCCTTTGTCGTTCAGACGCGTGAGAAGTCGTTCCAGGTTGCTCAGATGCTCTTTGGCATCCTTCCCGCTGGTGAGTATGTCATCTTGGAAGACGGCAACTCCAGGCAGATCACTGGTCAGATTTTTCATGATCTCCTGAAAATAACCAGGTGCTGACTTGATTCCGAAAGGTAGTCGTTGTTGCAGAAGTACCCCGCGGTGAGTGCTGAGGGCTAGTCTGCGTTGACTTTCTGGTGCCAGCTTGATCTGGTTGTAGGCATCAGCGAGGTCGATCTTTGTGTAACCAAATCCTCCTCCCAGCTTTTGCATCAGTTCCTCTGGGAGAGGCATTGGGTGACGGTGATCAGCAAGTTGATCGTTGATCCCAACTGAGTAGTCACCACAGATCCGCAGTTTTGGCTTCAGGGCGCCTGTACTGTTTGTCTTACGAATTGGAACCACTGGTGTTCCATAGTCGTTGAACTGGACTGGCTTCCAGACTCCTTTGGCGATGCCTTCTTCGTAGCCTTTCGTCAGGTCATCACGAAGAGCGAAAGGAACCGGCCTTGCCTTGTGAAAAACCGGCTTCGCGTCGGACTTGAACTTTACTTCCAGCTCAAAATCCTTCAGACATCCCAATTCTTCCTTGAAGAGATCTGGGAACTTGTCGCAGAGAGTGTGGCAATCCTTTTGAAGAGAAGCATAAGTTGTGCTGGAGGTCTTCGGATGCGATTCTTTTGCACCCTCGCTCTTGACTTGACTCTCTATGCTCTTCAGTCCAAGGGCATTGTCCACTGAAATTCCCAGAGCCTGGATCGCGTTTCGTCCAAGTAGGTTGAGATCATGGATCTTGGTGACGATGTAGGGAATGGAGCTCTGTTTACCAGTCACTGGGTCCTTAGTCTGGCCCTTGAAGGTGCCCAACACGGGTAGGTCATGCTTGCTGGCAGACTCGTACCGATGCGTGACGTCATCCAGCTTCGGTTTTCCCAGTTGTTTCCAGACTGGCACAGAAACAAAATTTCCCGTGGTTGCAGTGTCCAGCTCCATCGTGAACTGTTGATCCTGGATTTTGACTGGAACGTCCAACCTAGGAGTATCTTGGGGAACTTCGCCGAGGATGGCTTTGACGAGCTCTGCTTTTGTGATACTTTTCACTGAAGATTTTGCAGACTGTCGTCCCCCTTGTTGCTGTTGATGCAGTTTTTTCCTGCAAACAGCCTCCAAATGTCCTATCTTCTGACAGTTGTTGCATTTGGAGTCTTTGTAGTAGCAGTCTGTTGCTCTATGAGACTTTCCACACCTGTAGCACTTTGCTGAATCGCTGGTCGTGGAGTTAGACTGCTGGTGGTTCTTTGGCCGACCCCCTTTGTTGTTCGCCTTGACTTTGTTGACCGGCCTGGGCTTGGAACCGTAGACAGTTTCCTTGGCCACCTTTGCCGCGTCTTCAGTCTCTATGGCGATCTTGACAGCCTTGGCAAAATCCAACTCGGTATCCTTGACCTTGAAAAGAGCCTTCAAGACAGCTTCGTTGTTGACAGAACATATGAATCTCTGCCTAAGAGCTTCATCTTGTGGATCTTGGATCGAAGGAAAGTCACAGGTAGCCGCGTCTTGACGTATACGGGCTGCCAGCTCCTGGAGTGTTTCGCCTGGCTTCCGTTCCATGTTGCTCCAGAACTTGAAACGTTCTCGCACTATGAACAGTTTTGGGTCAAATTGGTCTTTCATGAACTCGACGATTTGGTCCATCGTCAGATCGTTGATATTCGTTCTTGGATTTTGTTGAGCAGCCAGATTTGCCAGTTGCTTGTAGACAGCCGGAGTCTGATTAGTGAGGAAGACTTTAGCCTTGCGGTCGTCAGGAACGGCGTTGGCGACAAGAAATGTGCAGAACCTTGACCAGTAGTCAGGCCACAGTTCTGTAGTGGAGTCAAAGGCAGCGAACGGTGGAATAGCGGCAGTCGAAACAGTAGAAGTGTGAGGACGGGTACTTGCACTGGAATCCCCAGTCGGCGTCTGAACTTGAATCATCTTCATCAACGCACCCATCTGCTCTCTTTGGACTGCTACTTCTTCTTCATGCTGCTTTGCTTGAATCTTCATCTGTTCCTTCTGCTGTTCCTTCTGCTGTTCCATTTGAATCTTCATCTGTTCCTTCTGCTGTTCCATTTGCTCTCTAAGCAATTTTATCAGCTCCGCTGTCTCTGCCATTGTCAGTCGTCAATTTTCGCTGCTGCAACAGTTGAAGGGGTGCAACTTCTGTAGTTGGAGTTTCTTGAGTACTGGAGAGTACTGTCCCTTCGTAGGTAGATCAATGTCGAATCCTGTCGGCGACGCCACATATTTCTGTTGTATTTTTCTCCTGCTATGTCGCTCTCTCGGTGCACTCGCAGAGAAGACACGGGATACAACAGGCTGGAACTCCAATACTTTATTAACAGAAGATGCGCAAGAACAAACTCATGAAAGAGGAAGAACCCAGAACGCTGTGCAGTGCTGCTTACATACTAACAGGTCAGATCTAGAACATTCTGCAACTTACTGGCAAGTACGGAATCGTTCCAAGGTTACGTAATCTACTGACGTTACTGCACTCGCATGTTCTGGGATGGTCTAGAAATTTCCATCGAAATGCAGTGACTTTTCGCGATCTCTACAACAGAAAGCAAATTTCTTGTCCCGCTTGATACAAAAACTCGGATATAAGAAACCGAAAGTACATTTCCAAGAAAATTTCACTCATTGTAAGAAACCGAAAGTACATTTCCAAGAAAATTTCACTCATTCTAAGAAAACAGGACAGGTCTGACGTCACTTAGGACAGGCACATGATGGCGCATGATTTTCTTTTCTTGAATTGGTTCTTTACCATTGTGTTCCGTGCAAAATTGAATGTTGGCAAGAAGAAAAAATACGAGATGCATTTTTGTTGTTCTATTGTTATATGTTGTTTTAATTATTATTTTGTTTTTTTTGCCTGATTGGGAGCTCAGTCTCTCTCTCTCTCTCTCTCTCTCTCTCTCTGTATGTCTGTCTCTGTCTACAGGGCTCGCGTTAAGGAGAATAAAACTATCAGTATTAGACTAACTGTTGATCAATTCCTTTCTTTGACAATATACGTGGTCCATCTTTCCTCCGGGGAGCCGGGGTGGTCGAATGGTAGAGCGTTGGACTTCTAATGCTCGGGTCGTGAGTTAGATCCCGGCTGGGGCCAAATATTTGTGCTGGCTTTTTCGTCATTGCCCCGTCTTTGATATCACCCTATGTGGTGGAAAAGGACGTTAACCCCCCAAACACCCACCCACCCATCTTTCCTCCATCCCCCTTCCCCCTCCCAACAGAAAAAAAGCTAATTTGCAGCTTTTTTCAGCCAAATTAGACACGGAAAGCATCGCATATCATACTCTAATGGGACGAGTGTTTTATTGATCAAAAGTTGATACATAATGCACTTTTAATATATCCTATAAATACAGGGAATTCTCTCTCTCTCTCTCCCCCCTTAGTTCTTTTTTGTTTGTTTGGTTGGTTGGTTGGTTGGTTGGGTTTTTTTTTTTTTTTCTTTTTGTTTTGTTTTTTCTTACCACATGACCGCCAGCGCTACAGTTGGGAAGCAAAAACAGTATTTTCATGTTCAAACAAAAAAATCTGACATTGAAGGACACAAGCGCACTGGTGTATATTAACTCTACACATATATATTCTGTGCAGGTCTTTAAGAGAAACCAGATATTTCTTAATTTAATGCAAAACATACACGAACTGAGAAAAAAGAAATGTTTTAAACCTTTTTTTCACTGAACTCGGTTATAAGAAATATTTTTCAAAATACTTTCTTGTATCCGACTTTCAGATATAAGAAAACTCGGATATAAGAAACCAAAAAATTCACCCCCCTCGAGTTTCTTATAACCGGCGTATACTGTATTTGTGCCAGAGTATTGTAGTAAATATATTTGAAATCAAGCACCTCCACCGAGTCTTTCAGGAGCCACCTGAAGACCTATCTCTTCTCAAAGTTCTAATGCGGACTCAACCCCCGCCCCCCCCCCAACCCACCCCCCTGCAGACTCCACACCCTTCTCCTGTTTTTGTTAAAAACTCCCCCCCCCCCCCCCCCCCACGCTACGAGCATGCTGGGCATGGAGTTCTTCAGCGTGTTACAAGACATCATCATTATCATCCTCATCGTCGACATCTCCTTCGGACGCGGCTGTTTTATGGGGAGGCGGGTGGATGGTGTCATCCCTGGATGGTGGAGAAGGCTCTACAGTGGACTTCTCAACGTTGTCAGCAGGTCGGTGAGATGTGACTGAAAAGTAAAAGCGCCTCATGCTATCACTTTAAAAAAAAAAATGTAGAAAATTTCATTCTATTCCTACCATGTAAAGACGGTGGTGACGTAACAGTCGAAGCGAACTGTGTGACCAAATAAACATCACGTGAAATGTCATGGTCCATATTTTCCTGCAGCTGATTCCTCCGGTTTGAAGCAGTATTTTATACATTGAATTCCGTAGTTGTTCACACGTGTGTGTGTGTGTGTGTGCGTGTGTGTGTGTGCGGGTGAGAGAGAGAGAGAGAGAGAGACAGACACAGAGAAACAGAGACAGACTCTATTTTTCCACTATTTTTGTTCTCCCCGCTGGGGCCAAATATATGTACTGGCGATTTTCTCGTTGCCCCGTCATTGATGCCTTTAGAGGAAGATTCGAGGGAGATACGAGGGCTGGAGGGACGACACAGTCACTGGGACTCTCAGAAAGCGACTGAGGAAAACGCGGGAAACTTTTACTATTATAAGGCTCTATCTTTAGTGCTTATACAAGAAATCACGCGCTCATCACGCGATCACGTGGCCAGCGCACGTGAAAACTGACCCTTCACTGTGGCTAGCTTGCCCCAATTTAAAAGTGCGCCTGTACTAAGAATGGCTGCTGTACTGAACACAAACATAGCGAAGGGTCTTCGCTACATTAGTATGGAGTCAGTTTTGTGTCTCCAGACCACTACATCAGATACATAGCCTTTTCTCCTAAACAGAAAATGACCAAGAGATACATCTTTCAACCTGCCCTTGCGAAATGACAGGAAGAAAGAGTGTGGTGCTGTCCATTTTCTTTATTCGAGTTTGATTTGTATTAGCTGCAATCAGTGTCTTCAATTGTGTCCATAAGAAAGTAGTCCTCATAGCCATCACCAAAGTCTGTAAAGCTTGACACTGATGCAGATGTCGGTCTGGCTGAATGGGAATGATCTTCAGTTAATTCTTCTTCGGAGGCCTCTACTACACTACTAAATTCATCACTGACTGGATCTAAGGAAGACGGCTCACTGATGGAGTCCACACTTCCTCTGTTGTGTGTTGTGTGTCTGTCTGAATAGGAATAGTCCCGAGTTTCTTCATAGGTTTGGTTTAGTTATTTAGGGCTTCACGCCGCGCAAGCGACAAAGACTATTTCGTGGCTAATCAAGGCCCTTCTTTGCCAGATTAAAAGAAAAAGGAAGACAATAAAACAAGGTGAAAATATATATAAACTTGAGAGGCAGAATCCCCCATGGCTCCCTTGTGACAAGGGTCAAAGTCATTCACAAGAGTATGTTGTACGGATCTTATCACTATCTATCATCATGCCAAGAAAGGTGTCTCTGGCGTTCCGAGTTAATGGCAATATTACAATTTTCTCCAAACCAGTTTGTATGGCCTTGACCTTGGGCGCCTCTGCTTTTTGTAGATTCTGAGAAAATGACAATGTTAAAAGTTTTTTTTTCCGGACACACACACACACACACACACACACACAGACGACGGGGGTTTATTACATAGACTCCCATTGTTACTGACAAGGGATCAAAAAATCTAATTGGTTTAAATGATAAACACGTTTGACTTCTTTTTACATCGAAGATATAGAGGTCGAGGATAGTCCGTATTAATTGAGGTGTCTAAATTTTATAGAACAGTTTTGACTCTTTCAAGTAGCTAAAGATGCTATCAGGAACAACATCCCGGAACAGCACCTTCAAAGAATCTGCACAGTAATGTATTTCGCTAATCTCGGCAAGATCCACGCACGAGTTTAAGGCTGGAGGGCCATGGAGACTCACGCCTCACGTTTCACGCCTCATGCTTCACCCCTCACGTTTCATGCCCTGGGCCATAGGAGCTCACGTCTCGCTACTCACGCGTCATGTGTGTGCATTTGTTTGTGTGTGTGTGTGTGTGTGTGTGTGTGTGTGTGTGTGTGTGTGTGTGTGTGTTCATGAGTGCATTACAAAATTGGATATTAATCTGTACATGTGTACAAGCCCTGAGATAAGGCTGCCACCTACTGGTTGACTGCGCTATGAATTACAGTAAATAAATAAATCGATTAAAAGTTACCTCAGTTTGGGTGCAGTTAGAACCTTTTTCAAGTCGTCCGTCGTCCCAAACATGTGTTTTCTGAGGTTTGTCCTTGTAATCAGGCACACATAGATTCAGAGGAGGGGCCTTGCCCGGACCAACTCGATTAAGTTTTCTCTGTAGTCAGCCATATTGAATTTGAACTTCACGCATCGAAAAAAGTGGGCAGTCCCACTTCTCTCCTCACGCGTGAACCGTGAGCCATGAAGCGTGAAGCGTGAGTGGAATTGTATGGCCCACGCAAGAGAGACCACGTCTGTTCATTTTTCTATTCACGCGCGAGGCGTGAACAATGAGGCGTGAAACGTGAGGCGTGAGTCTCTATGGCCCACCAGCCTAAAAAATGTTAGATTGTAAACTGCTCGCGACAAGGTACGCACCAAAGGGAATCTTTCCCTTTCAAGAGACGTGAATGCGTAATGTGGGTGTGTCCAATGTGGAGCCGACTAAGTATGGCTTCCCTCGCGTCGGTTAGGTCGGCAACGAGGGAGACTATCACAGATATTTGGTAAAACCATGTGGAGTTTGTTCTCCAGGAGGGCATCCCAATGGATCTGCCACTCCTTTTGAACAAACATTGGCCCGAGATCCAGATAAAAGCAATGTCCTTGTTGGCAATGTGAATGATGCGTGCAGTTCATGGATCTTGGATCAGCACCAGAACGCGGTGATCTAATCTGCTATGCAGAGCCTGCAGCAGAGCCTTTGTTATTTGCAGGGTTTAGCCTGACTTCCGGAGTGGGTAGTGTCCGAGGAGGGGTGTCTGGAAACACATTTTCTTCGACTGTGTTCATGTCCACGACGGACACTCTGTGAAAGGGGTCGGATACGGAGGGACAGGGGTTTGGATTCATTTTTAGGAACATCAAAAAGGTCAGCAAAAACTGGATTGAATACACAGTTATAGGCAAGGTTGTCTGGGTTGGTCTTTAACGTCAGGACATAGTTAAGCGTGAGACGAGTGCGGCAGTGCGCTGGTGAGGGTTCACCCGCCTCAGCGTACAGACTATGAACTGGCGACGTTCTGAAGGCGCCCGGACAGACGCGAAGAGCTTCATGATGAACAGTATTTAAGGGTGGACTTGGACGCAGAGTTATAGACAATGCACCCATACACTAGCATGAAACGGACAAGAGCTCGGTATAAGCGCAGCAAGACGGTACGGTCACCACCCTAATCGGCCTGGCCCACGACCCGAAGGACGTCACGTGCCTTCTCCTTGGGAGGGCTCTACACCACTTAATTCCCCACTGGCTGGTGAAGCTTCTCTGAAGGAGACGACACGTTCTCGTTTGTGTGTTGTGTGTCTGTCTGAGTAGGAATAATCCCCAGTTTCTCCTTGGAAGGGCTCTTCACCACTTTATTCATCACTGTCTGGTGAAGCTTCTCTGGTGGTGACGACACGTTCTCGTTTGTGTGTTGTGTGTCTGTCTGAGTAGGAATAATCCCCAGTTTCTCCTTGGAAGGGCTCTTCACCACTTTATTCATCACTGCCTGGTGAAGCTTCTCTGGTGGTGACGACACGTTCTCGTTTGTGTGTTGTGTGTCTGTCTGAGTAGGAATAATCCCCAGTTTCTCCTTGGGAGGGCTCTTCACCAATTTTTCATTACTGTCTGGATCTACAGAAGACGGCTCTCCGAAGGAGACCACGCGTTCTCTTTTGTTCTCGACATCTCCTTCGGACGCGGCCGTTTGCTGGGAAGGTGGGTGGATGGTGTCATCCCTGGATGGTGGAGAAGGCTCTACAGTGGACTTCTCAACGTTGTCAGCAGGTCGGTGAGATGTGACTGAAAAGTAAACGCGCCTCATGCTATCACTTTAAAAAAAAAAGTGTAGAAAAATTCACTCTATTCCTACCATGTAAAGATGGTGGTGACGTCACAGTCGAAGCGACCTGTGTGACCAAATAAACATCACGTGAAATGTCATTGTCCATATTTTCCTGCAGCTGATTCCTCCGGTTTGAAGCAGTATTTTATATGCGTGTGTGTGTGTGTGTGTGTGTGTGTGTGTGTGTGTGTGTGTGTGTGTGTGTGTGTGTGTTTCTCTTGTTTTCCCCTATTTTTGTTCTCCTCGCTAAGGCCAAATATTTGTACTGGCGATTTTCTCGTTGCCCCGTCACTGATACATGTATCACCTTCACGTGGTGGAAACGGACGTTAACCTCCCAAACACCCACCCATCCATCCCACTATTCTTGCTCTAGTTGCTTGTTTTCACTTTGCACTGCATTCCTTCTCGCTAAAACTCGCAGTTTTCGGTCGAAATCATCATCTTAGTGTGGTGGATTTTCCGTACTCGGGGGCCCCTCATTGTGACAACTCTGTTTGTCCATTATTACACACTCACACACTCAGCCAAACAAAATACCAATACCAACACGAGAACTTAGACAGGAAACGTTCAGGTGATGCCGCGGGATGTAGGATGGAAAGCCGCTTCCTTAGTTGTCTCAGGTATTTAGCTGTAACAAAGTCATCCACCATGTACGTTATGCATCCATTGAAACACTCCTCCAAAAAACATAAGCCATATAGAATCGTCCAATGGTTCATGACCTTACAATGAAACAAAGAGGAATGGCCCCATCCCATAACGTTTTCCTGCTACTTTGTCAGTTTTGTTGTTTCTATATAGAGAAACAACTTTATGGGATGGGGCAGATTTCGCTGCGCGCAGCAGCAAGTTTCAGCGATACAAAAGAAGACTGTGACGTTTCTCCAGACAATACATACTTTCGCGCAAACAGTGACGTAACGATTCTGTGTCATAGACACCTTACGTGCACACTATGCTGCTGCGTTCTTTTTGGCGGGAGTTGTGAGACGTGCGTGCGTGCGTGTGTGTGTGTGTGTGTGTGTGTGTGTGTGTGTGTGTGTGTGTGTGCGCGCGCGCGCGCGGATGAAATCGTGGCTATGGCCTATACCGCTTCGTTGAAGGGCTTTTTACTTTCAGATGAAATGGGTAGTCATATGCTCCAGGGGTACCTGTTACGATTTTTCTCTTGCCGCATTTTTAGAAGAGTTATCGCCCATTTAAAGAAATCAGCCATGTTACGTTTTCGGACGAAAATGTTATCCAAATGCCTTCATTTTGTAGCATTTGGAAGTTCATCCAATTATGCTGAATGGCCTCGTAGCACAGATCTGTATAGCTCTGACAGATTATGTGTAAAGAAAATATTTCTGAGGTAGGGGTGGTTTACATATAATGCCAACTATCCATAAAGAGGCTGCTTCAAATTACTCATCATCCCGGCGTTGTTGTCAAGTGTGAAAACTGCACATATGACAGGAATTACTGCACTGTATTTCTTGAATAGAACAATAGTGATTTTAGCTAAACATATTTTATCAAGTTTCTGCGAGAAGCACTGGCCCAAAGAGTTAAAATTTGGCAATTTCGTAAGTACAATCCAAGATGTTCAAGTCCACGTTTCACCAGCCCTCTAGATTTTCAAGATCTTTTTGCAAAAATTAATTCTGCCAGGGAAGTCACAACGGTGACAGGGAAATCACAAGACATGAACAAGCATCTTCTGTCACACCACCTGCGTGAGGCTGGCATCAAATGTTTGGTTCACAGCCAAAATCTGTAAATATCGTCACTGCCTCCGACATTTTACCAGCCCTCTAGATTGTCCAGGTTCCACGTAAAATTTAATTCAGTCGGGGAAGTCACAACACAAACAGGGAAATCACAAGACATGAACAAGCGTCCTCTGTCACAGTGTCAGACGACCTGCGTCAGTGAGGCTAACGTCAAATGTTCAGTTCACGGAATTGGCGTCATCTCTCTCTCTTTTTATGTTGTTTCCATAGTAATGGAAACAACATCATAGGACGGGCTAAATTTTCCACGTTCATGGGCAAGCATCTGTGGTACAAACGCACGTCACTGCCGATCTCCCGCAGAGACTATTTTGCAAGTGTTCCTCTGGCAATGACGTAAGAAAACGTGCGTCATCGATGCTGACGTGTACGGTCCGCCGAACGCGCTTCTCCTCCTCAGTGAGTGCCGTCTGTGCGTATGTGTGTGCGTGCGTGCGTGCGTGCGGCTGTGTGTGTGTGTGAATTGTGTCCAGGCCCGTTTCTTCGAAAATACTCATCCGAATGGCTTCAAATTTGGGGTATCCAAATATATCAAAATGTTACATTAGAGGAACCAAGCGTGTGATGATTGCTTAAGTGATTTGGGAGTTATCGCCCTTTTGAGACAAGTTGGTTGTCTTTCGTGTACAGGCGTAATATTTATTTAAATCACTCAATTTTTTGGCAGTAGATAGCTTGAATACGGACTCTGAACAGAGTCACTACTAGAAAATGGTCGCTCTTATAGTTTTCATGTAAACCGAGCCTGAGTTGACATTGCATGTGAACCCAGTTCAGATGCCTATTTCTCCGAAACTACTCAATCGATCGATTTCAAATTTGGGGTTTCTAAATGAATCAAGATTGTTGAATAGAAGGCCCGATCCAGGTACGATTGCACACATGATTTGCGAGTTATCGCCCTTTTCAGAAAAAAAGTGGCGCGCTGACGTAAAGTAAGTGCGTCATGTTTGATTGACGTGATGCTGTTTTTTCTTGGGGGTGTCTCGCCACTTTCTTTCCGAATTCCTCTGTTTGGAGACGTGGTGTATTTTACTTCTACTATGTCGCCATCTGTCGCGGGATATAACAGAATACAACTCCAATACTTTATGAACAGAATATGCACGGAGAACAAATTCATGAAAGAAGAAGAACCCAGAACGCTGTGCAGGGCTGCTTACGTACTGAACAGGTCAGATCCATCGCAGAAAAGGCACGCGCGCACTGACGCAAAAGGCAGTATCAGCGTCATTTTTCCGACGTCATGTTTGATTGACGTGATACTGGCATTTCTTGGGGGTGTGTCGTCACTTTTTGGACGTTCTCTATGTGTAGACGGGGAAAGCGGAAGTTTCATTGATGTAGTGTGCTTTGTTTTTCCCACTGACTCTCACTCAATAGCATAGTAGAGTGAGAGAACACCACATAGGTCTCAATGGAGCACAAACGCGGCTCGCGCGAGTCTGTGTGTGTGTGTGTGTGTGTGCGCGTGCGTGCGTGCGTGTGAGTGTGTGCGCGCGCGTGTGTGTATGTCTGACATAACACATAGTTAGAAAACGTTCGCCGCGCAGACTTGTCTGTTAAACATATTGGGTCGGTATTAATTCGATCTTTACACTGCGCACGCAGCAGCAACACTTCAATTTTCATGGGCCTTCTTTCATTACAAGAACTGTATCAAAGTTATTACGCCAAATTAATGTATTATGCGTCATTCCAGTGAGGAAAAACGTCATAGATTTCAAAGAATACAACTTGACGTCTCTCTTCCAAAAACAAGATTGGTGTGACAGCCCGGTCAGTTGTTTCCATTCAGAGAGAGAGAGAGAGAGAGAGAGAGAGTGTGTGTGTGTGTGTGTGTGTGTGTGTGTGTGTGTGTGTGTGTGTGTGTGTGTGTGTGTGGATACATGGCATTACAAAAGAACGACCGTGACGATAGCAGGTGATCAAATGGAAACAACATATTGGGCTGGTGGCCATCTTGTTCTCTCTCTCTCTGTGTCTCCTAAGAATCTAGATCCTCTATAGCGTAGCGGATCTAGTGCTTTGGTAGTTCTTACAGACAACAAAAGAGAGAAGAGAAAAACAAAACAAAAAGAAACACCGGCAACAATAACAAGAAAAAAGAAAGAAAAAATTGGAGAAACAACTTGGGATGGGGCCATTCCTCCTTGTTGTTATTGTTGTCGGTTTTTGTGTTGTTCTGTTCTGTCTGTTTCTTTCTGTAATACCTACCACAGACACTAGATCCGCTACACTATAGCGGATCAAGAACCATACGAGAGAGAGAGAGAGAGAGTGATACGATGTCAATTCCGTGAACGAAACATTTGACGTCCACCTCACGGAGGTCGTCTGAGGACGCTTGTTCACGTCTTATGATTCCCCAACTGAATAAATTTTTATGTTGTTTCCATAGTAATGGATACAACATCATAGGACGGGCTAAATTTTCCACGTTCATAGGCAAGCATCTGTGGTACAAACGTACGTCACTGCAGATCTCCCGCAGAGACGATTTTGCAAGTGTAACTCTGACAATGACGTAAGAAAACGTGCGTCATCGATGCGCGCGGAACGCACTCCTCCTCAGTGAGTGCCGTCTGTGTGTGTGTGTGTGTGTGTGTGTGTGTGTGTGTGTGTGTGTGTGTGTGTGTGTGTGTGTGAATTGTGTCCAGGCCTGTTTCTCCGAAAATACTCCACCGAATGGCTTCAAATTTGGGGTATCCGAATATATCAAAATGTTAGATTAGACCAACCCAGCGTGTGATGATTGTTGTCTGGCGTTTACAGGCATAATATTTATTGAAATCACTCAATTTTTGGCAGTAGATAGCTTGAATACGGACTCTGAACAGTCACTACTACAAAATGGTCGCTCTTATAGTTAAACCGAACCTGAGTTGACATTGCATGTGAACCCAGTTCAGATGCCTGCATCTCCGAAACTACTCAACCGATCGATTTCAAATTTGGGGTTTCCAAATGAATCAAGATTGTTGAATAGAATTCCCGATCCAGGTACGATTGCACATATGATTTGCGAGTTATCGCCCTTTTCAGAAAAAGTGGCTTTCTGGCGTTTAAAGGCGTAATATTTATCTAAATCACTCCATTTTTTGGACATAGATAGCATGAATACGGACTCTCAACTAAGTGAATTTTGGAGGTTGTCGCTTTTATACTTTTGACGTAAGCCATACCTCATGAAAGTGCTAGTGAACCTATTTATTCTCAAAATCGCTCCTACTATATATAGATAATGTGTCTGGGGTGCCATAAAAAATATACCCCCCCCCCCCCCAAGAAAAAAGAATTTTACTGCAGCCGTTATCGTCAGTTGACTCGAAAATTTGTACCCAAAGCACATTTCCTCTATAGGCTAGGAAAATTGCTGAACAAGGTAGAACAAATTTGATCCTAACATTTTATTACAGATTTCAGAAGAACACAGGCCCCTAATGCTGTGGTGGTCTCCGTTAATTTTTTCTCCGTCCGCGTCACCGTTAAAACGACCGTTTATCTTGCCATTTTCACTATATGAGCCCTATAAATGGGCTTTTGAGGGTGTGCACAAAGTATGCGTGTTTGCGGGTACAGAAATGAGCAGAACTCCACTCTAAATACGGTTACTGTTAGACAAGACATGCATTGTTGACATACTGAAATTTTACCTCAATCAGAATGATGCTTCCTGGAAAATTGCGGCCATCAGTTTGGCCGTTGATTCAAAGGACCCTGTAAAACGGCAGTATTTGATGCTTGTGCACTTATTGTGCACTTGGGAGGAAACAGACGAACCGATGACCTTGACCTTGTAAACATGTTTGCCGTGTGATTAACATACCTCATAACACTTGAAATGAATTCAGACACATACTACTATAGACTTGAGGTTGTGCTCTACATAATTTCCATTGCACTTTGCTAGTACTGAACTAGCAGCCATTATTAAACAGGTTGCACTTTCGTTGGCTGTTAGTGACAAAAGTACAAAAGCGATTTCAATGAACTTTTGATATGACACAACTGGGATACTATTCTTGAGCGTGCACTGCTCTTTGAGAAAAATCGTTCACTACTCACAACGCAGCAACTATTTTAGTAAGTACACCCCCAAAATATCGCTACCGAAAAAAGTGCTCACTTGGATATCATATTTCATACGTACCTGCACATGCGGTGACAAGGGAACTTCACAACACCAAAGAAGCGTTTCCAGACTAAACTGTTTAATGTTCGTAAATGTTTTCCGCGATACATGTCACCTGCAGTGACCTGATAAGTGCACAAGCATCAAATACTGCCGTTTTACAGGGTCCTTTGAATCAACGGCCAAACTGATGTTCAACAATTTTCCTAGCCTATTAGGTCTCAATGGAGCACATGCACAAACGCGGCTCGCGCGAGTCTCTGTGTGTGTGTGTGTGTGTGTGTGTGTGTGTGTGCGCGCGCGCGCGCGCGCATCAGCAGACATAACACATTGTGAAAAAACGTTCACCGCGAAGACTTGTCTGTTAAACATATTGACCCGGTATTAATTCGATCTTTACACTGCGCAGCAGCAACACTTCAATTTTCTATGGGGCTGCTTTCATTGCAAGAATTGTATCAAAGTTATTACGTCAAATGTATTATGCGTCATCCCAGTGAGGAATAACGTCATAGTTTTCAAAGAAAACAACTTGACGTCTCT
Source organism: Batillaria attramentaria (assembly GCA_018292915.2). NCBI lineage: Eukaryota > Metazoa > Mollusca > Gastropoda > Batillariidae > Batillaria > Batillaria attramentaria. The sequence continues at coordinate 1,163,120 of JACVVK020000057.1, forward strand.
CTTCCAAAACCAAGATTGGTCTGACAAGCCCGGTCAGTTGTTTCCATTCCGTTCAGAGAGAGAGAGAGAGAGAGAGAGAGTGTGTGTGTGTGTGTGTGTGTGTGTGTGTGTGTGTGTGTGTGTGTGTGTGTGTGTCCTCCCGGGGATTTCAAAAGAACGACCGTGACGACAGCAGGTGATTAAATGGAAACAACATATTGGGCTGGTGGCCATCTTGTTACATAAAACCTGGAAGAACTGGAGGACTGATAAAATGTCGGAGGCAGTGACGATATTTACAGATTTTGTCTGTGAACTAAACATTTGACGTCAGCCTCACGCAGGTCGCCTGACAGAGGTTGCTGGTTCATTTCTTCTGCTTCCCTATTGCTGTTGTGACTTCCCTGACTGAATTAATTTTTACATAAAAAGTGAAAGATCTAGAGGGCTGGTGAAACGTTCACTTGAATACTTTGGATTCTGCTTCCGAAATCACGTAATTGGAACTCTTTGGGTCGGTGTTTCTCGCAGAAACTTGAAAAAAAATGTTCAGCTGAAATCTCTGTTATTCTTAATTATGAAAGGTGTAACAGTTCAGTAGTTTCTGTCATATGTGCAGTTGTCACACGTGATGAAAATGCCGGGATGATGAGTAATTTGAAGGAGTCGTTTCATTGATATTTGGCCGTATGTGCAATCCACCCCCACCTCAGACTTTTTCTTACAAAAAATCTGTTTGAGTTCCAGAGCTGTGCTACGAACCCATTCAGTACAATTGAATGAAGTTCCAAATTCTAGAAAATGAAGGCATTTGAACAGCTTTTTTGTCCAAAAACGTAGCATGACCGATTTTTTTTTATATGGGCGATAACTCTTCTAAAAATGCGGCAAGACAAAAATCTTGAAAAGTACATATGGAGAATGTGACTGCCCATTTGATCTCAAAGTAAAAAGCTCTTCAACGAGGTGGTTTAGGAGACAGCCATGATTACACCCTTCCACACACACACACACACACACACACATCCACACACACACACACACACACACACGTCGTTAAAAGTCCCGCCAAAAAGAACGCAGCAGCATACGTGCACGTAAGGTGTCTATGGCGCTGATTTCGTTACGTCACTGTGTGCATGAAAGTATGTATGCTCTGGAGAAACATCACAGTCTTGTTTTGTATCACTGAAACAGCGAAATCTGCCCCCACCCCATCCCATCCCATCCTCTATAGCTGTCATTCTTTGCTAGTGGTCACAAACTGGGGTAGCTTCACTAGAACGTTGTTTACAGTACATATTTAGTCCAAACTCATTAAAAATTGACGTTTGTGTCTTGATGAAACAATAAAGTAACAGCATGAGCAAGGACGGTTTGAAAATGCTTGTACAAAAAGAGAAATTGCAAAAGAAACGGTAAAAATGGTGGTAAAAATGGCGTCAGAAAAGGGAACTCGACAACCTGCTATCCAAATCTGTCCCGTGTGAAGTCAGTTAACAAAGCTGACTCGAAATGTTTATCTCTACATCATAACAAGACGTTAAATTATTAAAAAAAAGAACGGCTGAAGATACTTTTTTGTACTGCTGGTTTAGAAATTGCAGGGAATGTTAACGGTAACCGCGTTACATGGCGTGTCACACTCGATCGGTATCGAAGTTGGCTGTCGAAAGCCCATTGTAAACTCGTTTCTGTACCTCAAACCTCAAATGTGGCAAGTTTACATCACAATGCGGATGTTTGCTGCAGTTTCAACAGCACTTTTGCATTCCTGGTTTATTTAGAGCGCATATTGTTCGCCGTGTCACAAGTGAAACGTTAGTTACCTTCAAAGTTTAGAGACCGTGTCCGAACACAAGTTTCGAAAACAGCAGCTCAGAACACCGTATTTTTGTGTACCCAAGGTCATACTTGCTGACTGATGACGTTTTACACATCAACAGCGAAATTTCTGCGTTTCTGAGCCCGAAAACCGTTACGTGTCACGCCTTTCTTTCACCGGTAACGATGTGACCGGCGCGAAAGACGATCGCATGTTGCCGGTATTTTGGAGTGTCATCGGCTCTGTGAAGCGACTTTTTGCATTCGTCGGTGTTTCAAGGTAAGAAGAAATGTTTTAACTTAGTTTTTCACTCAATATTTTGGTGATATTTTGTATGAAATCACGCGCTACAGCTTAATTAACGATGTGGCAGTGCCCATTCCTTCATGTCTCCTCCAGTCCTCCCATGAAACGTGTGTGACTTGAAAAGTGCATTTTAGCCTCTAGTGACCACAGGAAAGATATGACATAACCTCCGTGAGAGGTTTTGTACTGGAGGTGTCTGTCTAGTAGCACACTTTTATTAATTCTGAACAAATTCCCCGGGATAGTCAATAATGAAACATTAGTAACTTTGTTTCACGGGACACCCATTTTCCACATGGGTGGAATCAATGCACGACCTGTGTCGCGGTAATGGTTGTTACCCAGTGCACCCTTTTTATAAGAAAAACGTTGATTGCCTTATCAGTAGTGCAGGTTTTTTTTTTTTTTTTTTTTGCTTTCTTTGCACTGCTATGTAGGTTTGCATCAAAACAACTATTTGAAAATACATCTTGAAAGAGAAAATAAGGTTGAAAATAGGTTCTTGGTTGCAGTGTTTCACGTGACAGGTTATTTGTGTGTCCCATGTAATCATGTTACTGTTTCTGGTTTACCTACCTACAAGTAGCAATATGCATTTTTTAGTGTGTTGGCAGATTAGGAAGAAATTAAATGTTTTGCGCTGTTAGCAAATTTCTTTTTTTAGTTCCGAAATGTGGCATTTAACCTGACCTGGTAACTGTGTTTCACAGGACGTGTATGGTACGGAATTACTGACGACACCTTGGACGGAATAGTGGCGTACACAAAGTATACCATTCACGCTTAATGAAAGCGAATTTCTTGCCTTGTAAAAGTAAGTTAAGCTTATTTTCTGTGTTTATTAAATGCTTAAAACTTGCGTCTTTTTTTCAGAACTCCCAAGGTGGATCTTTGTGAAGGCAGTCTTCACTACTGGCCGCAGGCAGACTGAAACCCTCTACTACGCCAAGGTAAATGAGTTATATTTTAAAATGTTTTCATAAACAAATGCACGGCTGTTTTTATTCTTATCACAAATGTAGACCCCCAAAAAGTTCTCAGTAGTGCTTTGTCTGCTTCTTTTTTTTTATACTTCTTTTCTTTGTCCTAAATACATTTATATTGATACGAATCTAGTGTATATTCCTGCTGTTGTATTCTGTGTGTTGTAGGTTCTTGAGGTTGTGGATGCAGAAGGCGAGAGAGAATGTTTGCTGCACTATCTTGAGGAGAAAGATGGGGTCTACATTTGGGCTGATCAGGCGTGGCATCCAACCTCCATGATCCAGACAATAGTGGCACAACCATCACTGACACCTGGCAGAAGACTCACGTTTACCTTCAACTAGTGTAGGGGGGGGGGGGGATGTGTGGGCGAGCGCGTTCAGGAGAGTGACTGTGTCTCAAGCTGATGAGTGCACGTGTCACGTGTAACAAGGTCACCTTTTAAGAAAAACATCTGCTAGTGACTGTACATTTGCCTCCAGGGACAAGAGTATTGGTGACAGTGATGCTGTTCTGATGTGCTATATGTTAGGGAAATTGGGCAGAAATATATTGTTTTTGTTGTGCGCTGTGAAAATTATCAGTATGCAGGTCACTCGCGTTACCGTGTCACATGAGTTGTGTTTTTATTTTAAGTATTGGATATCAACCAAATTTACCAAACTTGTTTTAGGTAGGTGATACAACACCCCTTACATACACAAATAAAGATAAAGTAAATTCTGCGTAACAGTTCTGTGTTTTAGCCAAGTACGTGTCACAGTGTAACGCGAGTTACCTTCGGCAAGTGGAAACGTTTGACAGCTCACTGTATGGAAACCAGTAAGGCTGCTGCTTCAATTTCAAAAAAATAATAAAGAGCAATGACACAAGTGTCAAACCAGAAGAAAAGAGCTTCCTGTGTTGTGTTTTATTTTTTTTGGTCTGTTCCCTGTTTTTGTGACCACTAGCAAAGAAGTACTGATAGAGAAACAACTTAAAAGTCACGTGTGTTTCCTTGTATGGTCGTCTCAGAGTCATGTTTCACTTTTCTGGCGAAGTCGTGATATACAGTGGACGCCGGATATAAGCAACTCGGATATAAGAAAACTCGGTTATTGCCAACGAATTTTTTTCCCCCGGCCAAACTCTTCTTTATTATGTATTACAAAAACTCGGATACAAGAAACTCGCTTATAAGAAAACTCGGTTTTAGGAATGCAAATTTCTTGTCCCGCTTGATACAAAAACTCGGATATAAGAAACCGAAAGTACATTTCCAAGAAAATTTCACTCATTGTAAGAAACCGAAAGTACATTTCCAAGAAAATTTCACTCATTCTAAGAAAACAGGTCAGGTCTGACGTCACTTAGGACAGGCACATGATGGCGCATGGTTTTCTTTTCTTGAATTGGTTCTTTACCATTGTGTTCCGTGCAAAATTGAATGTTGGCAAGAAGAAAAAATACGAGATGCATTTTTGTTGTTCTATTGTTATATGTTGTTTTTATTATTATCATTTTGTTTTTTTGCCTGATTGGGAGCTCTCTCTCTCTCTCTCTGTATGTCTGTCTCTGTCTACAGGGTTTGCGTTAAGGAGAAAAAAACTATCAGTATTAGACTAACTGTTGATCAATTCCTTTCTTTGACAATATACGTGGTCCATCTTTCCTCCATCCCCCTTCCCCCTCCCAACAGAAAAAAAGCTAATTTGCAGCTTTTTTTCAGCCAAATTAGACACGGAAAGCATCGCACATCATACTCTAATGGGACGAGTGTTTTATAGATCAAAAGTTGATACATAATGCACTTTTAATATATCCTATAAATACAAGGGAATTCTCTCTCTCTCTCCCCCCTTAGTTCTTTTTTGTTTGTTTGTTTGGTTGGTTGGTTGATTGGTTTGGTTGTTTTTTTTTTCTTTTTGTTTTGTTTTTTTCTTACCACATGACCGCCAGCGCTACAGTTGGGAAGCAAAAACAGTATTTTCATGTTCAAACAAAAAAATCTAACATTGAAGGACACAAGCGCACTGGTGTATATTAACTCTACACATATATATTCTGTGCAGGTCTTTAAGAGAAACCAGAAATTTCTTAATTTAATGCAAAACATACACGAACTGAGAAAAAAGAAATGTTTTAAACCTTTTTTTCACTGAACTCGGTTATAAGAAATATTTTTCAAAATACTTTCTTATATCCGACTTTCAGATATAAGAAAACTCGGATATAAGAAACCAAAAAATTCACCCCCCTCGAGTTTCTTATAACCGGCGTATACTGTAGAATTATCATTGTGCGGCCGTCCTTGGTTCTACGACCTAACAATGAAACAAGTCATGTTTTAGGACGAGGTCGTAAAGATACAGAGATTTCATTGTAAGGTCGTGCCAAGGTCATATTTTTGGCGAGGTCGTAAAGATACAGAGATTCCATTGTAAGGTCGTGCCAAGGTCGTATTTTAGGCGAGGTCATAAAGATACAGAGATATCATTGTGAAGCCATGTGGCCCTGAGAACCTCGTCGTAGGAGTTTTGTCCCTAGGGTGCACGTACACCTGGATACAAATGGGCCTATCCTGGCCCTATCTCGACCCAATAGTCTATATTAGCACACGAGTATCCCAATAGAATGTTCCTGTTTTTAGGTATAGCGACAGGCTAGGATAGGTATATTTCTATCCAGGTATATGATCGCCCTTAATATTATTTTATAATTCAGTTTACACCACTCGCCAGTGCAAATTTTCAGTGAATTAACCATGAGTGCTTTACGTCCAAAAATAGTAAGAAAACAGAGGGTGGGTGTTAGGGGGTTTAATGTCCTTTTCCACCACATACGGGTGATATCAAAGACGGGGCAACGATGAAATATTTGGCTCCAGCCGGGATACGTAAGGAAACAGAGCGAAAGTGAGTTATGACTTTCCGTAACCCAGTCAGTGGTTTAAGAGTTCACAAAAACACACTCCAGCTACCAGTCAGAAACGGGCAGAAAGTGCGTCATTTCAAACAATTGGAACTCATACGTCACGGCCGGGGCATAGTTATTTTGTTCACATTTGGGGGTGACATTGTATTTTGCTTGGACCACGTAAAAATGATCGCACAGAAAATTCTCTACGAAGTATTTGCGAGTACACTTTTGAATGTCAGTACATGAGCACATGCGTTGAATGGTATTCTTCTGAACATCAAGCACTTTCAACTGCCCTACGCATCATTTCCTCACAACTCCGTGCGCAGAATTTGGAGGGGGTACAAAAGTCACTAGTCACCCTACCAGAAAAAATGAAATGTCGCAGAAAATGTATGCGACTAGAGCAGTAGAGGTAAGAGTCTGAAAGCTCGTGGTATAAACAGTTTACATGATTAGTTCTCGTGGTATACAACGAAAGAAACCACTCGATGCTTCAATTTTTTTGTCGTAGCTACCGCCCCGGAGGCTCGGTAGCTACGGCAAAAAAAAAAAAATTGAAACATCTCGTGGTTTCTTTCGTGGTAAGCCACTCGAACTAATCACGTAAGCTCTATGAATATACTGAAGTCTATCAATTGCTGTTACCCCGACGGGCGTGTCTCCGACGATTTTTACGGATTTCAAACCAGGCCACCAGCAGAACAGCCAACAGAAATACACCGGATGTGCCAATGGCGATTGTAAGAATGAGATAGTACGAGGACTTGTCAACTGTAATAAAGCAAGCATACATGCATGAATTAAGCTTTACACACACGTTGATATGAATGGCACCACATCCTATTACCAAGCCTCTCACTATCTAAAGGCGCGTCTTAATTGAGCCCGAACAAGTGTTCGCCCGAATACAAGCGAAAATCCTCGGCTTGCTTCGGCGTGGCCTCTACGTACTAACTAGGCTTCGACCATTCGTGACACGCGACCTAAGGAAAATAGCAATGGCGCCGATTGTGGGCCTACCAGTGAAGTGCGTCTCGTAAAAACTGTAGCTTCTGAGGGAAATCAAGGAGTTACACGACAACATGGCTTTACTGGCGACTATCTGAACTAATCAATGTGACCCAACCGCGCCATGAATTGCATTAAAATCCGAAATAATCACTAACGAAACCATTGAAGCGTCAGACAAGTTTCGAGCCGGTACACCGGTGTAGTCCGAAAATAACACTGCGAAAAAAAAAAAAAAAAAAAACACTACAGGAGTCTGAAATGTATCATAAACACTACAGGAGTGTTTTTTCCCCAGTAAAATAACACTGGGAGTGTTATTTTCCTAGGAAGATTACACTCCTGAAGTTTCTTTCCTAGGAAAAATACACTCCCAGTGTTTTTTTTCCTGGAAGTCTTTTTTGCCTCCTACACCGGCGTAGCAGACGGCCACCAGCAGACGACAACAATGTCCCGGTCTTGCATCAATTTTAGCAACAAAATTAAAATTCTACACTACCTCAGTAATCAGTGTGACGCAAGTGAGCCATGAAAGTTATAGATGCCTGAAATATCAGTGACTAGAACTTTGACTCGGTACTCGCCATGTGACGACGCAAGCCCGGCAGGCGCACACCGCCACGCTAGCAGACGGCGTTAGGGCCGGTGCACACTAGCGTCGGTGCTGCACATCGAGGTATAGATCTAGATAAGTCTGTGGTGCTACATCGCACGAACGCACGCGTGTAGCGCCTTGCGTGCTGCACACACAGTGGGGCTCTCACACGTGGAGTAACGCGCGCCGCGTGCAGTGCTTCTAGTCAGTGCTTCTGAGTGTGCGATGGAATAGGAAATTAGGGATCTGAAATGTATCATAAACTTCAGGCTGCTTATTCGCAGTCTGAATAGAGAGTGGTGATCGAGGCCACGATAACTTGATAGAATTTAGCTACAACAAACCCGGCTTTGCTGTAGAATGATCTCGTAGCTTCGCGCTTCAAGGGGTTGCATACGTAGATGCGCGACAAAATTTGCTGCATGCGTGGCGCGACAATGTCGCGGGACGCCAGTGTGCAAAGGCCCTTAGCATGCGAAGCAAAAACGCCGTAATTAGAGATATTCCGCATTCTTACTTCACCTGTAGCATTGTAAGTCAAATGTACACTATCCTTACTAATCAATGTATTCCAACAGCACAAAGATACTTCTTCATTGCCGAAATTTTAATGCTTGTAACTTTGAACCGACACCGGCCATGTGCGTGCGCGACCCTCCGCCATCTTGAAATCAGATAGCCGGCGAGTATTGGCTTGATCTTACCATAGTCACACATGCAATGCAGAGGAAGGAGAAAGCCAATTTTTTTTGATGGCTGTTTCGTTCTGACATGAAAGCTGCCTAGCACCAAACGGTGATAAGTTTCCAGCTTATGTTTTCTACTTCTTTTCTAGTTTCACTGACTCTTATTCTGCTTGTAAGATCAGCAGCGTCATCTGTATGTGCGCGCGCGCGCGTATGTGTGTGTGTGTGTGTGTTGTACGCGCGCGCGCGCGTTCGCAGTCATATGATCGCATGTGCTCAATAAATTCTAGTGCAACGTCATATAAACACGCGCAGTCAAACAGCAGAAAGATCCAACTCTAACGGCACCAACCGGCAACCTTTCTCTCTCTCTCTCTCTCTCTCTCTCTCTCTCACACACACACACACACACACACACACACACACACACACACATTTCACACACCAGGAATAACTCTCTGCTTACCCTCCGAATCCGACGGAAAATCACCTTAACACTGGCGACAGAAAACCTCAGAGATCAGGGGCACAGGGTCAGATCTCACGCCTAGCTCTGTTCTTGCACGTGTTTCTCGCCAATTTCGTGTTCTACCACCCAAGATAACCCGCCCTAAGGCCCGCAGGACACTAACACTGTCAACCTGTACTTGCACGGAAAATATAAAATCTCCGTGCAAGCCGTGTTTTGGCGCTGATGCATCAGAAGGACAAAAAGAAATTCCCGTGCCAGCGACTGGTACGACTTATCCGAGGCTAAAATTGCAGATTTCGTTTGACATAACCGAGTTTTGACTTATCCGTTTTTGAGTACTCGTTCGACTTATCCGTGGAAAATTTAGTCATACAAAGAGCAAGTTTGGCCGGGAAAAACTTTTTGCTTCGACGTATCCGAAGTTCGACTTAAGCGTGTTTGACTTAAGCGTATGGGTCTGTATTTCCTTCGCTCTTCGTGGTTCCTCGGACTTGTTCGGGCTCAATTAAGACGCGCCTTAAAGGTGACAGTACACGGCGATAGGTATACAGGGATTATCGTGCACTACATCAATATGAATCGGGCAGTCTGTCACTCCGTCATGCCTGTCCTGGGTTTTGCAATGCCTATTGCAAAAGACTTATTATTAGTTTCTTAAAGAAATTACCTGATGTGATTATTGTTTTATTTTTAAACGAATCTTAGGGTCCAAGTGAGGTCTTGTATGAAAGTTAGATACCTTTCACAGCTGCAGTTTGGCACCTTTTACCCTTGTAACCCGGTGGGCAGTCACATCTGTAGAAGCCAGGGAAGTCAGTACATGTGCCTCCATTTCTACATGGCATAATATTCGCGCAGAGACGGACTGAAATAAGTACACACACACACACACAAACACACACACACACCCCGAGAAAAATGCTTGAAATTTGCTTTATAATTATTATTATTATTATCATCATTATTATTATTATCATTATTCTTCTTATTATTATCATTCTTATTGTGTTTATTAAAACACACACACGTCTTGAAGTTACGAGTCTCTCGTTTGTCACCTGATGGTTTTGCTGCCACAGTTTATCAAGTACATATTTGACTAATGTTTGGTTAAATTCCTTTTACTTTTCAGGGTTTTTTTTTGTGCTGCCCCAACTCTTTGCCAACTCCAGTGGAGTTCCTCCCAGTGTGGACCACGGAGGGTTTTCTTCCCCCCTTCCTCCCCCCCCCCCCTCCCAAACAAGAAAGATTTTACTCGTGTGTGAAGCAGCAGAGTGTGTCTGTAAAGGTATAACTGTTGGTGTTAATTGTTCTTCAGTCTGTGACAAACGTTCACGTCCAACAGGCGAGGTGCCTTACATGGGGCCCAACAACCAGTTGACGGACTTATTTCAGGTCTTGAACATACTAGAAAGGCAGAAGCCTCCATGGCTCCCTTCTGACATGGGTCAAGGTCATTCAAAAGAGTATGTTCGTAAAACTCTAATCACTGTCTATCATCAAGCCAAGTAAGGCGTCTCTGGCGTTCTTAGTTCCTGGCAATATATCAGTTTCCCCCAAAACAGTTTGTATGGCCTTGACCTCTAACGTCCTTTTCCACCACGTAAGGGTGATATCAAAGACGGGGCAGCGCTGAAAAAGTCAGCACAGATATTTGGTCCCATCCGGTACACAAGGGAGCCGAAAATAATCGCGCGGAACGGAGTATCTGAGGAAAATTCTTCCAGCTTAAACCTCTGTCACACGTGACAATTTTGCACACCTACCAGCGGTAACATGCACTCCCAGCCAATGAAATACGCTCGCCAGGGGCCCTGACTAGGGACGCCGTCGCTACGCCCGTGGATAAAAGATGGTCCTATCTTTTTCCGCGCCACTTCAGCCAACCGCCGCTGATCGCGCTTTGTGTATTGTCCAGCGCCAGGCCGACAGCGCAGTCCTCCCAGTGCACGCTGGTATCATGTGAACAGAAAATCCACTCAGCGAGAGTGCGAGCTCGCTGCAGGCACTCAGCGTGTGTAGTCCTTTACTTGTGCGAGGTTTCCAGCATGGGATGGCATGTTAGTGTAGGCTTACGATGTCATGGAGACCAGCCTGACTGAGAATCTCTTGCCGCATGCCAGACTGGGGTAGGATTTCTACGACCAGTTCACTATTTTATTGTGTAATTCCACAGTGAACGTTGCCTTTTAGTTAGGCCCCTGGCTCTCTATAGAGAAACAACTGAAAAAGTGTGTTACCTACGTCACAGTTGTACCCAAAGAAGCTGGCCGTGCAGTTGCATTGGTATCGAGCCCCATCGTCGCTGCATGTGCCGTTATTTTGACACGGTTCGCTGTAGCAGTTGTCTACTGCGCCTGTAGTGATGACAGAGTATTTTCTTCTGTATAGAATGAAATGGCATGTTGAAAGGAAATGGAGGACGGGAGTGGTAAAAAAAAAGTATAGATTAGCGGAGTCCGGGACTACTTCCCGTCCTGTGAGCAGAACGAGTGTATGTCGGTAATTTAGTGACATTGTAATTTCTGCGGATGTGCCTGAAGGTTTTTCAGTTTTTGCTTGCCTTGGTGAGTTTCGGCATTATTATTATTTGTTGTTCTTGTTGTTGTTGGGCAGAATACTCCCAGGGTCATCCCTTTGGGTGAGAGGTTTACGTGTGTGGCCATTTGTTTAGTTTCTTTTAATTAGTTAACGTATAATTTTAAGCACAATGTAGTTGGTGGTTTCCCGTTACATGTCTGCATTACTTTTTATTTATTCAGTATGAGCAAACAGTTGTGATGTACATTACAGCCTGTGGTTTGTCCTTGCAGGTACGCCTGTTTTGTAGTACAGTGGACGCCGGATATAAGCAACTCGGATATAAGAAAACTCGGTTATTGCCAACGAATTTTTTTCCCCCGGCCAAACTCTTCTTTATTATGTATTACAAAAACTCGGATACAAGAAACTCGCTTATAAGAAAACTCGGTTTTAGGAAAGCAAATTTCTTGTCCCGCTTGATACAAAAACTCGGATATAAGAAACCGAAAGTACATTTCCAAGAAAATTTCACTCATTGTAAGAAACCGAAAGTACATTTCCAAGAAAATTTCACTCATTCTAAGAAAACAGGTCAGGTCTGACGTCACTTAGGACAGGCACATGATGGCGCATGATTTTCTTTTCTTGAATTGGTTCTTTACCATTGTGTTCCGTGCAAAATTGAATGTTGGCAAGAAGAAAAAATCCGAGATGCATTTTTGTTGTTCTATTGTTATATGTTGTTTTTATTATTATTTTGTTTTTTTGCCTGATTGGGAGCTCAGTCTCTCTCTCTCGCTCTCTCTCTCTCTCTCTCTCTGTATGTCTGTCTCTGTCTACAGGGCTCGCGTTAAGGAGAAAAAAACTATCAGTATTAGACTAACTGTTGATCAATTCCTTTCTTTGACAATATACGTGGTCCATCTTTCCTCCATCCCAACAGAAAAAAAAGCTAATTTGCAGCTTTTTTCAGCCAAATTAGACACGGAAAGCATCGCATATCATACTCTAATGGGACGAGTGTTTTATAGATCAAAAGTTGATACATAATGCACTTTTTAATATATCCTATAAATAGAAGGGAATTCTCTCTCTCTCTCTCTCCCCTTAGTTCTTTTTTGTTTGTTTGTTTGGTTGGTTGGTTGGTTGGTTGGTTGGTTGGTTGGTTGGTTGGTTGGTTGGTTTGGTTGTTTTTTTTTTTCTTTTTGTTTTTTTTTTTCTTACCACATGACCGCCAGCGCTACAGTTGGGAAGCAAAAACAGTATTTTCATGTTCAAACAAAAAAATCTGACATTGAAGGACACAAGCGCACTGGTGTATATTAACTCCACACATATATATTCTGTGCAGGTCTTTAAGAGAAACCAGAAATTTCTTAATTTAATGCAAAACATACACGAACTGAGAAAAAAGAAATGTTTTAAACCTTTTTTTCACTGAACTCGGTTATAAGAAATATTTTTCAAAATACTTTCTTATATCCGACTTTCAGATATAAGAAAACTCGGATATAAGAAACCAAAAAATTCACCCCCCTCGAGTTTCTTATAACCGGCGTATACTGTATGTCTGAATGAGGAGTGAAGGAGCGGGCGAGAACTCTGTGTGTGTGTGTGTGTGTGTGTGTGTGTGTGTGTGTGCAGAAATGTATTGTATCAAGTTGTCACTGTACGTTTGAGCCGATATGTAATTTCTCGACGAGGGATCAGTAAAGTACTCTTATCTTATCTAATCATATCTATACTCACGGGAACATTTAACAAGCACACTTAATATTGATGCACCGTAAACGAGACTGTTCGTTAGTTTTGCAGAGGAAAAATCCACTGTTTGGCCACTTTCAGGTGCTAGAAGATACAATGACTAGTGTTAACATTTCACCAGTGACTACATACTTGCCAGCTGGAGCCATGTTACCGTTGGGTTTGCTAGGGTATTCTAGATCTCACCTATTTCGCAGACCTTCCCTCGGCTTGTACGCGGACAAGTACAGGAAAAAGCACCTCTTCTGTCCAGGCATGTACCGTTGTCCTGGCACGGGCCGCTGGCACATTCGTCAACAGCTGCAGCGATAAACAATGTCATCGTCACGGAGAGGAACCTCTACACTTGAAGCACGTGGAACACGGTCATAAGCATTGAGGGACCGTCCAAATAGTGCGAGACAGGTCTGAATATTGGAGGGCATGCGAGGAAAAGTTGGGAAGAGCTAAATCATCTAAAATGACAGGGAAAAATGAAAGAGAAAATGCGATTTTGATAGTTGAGCGTATGCAACTATTGAGGACCAAACCAAGTCTTCGCTCCTTTAACGATCAGTACTGGATGGCGGATCCTTTCAGGGATTCACATCCGCATCGGACATCGGACATAGACCTATTAATTTCCAAAATGTCCGATTGTTTTGGGGAGATTCAGGACAAATGTCCGATTACATTGACGACAGAAGCGGACAATGTCCTATTCTTTTTTTCGCAAGGCCGGACACAGCATTGCGCAAACCGCGAACGAGTTTCGCTTGGCCGAAACCGGCCCCGCTGAACTGGTTAGCGAACGAAGGCTACACCAACACGGTGGCCGATAATCATCTCAGTGTAATATCAAAGACATTAATGTAATGTCTTTGGTAATATTCCGTTCGGCGTTATCGCGTGATCGAACCTGGATGAGAAGAAAACTAGTTTGGCCAATGGCTGTCGTCCGATCTCGTCAGTCAGCCAATCAAAAGCGCCAACGACCAGCGCGCGGTCGCCGTTTTGCAGCTCACGAATCCGTGCGATCTTCGCGCCGATGAAGGATTTATTTGGATTTTTTTTTACTCGAATAATTAAACCAACAGAAAGAAAAATACAATACGGATCGTTTCTGAGGGGCAGACGCGACTTTTTAGCTACAAAAATACACGTATGATGATCGTCCAACTTGGGCGTACGCGTACCGGATTTTCCCAGGGGCTCTCGAATCCATTCGTTCTTTGCCGGCGTCGAGAAAGCATTAAGCGGTTGTGTTTTCTTACGCAAAACTAAAACAGCACAACGAAATATGCATTACGGATCGTTTCTTAGGACCAGACACGACGATTAAGTTACCAACAATTTGCCTAGGATGATCGTGCGCGGGCTGTGGTACACCTGACTTGCGAGTACCGGATTTTCCCGAAGTCTATTTTAAGACGATAATCAATACGAAAAATCAATACTAGTGATCTCATTTGGAGGATGGACTAATCAAGATAACCATATGGTTAACAGTCAGGGATTAAGATCTTCCACCGTGCTTTCGTCGGATTTCCACCTTTGGCTAAAAATTTTCTGGCCTCTCAAAAAGTCAAAAATGGTTTCAGTCAGTCCGGCCTTGTCTGAAGCACTTAAACTGAATCACTTCCACAGATTTCAGTGTAATTTAAAACAAATCTTGAGGAGCATTCCCCTGCACACCTCTTGCTTAACAATTAACTTAAGCAGACGTGCACGCCTGGCTTTGACACTTCATCACCATAGTAAGTGTTAGGCAGTTTGTGGTAAACACACTGTGTAGTTTTACACGGATAAAGAAACACCTGTACTTAGAAATCAAAATGTGTACTTGCAAACTGTTAATTTGTACAAAGTGTCATCCTGTTATGTGGGTCCGACTATTACAGATACACTTTGCTATGAAAAAACTTCACTTTGGCACCCCCCTAAACCATGCTGAACCTTTCTCAGTTTCTGAGAGTAAACTGACAGATCTTCTGTGTGGATTTTAGAGTTTGATTCTCCACAATGATTATTTGGATACACGTGTGTACAGCAACAAGGGGTCTGTAATAGCTTGAGTCTAAGGGTTGAAATTTGAAGGGAAATGTGGTAGATAAGAATAGCTATCAAGTGCTCTCAGGTGCCACGAGAAGCCTAGAATTGGCCCTTAAATTTGGCAAAATTCGTGTTGCCCCCCTAGTCCCCCTCAGCTTTCACCCATGCATCTTGGCAAGCGCGCGGTTTAGCTCAATTCACTATATATACAAGAACAGACACCTCAGCACGTTGATCAATAAAAGATTGAATGTCCTATTGTTTTTTATTTTTCAGGACAAATGTCTTATTGTTTTGGTTGAGACCAGGACATTTGTCCTATTGAACCCAAAATGGATGTGAATCCCTGCCTTTACTGGAAACAGATCAGTAATGCTGTTCGACTTTCTACAACTCAGCAAAAGTAACAAAAGTAAGGACTCACCGCCTACTCCCCGTCCCAGCTGGCAATGCCAAATACATATTTTCTGTTGTATGATTTGAATGAGTTTAGATGTTTTATCTTTATATACTTGTTCATCCTTGCCCCGTCTTTGATATCACCCGTATGTGGTGGAAAAGGACGTTAAACGTCCAAACACCCACCCACCCCCTTCCTTCCATTCAAGTTCCTCGCACGTCGGCACACTGCCTGGCACATATAGGCACTGCCTGGCACTATTTGGACGCACCCTCAATTCCTGCTCCTGGCAGATTCCGGGCGCCTCGCAGACTTTAAAACCACGTGATTTACCCCCATGCTCTTCTCCCCTAGAGCGTTTTTGCTGTTGATGCGGCGATTTGGGAGACATTTGCGGAAACAGAGCGTGAGTGAGTGAGTTTTTAGCGCCGCACAAGCACCAAAGACTAATTCGCGGATAAGTGTGCCTGCTCTACGTGAAAAAGAAAAATGTAACGTTGGGCGAATGATGCAAACCGGTCTACTGGGCAGTATAAACTTGGGACACGCTGCACCTTCATGTTAATTTATCAAACTCCCGACTGCAAAAAAAGGGTAGAAAACAAATAACAATTACAGCTAGGCAAAACAAAGGTAAATACTAAACGTATACACAGCAAATGTTGCAACTTATCATCTCCTAAGCGCAATAAACCAGTTCGCAGCATACGTCCAACATTACTTATTCCTAACCACTGGCAGTGAAGACGTAAGTGAGGGGGTGAAAAGAAGAAATATAGTCGAAAGGGCCGAACATGGAGGAGATGAGAGGAAAGACAGAGCGGGCTAAATTTTGGAGGTTTCAAAGAGAAAGAGAGAGGTGAATGGGCTGCTGAGGAATAGACCGAAAGAGGTAGAAGGAAAATTCCTTACTTGCCAACGAAGACAACATGCCTGGGATGTAGTTGGAGGCGTAAGGCGGTTTGGGAAAACAACACACCTGAGTGCGTTGTGAAGGTCATCCCGTGACAGGTGTTCAGCAGTACCAGCAGGGCGCTGCGAACAAAGCCCGAGGCCCGCCAGGGCGAAAACCAGGTGGGGGTGGGGGGATCCAGTGACATCGGCTTTCAGAAATGACTCTCGGATGTCTCACTTGACCAGTGGTCAGCAGACACCCGCCTAATGACCTCCCCCAATAGAACAGTTCAAAGGAGCAAAAGACAGGAGAATGGACCGATGGGGGCAGAAATAAGAGTAAAGACGGAAACAGGAAGGAACGGCCCCGAACTACAAAGCTGTTCCTCTAAATTTCATGTTAGTTTGTTTGTTTTGTTAATACTGTTGCCGGTTCTCCCCTCTTCAAGTCCTACCAATGACACTAGATCCGCTACGATCGATTAGCCACTTGATTGGTTTTGTTGTTGTTGTTGTTGTTGGTTTTGTTTTGTTTGTGTTTTTTTGTTGTTGTTGTTGTTTTGTTTTGTTTTGTTGTTTTTTTTTTGGGGGGGGGGGGGGGGGGCGGAGGGGGAGAGACAGACAGACAGAGACAGAGATGACGTCAGTTCCGTGAACTAAACATTTGACGTCAGCCTCTAGCACTGAGATCGTCTGAGGATGCTTGTTCATGTCTTGTGATTTCCCTGTTGGCTTGGTGACTTCACCGACTGAATTATTTTTCACATGAAATCTGGACGATCGAGAGGACTGGTGAAATGTCGGAAGCAGTGACGATACCTGCAGATTTTGTCTGTGAACCAAACATATCACGTCAGCCTGCTCGTCTGACAGATGATACTTCTTCATATGTTGTGATTAACTTGTCGCTTTTGTGACTTCCGGGACTGAATTAATTTTTACATAAAATCTGGAAGATCTAGAGAGCTGATGAAACGTGGACTTAAAGGCCTTGAATTGTACTTACGAAATTGCAAAATTGGAACTTTTTTGACAGGCGCTTCTAGCAGAAACTTGAAAAAATATGTTTATCTAAACGCTCTGTTATTCTTAATACTAAAGCTATAATAGTGCAGTAGTTCATGTCATAATTATGTGCAGTTGTCACACGTGACAAAAATGTCGGAATGATGAGTAATTTGAAAGAGTCTTTTCATAGATATTTGGCCTTATATGCAAACCACCCGTACCTCGGAATTTTTTTTTTTTTTTAACAAAAAACCTGTTAGAGCTACAGAGCTGTGCAACAAATACAGTCAGTATAATTGGATGATCTTCCCCAGTTCAGAAAATGAAGCCATTTGAACCAGTTTTTCGTAAAAATACGTAACATACCGATTTCTTTAAATGGGCGATAACTCTTCTAACTAGAGGAGCAAAGCCTCCATGGCTCACTTGTGAGATGGGTCAAGGTCATTCAAAAGAGTATGTTTGTAAAACTCTTATCACTATCTATCCTGAAGTAAGGTGTCTCTTGTGTTGACAGTTCCTAAGAAAACAGAAAATGGCAATATAAGTTTTCCCAGGACAGCTTGTATGACCTTGACCTTGGGTCAAGGTCATTCGAATGAGATCTGTAAGAGCTTTTCAATGAGTATCATTTTGCCAAGTTTGAGAGCTCTAGTTTTGTAGTTTCTGTACAAATGGTAATGTAAAATTTCACAACAGACAGCTGTAATGACCTTGACCTTGAGGATCATGGTGATTGGTGTTCACTCGCCTGGCAGGCTAGAGTGTGCCTCTCTCCTAATCTTTCTTGATTTTCCTGTGGAATTTTGATTGTTTGCTGGAATAATTCATACCACTGGGTTCCTGATGTCCTGGGCTTCATTTTGGTGTGCTTTTGTGGACTTTTGCCACCAGAAATGAGAACTTTATGGATTTTTCTGTTCCTGAGGCTGTTTGTGATAGCAGTTCATAGCCAGAGTTACAGCCAGAGTCAGTCATGCTTGACCGACCACAGCTGGCCTGTCTATTCACAGACCTCGCATACCCGTAACTTTGCTCCACCCGTGACCACCTGTGGCTACTCACAACCAGTGTTGGATACCAGTGAACTCGATCATGGCATATACAATGGACTAACACATTCAGGCTGCAGTACTCCTGTATCTGGCTTACACAATGGACCTACACCTACCTGTCTCTGTGCACCTGTACCTGTTAGCCAAGGGATTAAGTACTCCAGTTTCACACTATCCGGCCTTAGACACATTGGTGTGTCTCATCCTGATCCCGATCTCTGCAGAACTCTTCGTTCTCTTCACATACACACCAGCACACCCACTTCGTGCACACTGAGGAGGAGCAAGCGGCGCCCCTTTCGAAGCGGTCGCAGAAAGATGAGACAGTCTTCAGCAGTTTCACCATCAAGATCTACGCCTTCAGGACGTACTACAAGCCCACTCATCCCAGTTCACATCTCTTTCACCAGAGTCAGGTCAGTTAGACATAGACAGACAAAATTAATGGTGCTTCTATTCGCCACCGGGAGCCGTGGTCACGACGCGAACGCAAATTTCTTTGCGCAAATGGGTTGCGGATCGTAAGTTCGTACGTGGCTACGTGAAAACTATCTCTTCCGCTAGTTGGCCGGTCACGACGCGCACTTACTGGAAACGGTGTCACGTACGGGTTATTTTTAGATAGGTGTGGGACCCCTGGGATTCCCACGGAAAACACCATCACGTGGCCTGCACAAATTCTCCTTCCAGCGTGAAGCGTGAAAGAGTAGAGGGGGTGTGTTCAGTACGCGTTCACTACAGAATTTTTGATCGAGTCATGTTTATCTGCCGTAGCGTCAGGTTAAATGCGTGGCATGTATGTGGAGAGTGTGATCAGGAGAGCATGCAGGTCGCATATAGACCGCTTCCTAGCAGTCTCTATCTCAACATTGGACGGACTACAACCAGTAGAAGCATTTACTGCACGTACAAACCGTATGTAGCAGGCTCACTGGCAAGAAAACCAACGGAATGAACCTTAATCAAAGAACAACGAAAAACGAAAGAGGAGAGGATAACAACAACATCACTGAACAAAACTCCCCACGTACATGCCACGCATTTAACCTGACTTGCTACGGCAGAGAAACATGACTCGACCATAACTCTGAATTCGGAACCCGCACATTTCGGGTCCACAACACGATGAACTGATGAGACCTGCATTGACAGGCATACGATCAAAACGGTGGTGGCTGATCAGTGAGGACTGACCGAGTGCGTTCAGCACTGAACTAGTCCGAAACACACACAACAAATGTTAACTCACAAAAAGGAAACAAATCAACCCACGATGTGTGTACAGCCGGCCATACAGGTCTTTGCATTGCAGGGTGCGTAGTGAACTGAACGCTCAGTGAACTGAACCCTCTACGCTCAAGTCGTCCTACAGCAGATCGCACAATTCCTGCAGGTCTCTCCTCCTAAATCTAAACCTTTGAAGCATGTCCACATCGTCGTACAAGTCAAAAGGGTTAGTACGATCGCGGAACACCCTTTCCCGTCGCAATGCTCGTCTCATTTGCAGTTCAGGTAAATCAAGCGGGCCGCCATTTTTCAGATTTACGCAAAAGCTACGACACCTTTCCGACACCCTCCTAGGTGGTGTACAATACGCAATTGGGTGGTCATGACGTTTGCGCAGAGTTACGGCCGCTCGGAAGAGCGGCCGTAACTCTGCGCAAACGTCATGACCACCCAATTTTATCACAAATCGTAAGTTACGGACCCTCGCGTGCGTAAATCGGTGGCGGAAAAGTTACGAACGCGTCGTGACCACGGCCCAAGATCCTATCACCTACTGGTGCAGCTGTCTCCAGTAAAATACAAGGTCTGCCCATACCTGTTGTCTGTCCCTCACAACGCGTTGCCAACAATGCCCCTCGCCGATCCGTCCATGTTCGGAACCTGATTCATGTCGTCCTTCAGGGTACCCCTGACAGAAACGGCAAGCAACTTCATATTGGCCTGTTTAACGCTCGCTCTGTAGGAACAAGTGAGAAGCGCGCGGAGATCAGTGACTTCATTGTTGACAACAACATCGACATCCTGTTTCTAACTGAAACTTGGTTACGTGCTGCTGGTGACGAGGCGAAATGCACTGATCTTGCGCCTGCTGGCTTCACGACAAGATCCTTCCCCCGCCCCTCCCGTGGTGGAGGCATCGCTGTCATCTTCAGAAACACTCTCGGCACCTACATCAACTTTACTTCGTCATTCTCATTTGATCATTCTTCCTTTGAACTCGTACAGACTACCCTTGCCCTGCCCAGACAGTCACTGCATTTCTTCTGCGTGTACCGTCCACAACCGAACCGCAAAAACAAACTAACAGACTCTCTTTTTGTAGACCAGTTTCCTGATCTGCTGGAGCTTTCCAACTCACTCAATGGTGAATCCATCGTCCTGGGTGACCTTAACGTTCACTTTGACTGTCCCAGCAACCCTACAACGGCAAAACTGGTGGACACACTGTACGTGTTCGATCTCATCCAAGCAGTAAAGCACGCCACTCATCGACAGGGTTATATCCTCGATTGGGTTGTCCACAAACAAGACAGCGACAGTATTCAATCTGTTCAAGTGACAGATGCTCTCGCTTCGGATCACCTGTGTGTCCTCGCCCAGCTAAACGTGCCAGCACCGCCTGCTCCACCGCCTATCTTCAAAACTGTGCGCAACGTACGTGCTATTGATAGGCTGGCCTTCTGTGGTGACCTGCACAAGCGGTTGTTCGACATACCCCATCCCACCGCCGACCAGTTGGACTGCTGTCTTCGGTCTGTCTTGGACATCCACGCCCCCTCCACCCGCCGGCGTGTGTCATCACGCGCGACCTCTCCTTGGTACAATACAGTGCGTGACGACTTGCGGACCGCCAAGCGTGAACGTCGGAGAGCGGAGAGGAGATGTATGACTACAGGTTTGACAGTTCATAAGCAAATGTATTCGGCAGCCAAAAAGCACGTGAGTAACATCATTGTCAAGGCCAAGTCGGCCTTTTTCAGTGCTAAGATCTTGGCTAGCAAGTCCAGCAGAGAACTGTTTAACATCACTAATCAGTTGCTGGCCCGTAGCACCTGTACTCCACTTCCTTCTGTGTACCCGATGTCTCAGTTACCCTCCTTGTTTGCGAACTACTTTGTCAATAAGGTAAAGACGATCCGTGCCGGACTTGACTCTCAGATCCGTGCTCCATCTTCCTCAGGTGAGACTGTCTTCAGTGGAACACCATTCTCTGTTTTTCAGCCGGTTAGCGATGTTGACATCCGCAAACTCATTACCGAAACCGCTCCGAAATCTTGTGAACTGGACCCAATGCCCACAGCTCTGCTTGTTGAGTGTATTGATCATGTACTGCCAGCCATTACCTGTGTGATAAATGATTCGTTGTCATCAGGGTCATTTCCATTGATCTTCAAGAGAGCAGTCGTTAAACCACTTCTGAAAAAGCCGTCTCGTGATCGGAACGAACTAAAAAATTACCGTCCAGTGTCCAATCTTTCGTTTCTTTCCAAGATTTTGGAGAAAACTGTGCTGTCTCAGCTTTTAGGCCACTTAAACAGTCGCAACCTCCTCGGTGTCACGCAGTCTGCATACCGTCCGCGTCACAGCACAGAAACTGCTCTGTTGAAGATTATGGATGACCTGTTGTCTGCCCTTGACGATAGCCACATCGCTGTGCTGACCTTGCTCGATCTATCAAGTGCTTTTGACACCATTGATCATTGTATTTTGATCAACCGTCTTCAGTCCGTTTTTGGCATTCGTGGATCCGTGTTATCATGGATTGAATCATACCTCTCTGGAAGGACACAGTCCATTGTCGTCGACGGTCTTTATTCTGACCCTTTACCCCTGGTTTTCGGTGTACCACAGGGGTCAGTCCTCGGCCCGGTGCTCTTTATAATGTACACCCAGCCTCTCTCTCAAACTATAAGCAGTCACTCAGTTTCACATATTTCATATGCTGATGACACCCAGCTCCAAGCCCATGGTCCTATGAGTCAAGCTTGCACAGTTGTTCAGGGTCTCGAAGAGTGCATCTCAGATGTTAAATCATGGATGTCTACCAACAAACTTAAATGACGATAAGACCGAAGCACTGCTCATAACCTGCCAACGCAACTCCACGTCCGAGGCTCTTCCTCACTCCATGTATGTTGACAGCACGTCCATTGACTTTTGCCTGTCTGCAAATAATCTCGGCGTCATCATTGACTCACATCTATCAATGAAGCTCCATGTGCTTAATGTCTGTAAAGCTGCATATTGTGAACTTAGGTGTATCAGTTCCATGCGGCATCTTCTGTCTACTGATGCTACCAAAACGCTAGCTTGTTCCTTTGTCCTCTCCCGTTTAGACTACTGCAACTCATTACTCTCAGGCTGCCCTCAGTACCTCATAGACCGACTTCAGAAAGTCCAGAATAACGCAGCTCGTCTGGTGCTGAAAGCCCGTAAGACCGACCACGTCACTCCTCTTCTCCGCACACTCCACTGGCTTCCAATCACTGCTCGCATCCATTACAAAATCCTGTCTCTGACCTTTACCTCTCTGTTTGACTGTGGACCTCTCTATCTCTCTGAACTCTTACACATCTACACCCCTTCCAGACAGCTGCGTTCCTCATCCGACTCACGAATTCTCACTATTCCAACCGTGAGAACAAAGTCCTTCGGCCAGCGCCGTTTCTCCTTCCAAAGCCCAGTCCTTCAAACACGCCCTTAAAACGCATCTGTTCACATCAGCCTTCACATAAATGATTCAGCCCGTTCCCATCACCAACCCGTTGTCTTTGCAGTGTGTATGATGGATGTAGGTGTGTATCGGATGTTGGTATGTATGTAGGTGTCAGTGCTTGTTTGTATGACTGACTGTATGTCTGACTATATGTATGTAGTGTATGTATCTATGTATGTACGCTCTTATTCGAATTTATTTAGTTGATTATTTATCTATTACTCAGTTATGTGTTTATTTATCACCTTTTGTATACATTTGTAAAGCGCATAGAGCCCCGGCTCCGGAGATTAGGCGCTATAGAAATCCTCATTATTATTATTATTATTCAAAAGGGTATGTCTGCATAGATCTCATTTCTGTCTATCATTGTGCCCTGTTTGGTGCCTCTGCTGTTTGTTGTTTCCAAGAAAATGCTAACGTTCAAGTTTCCGCAAAACATCTTGAGTGGCCTTGACCTTGACTCAAGGAAATTGAATACTAGTATGCCAGTACAGGATTTGCCAATGTCTATGCACCATGCACAGTTTGAAGCCTCTGGTACCCCTACATTCTGAGAAAATGGCGATTTTAAATTTCCAATGAGACAGCTTTTTGGACCTTGACCTTCAGTCAAGGTCATTCAAAATGGTATATATTGGGAGGTCTTACTGCTGTCTATCGGCAAGCCAGGTTTGGTGCTTCTACTGTTTATTGTTTCTGAGAAAATGCCAATGTTAAGGTTTTGGAAGCTTTTCTGCAAACAGCTTGTATGGCCTTGACCTTAACTAAAAGTCACTGAATACAGGTATGCAAGGTCAAGGTCAATCAGTATGGTACATTTTGAAAGGTCTTATGGCTGTCTATCAGCATGCCAAGTTTGGTACCTGTGCTATATGTAGATTCTGAGAAAAGGCCAATGTTAAGGTTTACTGTGGACACACAGATACACACACACACACACACAGATACACACACACACACACACACACACACACACACACACACACACACACACGACGGAGGGCTATTACATAGACTCACTTTGTTACACAAGTGAGCCAGGATAAAAATTGTGAAATGTACGTCTAGAAAATATCTGGAGAGTATGACTGCCCATTTTGTCTCAAAATAAAAAGCCCTCCAACGAGGTGGTTTAGGCCATCATTACATCCGCGCGCGCGCGCGCGCACACACACACACACACACACACACACACACTCTATAGAGAAACAGCTTAAAGGGTACGGCAAGTCAAGAGCACTACTGGGTTTAAATGACAGATATTGAGGTCCTAAGCTGTTAGAGAGCAAAAGTTTTCGTGAACAAAGTACCATTTACTCAAAAATGCGCCGAAAACACACTCTGCTTTCGGTTCCTGGGCTGCGCCATGGTGCCGCACACTTTCGCGAATGAGACGGGAAAGGTGCTGACGGTGACGTCACTCCCCCACCACTGTTGGCAGTGCCAGTAGCTTTGAGCGGGTTGTTCCAGAGTATTATTTTGTGTTCGAGATGCCACAGTGCAAAGCGTTTGCTTGTTTCAGCAAACAGGGCATGTGTAAGAATGCAGATGGAAGCCACAAAAGCATTTATAAATTTCCGAATCTAAACAAATCAAAGGAAAAACGGAGGTTATGTGCGAAATGGTTGGAGACCTTGAAGAATGATCGCTTGCCCCGCCGAGTGCAGGAATACGCCTGGAACAATCGAGACTGACCTCGTTTGTGGAGATCATTTTACCCTGGATTGTTTGGCGCTTTTGCGAACGATGTTACTGCTTCTCTTGTCAAACACGCATCAATCGGCTCTTCCCCATCGTCACAGTCCCCACTGTTTTCTGCCCGACCCCTTACTGAGCTCTTCCTTAGAATATTCTGGCTCGAAATTATGAAGAACTATCCCCAAATCCATTCTAGCTTTCAGGAAATGAGCAAAGTGTATATACGAGCCAGAAATAGCACGCCTAAAACGTGTAGCAGGCACACCTGCACGCACAGAGAATGTGCCAGCATAGTGTCGTCTGCTGCTGAGTGGTGCAGTGACGTCACTGCTACGATCAACATGGCAGCCTCCATGGCATCGCATTTTGGCTGCCGTTTGGTGTGATAAATGCTGAATGGTGTATTCATGTTCAAATCTTTTGGGCTGCAACCGTCTAGGACATCACTATCTATCACTTAAACCCAACATTGCACTTGACTTGCCTTACCTTTTAAAAAGGGGTGGGCAAGCTCAGCGAAATCAGCTCTGCTGCGTGAAGGCGAGCCCATGGGGCCGCGGAAATAGAGCGAAATCGATGCTTTCTCCTCTTAAATTAGTGACTCATCAGGCATTTTCAAGTCACGTAACACAAGGGACCTTATCCCTCGTGATCGTTGACCAATGATCATTTTTTTTTTTTTTTTTTTAGGTCATTGATTATTATTCTTATGTTTTAGGTCACTGACTTTCTTACACCGAAAGTTTCATCGAAAACGTGAGTTTGAGTGCATGGTACTTGGCGAAGGGTAAGTACAAATGGGACTACAACGGCAAAGCGTTTATCGACTCACGTGCATCATCATTTCAAACACAAGAAATCGGGGGAAGAAAGAGTGAAGTAACGAGGACAGTTTAGAGACGGAACTAGTGCACTACGAAACTGATGTTTTTCCTTGTACTCTTTACCATCCCCCCCCCCCCCCAAAAAAAAATAAATAAATAAATAAATAAATAAATAAATAAATGCTATTTTTATTCATAAAACTTTAGTCCAGGCCAAGGTCGTGCCAGCTGAATAGAGTAAATACTCGACCTTTAGTCAAGGTCATTCAAAATGATATCCTTTGAGAGGACATGTCGCCAACTATACCATCGTGCCACGTTGGGTGTTTCTAATATTCATAGCGCCTACGAAAACACTTTAGTGGTAAAGTTTCTCACAGACAAACAGATGACAGACAGACGTCAGCGGGGGTAGGGGGGGGGGGTGTTTGGGAGTTTAACGTCCTTTTCCACCACATACCAGACAGACGTCAGAGGACAGAGGCCAATAACATCTATATCGTCACTTTGTTACACACGTGAGTAAAACATGTCTGTCAAATGACACATACAGACCAGAGAAAGTTTCTGGTTTACGACTTACTGGTGATTATAATTCTGCAGCTCGTGTTTACCACTTCTTTCAAGCCGTAATAAATGGCACATGTCAACGTCCCGTTCTGGACAAATTCAACATTCTCCACAGCGTTGATGGTCAGCAAACTAGTGGTGGCTGACGGCCTGCTGACCATGTAGCCTGTCTTGGTCCCGAACTGACACCTTTTTGGGAAGGCACCACAGGAACCCACGGCCACGGTTTCCCCGTTACCTCTCTCGTCCAGCACTAGTGTCCATACCACGGTGTGGGCTTGCAACAATCCACTACATCCAACAGTGGCGTTTCGCGCGTCATCAAGAACCTCTGTGTTGTAGTCACTGTCGTTGCCACAGTTGTGGAGAAGGATTCCTGCGGCAGATATGTACTGAGTTATAGGGTGACCAGACGTTTTGCCGACGGAACGATACGCCGACCGGACGATGTGCCAAACGAACGATATGCCGAACGGAGGATATGCCAATGGACGATATGCCGAACGGAGGATATGCCAATGGACGATACGCCGAACGGAGGATATGCCAATGGACGATACGCCGAACGGAGGATATGCCAATGGACGATACGCCGAACGGAGGATATGCCAATGGACGATACGCCGAACGGAGGATATGCCAATGGACGATACCCCAAACGGACGATACGCAAACGGACGGTAGTACGGGCGAACAGCCATAACTACCGGGCGGACTTTAGTAAAGTGACTTTTTTTATTTACAATAGTAAATTCAGTAGTTCTACCTCACCCCCTCGATATATTAGCCATGATTAGTAACACTTTGTAAGGCATTTCGTTTCCCTCCGAGAACTTCCGGTTTCCACGCCGTTACTCTGCCAATTATCCGTGTTTCGTCACGGCCAACGGTTCAGCAGTATGTGGTGGAAGAGGACGTTAAACCCCCAGATACCCACCCATCCACCCGGAAAACGACATCGTCCCTTTGCTTCTGCTTCTGCTTCTGGCCCTCTGCATCAATGCATAAAGCAGAAATCCATTTGTAAAAATCTCAAGCGAGATCCTGCGCGCCGGTCGTCATCTTGAAATTCGTAAGTTTCTTTGTCTCCTACTCGTCTCGCCACACACACTCTGGGTCGACGGATTCATATTCGGTCGACTATACCGAAAACAAACTGTATTCTCTTTATGTTTGTTGTGTGAAATCCATCCCATCTGCATGCAACTGTGACCTCCTGCAGAAACGCACAAAGTAGAAGACCCGATGTGAATATTTCAATTGAGACCACAGATATCAAAAGTGTAGGTCTATGGATATCTATGATCCAGATCCTGTACGCCCGTCGCCATCTGGGAATTTGCAAGCGAGTGAGAGCGGGGTGGGTGTCTGAATAGAGAATGAAAAAGAGCTGTCAATAAACTTCACCGCTGAAAGTTTTACGCAAATTTCAAATGACAACCTCCATAGACCCATAACTAATACACACACAACATATATACAATTATCTAGTTTTGGTACATAAAAATGCTAACGAAAAGGAGTTCGCAATATCGGCGATTCCTGCTCGACGAAAACGTCATCTCATTAAGCGGACTCCTAACCCCTCCCCAGGAAAGCGGTTAATCAAGCAGGCAGTATGAATAGATGGTCATTACCACAGTGTTACACACCATCAATTTTGCAAATGAGGTCTTACTTATTTCACACATCACGCCTCCGAAGTCAGCACAACATCTGCAGGAGAAGGAGTTTCTTCCGTCTACACACGTACCCCCGTTTTGGCATGGGTCACTTTCGCATTCGTCCACAGCTGTACACAGATAGATGGACGTTCACGAGTGACACACCAATCTAGAGGAGCACAAACTACGACATCACACACCCAATTAGTCGCATACGCAATATCATCAGATACGCTGGCAGACAGCAAGACACACACACTGCCAGACAGCAAGACACACACTGCCGAACAGCAAGGCACACACTGTCAGACAGGAAGACACACAGTGCCAGACATCAGGGCACACACTGTCAGACAGCAAGGAACACCCTGCCAGACACCAAGACGCACACACCCAGACAGCAAGACACATAATGCCAGACAGCATGGCACACACTGCCACACAGCAAGCCACACCCTGCCATACAGCAAGGAACACACTGCCAGACAGCAAGACACACCCTGCCATACAGCAAGGCATCCACTGCCAGACATCAGGGCACACACAGCCAGACAGCAAGGCACACACTGCCAGACAGCAATACACACACTGCCAGACAGCAAGACAGACACTCCCAGACAGCAAGGCACACACTGCCAGACAACAAGGCACACACTGCCAGACAGCAAGATACACACTGCCAGACAGTAAGACACACACTGCCAGACAGCAAAACTCACACTGCCAGACAACAAGACAAACAAACAAATCGCCAAATCGGACGGAAAATTGCCAGGTAAATACAGTGAAATGTTTCCTGCTTAGGAAGCCGGACTGAATTCGGACTAGCGTTACGTACAAACAAGAGACATACTGGAATAAATACGAAATTCAAAACTACTCATTGTAGAAGCAGAAAGTTATTTTAAAGTTGAGTCCTTTAAATAACAATTCTCTCGATTCTTCCATAGATCTTGATGTTGTGCACTTTCTTCCCGACAACTGATACTAGTGACACCTTTATCGGGTTATCTATAACGACTTTAACACTTTCAAGTGCATCTTGGGTAAAACCTGCTGATTGCAATTTGGCTGTGAAAAGGATATCAAGTTCATGTACCAATTCATGCGTTATGAGAATTGTACCGACTGTAATGCTAAATCTCTTCTGTTCAACAGAGTATTTCAATGCCTGATTGGCCAGTTATGGCTGGCTTACCGAGAACACGAACAAAGCAGACTTTTGATGACACATATCCTTCAACAGAACAGGTCAGTTTCAAATTCTCCAGAACAGTAGGTTTGGTCGCGTCGATTTTCAGTACATTTGCCGTTTTATCAGCTTCATTTCTGGCAGTGTAGCCGTCGACATGTCCCGTGCACCTGACACCCCCACGCAGACACGAGGCAACTAGCTGGGACCCAGACTGACCCGTGTACCAATCAAGAGAATGGTCTCCGAAGAATCCTGTGCACGTGAACTCGGCATTGGTCGTGGTGTCAAGAATTTCGGTGGCGTTGCTTTCAGAGCCACACGGGGACAGATGTGCTTCTGCGACGTAGACAGTAATTAATCATTGTTTCGTTTCATTCATGCTTCCATGTTAATGCAGGTTGTTGTATTTTGTTCAATCACGTTTTCTATGGCTGTGGATGGCGATGACGCAGTTCAGCACAAGTGCGTTTGGGGTTGGAGTTGCCCACGACTTTACGTCACCTTTTTACGTATTGTGGTGTGTGTGGGGGGGGGGGGGGGAGCTACACTGGCGCAATAAATATCAGGTTAGATATTTGTGTGTGTGTGTGTGGGGGGGGGGGGGTAACAAAGTCGCTTCCCTTTGGCACAGTTACTTCCCTCAGGCATGTTTAGTGTGGTTTCTAGGTAGCCGAGGTTTCCCCTTGGACCTGCACACTTGAGACATCGCATGGATGTTCTAAAGTCTTGGACTTGAGTGTATGAAATGAGCTAGTAGATTTAAGCAAGCACTGCAGACGATCTCTGGGGTGAAAGGTCATAACACCGTGGCGAAATCAGATAAGCCCCTGTCTTGACCCATAATACCACCACAGCAAACTGGTCAGACAAGCATGCAGTATAAATAGACGGTCATTGTCACTCACACACACACACACACACACATACACGCACGCACGCACACACACACACACACACACACACGCACACGCACACACACACACACACACACACATCAGTGTTACCCAGTTCACAGCGCACGCCTCCGAAGTCGGAGTAAGAAGTGCATGTACAGTTGAAGAAGTTTCTTCCGTCTGCACACGTACCCCCGTTTTGGCATGGGCCACTCTTGCATTCGTCAAAAGCTGTGCAGAGAAGCAGGGGTTCATATACGTGGGAACTACAATAGGATAAAATTAATGTCCTGACTGGCCGAAAGGTATAGGACAGTTTGTTCTGTTGTGTGTAAATTTGATGGGCCCCAGCAAAAGGAGGACAAAGGGTGATTCGGGGCATATGCAATTATTGGTACTATCCGAAAGTGCAGAAAATAAGCTTTGGCCTTATAGGTGAGTCTAATTAGGCATTTCATATAGCGGAAGGTAGAACAAATTTGATCCTAACTTTTTATTACAGAAATCAGTAGAGCACAGGCCCCTAATGCCCTAGTGGTGGTCTCCGTGAATGTTTTCTCCGTCCGCGTCACCGTTAAAAACGACCGTTTATCTTGCCATTTTCACTATATGAGCCCTATAAATGGGCTTTTGAGGGTGTGCACAAAGTATGCGTGTTTGCGGGTACAGAAATACGCAGAACTCCACTCTCAATACGGTTACTGTTAGACAAGACATGCATTGTTGACATACTGAAATTTTACCCCAATCAGAATTATGCTTCCTGGAAAATTGCGGCCATCAGTTTGGCCGTTGATTCAAAGGACCCTGTAAAACGGCAGCATTTGATGCTTGTGCACTTATCAGGTCACTGCAGGTGACATGTATCGCGGAAAACATTTACGAACATTGAACAATAATTTTATTTAGTCAGGAAACGCTTCTTTGGTGTTGTGAAGTTCCCTTGTCACCGCATGTCCAGGTACGTATGAAATATGATATCCAAGTGAGCACTTTTTTCGGTAGCGATATTTTGGGGGTGTACTTACTAAAGTAGTTGCTGCTTTGTTAGTAGTGAACGGTTTTTCTCAAAGAGCAGAGCACACTCAAGAATAGTATCCCAGTTGTGTCATATACAATACAATACAATACAATACAATACAATACAATAAATCTTTATTATCCCCTTCGGGGGAAATTATGGTGTGGGGATCATACAAAACATAAGATAGTACATTAAAATCACTCAAACAAATAAATATACACCTTAAAATATCACATCATATCCTAAATATCACATCATTGCTATGCCATCACAGCTTTAAAACACACACACACACACACACACACACACACACACACACACGATTAAAATCACTCAAACAAATAAATATATCAAAAGTTCATTGAAATCGCTTTTGTACTTTTGTCACAAACAGCCAACGAAAGTGCAACCTGTTTAATAATGGCTGAATATGCGTAATGATGGGAGTAGGGACACTTGATTGGTTGCTGTGATAAGGTGTATCCGCGAAAACAAGTATAATATGATGCAAATATTCGGGCACATGCTCGGTGTTTCGGAAGTATCTTCAAGAACTTGTATGAGAGATTATTGCTTATAGATGGCCGTTAATTGAAGCTATCAGTTCCCTATAAGGGCTGAAAGCGGTGCTTACCAAAAGAGCCTGCCATAATTGCTACACTTGATGCAATTTCCTTTTATACATTTGTCTTGGAGGAAAAGACAATGACTAGTCGTATGAAGAAAGATCCCTGAATCTAAACAAGCACGTCTTCTTTACAGCGGTCATTATTTTACCCATTTTTTCCCATTTCCTTCATTACATGCTGCGTGGGGGGTAGGTTTATATTTTGCTGCTAGCAGCCACCAGTTTTAACTTGTCATTGTTTTACATATTGGAAAAAGTAGAGTGATTCCAGGAGAAGGAAAACGTGCATCCCACATCAAATTTGATGAACTCTTCACTGCTTGAAATAGGTGACTTAAATCACCTTTTTCTAATTAAACAGAGCATTAATTACTACGGGGGTAGATTACCAAGTAGCCAGATATGACGGCCACAGTGTACACAGCGTTTTTTGCTACTGACCAACTTTTAGAGGAGAGGCTTGGCACTTACGTGTTACTAGCCCATCCACTATGTCCTTTTGGCTGTGAGGGGAAATGACGGGAATCCATATTGTGGTTGGGTTCAAAAACTGACTATACACAGCAAAGATTACAAATGACGCCGCTGCAGCAGGTATTGTGCACACACTTCAAGTTTGACTACTGGATATGTTAGGCCAGACACCTTGTGGTGGTCCAACGAAATGACGACAGATTTGCCTGTAGAAGCTCTCAGTTATCAAATCTTCCTTTTTCCATATAGACGCCAATTCTCTTACTGATGGGGACCGGGCTGACATATTACGCTGCTGCAGCTGCTACGCTTGACAGATCATTTGCAGACGCACATCATGCTTTAGAGAAATGGTCCAGCAACCCTAAAATACTATTACAAGTATACCTTTTTGCCTCAAATTCTAACGCACTCAGAAACTGTTGGACATTTTCATTAATTCCTGTTTTGAGGTACAGGTACAGAAATTAGACAAACTTAATATGAAACGTCCAGAAAAATAATATCACACAAATGCAAATGAAAAACAATAGACACAAAAGCAAATCTGTGAAATCTCTTTTATTTTCAACGTGTTTTTCCTTGGGAACAAACGCCGTTATTTTGCCTCTTTTTTTGGACATTCATAAGTTTACAAATGAAAATCACTGGCACACATTACTGGCAAAATGTGATGGAGGGTATGTAGAACACAACATCAAGTCTACAGTAGTAAGTGGCTGAATTAATTTCAAGTGTTGTGAGGTATGTTAATCACACGGCAAACATGTTTCTTGTGGACAACTTTGGTGACCTTGACCTTGGGAGTAAAGGTCATAGAGACTGGGTGAAAATTTTGTAAATACAACTTTTGGCATAACATTTGCCTAATATGCATTGATAAGAATGCCTTTCTGGTGACCTCTAGTAAAGGTCAAGGTCACGCTTGAGTTATGAAGATTTTGCAGTCATATTTTTATTCTGAGGATGTTGTGAACTCACCAAACCATGGGGACAAAAGTTAGCAGCACGAAAATGCTTATTCTGAGCGATGAAGTAAAATGTTTTGGAGTAAACAGACAAACCAATGACCTTGACCTTGAAAACATGTTTGCCGTGTGATTAACATACCTCATAACACTTGAAATGAATTCAGACACATACTACTATAGACTTCAGGTTGTCCTCTACATAATTTCCATTGCACTTTGCTAGTACTGAACTAGCATCCATTATTAAATAGGTTGCACTTTCGTTGGCTGTTAGTGACAAAAGTACAAAAGCGATTTCAATGAACTTTTGATATGACACAACTGGGATACTATTCTTGAGTGTGCACTGCTCTTTGAGAAAAATCGTTCACTACTCACAACGCAGCAACTACTTTAGTAAGTACCCCCAAAATATCGCTACCGAAAAACGTGCTCACTTGGATATCATACTTCATACGTACCTGGACATGCGGTGACAAGGGAACTTCACAACACCAAAGAAGCGTTTCCTGACTAAATTGTTCAATGTTCGTAAAGGTTTTCCGCGATACATGTCACCTGCAGTGACCTGATAAGTGCACAAGCATCAAATGCTGCCGTTTTACAGGGTCCTTTGAATCAACGGCCAAACTGATGGCCGCAATTTTCCAGGAAGCATCATTCTGATTGGGGTAAAATTTCAGTATGTCAACAATGCATGTCTTGTCTAACAGTAACCGTATTTAGAGTGGAGTTCTGTGCATTTCTGTACCTGCAAACACGCATACTTTGTGCACACCCTCAAAAGCCCATTTATAGGGCTCATATAGTGAAAATGGCAAGATAAACGGTCGTTTTTAACAATGACGCGGACGGAGAAAAAATTCAAGGAGACCACCACGGCATTAGGGGCCTGTGTTCTACTGAAATCTGTAATAAAAAGTTAGGATCAAATTTGTTCTACCTTGTTCGGCAATTTTCATAGCCTATTAAAAGTTTTCTGCATCCCGACGTAGGTCTGAGATATGTTTTTTTTTTTTTTTTTTTTTTTTTGGAACCTCAGTTGCATGCAGGCCGCTCAAAACCTTTTAATTTATTTATTTTGTTTTCATTTTTTTTTCATTTTTTAAATTTTTTTTTTGGCTCTTCATTGGTTCCCCAGTGATTTTAAATTAATGTTTTGAAATTAGTGCATGGACAGATGTCTTAAGTGAGCTTCATTTTCGAACAAGCTTATTATGTTTGTTGGTGTACCGTACCTGTATTTACTTATACACATTTTGCCAATTAAAATTACATGATTAAGAAAATGACATCTCTCCTTAGAGATGCCGCCCTTGTCCGTTATCCCAAATAGTACATGTACAGAATTCAATACAATACAGTGCCCAAATTTACAATTAATAATATTTTCAATGTGTTTCCATAAGGTCTGAGATATGTTGGTTGAAAATTGTTTGTGAAAAGC
This sequence comes from Batillaria attramentaria, assembly GCA_018292915.2. NCBI lineage: Eukaryota > Metazoa > Mollusca > Gastropoda > Batillariidae > Batillaria > Batillaria attramentaria. The sequence continues at coordinate 1,197,665 of JACVVK020000057.1, forward strand.
GGCAACTTGAAAAAAAAAATTCACATAGCACTGGTAGGATTTTGATAATTTACCGACTGTAGAGCAGAGTATTTCAATGCCTGCATTACCAGTTGTGATTGACTTACCAAGAACACGAATACAGCAGACTTTTGATGATATATCCACATCTCTATGAACCAAACAGGTCAATGTCAAGCTGTCCGGAACATTAGGGTTTGTCGCGTCGATTTTCAGTACATTTGCCGTTTTACCAGGTTCCTTTCTGGCAGTGTAGCCGGCGACATGTCCCGTGCACCTTTCACCCCCAGACACACACGAGGCAACCGGCTGGGACCCAGACTGACCCGTGTACCAGTACACAGAGTTGTATTTGACGAATGCGTCGCAGCTGAACTCAGCATTGGGTTTTGAATCAAGGACGATCCTGGGGTTTCGTGCAGTACCACACGGGGAAAGGTCTGCTTCTGCGACACAGGCAAGTCACAATAGCTATGACAAGCAAAACATCCCTATTTTACCTACTCGCGTGACGCACGACCAAAAAGTTCCAGTTTACGATATTCACGGTTTCCAGCTAAATCTAGAGGTTAGTAAGTTAGTTATTTAGAAATCAGAGGAATTAGAAGTTAATTCTTGTATGACAATGAAGGCAGTATAACTGCCTCTATAAAATAGGAAAACATAAGTTTGAATTGCTTTCAAGTTTCATTTGTGGCAAGGCCACGTTTGGTTTGATTTTTACGACATCACGAAATTTTCAGTAGACATTTTTTTTTTTTAAAGGGGGGTGGGAGAGGGCACTGTACGCAAAAAAAAAAGCCAAAAAGACATAACGTTTCGCAGAGAAAGTCACGAGATACTCAAAGGGCAGAGTAAATGAAACATTCTTAATAGCCGGGTGTCTTTAGTTATTTAATTATTAAGCAAGTTAGTTTACTGTGATCCCAATCGTTATGACTTTTCTATAAATCACGGTGTCATTCGCATAACTGGGCCCGCATGTAAAAGTCGGGGTTAGGGAGTTTAGCCCCGGGTTAGAGTCTAATCTCGGAATAACTAGCTCTAGGGTTAAATTTTCTTTTTTTTGTTTCAAATCAGGAAGCGGGCCCATTCCAGCAAGGTGCCTATGCCGTTATAGGAGGATTTCTGTCTTTCTTTCTTCGCTTCCTCGTAGCCGTGGGTTAAATTAAACTCGAGTTTTTTAGCACTGCGTCTTTGCATATTAATCGATTTCTGCTCTTCCTGCAGCTGTGATGGTTTTGGCTTGTCCACCGTGATCTTGATGTGATTTTCGGATCTGCTGTTCACGGTCACTCCTGTGTGTGTGTGTGTGTGTGTGTGTGTGTGTGTGTGTGTGTGTGTGTGTGTGTGTGTGTGTGTGTGTGAGAGAGATGATGATGATGATGACGATGATGATGATGATCAAACGTTTCTGTTCAGGATAGAGGATTTTGGCATTGCTGCCTATCTTACATGCTGTCCTGCTATTCTACAGACAGAGAGAAATTGAAATAACTTTATTTGAAAACGATGGAAGGTTTGGCCTTGGAACCAATTTCAAAATTGTCCTTTTGAACAACAGACAAATAAACAACTAGAGAGGCAGAAGCCTCCATGGCTCCCTTGTGACACAGGTCAAGGTCATTCACAAAAGTATGTTTGTAGAGCTCTTATCACTATCCAGTATCATGCTAAGTGATGTGTCTGGCACTCTGAGTTCCTGGCAATATTACAATTTTCCCCAAAACAGTTTGTACAGCCTTGACCTTTGGTCAAAGTCATTCAAAAGAGATCTCATCAATGTCTATCATCATGCCAAGTTTGATGCCTCTAGCATTTGTAGTTCCTCCGAAAACAGTAATGTTAAAATTCACAACAGACAGCTTTAATGACCTTGACCTTCAGTCAAGGTCATTCAGAAAGGTAGGTCTCATTGCTGTCTATCATCACGCCTCATTTGGTGCCTCTACTGTTTGTTGTTTTGAAGAAAATGCCAAGGTTAAAGTTTCCACACAAAAAAAAACGCTTGCATGACCTTGACCTTGACTAAAAGTCACTGAACACAGGTATGTCTGTAAAGGTGCTGCCAATGTCAATCATCGCACATAGTTTGATGCTTCTGATTCTTCTAGATACTGATAAAATGCAAATGTAAAATTTCCGAACACTGTTTCAATGACCTTGACCTTCAGTCAAGGTCATTTAAGATGGTATGTGTGCATAGGTCTTATCACTGTCTATCAGCATGCCAGGTTTGGCACCTCTGCTGTTCATTGTTTCTGAGAAAATGCCAATGTTAAGGTTTCACGAAACTATCTTGTACGGCCTTGACCTTGACAGAAGGTCACTGACTACATGTATATCTGTAAAGTTCTTATCAATGTCTATCATCATGCAAAGTTTAAAACCTCTGGCATTTGTAGATTACGAGAAAATGCCAATGTAAAATTTTCAAACAGAGAGCTTTAGTGACCTTGACCTTGGGTCAAGGTCATTCAAAATGATATGTTTTGAAAGGTCTTGTGCTAGTCTATCAGCATGCCAAGTTTGGTGCCTCTACTGTTTGTAGATTCTGAGAAAATGACAACGTTAAAGTTTTCTGGACACACACACACACACACACACACACACACACACACACACACACACACACAGACAGACAGACAGACAGACGACGGAGGGTTAATACATAGACTCCCATTGTTACACAAGGGAGCCAAAAAACCAAAATGACCGACCATATTTACAACTGGAACATTAAACTTTACACACACACACACACACACACACACACACACACACACACACACCCCGCATGCATGAACTAGTATGTCTATTCATATTTAAGCGTATGGTACCCACTTTTATCATTATTTGTTGGCTAACATATATTTGAAGGGGCTGTTTTTAAACGAGGAGGCTGACCGACTGTGCCTAACATGGACAGGAAGGGAGTTCTACAATGAATTTCCGGAAAAGAGAAACTTTTATACATGTCAATGCGGGGACGGGGAACTTTAAAAGTTAGTCCTAACCTAGAATCTATGGATGTGAATTCTGAGAGAGTACATGCAATATATTCCGGAACTAACTTTTTACGGAGTTTGTACATAAATATTCCTTCGTTAAATTGAAAGCGGTAGGGGGAGAAACAGGATCACTTGAATGAAATCATACTAAAACCCTCATAAAACTATTTTTCACCATACATACGTCATGAAATTTTGAGGCATTTGACCTGTGTTTACTTCAGGCTCAGATGTCACTATCTGAGTCTCACAGTGGGCACAAAACGGGTGTCGGTGATGCGTAAACACACTTGCGACTTTCAAAAAGGACGGACGAAGGGATCGTCGCAGTGTATAGCCTTTGCGGTGCTTCTAAATAATTTTCTATGTCACAAACTGGTAGTTTTTCGCATGTACGTCACAAACACCATTATTTTAATGAACTACAGGCAAGAAAACACTTCCACAGGGAAATATTTTATCACAGTCAGCTCTTGTGGGCATCGATATTGCGTGATCGAAATTCAAGGGAACTGCTGAGAGTTAATCCAACTCAAACATTTTTTTTTAAAGAGTTATTTGTAATTATTTTAACTTTAATTCCTTGCATTTGTATTTCCTTTCCAACAAAATACAGTACTACATAACCACTGACAGTACATGCCGTATCATATGAAAGCTTAGACCTTCATCACATGTAATTTGAGTCCAATTTACAATACAGTAAATGTACATATATAGTTTGAAGAAAGCTTGAAAAGCACAACCTTCACCAACACACACAAAGAGAATAATTAAAGCCCAACTCAAACATTGAAAGAGAAAATCACGCAACAGAGCTAAAACCAAAGTGGACAAACTGGATCAAAACAAACCCGATATTGCCATAACCTCCACCTCGCACAGCGTCAGAGGCGTCGTTCGCTGAGTCACTCTTACGTAGCGTCCTCTCAGAAGCTTGGAGCACGTTCCCCAATACCTTTCATTCATTTTCATTGCTCCCCTTTTGGTGGAACAGGTTTGTGCGCGGCTTGAGGACATCTGTGGATGCACCTTATACACCTCCACTTTGAAATTGGTCAGTCTGTCCCCTTGAGAATGAAATCATGAGAAAAGAACGTACGTTTGTAAACATGCGTCATACACATACGCCTTTTGTCAGAAAGCGTTTAGTATGAGGAAGCGAGCTCTTAGGATTGTACTGTGTGGCATATGTTTAAGATTTCAAGATCACACATCGACCAGGGCTGAAAATCACAAGAGCATTTAAGATATGTGCAAAACCACTGCCTCCCCCCCCCCCCTCCCCCCGCACGCCCGGAACCGCAGGTGCTGTAGTTCCCGGGTCTGGTTAACGCCGGCATATTTATGGCAGAAAGTGCGGAATGCGGCTCTGTCAAGCAGTCCCAAATCCCACTGACCTCCATAGTACATGTATCATCATACCATCATCATCATCACCATGTATAATTTAAAAAAAAAAAGCTTCAGCTTGCGAACCCTCCGTGGATTCTACCCACGGCCTAACAGGAATACCAAGGAGCTAGTCATGGGTGGGGCTGGAGGAGGAGGGGGGGGGGGGGAAGTGTGCAAAATCTAAGCGTTTCTGGGGAGCTGGGACAGCCGAATGGTAGAGCGTTATTCTCTCAATGCTCGGGTCATGAGTTCGAATCCAGACTGGTGCCCCAAAATTGTAGTGGCCTTTATATCGTTGCCCCGTCTTTGATATCATCCATACGCGATGAAAAAGGACGTTAAACTCCCAAACACTAACCAACCTGCCAGTGCTAAAATATGAGCCAAAATGGACCGGCCAGGTGACTGAGATGAGGGTGATGGTATGATGATGCTATGGAGGTCAATGTGGTTTGGGATGCAGGACACTTCCTGTCATAAATATCCCGGCGTCAACCAGGCCCGTGAACTACGGCAACTGCGGTGCCGGCCGCGTTATCATCCACATCATAATATGTGTCATACGAAGGGAAGCACCCCCGAAGTCGTACCCGTGAAGTGAGTGAGTGTCGGATGTGTGGTAAGAAGAAGAAAAAAAGAAACTCTGTTCTCACAACAGCAGTCGTCGCGATTTATGATGTTCACTGCTTGTATGACGTATTCGCCGCCCAAGTCCACATACCACCAGGGGTTGTAGTCGTTAGGTTTAGTGTGGGTGCAACGGTCATTGAAATAGTCACCGTCGTAGTAACCGTCAACGGCTCTGTCTGCCGATCCTTTCATAGGCCCATGGTAAGAATCAGTGTACGTTGAGCTTTGCCGTGCGATCCTATGGTAAGCCACGTTTGCAAAACCTGCAGCATTCAACAAATCAGTGAACTGAACCCACCCTTTTAAACACGGGGAGGAAACTCTTCAGATAAGGTAATTATGAATGACTCAGTACTGTCAGCCCCTCCATACATATAACTGAAGGAATGAAACAGTGCTTTGGTATGGTAGCGTGTCTGGTACTGCAGTCGCTAACGATTTTCGGCGATAACTTATAATGGAGCCGCATTCGTATTCCAAACAAAGAGGAACAATTTTTCCTAGATTATAGTGACCTAATTTTCCGACCGCCCGGAACTCTTTGCCAATCGAAACCCGCCTTCAGTCCTCACTGCCCCTGTTTAAATCCCATCTGAACACCTTTCTCTTCCGTCAAGCCTTTGCTAGTTAAACTTCTGTTGAGTCTGTTTGTGTGTACCACGTGTCGCTGTCTCTCTCGCTCGCCAGTGTATGACGGAGACTGAAGTCGTTTATTCTTTTCCTTTATTCCTCAGTACTCGTAAAAAACTGCAAAGTATACAGCCATGACTTAAATCACAGATGTCCATCGAGATTATAAAGGTATACTTACAGCCCAATAAAAAGAGATTTTGTTATCATTCATGCTTGCAAGTAAATAAAAACGATAAAACTCACTGTAAAACCTTTTCCTGCTTATCCTTGTTCACGAATTGTTTTGGTTTCTTTCCTTGGTGAATATTTATATTACATATATATGTACAATGTCCCTTGCGGATTACTGAGTAACAAGCCTTGATTCTTAACCCAAATAAACACGAACATTTGTGTCTTGTCTACATGCTTGAACGCAAGAAAGCATTACAAGTTTATCACTTGCCTGTCCCAATTCTCATAATACTGATGAAGAAAATGCAAACCAGTTTCTTATCTCTCAAAATACGAAAGAAGACTAAATTCTCTCTAGTCTCGCTATCTCTACGAAACCGTCGTCTGCTCTCTTCCATTTTCGTCTGCGCCATCTTGTCAACATGCGGATGGCTTGAACTTCTAACACGGTTCAACTTCAACTATATAATTCGACAAGAAATATGCTGCAGCAATAACACTTGATATATATCACACGTTACCTCGTGGCCTTGTGTGCATGAGAAGCAACGCATAGTCGGTGAACAAGGGGGTGGGGAGGAGACCTCGGACCTGCCGTGCGACCCTCAGCTTGAGTATCGTTCTTCTGAACTGTTTGAGCTTCGCGCACCGGAAGTTAGGCGCGGACGAATACTAAAACTACAAAAGTGTCAAAGATACCTTGATCACCTTATGTACATGCACAAAATTACCCTTGAAACATGGGATCATCATCAATTAAAATGATCATATGAAATAATTAGTAATAGCCGAACGAGGGGATAACGGACTACATTATCGCGCGGAGGGGTCACGCTTCCTACGACCTCGGGTAAAAAAGCGTGAGTACAGGTGCCCGGCGTGAATCACGCTTGCGGCAGCAACACCACGAGTCGTTGCACCTGACAAAGTGTATGTAAGAGGGTGTGTGTGTGCTTGAAAGGCAGCGCTCTATACAACGTATGTATTATTATCATTATATAGTTTCCACGATAAGGTGCCCCCGGTTACGTAAAATACACTACAAGCAAAGATAATAAGACAGGGAACTCGACGCAAAACGCGAGGATTAGACTCCAGAGTGCAGTCCCTTTTCGGCGGGGCGTGAAAATGTGACTGCTTACACCCAGCGCCATTTTCAAAAATGGCGATTTTTTTTTTGGAAAAGCAGAGACTTGTGTGTCATATGAATCGATTTGAAACGAAGTCTTGAATATCCAACCACTTTTCGTTTGGGCAAAATCTTTGCCAGCGGACAATTATTGTTGCGCTTTGATGGCACTGTTTACGTGGTACACTGATCCAACAGGATGTGAGTAAACGGCAAGGGGGTTGCACTCTGACAGGCAAGGGTGTTGCACTCTACAGGCAAGTATTATTGCACAGTGCAGACGATCACGTACCTGCCTTGTGGTGGAATAAGAGACGATTACAAAAGCATACACACCCGTGCTCTAAGACTGAATGTAATAGATCTGTCCATTCAGACAGAGGCATGTTATGTATGTCTCTGATTCAGAAACACGCCTACTTTCACTCTGAAGACAGCCTGCCATCACTTGCGCCACTGAGGATCCCTCTGGGTTCAAAGCTGGTCAAGGATAACATAGTGCGCGACCCTGTGTTTGAGAGCACCGAGACAATTTAGGCCCGTCACGGTAGCGCAGTGAGCGCCATTTCCCCACTGTGCACAGAGGTACTTTCCACTGAAAGACTCTGTGCCCCAGAGAGTGCGCGAGGATAGGTAGGAGTTACGTCCCTTGCATTGATCCTGCTCGTCTCGAGCATGGCTACAGACAGAAAGGGGCAAGGTGGCGAATTCTGCTGCGCCATGGGCTGCAACAATGCACGTTTGAAGAAATCCGGTGCCAACAAGGCATTTTTCCAGTTCCCGAGGGGGAGAGGAAGGTAAGCTGAACATAATTTTTATCGTTGCTAGGAAGAAATAGGCGAAAATGGTTCGCTCTAGCCCTGGACCTGCAGATTTTTAGATCTAAGATTATCCCCGAGTTCGTATCATATTTCTAATTCTACAAGGAGCACGTGGTCTCACAGTGTTGGCAGGAGAGAATATTGCAATTTGGTATAGGTTCTGGTGGCCAATATCAAGTTTTACAGAAAATGTTTGACACGCACTGCCCATGCATATCGGCGTACAGGCCAAGTACTTGTATGACTGCTTGACATTTACACAAACGGTTGTTAAGATATTGGGTACTACATCAACAGGTGCATGAAATGGGTGCAGAACACCAGACGGGAAGATCTGCTGGGGAAGCAGCCAGATGAGCTGATTAAAGTACACCTGAGATTCCACTTTACCCAGTGGCCACACTGCTCCATATGGTCAAAAGAATCTGGTGTGCATGGTTACATTGTTAAGGACAACTGAAATATCAGGATTCCTTTTATGCCTGTATTATTACCTGCCAAAAGAGGAATTTTTTTTACTTCTTCTGTGGAAGTCTTTCTGGTGTGCACTCCTTTGTTGGCTTTCTCACTGTATGGGGTGTATTTTTGGGAAGAGCAAATGCAGTTTTCACTGCGTTCCAGGTCAGCCTTCTCCATTCCATTTTTTTTTTTTTTTTGGGGGGGGGGGGGGGGGGGCAGGTTATACTGTTAGAAACTCATGACTCATTTGGAGACTCTTTTGAAGTTGTGAATACTCTGCCATCATATACATGTATAAATAAACGTGGAAATGTTAGCGGTTCTTCCTCTTGCATTCTGTGTGTGTGTGTGTGTGTGTGTGTGTGTGTGTGTGTGTGTGTGTGAGAGAGAGAGAGAAAGGTGAACAGAAACTATATCAAATCTTTCTTTGTCTTGCAATACATAGCAGTCAGCAGTGTTTTGTTGTTGTTGTTGTTGTTTGTTTGTTTTATTTGTTTGTTTTGTTTTTTGTTTGTTTGTTTGTTTGTTTGTTTGTTTGTTTTTTTTTTTTGGGGGGGGGGGCGCATTGTTTCCTCAGATGGCAGGTAGCCTGGCAATGGAGATGTGCTACAGTGTGTGGCATGTCGCTCGGCGCACTTGGGCTGCCGGACAGGACAAATAGCTTAATCATAATTATCTAAAAACCAATACCAGCAAGCCATTTAGACATCTAAGATGCCACAAACGTCGATTTTTGTCTCGAACCCTTGTTTTTCATGCACAAAGTCAAACAGATAGACGCGCACAAAACAGATCCAACAGAGGGACGTTACACGCTGAGCAGGACCAGCGCAAGGGACGTCACTCGCTCTCCGATCTCGTTAGACTCCAGAGTGCAGTCCCTTTTCGGCGGGGCGTGAAAATGTGACTGCTTACACCCAGCGCCATTTTCAAAAATGGCGAATTTTTTTTAGAAAAGCGAAGACTTGTATGTCATATGAATCGATTTGAAAGGAAGTCTTGAATATCCGACCACTTTTGGTTTGGGCAAAATCTTTGCCAGCGGACAATTATTGTTGTGCTTTGATGGCACTGTTTCCGTGGTACACTGATCCAACAGGATGTGAGTAAACGGCAAGGGGGTTGCACTCTGACAGGCCAAGGTGTTGCACTCTGCAGGCAAGTATTATTGCACGGTGCAGACGATCACGTACCTGCCTTGTGGTGGAATAAGAGACGATTACAAAAGCATACACACCCGTGCTCTAGGACTGAATGTAATAATAGATCTGTCCATTCAGACAGAGACATGTTATGTATGTCTCTGATTCAGAAACACGCCTACTTTCACTCTGAAGACAGCCTGCCATCACTTGCGCCATTGAGGATCCCTCTGGGTTCAAAGCTGGTCAAGGACGACATAGTGCGCGACCTTGTGTTTGAGAGCACCGAGACAATTTAGGCCCGTCACGGTAGCGCAGTGAGCGCCTTTTCCCCACTGTGCACAGAGGTACTTTCCACTGAAAGACTCTGTGCCCCAGAGAGTGCGATCTCGTAGGCGCTATGAAGGAGTTCCCTGTCTTATTATCTACGGTCTTTGCTACAAGTTTGTTGATTCCGACCGAAATACTGCGAGTTTTAACGAGCAGTTTTTCGGTCGATGTCATGAAATGAGTGTCGTGTATTTTACGTAATCGGGGGCACCGAACTGGAAAATTTATTTATACCACGTCCGTACCTGTATTTACGTGATTTGAAAGCCGACATCGGTAATCCATCGGCTCACGCGGCATCTCTGACTCAGGTGCTTCATTTCGTATTGTCCATTTCACATTCGCTAGACTAAAAGCCGGTGCATTGGCGACCACAACACACATAGCTGTGATGTCAAACGCGTCATAGGTCTGTGCGATCCCTTCGAGCGGCGGTGAAGCAGGTCGCTCGGGATGAAATCGAACGTCGTTATCGGTATTCCTGTAATTCAGCGTTATCCTGCTGTCAAGCAGGTAATTCCGAGGTTCCTCCATCGTGCGTACTAGTATATGAGTGTTTTTCAATTTTTTGGAGAATCTCAACCCAATGCACAGTCAAAAATAAACATACTTCAAGCACTTTCATGATACATTTTATTTGCTGTACAGAAGTCATAGCTTTCATACGTGCAGTCTGTCACTTTAATTCAAACCAGATCGGTAAATAAAAATAAAAAAAGAAAATTGATTGTTTTTTTTTTTCAGTCGTGTTACTATTTTCTTCATTTTTTTTTGTAAATGACAGACAACACGAACAGAGACAACTTTACTCTCTAATTATCAGTTACATTGTGGGTCATCATAAAAATACCATTTTTGTGTTTGTAATGAAAGAAGGTCACGATCATTAAACAGTTTGTGATTTTTTTTTAGAAAACATGTTTTTTTTAGTTATACTTGTTTCAATAAGCGAAGAGTAAGTGATGCAAAAGTGTTGAAAATATTTTTCTGTGGAAGTATAAGCATCAGCAAAAGACAATTAAAGATAAGGGTTGAAATGCAAAGCATTTGATGTCCCAAATCCCTTTTTAAACTGCTAGTAACACGACTGAAACCTGGTAACACGACTGACGAGAAGGGTAACAGGACTGAAAAGTACAAAGGCAAAAACAAAATCTCCGCTCTTCTGTTGTAAACGTATCGTAAAATGGTAACCCCCTTCTTACAAGCATCTTTTCTCATCTAAACAAAAGGTAACAAAACGTTGTGAAAGTTCCAGTTCCTGGTAATCAACCCTTAGTCCGTCTCTTTCAATATATCTGTGTTCTCCTTGGAGACTACCCCCCACGTCAAAATCCTTACAAAGATCCTGTAGTTCACAGAAAGTCTGTGCGGTTTGAAGTTTTTTCAGATGGTCCTCAAACTGTTTCTCCCTTGCACTGTGTCCATTTACTGTCTTTGGTCTGCTGGTAGTGCCAGGACCAGAATCAGCTTTCATTCTCACACCATCAGCCTTTTTTCTTTTGCCAGCATTACAGTCTGAACCCCAAGGAGACACACAAAAATCCCGGAAACTGTGATCAGGACATGTGTTCTAAGTGCATGTGCAGCTAACATCCCTGACTTTAATGTTTCCTGGTGAGACAACAAAAACTTGGTGGATTTGCATGGTGCCTGGTACGGTTTTGAGAGTTTTTGAGGACAGCTGGTTTTCTACTGCTTTGATATCTGCATCTGTCACATTGTATACTTTGATTGAGTGTCTTTGACACTACATCAACAAAGTCCTCACTACTCATGATGTCTGCACCCTCTAGAACTCTTCTGTCAGCTGTTCTCTTCACGGTACCACCCACTCCATCAGGTACTCTCTTTCCATGCCCAGCCTCAGAAAAATTCCAACTGGCCCACTTAAAACCTACTGTGAAAAATTTCTGTTGCCAGCAAATAGAAGTTAGCTTTCTGTCTATATTGTGTGGTTGGTCCATCGCTGAAAAAGTGTAATGTGTCAACAAGAGGGTGTGCAGTTTTAATATCACTAAGGATAGGACGGAGGAAAGCCCACACAGAGGATGGATCATGTTGTAAGCTGTCCGAAACGCCACAAAAAAGCTTTTCCCTCCCTTCTACATAATAACAGCCAGTGTGCAGAGTTATTTGCACCTGAGAGGCACCAAAGTGCACTCCCTGAACCTCCCTGTGCATCTTGCATACATAGTTCTCTGAAAAATCTATGTGTACCATACACTCATTAGCTTTCATATTTGCTTTCACGTATAAAACTATAAGTAGTGTTTGTACTGATTGGTTTTGTTGAAAAGGTGACGAGTGTACACCGACAACTGGTCATGAAACAGACCCCAGAGTTTTCCAAGGGACCCTTGTTCTGTTTGTTTGATGGTTACAGTCAACTGTTTCTTTTCTCCATGTTTTGAAAATCCTGTCTTCCTTTACAGTTCTCCACTGTACCCATGACACTTGTTGTTCAAAATCACGATCTTCAATACAAGAAACAGTCCTCGAGCAACATTTGGTACAGTGTCTGTACATACATTTTTTCTTGTCTTTTGAGCATACAGTGTCAGAAACAAGAACAGTCAGTGATTTGGTTTTAATAGCCCCATGGTCTTTTAGGGCGGCTGCAAGGTATTTTGTGTTTTCACAAGTTTTGCAGAGGCACGTTTCTCTGTCTTTGGCTGAAGGTGGTACTGCCCAAAAAGGTTTCAACCGCCAGAAGGTTGTGAAACTCACACTGGTCACAGTTTGTCCAGAGTCCGCAAGATACTTTTGATACAAGTTCTGCGAGTCACACAATAATCGCTTCTTTTTTTTTTTTACCTTCCTTCTCGTAATCGTGTTCCGTGTACCGGCCTGCGACGTGGAAACATTATCTCTAAGAAAAAACTGTCTCACTGAGAGCTGGATCCGATTTGACAGATTGTTATTTGGATGAGGCTTGTGGTACGGATTGACTCTGAAAGCCTTGCAAACTCGGGTTCTAAATACGTATTTTTTCAAAATACTGTCAGTTGCAGTGAACAGTTCCTTGAGACTTTTCTTCCTTTGCTTTTGGTTTTGTTTTATTTGCTCAAGCAGGGAAAAATGAAAGGTGAGAGTTCTTCGAACACTTTTGTTGGACGCATACCTCCTTCCATGCAATTTGGCAGATTTTTAATTCGGTGTGTCTTTCTTTGCATTCCTAAGAAGTTTTTTTTTCTCGTACATCCAGATTTTCTGTTCTTACTCATGTACTTGTTTCTTGAGGGATGCATTTTCCTCACGAAGTTTCTGAGTCTTTTTCTTGTGTGCACGTCGTTGGCGCGACAGGTGTGCAGGTGGTGGTGATGGCCTTTCAGAGACTGGACAAATCGGGCGACGTTTGGCATACTGTTTTCGTTTATACATTCTCCACTGCCTTTTGGCGTGTCTATGTTCTCTTTTGGTCATGTCTTTCACCAATTTCCTTTTATCATTGTTTTTGTCTTTCTCGTATTTGTCTTTCTGATATGCCAACTATTTCGCCCACCTTGCAGTCAGCATCTCGATTCCGTCTGTATTTTCTCTGTTTGGCCGCAGCAGACAGCGTCATTTCTCCTGAAGTGAAAAAAAAATTCTTTTCTATAGCTTCAATAGATTTAGTTGAGTTAGTACAGACCCCTCTGTTGAGGGTACAAAAATACCAAGTAGACCTGACTCTTGAAATGTATTTCATGTGTGAAGATGGTCACTTTCTGAAGTTTGAAAATGGTTCACTTGCACCCACAATAAATCAAACTCTACAAAGACAAATACATGTATTATTGGTTTGAATACATGAATACATTACTAATCTAGATCTAATACAGCTACCATTTTCTTCTACTGAAGAGAAATCACAATCTGAAGATAAACAATCAGTCGTGTTACTTGATCCATCAGTCGTGTTACCATTTTGTTGGTAACACCACTGATAGTAACACGACTGAGAAAAATCGCAAAAAAAATTATGGCTCCTCCTCAGAAAACACTCAGATCTAGATCGTACCATCATTGAGAAAAAGCCCTAAAGGACATACTCCTCAACGTACTTTTTGCTACTATTCTTTCTACTTCAGCCTCGAAGATCAGGTAACACCATGTAAGCACCAAAAAAACTTACCCTTACCTTGAACAAGTTCAGAAGTTCCAAAACCGTGAGGTGAGCTCACACGCACGTTCGCTTCCAACGGACATTCTCGGGCAAAGGGACGCAACTTTTACCATGAAAGTCGTCAGTTACTGGAGGGAGCAGCTATTAGTTGTGTGTAGGAAACTGTTCGGGTAACACGACTGAGAAAAAAGTTACGGACATCCATTTTTGTGCAAAATAGTGTAAATCATTGCAACACGGGTATTGAAAACGCCTACATGAAACTAAAACTTTAAAGGTTAGATATGTAGGGATATGTTTTCAATTTTTTTCATTTTTTTAGAATTTTTCCCTTTCTTTGGCAAGTTGTTGAAATATTGCCTGTTTCCGCGAAGACACGTGTTTTTGGCACCCCCCGCTCTATAAATCGCTGAGTATTGCAAAAACGTGAAACAAAATCACCTGTTTTGTTTTTTCCTCATATCATACACATATTCTAGAATATACGTGTGGATTTTTGTGCAAATAGAATGCATACTTATGGTGCTACAAAATTCTAAACATCAAAGACAGATTATCTCCAATTTTTTGAAAAATACGCATATATATCAATTCAACAATGCGAGAACGGCTCGTAAGACACCACGACAGTACTACCGAAGCCGCATATACTGCAACGTGCCTGGGCGTGCATTCCTCTCCGTTGCTGCCCGGCTGATGCCTTATGTAGGTACACTCCGGCTAATGCATGTGCATTCATGTACACGTACATTCAGAGCCATTTCTTAGGTCAGTTGGCATTATATGCACGCATGGGTACTGATGTAGGGACACTCACGCTCACGCATGTGCATTCATGTACACGTACATGAAGGTCCATTTGTTCTGATACAATTATGTGCAGGCATGGGTACTGGTACACTACACGTACGGGCACTCGCACCCACGCATGTGCATTCATGTACACATACATGCAGGGCCATTTGTTAGGTTGGAATCATAATTATACACGCAGAGGTACCGGTATACCCTATGTAGGTGCACTCACAGCTACGCATGTGCTAACCCCAGTCACGTGGCTAATCGGTCGAGGTCGTACCTCTAGCCACAGTTCCTAACTCAGGATTTTGGGCGAAGTGTGATGCGTGTTGGCTACATGATTGAAATTGTGATGGTTACGTGCTTTGACCCCATAATATTGGGGGCAAATTGCTTTTCGGGGCTGGCGAGTGGCGCTATTTAAGCCTAGACGCCAAAAATCGTTTTCGAACATTGACCTTCGTTTCGAATCTATCACCAACGACAACGCCCCTTTCTGTCCATATACGGCACAACACCGTGAATGGGACAACCGATTCAAAATGCAAATGGCTGCATGTTTGCAACCCTTTGGAGCTGCATGTTTGTTTTCTATGGAAAATGGAGTACTATATATGCATCGTTGACGTTTGCAAGAAATGTTTGCATCCTCTACAACGACGTGGTACGTGATTGTGCCATTGTTGGCTTTATTTAGCGTAAGCAGTAGTAGATAATTAACTTCTTTTCTGTGAAGCGGACCCGATACGTTGTAAACTGTGTGGCAGTCCGCACAAATCGACTTCTGTTACGCGTATCATAGTTGAAAAACAGGACACATACCTGTGTAGATTCAAGTCTACACACATCAGAAGTCCAAATGTGAATAATTGTTTTCGGTGAGTAGATCCGACGATCGAAGAAATCAGCAGTAGAGCTGAACTTCAGTTCGGAAGCGTCACCCCTCAGTCATTTGTTGATTTGTATTTATTATTATTTTATTTTTTATAGTGTGATTGTTTTCAAGAAGTGGTATCTGTATACATCTAAGGTCTGTAGGAATTTTGATCATGGATTATCGACTGAACCAATGTAGTATTTATAATTGGCGGTTACTTCAAAAGTCCCAAGTAATAGATAGATCTATCAAAATCAACTAAAGATTCACGTTTTTTACCAACTTTAGGCTCTCAATCACCCCCAGAAAGTGAAACCAAAGCAACAAGGATAGCTTGAAGAAGGACTGCTGACCAAGATCATGGGGTAGTGTGTTGACAGTCATCGGCTGACACTGAACATGAGGACTGAACAAAGGTATGGTGTCATTGTCAGGTGTGGAAGAGTATTGCTGTGTGGTGTGTAAACTTGTGTTACTGTTAGCTGTGTGTACATGATGTTGATTCTCTTCCCATTACTAGTGTTACTTTTGCCTGAGCACTGGAACTGATCTAATGGTTTATCAGCCAGGGAGCCTAGTGTTTCTCATAGGTAGTTGATGTTTCTGCATAGTAGAGTTTAAGTTATATAAAAATTACCATACATCTGACATGTATACAAGATGAAAAATGCATGCATAGGTTAACATTTATGTGAAACACTTTCACTGGCAGTGGTTGTGTGGCTTTCATGATAGGCACTGTTTCATAAACTAAGTGCATAAATCTATCTCTTCACTTGTGTACCTCCCTTTCCAAGCAGATAGCCTGGCTTGCATCATACATGTATTAGAAATCTTTTATTTTTTATTCTTGGACTTTTTCTCATTATGGTGTGCTTGTTTCCAAGAACTGGGACCTGTAAAAAGTCTGTAGCTACTATAGTATTGTGGAGTCGCTGAACCAATGTTCTGTTCATGTTTAGCTTTTACCATGTGGTGATTCAAATTTATCCAAAGTAACTGAAACTTCCTGTTTTTTACCAGCTTTAGGCACTCACTGTCTCATTCACACCCAGAACGTGAAACCAAAGCTGACAATGACATTTACAAAGTGAGAAATAGCTGCTGCTGATCAAGATGATGGAAGGTGTGGTGACTGATGTCTCATGGAAGGTATGGTTGTCATGTGTGGGAGAGTACTGTGCAGTGGTACTCTTTGTGTTTTCTGTTACTGGTAGTTTTGTGTACATGTATGTGTTTTCTGCTGAAACTGATGTAACATTTTATCAGTGAGCTTGTACTTTTTTTTCTATGAGGAAAGGCATATTTATGTTTATATAGTCATCTAAAAACTGCCGTACATCAGACAGAAAAGTAGAAAATTACATGAATTGGTAGTTGTAAATTTTGATTGATCAGCAACACTGTTAACAGTCTGCATAAAGTACTGCATGTCACTGGTGTGGCTTTTTGTGTACCATGTATCCCCCTCCCTACCGGTTGTTGGCTTTTATGCAGAAGCACTGACCCCTCTCCCACCCCTGTCAATTTTTTACCCACATGTAACAAAGTGAGTCTTTGTCGTCTGTCCGTCTGTCTGTGGTAAACTTTATCATTGATTTTTTTTTTCAGGAAGTATATTACATAGTAGAAACATCGAATTTAGCAGAGTGATGGCTAGTACACATCACTTGAAATGACCTCCCATGGAGGTCAGTGTCACAGAATCATGATGAGAATGTTATAAGATGTTTTCTGTTTTTCAGCAACAAAGACACCAGGCAACTCAAACATAGCACAAATGAAGTTGGTATAAACAGCTGTAATGTGTACAGTTTGGATGACCTTGGCTTCAGGATGAAGGTCACAGGGTCATGTTGAAATTGTTAGAAATCAAATTTTTTGCCAGATCTGCATTGTAAGAATGGCTTCTTTAGTGACCTGTAGCAAAGGTCAAGGTCACACATGACTCAAAAAGGCTTTGCCTAAACTATTTCTTCTTTTCTTTTGTGTTCTGCAAAAGGGTCACCCCTATTTTGGAAAAGTGTCATCAATTTATATTTTCTGTGTTCAGGTTTATTGGAACCCTGTCACTGCCTGCTGCTATTACATCTGGAACAGCATGTGAACGCCCTTTGGACTACTCACCCATTGAAGCACCCATGGGGGGACAAGAAAAACAACGTCTCAAGACATGCAATGAAGAGGCTGCCCATAAATTTTTTAGGCAGAGAGAGGGGCCTTAGGCAATCCTAATAATACACTATCAGTAGGCCAGCATGAGAGATTTTCACACCTATTTGCACACCTGGACAGAAATATTCAACTTCAAGCTTGTGGAAACATGGTCTCAGATCATTCCTGTGGAAGTTTCATGCGAGGAAAAAAATATCCGTTAATTGTGCTGCTCAGAATCATACATGTCAGTGTCAATGTCAAGAAAAATTAGGGATTATAGCCCTGCTTGAAGAAATGTCAATTTTTGTAATGCTGTGTTGTAGTGCAGGTGGTATATGTACAACTAATCATTATCCTACATTCTCATCTTTCAAATCCAAAGTTAAGAGACTATGTTTTTGTGCTGTTACGTAAACTCACCATCAATGAAAATGACTAACACAAAGTTATTTTCATTCAATTACTAACATCATGCCAAAATTTGCTGCAGATTCAAACAAAACTGGTATCACAGCGTCAGGCTAAACCGGTAACCCATTTTTGTATGACTGAATGAAAAGAAAGCCAGGGAAGCAAGGCAACATACTTGAGAGTTTTTGTTGAAAGCTATAGGGTGAAGTTCTGAGCACTTTGGTTTTTTGGGGCAACTTAATTTACTACATGTACTAGCCATGTTTATGGCCTTGCAGTTCATGTTTTGTTTATAAATGAACTTATAAATGGCACACATGTACATGTAGAAATATTTGTATGGCTGTTCATTTCTGAAATGTGTAATACATGTATGCTGAGCAGTTATTACTCTTTGCGGATTTCATTAAGCCTTTCCGTGTTCTTAATATTCTAACATCCATGTATTTCAAAATTTATACCTCTTTCATCAGGCACATTGTCTACAATGAACTTCTTAAAAACATAAGAATTAAGATATGTGTTGTTTGCTAGTACATGAAGTGGGCAATGCTGACTGTTCAGAACAGCACTGACTGAAATGTGTACATTTCCCCCTACCCCCCCCCCCCCCCCCCCCCCCCCAAAAAAAAAAAAATAATAACAATAAAAAAAATAAAAATAAAAATAAATAAAATAAAAAATAAATAAATAAAAAAGAAAAAAATAACTGAAGGAAGTCATTACTTGAGAGAGTGGATAACTGGATAATATAAATAAGAGTTATATGACGTGCTAGGGACATGGTTCTTGTGTCTCTGTTGAATACACTTTAAGAAAAATATCCCAGTAGGATAATCCCAGCAGGATGAATACGGAAAACAAGTTTATTCCCATATTTTCAAATACACAACCTGTAGGAGAGAGTCAAAATGACAGATACAAACAGCATTACAAAGAATGCATTTCTGATTTATCTGTTGCCACCTCAGTGTGTGTGTTCACCCATATGATTAATGGTGTATTGTGATCTGGCAGTCATTTTTGTTGTGCAGGCAGTAGGAATTGCAGTTCTCTTGCTGCTGTCTATTTCTGTTTGATTTTAATACCTGCCAGGGCTGTTTTCCTGAACACAGTAAATTAACTGAGTCAATTGTGGAAGCATAGCAATTGTAGAAAAATGTGCATGCATGTATGAATTGACACAAGTCTTTCACAATAAAGATGGGAAAACTGACTATGTGTACTATGCGTTATGTTTGTTGTGTTAACTAAGTGTTGTAGCGTTTTATTTACTTTTCAGTTTTGCTTGCAAAATACTTTTCGTTATACATAAGAAAAATTACAGATCCATCTGTGTGTGTGTGTGTGTGTGTGTGTGTGTGTGAACTAGAGCGAAAGAGAGAGTGCTGTTATTAGTCCATGCAGACCGAAAGAGAAGGAAATAAAATGCTCCCACACACACATCACACACACCAAAGCACTGGGCACATGGTTGAAGTATCAACAACTAGCTGAAAACTGAAGTGTCACTAGATCCGATGCCACAGTCAGGGACAATGTTTGTGATTTTAATGCTCACAGATCACGAAGTTTTTATGGTGTCAATCGTTGCACCACTTAGACTGACACCTGCACAGTGACAGCATCTCTAATGCCGACACTGAGCCTAGCGTATTCAGTGACACGGTGAACACATTGCTAGATTTACTGCAACGCCAGCTTTCGCGTCTGCCCTATACATGGAATGAAAATCTGATCACACAGTCAGTGCATCCCACGTAAACACAGCATTCATGTTTGTTTGTTTGTTTGATTTTTTTTTTTTTTTCAAAAGTGATGGCACCTGTGATTGTGACTAAGCATTATCGACATTTGACTGTGTGATACTATCCCGCTGCCTGACCACATATAAAGGATTTTTGTTCTTTTGTATGTGTCGGTTCAAACGAAGAGTTTACATCTAGATTTCTAGCATGACTACAGAATGTGCACCGCGCGTAAGAAGTTCTCGGCTGGCGACGCTAGACCTGGTAGACCTGGTGTCATATCGTAGGTGATACATTGCCTCTGGCCTGACCAAAAAGGATCTTTGGCCTGACTACGTAGATTGTGTCGTCTGCTTCTCTTTTGGTTGTCTCCGGCACTAGTTTAGACACCACGTGATGTGTCACGTTACGATGACGCAATCAAACATGTCGCGGAAAAATCGTCGGCTAGCCTCTCAAGTGGAACAAAAGCCCTAGCTGCGATTTATTCACAGTCAGTTTTACTGTCAGAGTATGCTTGCCGTAAACTGTACGTTCTTCTGAACCACTCCAGACTGTTCTTTTGTTTTACAAAGGATAACGTTTTGAGTAGCCACAAATTTCCCTGTTCCTACCGGTTCCGTAGAGGCATGGACGCCAAGCCAAGATTTATCATTGGCTTGGTGAACGAGTTACGCATGTGCATACAGCCCCCCCCCCCCCCCCCCCCCCCGACTTGAACTGGGCTCGGCATATGGGCCCCACGTAGTGTAAACTGGAAGGCGCCCACTGTATTTGCACCGGGGCCCTTCATGGGACCATCATGGTATCCCACTTGGCAACTGGAGGTAAACACATGGGTACCTGCTGGGCTAACCCATGTGTGATGGTACAATTCGTGGTATACAGGTGGTATACAGCTGGGCAGCCCATGATATCGAGGGCAACTGGCGGTGCACTGCTGGGAATTAATAATAATAATAATAAAGGGTATTTGTGGCGCCCCATCTCGCAAGAGCTCAGGGCGCGTACATAAACATAACATAAAAACAGCGTATATAACTTACAACACACACACACACACACACACACACTGATTTTTTGCAGGTGGCATGCAGAGATGGAGGGGGGGGGGGGGGGTTGGTTCTACTGCATGGAGGCGGTGAACTCCAAGGCAAACCAGGATCGAGCCAATATGAGTGCGTGTGCACTGGTGGCATGCTGCTGGTATACACGCGGTACACTGCCCACCATGCAGGACTCCAAACTATACGTTCAAACTGTACTAGTCAAGTTTTCAATGGGAATTCTGCACATTCCCATTAAAATCTTGACTCCCACAGTTTGAAATTATAGTTTGGAGTCCTACATGGTCGGCAAGGTGGCCTGCAGTGTACCACAATTTAGTTTTTTCGGAGTCCTACGTAGGATTCATTCACAACATCCGAACACAATGTACACAATCATTTACAACACATGTCATAAAATTCAACACTTCATTTATTATCTAACAAGAAGCAAGAAAAAAAAAACCCTCAGATACAATGACATCACTGGAACAACATGGAGGAATGTCCAGAAATTTGTTTTCGTTGGGATCTGCAGAGACCACGAGAGACTCCAGGCGCAGGTCGTTTCACTAACACTTTCTTGCGGGTGCCATCCCTGTGCGTAGCAGAGCACCATCAATTAATCGGCGAGTATCCTGCCCAAATCGCTTTCGGTGATATCTGAGAAAGAATCCCAAATATTAGAAATAAGATCTGAAAAAGAATCCCAAATATTAGAAATAAGATCGCCACTTAAACGTCATCAGGTTGTTGTTGTTGTTTGCGTAGTGGACTAATTAGGCTTATATATACGTCAAACGTATTTTCATGATAAAATGAAAAGCACGACTGGTCAGTCCCCACCAACAAGAACAAAGACAACAGCCGTTTTCGGCTACTCTCCATGCAATTTTGCACACAATGTTCTGTCAGTTTTAATTCCGCTTGTAAGAGCATCGGCTTACCGAATACGTGTATTTAGCTTCGGAGATCTAAATCGTCGTTTTCCACGCTGCCCATTATTGTTGTACAATTTTAGCAGACACTTCCTTTCTCAAGACCTTCCTCGTCATGTCCGCAACTGAATCGCCGCCCGTGGCACACAGAAAGTTTGTCTGAAAACGGTGTACAGTGAATTAAAATAAATGACAGCATACAAGATGACAAGGACAGCAAACGTCATAATGCATAATCATCTCGACACGCCACTTCCGTCACCAAGCTGGTGAGAGACCGACCAACTGCCCCGTGGCTGTCTGATGACGTCAGGCAGGCCCGCCGTGGACGGAGACGCGCCGAACGACGCTGAAGGAAGACTGGGCTGACTGTTCATAGACAGATGTATATCAAGGAGAGAGCCACAGTTAAGTTGGCCATTCAGTCAGCCAGGAGACAGTTCTACACGGACAAGATTGACTCTGGGGCATCATCAAAACAGTTGTTCTCTGTGGTCAGTGAGCTCCAGGGTAAGCCCCGCACCACTCCTCTTCCGACCGACGTGCCTCGCGAGGATCTGCCTCAACGGTTCTGTACTTTCTTCTCGGACAAGATCAAGCGTATCCGCTCTGAACTAGACTCGTGTTCATGTGACCCCCTTACATGTAATGTGTATAACGGCCCTTCACTGTCATGTTTTGAGCCAGTGACTGAGCAGGAGGTCCGTGAACTGATTGCGATGTCTCCGACAAAGAGCTGTGCACTTGATCCGGTTCCTACTCCTCTTTCAAACAGTGTATTGATGAACGTGTTCCAATGATCACTTGCATTGTAAACGGTTCTCTTATCACAGGTACTGTTCCCAGTCAGTTTAAGCACGCTGTTGTGACGCCGCTTCTGAAGAGGCCGGGACTCGATCCGAACGACCTGAAACACTTTAGGCCTGTCTCTAATCTTCCATTTATTTCTAAGATCCTAGAGAATGTTGTTCTGAAGCAGTTGCAGCGCCATCTTTCTGAAAATGATTTACTTGAAGTCCACCAGTCAGCATACCGGAGGGATCATAGCACGGACATGCTGTGCTGAGTGTCCTGGATGGTCTGCTGGTGAACTCAGACGAGAGGCTAGTCTCCCTTGTTGCTCTCCTGGATCTCAGCGCAGCATTCGACACGCTTGATCACTCTGTGATGCTGAAGAGGCTGGAAGTTACTTTTGGTATTCGCGGTACCGCTCTTGCATGGTTTTGTTCCTACGTCAGTGAACGTTCCAGGCTGTTACCGTTGATGGCAGGTTGTCCGCCCCTAGTCCGCTGTTATACGGGGTCCCTTGGGGCTTCGTGTTAGGACCTGTTTTGTTTACTTTGTATTCACAGCCTCTGTCTGACGTGATCATCGCCCATGCGTGTGATTTCCATAAATATGCGGATGATACGGAACTGTCAAAAAGTTGTACACCTGGCAATTTCAGCTACGCTCAGCTGAGCATTCAGTCTTGCATAGAGGATGTTTTACGATGGATGACTAGCAACAAACTGAAACTTAACATTGAGAAAACCGAAGTCATGCCTGTAGGCTCTCAATCTCGTCTCAGTCTGATTGACAGCGAGTTTGTAAACATTGGTGGCTCGTGCATTTCTTTCCAAAACTGTGTGAGGTATCTAGGTGTAAGGATAGATCGCACGCTTTCCATGCATGATCAGATCAGCAGCGTCTGTCGCGCGGCTTTTCTCGAGTTTCGCAGGATCTCGGCCCTTAGACCGTACCTCTCAGAAAATTCAGCTTCTAAGCTTGTGAATGCAATGGTCACCTCTAGGCTGGATTACTGCAACTCTGTGTTCGCAGGTCTACCGGCAGACGAAATCTCACGCTTGCAAATGATACAGAACAACGCGGCGCGTCTCGTCCTTAGGAAACGCAAGAGAGACCACGTCACGCCTCTGTTAAAACAACTCCACTGGCTTCCCGTGAAATTCCGCTGCCACTTTAAGATTGCAACCTTTGCCGTATCTGTCTGCCTTGCTGTGCGCTTACCACCCATCTCGCACACTTCGTTCCGCCGAAGAAAAGCGCAACATGAAAACCGCAGGGGAACGCTCCTTTAGTTTCCTCGCCCCAAATGTTTGGAACTCGCTGCCAGTCGAACTTCGTGACCTTCCCACACTGTCCCAGTTCAAATCGAGCCTGAAAACCCATCTCTTCCGACAAGCCTTTCACACATGAGTAGTCTGCCATTGTTTCTGTGCCTTTGACTGCAAATTTTTTCATCTGCATCACGCCGGGTAGTGCATGTCAGTGTGTGTGTGTGTGTGTGTGTGTGTGTGCGTGTGTGTGTGTGCGCGCGCGTGTGTGCGTGTGTGTAGCGCTATGAGTTGCTTTCCTGCGAGATTAAGCGCTAAACAAGTACTATTCATTATTATTATTATTATCAATGGGTCTCTAGAATAGTACTTTGACTTAATTCTGCATGTCTGTACATGTCTTTACGGTACGTGTCTCACCTTCATGTACACAAGCATATACAGAGACAGCTCTCAGTTTGGGACAACCATGAAGAATTATCCTGTATAATTATCTGAGCAACTTTTGCCACAGCAAACACAAACATGCATCAAAGTAATTACCATGCTCTCTGCTTTGTGTTCGTCCTTTAGAAGTCTGTCGAGGTTTTTGATGTCTTCAACCGATTGCACGAGAAATTTCCGTCCGGCATTGTTGGCTAGACGCTGGTGGTGGCAGCTTGACGTTGAAGATGTCGCACAATGCCGGCGACATCTCTTGATCCAATGTCCTCTCTCTCTTTCTCTCTCTCTGTTGGGCCGAAAAGCCTAAACTAAATAAAACATTTGTCATTGTCATTTGTCATTGTCTCTCTCTGTGACGTCTTCTACGGAGATGAGTGAAAGTTGAAATAGCTAGGTCAAAGATGAATCAAACAAATCATTTAGAAGGCTGGAAATCGCTAAAATAAAATTTAAAAATTTCATACTGACTTTGACAGTAGGCAGTCACAGTACAGCGTTACTGGTTTGATTGTGATGTACAAGAAAAATGGAAAGTATGTATAGATCTAAACATAAACTTGCGTAAGCTGTAGTGGATGCCTGTAAGCTGTCGTAATGTTCGTTAGGTCAAGACAAGGAGAAACGAAGCTGTTGAAAAATGAGTGTTGGGGTGAAAGTTTGGTAGATAATCTTCGGAAATAACATCACTGGGATCATTTGTTAACGAATGCAAAGAATGAAAAGGTGGATGGAAGTTAGAGCAAGCAGATATTTTTGGAGAAATATCTCACCTTCTTCAGAGTGGCAGATGCTGCTCCAAAATGGTTCCTTTGACTTTGCTTGGATGAGGAAGCACGGCTTACGTCACATTTCTGATGACGTCTTGCTAAAGAACTTTGTATTTCGAACGAGGCGTCATGTTGACACAAGTGTGCCACATAGTCGAAAAGGTGAGGTCGGTTACCGTGCACTCCCTAGGCGACTCTATTAGACCAGATTAAAAATGAACCTTGGGGTGTGCTGAGCAGATTAGATCATTGTTCCCAAAAATCGGCTGGGTTGCACCAAGAGTTACAGCCCAAGTGAGGGTACTGTCACTGTAACTTTTTTTCACATGTTCTGCACTACAGCCGTTATCGTCAGTTGACTTGAAAATTTGTACTCACAGCACATTTCCTCTACAAGCCACACGCCTCACAAACATCGAAGAAGAGACGCACGCGCACTGACGTAAAGTAAGTGCGTCATGTTTGATTGAC
Source organism: Batillaria attramentaria (assembly GCA_018292915.2). Taxonomy (NCBI): domain Eukaryota; kingdom Metazoa; phylum Mollusca; class Gastropoda; family Batillariidae; genus Batillaria; species Batillaria attramentaria. The sequence continues at coordinate 1,223,211 of JACVVK020000057.1, forward strand.
GTGATGCTGTTTTTTTCTTGGGGGTGTCTCGCCCACAGACGTATAGATCTATACGTCGATGGTCTCGCCACGTTCTTTCCGAATTCCTCTGTTTGGAGACGTGGTGTATTTTACTTCTACTATGTCGCCATCTTCGTGCAATCGCAGAGAAGACACGGGATACAACAGAATACAACTCCAATACTTTATGAACAGAATATGCACGGAGAACAAATTCATGAAAGAAAAAGAATCCAGAACGCTGTGCAGGGCTGATTACATTTCGATGCAAAATAATTTCTAGACCATCCCAGAACATGCTGGTGCAGTAACGTCAGTAGATTACGTCACCTTGGAAAGATTTCGAACCTTCCAGTAAGTTGAGGAATGTTCTAGATCTGACCTGTTCAGTATAGGACGGGCTAAATTTTCCACGTTCATAGGCAAGCATCTGTGGTACAAACGCACGTCACTGCCGATCTCCCGCAGAACCTCTCCCTAAGCGCCGTGAGCACTCAGTTAGGGTGGAGCCGTGCGCTATATCAGGTCTCCATCATCATCATCATCATCATCACATGCACGCAGACACGCAGAGAGAGAGAGAGAGAGAGAGAGATATCGTGTGTGTGTGTGTGCGCGCGCGCGCGCACGAGAGAGAGTGGGTGTTTCTCTTCTCCGATACCAATAAGCAATCGTCTGTCACATGTCAATCAGGCCTGCGAGAAGTAACTCTGTCAATAGGGAACGACTTTTTTTCTTCTTTTTTTTTTAAACAAGAATTCATTCACCCATGTAGAACCTGGCACACTTCAAAAAGTTAGTGACGTCAACCAGCTAGGCGAGTTAACACGACCTCATGTGTTTGGGGTTTTGCGAGCGCAAAGAGGCACGGAAAGGTTTCTTTATGTCAAAATGCTTGATGTCAGAGAGCTTGCGTACGTGTGCGCGCGGGCAACATGCATGACACAACGACCACGACGACAGCAGGTCACTGAATGGAAACAACATATTGGGCTGGTGGCCATCTTGTTTTTGTTTTAAGACGATCTGCCGACATACAGCTTTCATAAACGTGGGGCATCCAGTTTGATTTGTGGAGATTCAGATCTACAGGGTTCTTGCGTCGGCTGGTGGGAGAACGGAAAATTCCGCGCTAGTAACCTAGACGTTCTGCAGAGTTGTGCCTTCCAGCAGTTTACTTTTTCAATCGACGATACTATACTATACTATACTATACTATACTATACTTCTCAAAACAATTCAAGGAACACGTTGAGCTGCAGGTGAGTTTCAGAAATAATCACGGGTTTCAATCTGTGCGTGCATTATGTCAAATCAGTGTAAAAAAAATAGCAATGATGTTAATACAGTACAGCATTTGCGCGTACAACTGATGACTTACCTGCTTCAGCCACGCCGCAGCACAGAAGCAGCAGCAAGATTTGGATGTCGGCCATCACGTCGAAGTCTGTTCAGTTTTCTTCAGCCAAGGAGTACAAAGGCTAGGTTGTAAACCTACACGAATACTGTATAACCGCTTTCTCGGTCGTGAATCCTATTGCTACAGTTTAGAATGACCATCAGAAGAAGGGGTTCGCTAAGTATCATGGTATATATCATGACAAAGGCATTCGGTATACGTAGTGGTTAAAGGCGTCCGCCTGTGGATCCCTGCACCAGGTTCGAATCCATTGTCCAAGAGGAATTTGAATCGATGAAATTCACCCACAGACCCTTCCACGGCGACTGTCTGACATTCGTTAAACACACACACGCTAAAGTATCAAGTTCAAGATCCTGCTACACTCTGAAAAGACCCTGGAATCAAAAAACAAGAACATGCCGTGTATACAGGTGAAAAGTCGTGTTCTGCATGAATAGGGGTTGGAGTACAGCCCTAATATCCCTTACGACGGTATGGTCATGCAGCTGTCATTTCAGTCTCCTTGCGTGCTGTCTACTTAAAATGCTCACCTGTAGATAAGATAAGAACGGATGCACAAGCAAAACCAGGGTAATTGCCGCCAACGTTTTCAGCAACCAAACACAATGTATACTCTGAGCTTATTAATACATACTCTAATTATTTGTGAGATAAACCTCTACTGCTCTTCGAAAAGCAGTGTAAGACTGAGGAAACTACATGTCCTGATTCATACACGTAACACCAAAATTACGTCATTTCCATTGACGCTAAAAGGCAAGTGAAAGTTTTTTGTTTTTTTTTGCAATGAATATTTATGAGGCGTAGCCGGGGCTACCTACAGTCAGCAAGCCACGTAACTCGGGGACCAAGCCAATTAGACTCCAGAGTGCAGTCCCTTTTCGGCGGGGCGTGAAAATGTGACTGCTTACACCCAGCGCCATTTTAAAAAATGGCGAAATTTTTTTAGAAAAGCGAAGACTTGTGTGTCATATGAATCGATTTGAAACGAAGTCTTGAATATCCGACCACTTTTGGTTTGGGCAAAATCTTTGCCAGCGGACAATTATTGTTGCGATTTGATGGCACTGTTTACGTGGTATACTGATCCAACAGGATGTGAGTAAACGGCAAGGGGGTTGCACTCTGACAGGCCAAGGTGCACTCTCTGGGGCACAGAGTCTTTCAGTGGAAAGTACCTCTGTGCACAGTGGGGAAATGGCGCTCACTGCGCTACCGTGACGGGCCTAAATTGTCTCGGTGCTCTCAAACACAAGGTCGCGCACTATGTCATCCTTGACCAGCTTTGAACCCAGAGGGATCCTCAATGGCGCAAGTGATGGCAGGCTGTCTTCAGAGTGAAAGTAGGCGTGTTTCTGAATCAGAGACATACATAACATGTCTCTGTCTGAATGGACAGATCTATTATTACATTCCTAGACGCGGCACGGGTGTGTATGCTTTTGTAATCGTCTCTTATTCCATCACAAGGCAGGTACGTGATCGTCTGCACCGTGCAATAATACTTGCCTGTAGAGTGCAGCACCTTTGCCTGTTAGAGTGCAACCCCCTTGCCGTTTACTCACATCCTGTTGGATCAGTGTACCACGTAAACAGTGCCATCAAAGCGCAACAATAATTGTCCGCTGGCAAAGAATTTGCCCAAACGAAAAGTGGTCGGATATTCAAGACTTCGTTTCAAATCGAATCATATGACACACAAGTCTTCGCTTTTCTAAAAAAAATTTCGCCATTTTTGAAAATGGCGCTGGGTGTAAGCAGTCACATTTTCACGCCCCGCCGAAAAGGGACTGCACTCTGGAGTCTAGCCAAGGTGTTGCACTCTGCAGGCAAGTATTATTGCACGGTGCAGACGATCACGTACCTGCCTTGTGGTGGAATAAGAGACGATTACAAAAGCATACACACCCGTGCTCTAGGACTGAATGTAATAATAGATCTGTCCATTCAGACAGAGACATGTTATGTATGTCTCTGATTCAGAAACACGCCTACTTTCACTCTGAAGACAGCCTGCCATCACTTGCGCCATTGAGGATCCCTCTGGGTTCAAAGCTGGTCAAGGATGACATAGTGCGCGACCTTGTGTTTGAGAGCACCGAGACAATTTAGGCCCGTCACGGTAGCGCAGTGAGCGCCATTTCCCCACCGTGCACAGCACTCTCTGGGCCACAGAGTCTTTCAGTGGAAAGAACCTCTGTGCACAGTGGGGAAATGGCGCTCACTGCGCTACCGTGACGGGCCTAAATTGTCTCGGTGCTCTCAAACACAAGGTCGCGCACTATGTCATCCTTGACCAGCTTTGAACCCAGAGGGATCCTCTGTGGCGCAGGTGATGGCAGGCTGTCTTCAGAGTGAAAGTAGGCGTGTTTCTGAATCAGAGACATACAGAACATGTCTCTGTCTGAATGGACAGATCTATATTACATTCAGTCCTAGAGCACGGGTGTGTATGCTTTTGTAATCGTCTCTTATTCCACCACAAGGCAGGTACGTGATCGTCTGCACCGTGCAATAATACTTGCCTGTAGGGTGCAACACCCTTGCCTGTCAGAGTGCAACCCCCTTGCCGTTTATTCACATCCTGATGGATCAGTGTACCACGTAAACAGTGCCATCAAAGCGCAACAATAATTGTCCACTGGCAAAGATTTTGCCCAAACGAAAAGTGGTCGGATATTCAAGACTTCTTTTCAAATCGAATCATATGACACACAAGTCTCTGCTTTTCTAAAAAAAAATTCGCCATTTTTTAAAATGGCGCTGGGTGTAAGCAGTCACATTTTCACGCCCCGCCGAAAAGGGACTGCACTCTGGAGTCTACGTGCACAGAGGTACTTTCCACTGAAAGACTCTGTGCCCCAGAGAGTGCAAGCCAATGACAGCTCTTGGCTTGGCGTCCATGGGCCAGTTGCACCACACCCTACTAGCGCTTAGTCAACTAAAATCCTAGTATTTTACCTTTTTAGAAGGGCGGTAGCCTAGTAACATACTAAGGCGCCTAGTTGGGTTGCACAGGCGGGAATTCCTCTAGTTGGCAATTAAATTTCTCTCCTAAATCTGGAGTCACTCCCGCCTACTCTGAATCTGGTAGGCTGACATATGGCGGGTATCGTTCATCGACTGAATCAGCGCAATCGCCAGAGACGCCCTCGTGTGTACCGGAACCGCTTTGATCCCATCGCAGAGTATGACGACATTGAACTTTTTGAACGGTATCGCTCCCGCGAAAGAGATATCCGACGAATTGTTGATATTCCTAGAGGTGACCTGGAGTTCGTATACAATCGTTTAGGCGCGCTGTCCCCGGAGCTACAAGTGGTGTTGGCCCTTCGCTTTTTCGCCACCGGTTCGTTTCAAAACGTAATTGGGGATACCATACACGTGCACAAATCTACGGTCTGTAGAGTTATCCATCGTGTGGCGGAAGCATTGTGTCGACGCGTGCGACAGTTTATCAAGTTTCCCACACAGCCAGGTGAAGATGTACAGAAACGTTTGTTCCATGCCATGGCGGGGTTTCCAAATGTCATAGCATGTGTGGATGGAACTCACGTTCGCATACAGGCACCCGTTGTAAATGAACATGAAAACGTCAATAGAAGTGGCAAACACAGCATCAATGTGCAAGTTATCTGTGATGCAGATCTGCATATTCTAAACTGTGTGGTCAAGTACCCTGGATCAGCTCATGATGCTAGAATTCTTCGAGAAAGTTCAGTGTGGAGAAACTTTGAGATGCAGCCTCCCTTGCTGGATGGATTCATTCTGGGAGACAGTGCCTACCCACTCCTCAACTGGCTACTCACACCATTCCTCAATTCCCAGACAGTGGCAGAGAGGAGGTACAATAGAGCCTTCACCAGCGAAAGGTCAACTATAGAACGGTGCTTTGGAGTAGTGAAGCGAAGATTCCATTGTCTACGAACAGCACTGCGCTACAGCCCCGTACGAGCATGCAGAATCATCACAGCTTGTTTGGTCCTTCAAAACCTGGCCGTCGAGTTTCGCACGCCAGAACCACCTGACAGCGAAGATGAGGAGGAAGATCCTGGTGACAACAATTGTAACCTTCCTCCAACACCAGCTGGCAGAGCACGTCGCCAGCAGCTTGTCTTTACTTATTTTGGAGGGAGAAGACAGTAACAGGTAACTACTCTCTCTCCTTTCACGTGCATGCGTGCGCGCGCGCGCGCGCACACACACACACACACACGCACACACACAGAGTGAAAATAGCAATTTCAGTCAGCTGAGCAAGTTTTTACTCCGCAAATGCAATGTGCCATGTTCAAACAAACAACTGAATATGTGCAGATTATATTAGTCAGAGTTACTGTCAGCAGAACAAGGATTGAATTTGAGCAAAACTTGTTACACCTCCACTCTCTCCCTGATCTCAGCTTTACCTATGAGAGGAAACGTAGATTAAACTTTAATTTCGCAAACTGAAACATTTTCATGAAACAACAGAAATAAGGGATACCACCTGCCTAAAACAATAGTGAGATTTAGTAGGACTTCGTAAAGAGGACTTCGCTGAGCAGCGTAACCCATTTACATGTAAATTAGGCTCATGCGGCGGAGGCCGCGAGCTGCTTACGCACTGCGATTGGCTAATGGCATCCGTAACGTGCCTAATTTACATGCAAATGGGTTACGCTGCTCAACGAAGTCATCCGTACGAAATCCTACTAAATCTCACTAATACCACACACTTTCACAGTGTCTTCTATTCTTCACTTAGCAAACCAGTTAGAGGAAAAAAAAATTAATGAAAAATACAAGAAAGATCAAAAGAGTCACCACCTGCTGAAAGAAACGAGAGTAGCATCTCTCAACAACAGTTCCCAATATCTGCAACTGTATCTACTCTGTTTTCTCGACAGTTCAATTTCGAGTTCTAATTTCACCTTTTCTAAGGCCAAATTTATCATCTGCATACTTTTCAGTGCAATACCCTTCCTAAGGTATTCTGCGTACAGATTTTCATTTTCTGCACTTTCTGAAGATTTCTTCCCGGTGTTTTCACAGGGACGATTCTTGCTGGTGTGCGTATGGGTGCGTCTGACATAGGTGAAGCTGGCTGAGCTCGTATGAAGCCTTGTGCATCTGCGACAACCTCCAAAGGACTTGTTGTCCTCTTTGAAACTGTGGAACTGCTGGAGGTTGCTCTGCTGCTGCCGCTGCTACATGGCCCTCTTTCGCTCGCAGCGCTCACTTCTCCACTGCACCCTGTTGCAACATTCAGAACATTACACATTAAATATCAATGTTTGATTTAATTTACCATGATGAAAATTACGTAATCTTATGAAACAACCGTTGTGGTCTTTTTCATTGGTGTACAGTGTGTTTTCAATTGTTCCTGGTTGTGATGGGGTGTTGTGCATATAGTACCGCTTAAAAAGTGCCTTATTGTAGTGACCACAACTTATAGTTTGACTTGCATAAGAGAAGGGATGGGGAGGGGAAAATAATCTTTGTAACTTCCAGAAAATTATGAGTGAAAAAGAAATAAATGGAGGAAGAGGATCAGGGGAAGGACAGAGTGGGTAGGTGAAGTTGTGAATCGAAAACTGTGAATAATAAATGGACACTTCATATATTTTGTCTTACCAGGAATTTCATTTATTTCATCAAACTCTGTGTCCTGGCTTAAGTTTTCAATCTCAGAATCTGTCCAAAACAAACACACATTGAAATTGAATCTACAAACATTGACATTATTCTTAACTCCACCCTCGAGGGTAGAAATGAGATAAACCATTTACTTTAAACACACATAACTGAGTGCATCTTGCTTATTTTGCTAACAGACACATGCTAATTGTCTTAACAGGAATTTCAACCGCCAATGAGGATTCATCATCTGTCAGTAATGAAGAAAAAATTTTCATGAACAAATTTTGACGTCACATAAAATATACTGGTACATTTGGTAACTAACGAATGAGTAGTTGATTTTGGATGTGACGCGTGTTCCCATTATCAAACACTGTTACCGGCATTTGTGCAACAGAGATAATACATAACGATAAAGTACAAACTTACCAGTGTCGCCTGTGTCAAGTCCACCTTCTATTCCGGTAATTAAATCCGATTTGCCGATAATATCGGCAATAATATTGGCATAGGGCCCTTCGTTTGGTGGTGGTCCGCCGCCCGTGGCCGGCCTTTTCTTCTGAGCCAGGATGGACCTTGTTTCACTTCTCAACTTAGTCCACTTGGTCTGGATCTCGGCTTTGCTCCTTCTAACTGCCGACACTGCGTTGACAGCTGCCAAAATGTCGTCGACGTCCCGTGCTTTATTTTTTTTTTTTCACTGTAAGGGTTGACTTGAATTTGCTTTGAAGAAGTCAAAGCATACGCGTCGATTAAAGCACTTATAGTTATTTCGGTGTGCGAGAAGTTTTTCTTTCTAGCACGCTTCGCTGTGGGCGCAGCCATCTTGAAAACGTACTGAATGCTGGGACATTCCGTGGTCTACCATCCAACTACGTAGTAAACAACTAATTCTGGCCCGTGCAACCCAACTAGTGACTGCTTACTAACTGGTTTAAAACTAGGTTTCCAAGCTAGCTTTCTTCCAAATCTATTAGAGTGTGGTGCAGCTGGCCCCATGCCTTTTACAGAACCGGTAGGAAACGGGAAATTTGTGGCGACTCAAAACGATGTCCTTTATAAAACCAAAAAACAAAACAAAACAGTGTATGTGGCAAAGTGAATTATTTCTATAATTATTCACAATAAGTAATTAATTAGTGTTTAGTGTATTAGTTAATTAGTATTTAGTGATTAGTGTGTAAGGGTTAGTCTGTGAGCAGATGTAGCTGAACACACACACACACACACACACACACACACACACACACACACAGCACACAGACTGATAGGCATAGTGTGAATGGGAGAGTGAGTGTGGAAAGTCAGTCATGCATGAACAACATGCACTGCCTGTTGGTCTCTGTATCTAACCTGCAGAGCCAGTCGTGTGTGATACCTGAATAATGAGTTCACTTGTTCACCTAGTAGTCAGTGTATGAGTTAGTTCACATTTTTTTTACTTGTCCATTCAAGGAGGCAACATCTCTGGTACTTGCTGTTGCGGTTTCCGAATTTTTCACCCTTGTCACCCTGATGAGGTATATACTTGTGTATTGCAAATGAAATGAAATATCATTGTGACAGTCACTAAAGTTTATCTTTAGTAAGTCAGCTCTTTTACTCATGTGATAGGTTTTCTGGTTTTACCGGTAGTGTTTAAGTGTATTCTGAATTATCACACTCCAGAGGTATTTATTGCAAGTCTTTTTGGATGAAAGCCTGCAAGTTGTAAATGAAGTGTATGAGTATTATGATGTTGCTGAATGATGACGATGTGTATTCTGTATTTTCACGACACTGTAAACTACTTGTTTGCATGCAGGGTGATTGGATCAGTGATTCGCCATTTGAATGATTTGATGGTTCACTGCATGTGTTGTTTGATTGGATGAATGAGAAGCTACAGAATAAATATATTGGAGCTGTTTGAAACTGTGTCGGTGGTCATTGGAGAGGGTAACAACGAACCCCCGTTGCTGGCGTGTAGGACACTTGCCTCCCCATAACACCCACAAACGCTACATGTAGAATGGTCAAGACTAACGTTTCGTTTACGGCAAGCATACTCTGGCAGTAAAATTGACTGTGAAAACATCGCAGCAAGGGCTTTTGTTCCATTCGAGAGGCTAGCTGACGATTTTTCCTCGCCATGTTTGATTGCGTATTGACAACGTGACACATAACGTGGTGTCTAAAAATAATACCAGCGGTAAACAGAAGTGAAGCAGACGACACAATCTACGTAGACAAACGGCATGCTCTAAGTCTGCTACGGTATAAAACTCAAACTGCCATTGTTTAAAAACTAAAGATAAAAAATAACAAAGTTCACCTCTTAGAGGGAGAAGCACTGGGCGTCGAGTGGACGGAAGATGCGCCTGAGACTGGAAGCGGGGACAGGACAGCACCGGGAGTCGACACATCCATGTCCTCATCCCACAGTGCTGTGAATCGATTCTCAGTTCTAAATTGTCTCCCTTTCGTAGGCGGGTCAAGAGGGGCCCCCCGAAGTTTGGACTTTTTCTTCTTGTCACCTTCCCTATCTCCACCGGGGGGTTGGGAGGGACTGGGAGTTGGGTGGGGGAGCAGTCCTATCAGAAGTCTGCTTTGCATCCACTGGGCTGGAATTTGTTCCTTTCGGGCCTGAATTCTGTGGCTTCCCACCATTTTGGGTCTGAGAAGGATGATTATATGGTAGGGCCATATCCACCACTAATGCGCCCATGATTAGAGGGTAGGGTCATATCCACCACTAATGCGCCCATGATTAGAGGGTAGGGTCATATCCACCACTAATGCGCCCATGATTATATGGTAGGGCCATATCCACCACTAATGCGCCCATGATTAGAGGGTAGGGTCATATCCACCACTAATGCGCCCATGATTAGAGGGTAGGGTCATATCCACCACTAATGCGCCCAGAGGCTTTGCAGAGGCAGAGGCTTTGCAGAGGCTTCTTTCAAGAACTCGAAGATGTTATCTGGGGGGATATCCCGGAACAACATTTTCAGTGATGAAACACAGTAATGCGTATCACGGATCTCTGCGAGATCCGTGCAAGAAACCAAAAAATGTTCTACGGTAAAAGTTCATGGCACGGAATACACCATGGGGGTTCCTCCCCCTTCAACAGATGCGAATGGGTAACATAAGTCTGCCCGATATGGAGCAGGCTTAAAGATCTAAGCTCCCAACAAAAAGTTGTCCGAAGTGCAAAACAATATTACAGAGTCGACCGTGCAAGCACAGTTGCAGTTGCAGTTCCCGATTGACCCGTTGAGCCACCGTTTACTGCTGCAACTCAAAGAAGTTTGTACCGCTATTGTGTGACACCGAATCGGCAACAAAGACCATTTCGTAGTGTCCAGGGTCTCCAGAAACTACTTCAAGGTGCAGCAGGGCAAGATATGACCAGAGCCGATTGACTAGGCCGGGCCACCTCGCCTCCTGTCTAGAGGAATTCTAAGCCAAAGCAGTGTATTGGTCCCTATAGGACGCGACCCCTAGGGAGCCTCAACTGCCAGGATCATATCCTTCTCCAACACAGGTCGCGGAGCACGGCAAACACTCCGGTTCCTTTAGGAACACAGAAAAATAAATACGAATAAAGGGACTGCAGAACCAAAATGGGCTCTGTTGAGTTTGCGGGATTTGGAAAACGTGGGCCAGACTAGAAAGCCATAGGATATCTCCTACCCGGATACGTATTTCTAGAAGCTGGGCAAATAATAAAGCCAAAGAATACCGTACACTATATCTAGTGCCAACAGTCTCCATCAGCCAAGACGTGGCAACTCGTAGCTGGACCCTCACCTCTGGCCTGTCTGGTATGGCTGACTCTATCCAGAATAGCCCACAGGGTTAACGGGCCACATACGCCCCCCACCTTGATACAGAAGAGCCCGGATGAAAGAACATAAATTATGAAGATATTACCAAAAATCCCCGGATGGGATAAAGGAAATCCCCGGATGGAATGCTTTGTTTGTATTAAAAAAAAACCACGGGACTGAAGGAGCACCTTGCAACAAAAAATTAATAAAAAATAAATAAAAAATAACGATACGCTTTTGCCCGTGAGCATAGGTATTTTCTGAAAGAGGAGACACTGCTGAATCTGATGAGATGGTCGTTTTTGACGTATTTTGACCTTTTTGGGGGCGTGACAGTTGGGCTATTAGATTCATTTTAAAACTTTTTAGAAAATATCTGCACGATACCATTCGTTGCCCGGACTGATGTGGTTTATTTGAAGCTTCAGAAAGTGCAGAGTTCTTGCGACGTAGGGTGAAAAAGAGGCCAATGAAAGTGAAAGAACATAATTTTATGCCTGTTTTCCACTTTCGGCGACTTTGACTGTGGGCACAATTGAAACACCATTCATCTGACAGTCCGCAGAAAAATGACGAGGCAGTCCGGCAGTTATACCATAAGTTTGCCCCCCCCCCCCCCCCCCCAAAAAAAAAAACAAAAACAAAACAAAAACAAAAAAACAAAAAACAAAAAAAAACAAACAAACGCAGAAGCCCCCTTAGCTCGCTTGTGAGAAAAGGTCAAGGTCTTTCAAATGGGTCTATTTGTAACGGTCCTATCACTGTCTTCTATCATGCTTAGTGTGGTGCCTCAAGTATCAATGGTTTCTGGGAAAATGCCAACGTTAAAGTTTTCAATGGACAACGCGTATAGCTTTGAACTTACGCGAAGGTCATGTACAAGAGATCTGTTAATAGGGTGGGTTTTCCACACACACACACACACACACACAGACTCACTCACTTTGTTACACAATTGACTCATTAGTTTGGAGTCAGTTTTATGTCTCTGCCAAACCACTAGATCAGATACACAACCTTTTCTCCTAAACTGAAAATGACCAAGAGATACATTCTTTCATCCTGTCCTTCCTAACTTACAGGGAAAAAATAGAGTGGTACTGTCCATTTTCTTTATTCGAGTTTGATTTGTATTAGCTACATTCAGTGTCTTCAATCGTGTCCATAAGAAAGTAGTCCTCATAGCCATCACCAAAGTCTGTAAAGCTTGACACTGATGCAGATGTCGGTCTGGCTGAATGGGAATGATCTTCAGTTAATTCTTCTTCGGAGGCCTCTACTACACTACTAAATTCATCACTGATTGGATCTACAGAAGACGGCTCACTGATGGAGGCCACACTTCCTCTGTTGTGTGTTGTGTGTCTGTCTGAATAGGAATAATCCCCAGTTTCTTCTTGGGAGGGCTCTACACCACTTAATTCATTACTGACTGGGTCTACAGAAGACGGCCCACTGATGGAGGCCGCACGTTCTCTTTTGTGTGTTTCATCCTCGCCATCTCCTTCAGACGCGGCCGTTTGCTGGGAAGGTGTCATCCCTGTATGGCGCAGAAGGCTCTACAGTGGCCTGTTCGTCCTCCTGTTCTTCCTCCTCCTCATCGTCGTCTGGTGAGTGGGTTGGGACTGAAATGTGAAAGCGCCTCATGCTATCCCGTATTAGGAAAACGATTCTGTAATTTTTTTCACTCTACTCCTACCATGAAAGTTATACAGGGACCTACTCTCTGGCCCATATGATTGTTGGCCGATGAGGGTCGCTTTTTTTTTTTTTTTTTTTAAACCATAATTGTTTGATTTTTGTGTTGGTTTATTTTGCACGTTACAGATACTCATGTTTGCTGGAGCAAGAAGTGTATTTAGACGGATTATTTCCTGATTCGGTGTTTTCAAGAGGTACTACAAGGTGTTGGAAAAGACAAAATGTACGTCAAAGTCATGCATAAATGGAAAACAAAATTGGCACTACCAGTACCATGTCTGTTTCATCTCTAGGTAGCCATCATACAGTATTCAATCCGCTGAAAATACAGCATATCACGGAACCAAATACCAAACTGCACGCGCCGAATTCGCGTCTCGTCTCATCTCTGCCACCGCTGGTGATTATTTCGCGCAACTAGGTCGATCTGCAAATATCCGTGCACAGCGGGTTGGACTCGTAAGCAGCCAAAACGTCTCCTCGCACGAGACACACAAAGCAACCAGGTGCTTTCACGGGTGTCGCCGAAGCACTATGCCAACAATTGATCACATCCGCTTTGACCGCAAAGTAGTTCCCTGGAAGCGAGAACCCAGTTTGACTATCGTCCGTTTAGTTGGACACCGCTAGCACGTTGTTAACAGATTTCATCGCACCTTAGAAATTCGTAATCGCAAAATACACGGAAAAGGACAGCGGGAGATAAATGGCGCCTTTTCGTCAATTTCCCTAACAGTGGTTGAGACTAGATAGTGGTGACGTCACTGTGGAAGCGAGCTGTTTGAGCCGAGCTCACACATTGGATGACGGACCTGTACACGTGTGTGTGTGTGTGTGTGTGTGTGTGTGTGTGTGCGCGCGCGCGCGTGTGTGTGTGTGTGTGTGTGTGTGTGTGTGTGTGTGTGTGTGTGTGTGGTTTTCCGCTATTTACTATTCCACTAAGATAAGACAAGATAGGTTTGCACCCCTGTCAGAGATGACGCGAGAAGCATTTGGATTTCTGATGTCCGCTTTCAAATCAAAGAAATGCTGGAACGGACGCGGCACAATAACTTTCCCAATGAGGTGCCTCTGATTATGTCATACACCAAACTCGTATTAGGAGCTCGCTGATTTCGTTAAAACTCGCAACAAACTCGTGTGGTGTATTTTCCGTATTCGGGGACACCTCATTGGGAAATCTGTTTATCCATTATTACACACTCAGACAGGAAACCTTCAGATGATGCTGCCACAATGGAGAGGAACCGGTTCCTTACTTGTCTCAGGTAATCTGTAACAAAGTCGTCTACCACGTACTTTATCCACCCTTCGGAGCACTCTTCCAAACAACATGGCATGTAGATTCGTCCCCTAGTGTATGACCTCACAAACATCATGTTTTGGCGAGGTCGTAATGCAGTCTCCATTGTAAGGTCGTCACAGGGTCTATGTATGAACTGACAATGATAAAAGTCACGTGTCATTGGGAGACCGTAATATGGAGTTTTTAGTGAGGTCGTCCCAATCAAAAAAAAAAAAAAAAAAAAAAAAGGAAAAAAAAAAAGTACGGTGTGTTGGCGAGGTCGTAAAACAGAGTTTAAATTGTGAGGTCGTTCCGTGGTTTAGACCTCACAATGAAAGAAAGTCACGTGTCACGGCGAGGTCCAAAACAGAGTTTTCATTGTAAGGTCGTCTCAGGGTCATGTTTCACGTTTTATGGCGAGGTCGTGATGCAGAATTTTCATTGTAAGGTCGTCCCATGGTCTACGACCTCACAATGCAACAACAACAACAACAACAACAACACACACACACAAAAAACCCACGTGTTTTAGAGCGAGGTCGTGATACAAAGTTTCAATTGTGAGGTCGTCAAAAAAAAAGGAAAAAAAAAAGGTCGTGTTCCAGGCGAGGACGTAATGATACAGAGATTTCATTGTGAGGTCATTTGGCGCACAGGGTGCACGTACACCTGGATACAAATGGGCCTATCCTAGCCCTGCCCCGACCCAATAGTTGGTTGGTAAAGTATCCGGGCTCTCCTGTCATCAATATCAGCACACGATTGATTATCCAAATAGAATGTTCCTGTCTCTAGGTATAGCGATAGGCTAGGACAGGTACATTTCTGTCCAGGTACCCTTAACTACATGTCCATATGGCGACGCGGTGGCAGAGTGCTTTCGATGCGGCGTGGTGCGGTAAGCTGCACAGCTTTGGGTATTTCCATATTTAACGGTGGGGCATGACGCATCGGCTCTATTTCACGGTGTATCCAACATCAAAGTTTCAAGATATTTTACCATTAGCACATGAAAAAGAGTGTATAACAATGCAGTGTTTTAGGTAAAATATCAAAAGCGCGCTCGGGAAAAAAAAGGGGGGGGGGGGGGACACATTTCTTGAGTGAGTGAGTGTTTGGGAGTTTTACGTCCTTTTCCACCACGTAAGGGTGATATGACGGGGCAACGAGAAAAAGGCCAGCACAAATATGTGGTCCCAGCCGGGATTCGAACGCACGACCCGAGCACTGGGAGTCCAACGCTCTACCATTCGGCAATCCCGGCTCCCCGACACATTTCTTAAAGACCAGGTGTGTGTGTTTCACAACTGCTGAGTTGCACAAGTACTCTACTTACTGAACCGTGTCGACTATGATTGTTCTTAGTCTTTACCGTGCGTAAAAGTATAGGCACGCGCATTGAGTCACTTCATGAGACTTTGCGCTACAAACGTACGATAATCATTATCATTACTAAAACCACGCCCCTTTCCTTTTACGGAGGGCGCGCGGCATCCATTCCAGGCGCTGTTGATTCTAATCAAATCGTGTCGCGTTCCTTCCGTGTGTGGCGCCGCCTTCACACCGGGCATATGGATTCAGTCGTTCTTTGTTGTCTCTGTTTGGTTTTGATTTACGGGGAGCCGGGGTGGTCGAATGGTAGAGCGTTGGACTTGTAATGCTCGCGCCGTGAGTTCGATCCCGGCTGGGGCCAAATATTTGTACTGGCTTTTTCATCGTTGCCCCGTCTTTGATATCACCCTATGTGGTGGAAAAGGACGTTAAACCCCCAAACACCCACCCACCCTTGGTTTTGATTTACAAATTTACCGCCGCCTCCATCGCACCGCTATGCAGACACGCAGTTTAATATACTGCAGTCTATCAAATGTTGTTACCCAGATGGGCTTGTCTCCGACGAGTTTCGCGGTATTCAAAAAAGGAAACCATCAGAAGAGCCACCAGGAATGCACCGGCTGTGCCAACAACGGCTACTATCAGATATGTTTTGTAAGAGGATTTGCCACCTGTAATAAAATAAGCATACATGCACTGATTAAGGTTTACACACACGTCGACATATAAATGGCCCTATATTCTATCACATAATCTCTCACTATCCAAAGGTGACAGTACACGGCGATAGGTATACAGGGATTATTGTGCACTACATCAATATGAATATCGGGCCGTCTGGCACTCCGTCACGCCTCCCGCCATCTTACGAACTGTCGTCACGATCACGTGTGGCGAACTGAGCTTCTGGTTGGTCGTTTGCTCGACGTGACAGGCGGATAGGAGAGAAAATCAGGCACAGGCCATATCTGACTATGACAGGATAGATGCTAGGATAGACGATAGGCGCGTAACGGGCCGGGATAAGCACAGGATAATTAATTACCTAATGAGCTTCTTAAAGAACTTACATGATGTGATTACTGTTGGTTTTTTTTTAACGATTTTTTTTTTTTTTTTTGGGTGGGTGGGTGGGTGTTTGGGAGTTTAACGTCCTTTTCCACCACATAAGCCCCAGCCGGCGGGATCAAATATTTGTGCTAGCCTTTTTTCTCGATGCCCCGTCTTTGATATCACCCTTATGGGGGGGGGGGGGGGGGAATCAATAAGAGAGTCCAAATGAGACCGTTTTGGAAGGTTTGCTTTTTGTTTTGTTTATTTGTTTGTTTTTGTTGTTGTTGTTTTTTTTGGTTTTTTTTTGGTTTTTTGTTCCTTCCATCTTCCCTTAGTTCTTTTTTTTTTTTAATCATTACAGCATTTCTCTCTTTGTTTTCTGAAATCTTTTTCATGGACATATGTTTCTAGGAGTTAAAACGATTCTTAAATCTCACAAGTGAGGTCCTCTTGAAAGTTAGATACCTGTAGAAACTGTAATTTGGCAACTGTGACCTCTGTAACCCGGTGGGCAGTCACACCTGTAGAAGCCAGGGTAGTCATCGAGTTATCGCCCTTTTCAAAAAAAGAAGAAAAAAAAAGTGGCTTTCTGGCGTGTAAAGGCGTAATATTTACCTAAACCACTCCATTTTTTGGACATAGATAGCATGAATACGGACGCTGAACTGAGTGAATTTTGGAGGTTGTCGCTTTTATACTTTTGGCGTAAGCCGTACCTGATGAAAGTGCTGGTGAACACACTTTAGATCTCAAAATCGCTCCTACTATACATAGATAATGAGCCTGGGGTGCCATAAAAAATATACAAAAAAAATTAGAAAAATTCACTGCAGCCGTTATCGTCAGTTGACTCGAAAATTTGTACTCAAAGCACATTTCTTCTACACAAGCCACACGCCTCACAAACATCGCAGAAAAGGCACACGCGCACTGACGCAAAACTGTATCAGCGTCAGTTTGCCGACGTCATGTTTGATTGATGTCATGCTGGCATTTCTTGGGGGTGTGTCGTCACTTTTCGGAAGTTCTCTATTTGTAGACGGGGAAAGCGGGAGTTTCATTGATGTAGTGAGCTTTGTTTTTCCCACTGACTCTCACTCATAGTAGAGTGAGAGAACACCACATAGGTCTCAATGGAGCACATGCACAAACGCGGCTCGCGCAAGTCTGTGTGCGTGCGTGCGTGCGTGCGCGCGCGCGTATGTCTGTGTGTGTCTGTGTGCGCGCGCGCGCAGCAGACATAACACATAGTGAAAAAAAAACGTTCGCCGCGCAGACTTGTCTGTTAAACACATTGAGCCGGTATAAATTCGATCTTTACACTGCGCAGCAGCAACACTTCAATTTTCATGGGGCTGCTTTCATTGCAAGAATTGTATCCGAGTCAAAGTTATTACGTCAAATGTATTATGCGTCATCCCAATGAGGAAAACGTCATAGATTTCAAAGAAAACAACTTGACGTCCCTCTTCCAAAACCAAGATTGGTTTGACAAGCCCGGTCAGTTGTTTCCATTCAGAGAGAGAGAGAGAGAGAGAGAGTGTGTGTGTGTGTGTGTGTGTGTGTGTGTGTGTGTGTGTGTGTGTGCTCCCGAATACATGGCATTACAAAAGAACGACCGTGACGACAGCAGGCGATTAAATGGAAAGAACATATTGGGCTGGTGGCCATCTTGTTACGTCGTGTCGTGACGTGAATTTTTGAGCCGGAACACACGGCTGATTTAAAACGTTTTCATTGTCAGACATATTAGCTTTTTGTCTGCAGAGTTTGTCCTTTTTCAAACTGATAAGGGTCGTGCCTTCAGCTTGACGCCAACAAATGTTGGATATGATTTTATTTTAAGAATGGTCTTTGTAAGAACTCAAATCTACCGTCAATGTATTCCTTTTACATGCGGTTCCGAATACGTAGACCTACCTGTAGATTTGCTTCCTTGTGGTAAAATATATCCGCACCTACGTCACGGACTTTGCCTTTAGCTCTTTGTTCCGGTAGTCCCGGGACCGAGCATCCCACAGTGCTTCGTGTGCTTGGTATTAGTCAATCAAATAATTGACACTTTCGGGCGACAAGTGAAGGAGGGCTCCGGTCTTCTTCGCCATGTTGACTGAGCGGATACGGGAAGGTGTCACTTGACACTCCGCACGGCGGCTTACATTGGTTGAAACACAAAACATGTTTTCGGATTTCATGGTCTTTTAGGGATCCAAGTGAACAAACTTTTTTGTGGCTACATCTTTTGCGTGGTGGCTAAGCATAGGTAAACGTCAGGCTAATATAAGACAAGGAGGAACGGCCCCATCCTACAAAGTTGTTTCTCCAAACTTCATTTTATTTTGTCTGTTTTGTTGTTATTGTTGCCGGTTCTCCCCTCTCCAAGTTCTACCAATGACACCAGATCCTCTACGACCTCGACCGATTAGCCACGTGACTGGGGGTGGGGCAGGGTGGGGGAAGAAGGGAGAGAGAGAGAGAGGCAGAGAGAGAGGGTGGGTGGGTGGGTGTTTAGGAGTTTAACGTCCTTTTCCACCACATACGGGTGATATCAAGGACGGGGCAACGAGAAAAAGGCCAGCACAAATATTTGGCCCCAGCGGCCGGGATTCGAACTCTCGGCCCAAGCGTTGAAAGTCCAACGCTCTACCATTCGGCCACCCTGGCTCCCCACAGAGAGAGAGAGAGAGACGTCAGTTCCGTGAACTAAACATTTGACGTCAGCCTCAGGCAGGTCGTCAGAGAGAGAGAGAGAGAGAGATGACGTCAATTCCGTGAACTAAACTTTTGACGTCGGCCTCTAGCACTGAGATCGTCTTCAGGAGGATGCTTGTTCATGTCTTGTGATTTCCCTGTTATGTTGTTTTTGTGACCTCTCAGACTGAATTAGTTTTCACATGAAATCTGGAAGATCTAGAGGGCTGATGAAATGTCGGAAGCAGTGACGATACTTGCAGATTTTGTCTGTGAACTAAACATTTGACGTCAGCCTCACGCTGCTCGTCTGACAGATGATACTTCTTCATATCTTGTGATTTCCTTGTTGCTTGTGTGACTTCCGTGACTGAACTAATTTTGACATAAAATCTGGAAGATCTAGAGAGCTGATGAAACGTAGACTTAAGTGCCTTGGATTGTACTTACGAAATTGCAAAATTGGAACTTTTTTGGCCGGCGCTTCTCGCAGAAACGTGAAAAAAAAATTGTTTATCCAAAAGCTCTGTTATTCTTAATACTAAAGCTATAATAGTGCAGTAGTTCATGGCATATGTGCAGTTGTCACAAGTGACAAAAATACCGGAACGAAGAGTAATTTGAAGGAGTCTTTTCATAGATATTTGGCCTTATATGCAAACCACCCCTACCTCGGAAATATTTTTCTTACACAAAACCTGTCAGAGCTACAGAGCTGTGCTACGAAAACAGGCAGTATAATTGGATGATCTTCCCAATTTCAGAGAAATGAAGCCATTTGCACATTTTTTTTCGAAAAAATTCGTAACATGACCGATTTTTTTTTAATCGGCGATAGCTCTTCTGAAAATGCGGCAGGATTAAAATCGTGAAAGGTAGCTCTGGAGAAGGTGAATTCCCATTTTATCTCAAAGTAAAAAGGCCTCCAACGAGGTGGTTTAGGAGATAGCCATCATTACATCCGTCCACACACACACACAGCCACACACACACACACGTCTCACAACTCCCGCCAAAAAGAACGCAGCAGCATAGTGTGCACGTCAAGTGTCTATGACGCAGATTTCGTTACGTCACAGTGTGCGCGAAAGTAAGTATTGTGTGGAGAAACGTCACAGTCTTGTTTTGTGTCACTGAAACGCTGCTGCGCGTAGCAAAATCTGCCCCGTTCCAAAATAGGTTAAGAAATTCCTTTGTTTCTCTGCCAGTGGAGCGCAAGTAACCTAGACGTTCTGCAGAGTTGTGCCTTCCAGCAGTTTACTTTTTCAATCGACGATACTATACTATACTATACTATACTATACTATACTATACTATACTATACTTCCCAAAACAATTCAAGGAACACTTTGAACTGCAGGTGAGTTTCAGAAATAATCACGGGTTTCAATCTGTGCGTGTATTATGTCAAATCAGTGTAATAATGATGTTAACAAAGATGTTAATACAGTACAATGACTTACCTGCTTCAGTCACGCAGCAACATAGAGACAGCAGCAAGATTTGGATGCCGGCCATCATGTCCACGTCTGTTCAAAATTTCTTCAATCAAGGAGTAGTGAACCTTTCTGCAAGGTTGTATTCCTACACAAATACTGTATCACTGCTTTATCGGTCGTGAATCCTATTGCTACAGTTTAGAATGACCATTAGAAGAGTGTGTTCACTAAATATTGTATACTTATATCATGACGTATTCCGCGTACGTAGTGGTTAAGGTGTCCACCTGCGGATCCCTGCACCAGGTTCGAATCCATTGTCGAAGAGGAATTTGAATCGTTGAAATTCACCCACAGACCCTTCCACGGCGACTGTCTGGCCTTCGTTAAACACACGCACGCTAAAGTATCAAGTTTAAGATCCTGCTCCACTCTGAAAAGACCCTGGAATTAAAACAAGAACATGCCGTGTATACAGATAAAAAAAAAAAAGTCGTGTTCCGCATGAAGGGGGGGGGGGGGGGGGGGGGGGCTAATTTCCCTTACGACAGCAATGCAGAATTCAAAATAATTATAAGTATCACGGTTCAGGTCAGACCACAAAAGAATAAAATGTGTAGGCAGCAGATAAAATATACTCAATAAGCGGACTTCGCTTTACACCTATCGCCAGGTGCTTTAGTGTCAAGGCCGAATCATGAGTTCACAAGATGCCATGCTGGTTGTAGTTATTATGCATGTATCCAAAAGTTAAGAGAAACACAGTGACGGCTGAGATTCGTTGCTGCAGCAAATAGAGTTGTGCCGAACGTCGCTTTGCTGCAGAAAACAAACGCGTACGCGTAGCTGGGCTGTGAGCGAGCCAACTGAATAGATTTTGATCTGTTTCTCTGCCAGCAATCCCTTCCGTACACGGAAAAGGTACCACGGGTCTATTATTACTCGTGAATCTGCAGGGCCGTAGTACCCGGGTCCGGTGGTCCGGTGACCAATAATTCCGTAAAAGAGAGAGAGAGAGAGAGAGAGAGGGGGGGGGGGGGGGGGCGAAGAACATATTTCGAATATACGGCCTTTTGAGACGACCTCATATTTTTTTTATTTTTATTATTGACATGTTGCGCGACCATACTTTTTGTTCCTTCCATTTTGTATGCTGCTTCTATTATGTTGGCTCATTTTTTTTCCTACAAGTGTCTTTGTAATGAACGATTGTCACTTGGGGCAGGAGTTGGGAATGGGAGGGCGTGTGGGTTGCCGCCGGACCAATCCTGAGGAGCCTGCTACGGCCCTGATCTGGGAATGTGTACTGTCATGCAGATGTGATTTCAGTCTCCTTGTGTGCTGCCTTTTACAAATTCTTCTGAAATTGCTCACCTGTAGATCCCACGATGAAAGATAAGAACGGACGCACAAGCAAAACCAGGGTTATTGTCGCCAAGGTTTTCAGCAACCAAACACAATGTATACTATGAGCTAATTTCTATATATACATTAACTGTGAGATAAAAGCTCTATTGCTCTTCGAAAAACAGTGCAAGGCTGAGGAGACCGGATGCCGTGATACTAGTCATGGTCTCCTCTCTCCTGAAATCGAGAGTCATGGATCCTAGCGTAGAAAAAAAATTAACACATTAATATCTCTGTGGTGGCTGGACCAATATTTAAATAATGATAGGATACAAGTGACGCTGAATAACGCTCCATGAAAATATACACTTTGGCCTTACAAGCTACCGTGTATGATTGTCTGAGTGGAAAATGCCCAACTCTAACACTGCGAGCTGAGGTTCGTCTGCTTGGCAGCCATTTGCAAGGTGTCGGCGCATGCGTGCCTGAATAGAAAACCGCGGGAAAAGTCGGAGATTTCTAAAGGTGGGCAGATCAGACAAAAGCTGACAGAATAACAGGAATTGGTGTAATATCTATTTGTCAGTCTCAAAAACAGTTGGCTGAAAAATCTCACAGGTCCTGTACTGCTTTCTACAAGCTTTTCTTAATCAAAAAATTCACTGACTCAGCGAAAAGATCTTTCAACTAAAACGTAAGTCAGTTCAAGATCCCTCGAATCTGACAGGCCGGCATGCTGATTCCTCCCAACCGCATAGCAGAAAGATCTACACAAACACACGAGATTTTTCTTTGATGACTGAACAAAATTTCTGATTACCACTGATTTGATGTGATCACTGATGTGTGAGTGTCAGTTTATGTCACTTATGTCTCTCTAGATCTAGATTGTGAGCCGACAAGCATATTCACGTGGAAGGATGGTAGTGAGGAGATAGAATAAAAGGAAAAAAGGGGGCGGAGCGTAAAATACGGCAGGCACTATTACACAGCTGCTGTACTTTTTAAACTTTACAAAATCACCGTCACATAATCCAGTGTGTTAAATTGTACGTGCAGTTTTGCTTTCCAGGGACAAGGTCGGTGTAAACTAGCATGCATAATCAAACGCAAAACAGTAATTAATAATGGAAAACGTTGAATCTGAACAGATGATTTAAGTCCATCCTATACAAATCAAGACTCTCATCTTTTTAAGTTGTTTGTCCCTGTAGTAATGTACCAAGAGCATTACATGTTTGGCAGCGGGGAAAACAGCAACATGGTTCAAACTGAAAATGTTGCCACTTCGCATTGTCAGACTCTTGACGTCAATGGCACCATGCGCATCACGTTTGTATGTGGGCACTTGTTTTCAAATGTTTTTTCCTTTGGAGCGACATGATCCAGTTTGCTGAAGATGATCAATAATATTGTATTGATGATCTGTGGTTTTCCCTCTGTTGTTGTATGTTTCTAAAAAGCATTTATGTCTGTGCTTGGGACTGCTGATAAGACAGTCGAAACATGCTTGGTGAGTGGATGAGGATCTTTGTAAATTAGGCTTTTGGTTGTCCTTTGAGTTGGTAAGACCAGACACAACGAATGGTCAGACATCAGATTCCTGACGGGCGAAGGTTGTGCGATTTCATTTAAGACTTTTTTTGTAATGTTTGGCAGATAGTACACATTGTATATTTTAATTCATATACAACTAGGTCTGTTGTACTGCAAACAAAAATGCATACATGGGCACACCAACCGTATTTATTTATATTTTAGTATTACTTGTACTGTTTAATTTTCACACACACACACACACACACACACACACACACACACTGAATGAGAAACATCGAAAGACATAATGTTCAGGTAGTGTATGTTGAAATTTATCAGCCTTGTGATTAGGACATCACTTGGAAGGTCACACATTATCAAACGTTTCCTTTTGTACATTTATTTCTAGACACATGTTGATCAGTTACAACACAAACATTTTGGCCAGTGGGGACAAAGTTTACCATTCAGGCTGGAAACATGACAGCACATGGAAACTGATCAGATTTAGGACTGACCATACAGTAATGTGTCATGGTAAAAACAAAAACAGAACTAAATACTATTTCTTTCAAATGTTACAACAGTGAAACAAGTGCTTGGACAACTAGCAAACTACAGATAACAGAAAATGTATTCTTTAGATTCTCACTGTTCCTTCAGCCCTAGCCAAGTCAGATTCACAGTATACTGTGTCTACTTTGCTTCAGTGTTATAACCTTCAAAATGAAAATGTAGCAGTACAAACAAACATACAACCAACCAGCACACCTACAAACATTTCAAACAGAGTTTAGTACTAAATTTATTTAAAAAAGGTGGGGGCGGGGGTATGGCAGTTTGAATTTAGCGTCAAGTGTCCGATTAGATGAGGGAATTTTGGGACTGAATTTCACTAGTGTCAATACTGGAAGTGGAAAAGGTCTTGTCCTATTACAACCGGCTTTGACATCACCATTATGGTAACAAAAGATTATTTTAATGAGGGAATTTTAGTGTCCAAGATGCCCGGTCTGTAGATCCTGCAGCAGGTTTAAATCCCATGGTAGGCAGGGATATCACTGGCGATTGCTTTCTGAGGGGATTTCATATCGGTTAAACACAGACTTAGGCCAGTTTAAGAATATGTAATCTTTGCTCTTAGTTTGTAGTACATGTACATGGATTCGACACAATAGAGGTTGTCTGGTACGCTTGTTGCTAACTTTAACATTAAAACAAAAAAGCAAAAGTGGACCTAACTAAACTTACCACTTGGTGTTGACTTGAATAATCGCCATGTTGAACATGATATCAGAGGATGACACATTTGTAAACATATTTGCAGGAGCTGGTTGTTTTGAGCAGGAGCTGGGCCTGAAATAAATGCATACATGCAGATCAAAGTGATGTTGTAACACACACACACACACACACACACACACACACACACACACACACACACACACACATACCCCACAGATCTGTTAAAAAAAAATTAATTTTTTTTTTTTTAAATTGTGATGGTGTGCATGGTTTCTCTTCAGTCCTCATTTGTACTGATCTTGCATGATACATGTACTTCATAGACTGTTCAAACACACACAAAACACTTTGGTATACAGCTGACTTGTACTGCAGGCTTACTGAAATAGCTGCTGGTGAGTCTGACATGAGATCTATCTGTACACTGCCTGAGATCATACTTGCAATACCTATACATGTACAGACCAATGCCACAGCAAAATGCACAGTGTGCCCTGCTTTTCAGCTCCCCCCCCCCCCCCACACACACACACACACTTCCTGCTGCACCAATGCACACCTATCTGTCTAGCATACTGGTTTGTTCAGTGCTCTGCAATAACATGACAAAGTCCAGGGAAAAGAATATCCCAAGTGTCTATCATGTCACAGTCAGCAGGGGGAAAACACAGTAGGACCATGCTCACCTTCGTAGAATGGATACTGTCTGTGTATGTGATTATTAAAACTGCTGTAAGAGTCAGAATCTAATGTAGCACTCCCTCCAGTTTTACTCCGTTGCCTCCCATTACTGCCTCTACTCATCCCTCTCCAACTTTCCTGGACTCCCTTCACAGTACACATCTTCCACACCCACCGGAACTCGACTGATTAGTGTAGATTGATCACCTCCTCCTTCCCATCATCGGAGTCATTTTCTTCCAATTCTTCTACATGCCCAAAGGAATCAGGAAAACCGCCGTCCAAATCTACGAATCTTGCCACACTCTAATCTTCACTTTCTGCACCATTCCCCGGAATATTGAACTTAATTCCACGATTATCCCCATTACGTAATGATCGCGCCGCCATCTTGTTGATACGAAAATCTAAAGTAGATTTTCACACGAACATTTATAGAAACTTAAAACCACTAGTAGATAAATATTGCTGTTTGATGTGAGGAGCGAGACCGCGTCCTTCGACTTTGCGAAACTATTCAGAATATCCCAGGTCAGTAAACCACTGAATATTTCGCTAACGTCATATTTTGAGAAAATTGAATCTCGCCTGCCAAAGTCGCTGACGTGTTCTACACGGTTGCTGAGGAAGCAATAGACAAGAAATGCAGTAATTCTGAGTTATACCAGAGACATACATAACATGTTCCCTCTGGTTATACAAACGCCACCAGCGACATTGTGAAGTACAATCCGGGAGCAGTATGTTACTGGTATGAGTGATCGGGTGAGTGCGAAATTTCAAGATAATAGATAGATCTGGTTCCTGCCTGGTCTGTACAATTTAGTAACTGCAGACATGTATCCGTAAAGGCTTTCTTTGAAACTTGAAGCAGGCTTTTCAGTTCTAGCATTTAAAGATCTAAAACCACTCTAGTCAATGTCCTAAAATAGTCGGCTGCTAAGACAAAGGTATCAGTGACGCGACGTTACTTTGCTTGTAGGCTCACACGCTTCCTTGTCAGACTCAGACGACAATCTCAGTCTGTCTAAACTGACAGAGATCATATTGTTTTGAAATAGAGGGGGAAAATGGACGTACACTCAAACACACTGCTTACCTTCAACCACGACGAAGAAATCACAACGCGGATTGAGACTGATTGAGGAAGTATCCGTGTTAGTATCCTTTCGTGAAAAATGTCGCAGGAAAGTGCGCGCGGGTTGGTGTGAGGGCAAATGGGAGATAACTCTGAAATAACAATGAGTTCATTCCCTTCAGTTTTCGCCGTGCGCCATAAGGGATCCCATTCTAACTTCCGCAGACGGCCGGTTGAAGCCGTGAACATTTCAATCAAGTTCAGCTATAAACATCATCGTACAGCTTAGGTACGCTGTCAGTTTTCTTATATTAGCCTGACGTTTTCCTGTGCCATAGCCACCACGAAAAAAATGTAGCCACCAAAAAGTTTCTTCGCTTGGATCCCTGACCCAGGATGTGACTTCCCCGATCACTCATGGGTTACCCGGACTACCGTGATACATACAGGCAACACCAAAATTACGTCATTTCCAATGACGACCAAAGACAAATGTTGTAACAGTTTTTTTTTTGTTTTTTTTTTAAATTTCATGCAATAAATATTCATGACCCGAGGCGTGGGCTACCTACACTACAGTCGGCAAAACACGCATCATATTACAAGACGTTGGGTAGTACTTTTGATCTCCGTGTGAAAAGAGGCACCGAAAGTGTTCTTTCTTTCTTTACGTCGGCATGATTAACGTCGAGGCGAATTCTAAGCTAAATGGCTCAAGAAAAGAACACGACCGAAGAAGAAATCAATCTAGCATGTGGCAAGAGATCTATAGCGGAGTTATAGCTCCACGTTTATAGCTCCACGTTTATACTAAAATTGTGCACTTCGTGCTACAAGCACGATATTTGCAGGATTTGCTCATCAGCATCTTACATGATATATTAGATTTCTGATACAGGGCCATCTCAAATATTGACTGGTTTTGGAGAAAAAATTAATTAAAATAATTGTCTGCAGCAGACGAATTTGGAGATCAGTGCATCAGCAGTAAATGTAGAGGCGCCCCATAAATATCCACTAAATATTCCATCTATTTAACAGAAATACAGAACAAGCCCACAGAGTGACAGGATAATTTGAACACACCTCTTTATATGTGTCGTCTGTTTAAATGAAACGTTTGAAAATACGCGCGGTCCGCACTTCATGAAATTCAAAATGGTGGCGCTCATTATTTTGGAAGATTGTGGAGAAGAGATTGCGATCGTCAAATGCGCTCGCCCGCTCGCTTTCGCTACCAAATTTACCGTCGGGCGAGTGAAAGCTCCGGTAGCGGTAGCCCGAATGGCGAGCAGGAATTCTGAGATGAATCAGAACCTAGCAGCCACCCCTCTGTGTGTGTGTGTGTGTGTGTGTGTGTGTGTGATGACTCTTTCATACAGACTACTGTACCAAAACCTATATTTGCGATTCGGGCTTCCAGATTTTTTTTTTCGGGCTACCAGTTTTGTTCAGGGCGGTAGCCCGAATGGCTACCATGGTCCTGACACATTTGACGATCACAATCGGAAGTTCCGAGAACACGTCTGATGTATCACTAGGTCTATTTTGATTTAGTGTAGTCTGTAAACGCTCAAAATTTTCTAAGTTAGGAACTAATTGCAATAGTAAGTAATTTATGTGGAATAAGTCCGAATATAGTCCATGTTTAACATATCCAAAAAGTAGAGTGATCAAAGTGTCCGTCGGGTACTTAATGACGTCATATGACGTCATCGCGCATCCGGTTTCCACCGTTTTCGGTAGAGTCAACCGAATGTATTCATGTAGCACCTCGTTCGAAAGGTCTGGACATGCGTCAGACGAATTTCATACCACAATGGTTATTAGAAGCATGGGTTGGTAAATAATTACGAAAGTATATTGACATTCGCCTTTTCAACCACTGAAATGCACAGTCATACATAGCCTGTGAACTGACTTGATGTACTGGGAGTGGCCTGCTGCTGCTAAGAAGGGGAGCATTCTTTGCAGGGCATGAAGATGCAGCATCCAGTTGCCAGTCCTCTCTGCCTTCAAAAACTGTAGTAGAATATCAACCATTGACATATACTGCAGCCATAAGTGCGATGTGCGACTTTGTAGCTGAGATTTTGTCATGAGGAGTTGATTCTCCACCACATCGAGGTCCTTATTTGCTTTCTCGTTGAACTCTTCAGTAGCTGTTTCCTTGCTTATGGTGCTGTCAAATACACGCAGGACAGCAGGGAGCGCTGTATGATCTTGAGTACAGTCAGCAGTGTTTTGTACTTCCGCAGAGGTAGTGGCTTCATCCTGTTGTTGGTGCAGCGATAGGACCGTTGGAGTTTCAACAGGGAGAAATGCAGGAGATGATGAACTTCCTCCAATTCCTGCTTTATTGTCCATATCCTCAGCATCTGTGAGGCTACAGGTCTTCAGGGGGATGTTGAAGGCAATGGATGTGACCATGGCATTAAGGACAGCGTCAACGAGGAAATGGCCTCGAACCGCTCTTGATACAGACTTCCCACTCAGCATACGGACGACTGAATTTGAAGCAAATGCACCTCAAGCACCTGTTCCAGACCAGAACCTGCCATGAGCCTTCCAATGCATCCGAGGAAACTCATCTGACAATGACAGCCTCCCAGACGAAGAACAATTGAGCGCAGGGGACTGTTAGGTGGTTCTCCGTCAATGATCATGGTGGATTTTCACCACAATGGCTGGTCAAAGGTCAGGACAGGTGTGCAGTCATACCGGCTGGCCATGGATGAAACGAAGTGCAGAGTGGAGAAGATGCAGCTCATATTGGTGGGATCCATGTCTATCATGGGCAAGAACGTGAAGCTGCTCTTGCCAGGATAGGCTCCACAACAGATGGTCTGCATCATTCCTGGTCAGCCGAGACGTGGGGAACGCAGAGGCCACCTCACTTTCCACAGCAGGTCCAGTTTCCTGGTACGATCTTCAACAGCAAAGTCTTGCAGAATTTCATACACGAGGGACAAGTCCACTGAAGGATTGTAGAAGTGAACTGGTACTCTTCCAAGTGCAGAAATTCTGTCTAGGGTCACGCTGGTATCTCGACGAACCGCTCTGCATTCTTTGGTGCCAGGAGTTGCTGCGCCAAGGATGCCCATGCCGTGAAAAGTGCCAGTTTCATCCAGTGTCCTGATTTGATGATCCACATTGTCGGCGGGAAATTGGATCCAACTGGTTTTAGGATCGACACCTACCAGATCTGTACCTTGCTGCACTGCGGCACACATTTCAAACAGCTTCACCCCAGGATAAAGAAAACTCAAGCCTGTGGAGCTGATCAACAATGTGCCTTGAGCCAGTAGCCAAGGTCAAGCTGTAGTGGTAGAATAAGCACATTTGGGCGTGCTGCTTGCATTAGGGCTTGACCAAGGGAGGCGATTTTCAAATACGGATCTTTCTTTCCTTCCAGCAGTGTTTTTAGAAAAATGACAAGTGATGCTGGTAACTGTTGAATATTCTTTGATATGTCTGAAATTTCTGTTGCTGATGGATATTCTGCCTTTGACGTGTCAATTGTTTTTAATGTCTGACAAAATAAGTTTTGATGCAGTTTTGATTATCCTAAGATTTCTTTCTCACTGTCTGTTTCTTGTTTAGATTCTGCAAACTGCTTCAAAATTTTCTCTGCTACTGACCGGAATGTGACTACATTCCGTTTTTCTTTGATGCAAGTGATCATGATCTCGTCTCCAAAGTGACTTTCCAATTTCTGTCTCATGTGTTTTTCTGTGTATGCCTGAGTGCCTGAATCCAGATAGTCTTCCATTTTTGTGCACATATCAGTGAGTGTGATTTGCTCATCATCAAACTCTTTGAAATATTCTACAACTTTTTTGAATGCTTCTGTACGCCTTTTATCTGCTGGTCTCCCTTTGTCAGCCTTTGCTGTCTCTGAAGAGGGCTGGTACGCCTGGGGGATGCCTCTGGTTGTCCTGAAGTTGACACTACACTGCTTGTGGTACAAGGCATCTGCAGCAAGGTGGTCATTTACAGATTTGATTCTGGTCAGAACGGCCTCAGCCCACTTGTCGTCTGGTCCCCGCATCAAACAGTGATGTTCTATCTGTGCTTGGAAGCTGAAACTTCTGATCTGATATACGGTGTCCCCCCTTTTCTGACTATTTTTTTGCAGAAAGTCCACAGAAGAGGCAGTCAGTAGATTTGGCCTTCTTTGATCTAAGAGCTGGTTGATCTTGCTGACTGTTGTTTTCTTCTAATTGTCTCTTCAAGTCTCTTTTGATTACATTGATGTTACAGTAATTTTGACAACATGACTTAGAAAGAATCTGCCCAATGTAAAAACGTTTACTATCACATCTCGACCGGCAAGCCTTTTGCAAACCTGTCACACCTTTTTCAGTTTGTTTTACAACTTCACCAGTATTCAATGATTTTTCACAAATCATGCAGGTATCCTCCGGCTGATCTGTAAGAAAAGAAAGGAAAAAAACTATTGCCCACAATGTGCGAGTCAGATCTAACATAAGCACACAAGCAGTTTTTGACAACAATGTGTACACCATACTTCCATCTCGTTTTTTCATATTTTCCAGCAAAACAGAACTATTCTACGAGTACAGCACGCCCATATCAAACCTAAATGTATTAATGTGTTCATAAAGTACAACAGTATGTGTTGAAATTGCCAGTAAAATACAGTATACTCACCCAAATCATTTTCGCGGGTGTCTGAAATACTTGCCGCCATTGTGTCAGTTTTAGAAGTCGTGGCGTGGCGTGGCGTCACGCGTGCCAAATATGGGGAATGACGTCGCGGGCTGGCAGCAAGTTAACTACGGTAGGCGAATGAGTTCAAAACCAACGAAAAGCGTACTGAAATCAACTTTAATTGCTCTTTTATTGTACCTCAGGACACGTACTTTTTTCTACTTTTTTTTATATGTTTTTAAGTATGATTTTATCTATCCATAGAACCAAGTTTGAAAACTATTGCACGTAGTTCCTTGAAAAAAATGTTCACAGACTACACTAATTATGAAAGCTGACTTTTTGTAATGTTTACTCCAGCAAAGATACGTGAACGATGCGTCAGTCGTGCATGTATGCACGTGTGTGTTATCATTACGCGCGATAGAAAGAAGGTAAATCTAGAAAAAAAGGGAAGAGGACAGGCCAAAAGAAAGGATTTTGAATTTTCCACTTGAAATGCTTGGAAAAGAAACGTGTGAGTTACGATTTCTGATTGGGAAGAGGAGGGGAAGTGAAAAGCAGCAACAGGCGCCTGGATCTAATCATTCATATAATTCAGTGATGATTGTGGGCTCTTCATGCACCATATGCGTGACGTGTTCCCCTCCCCCCCCCCCCCCCCCCCTCCCATTTCACAAAGATTAGAACTGTTTGCAGTTCCCGGTTCATGCTCGAGGTCGAGCGGACACGACCTCGGAGCAGAGCCCTTTTTGTCGGTTTTTCGCCGGTTTACACAGACTGGACTCCCCCGAAGCCAGTGATTTGGTTTCTGTTGTCTATCGGATTATTGTGGTGGTGTTGGAAGGTTGGTGAAATTACTTCAGTGCCCTGTTTTTGAGGATTTTGTGTGTATGTTCTTATGTATGTAAAAGAAAGAAGGAAAAATGTTCATGAACTAACTACTGTTAGGGAAAAAAAGGAGCCAATGAAGAGAGGATGCTCGACAAAATAAAAAATTAAAACAAAGCAAAACAAAACAAAACAAAAGTCTGATGTATCCTGCATGCAACTGAGGCTCCAAAAAAAGAAAAAGAAAAAAAAAACTGTTTGCAGTGGAAGGGACAGCATTTGTGAGTACTTCACTGGCATTTGCGGATTTTTGTTGCTGATTTAGACTGTAAGCTTACTCCTTCCCATTATAGTTTTGGTAGTTGAAAGATTTTCACGACATTCCAGCACCGGACCTTCCTGATCCATCTGACTGGGGCTGGCAGTTTGCTGTCAGAAAATGGCAGCCATTCTGGACAGTGCTTCCTGGGGCATCTCACACATGTCAGGAGCTGCTGAAGTGCGGCTGCAAGAAGGGTTGCAAGAGCAGATGATGCAAATGCTACAAGGCTGGGCTGAAGTGCACTGCTCTCTGCATGTGTGACTGTGCCTTGACTGTTATATGTGTGAAATTTCAGCAACTATGTTCAGCTCAGCTCGGTTCAGTTCTGTTTAAAATAGCGAAAATCGCATCTCTGTCGTCTCCACAGACGTAAAGAGATAGACGCACCGCCGCACGCTGTCACCGCTGCTTGCGAGTGTCGCTATCGCGGCCATCTTACTAAGGACGCCTCGTTCGAAATACAAAGTTCTTTAGAAAGACGTCATCAGAAATGTGACGTAAGATAAAGCGGACCAATGCTATGCGTGCTATGTAAACAGCTGATAGCGTCTGGCCAATGCTATGCGCGCTATGTAAACAGCTGGCACTTCCAGGTACTAGCAACATGGCGCGCGGCGGCGTCACTTTTCCGGCACCGCGGTGCGTCCATCTCAATACGTCCGTGGTCGTCTCCTACCACCCCTTTGTGCACCGGACAATACTGAATATCCAAAGGAGTCTCCGCAGGCTGTCCTGTGACGCATACCAGTTTAGACTACCAACGCCAGCTTCTCAAGTTACTTTTTATGTTGTTTCCATAGTAATGGATACAGTGAGTGCCGTCTGTTCGTATGTGTGTGTGTGCGTGTGTGTGTGAATTGTGTCCAGGCCCGTTTCTTGGAAAATACTCAACCGAATGGCTTCAAATTTGGGGTATCCAAATATATCAAAATGTTACATTACAGCAACCAAGCGTGTGATGATTGCTTAAGTGATTTGGGAGTTATCGGCCTTTTGAAACAAGTTGGTTGTCTTTCGTTTACAGTCGTAATATTTATTTAAATCACTCATTTTTTTGGCAGTAAATAGCTTGAATACGGACTCTGAACAGAGTCACTACTAGAAAATGGTCGCTCCTATAGTTTTCATGTAAACCGAACCTGAGTTGACATTGCATGTGAACCCAGTTCAGATGACTGTATCTCCGAAATTACTGAACCGATCGATTTCAAATTTAGGGTTTCTAAATGAATCAAGATTGTTGAATAGAAGGCCCGATCCAGGTACGATTGCACACATGATTTGCGAGTTATCCCCTTTTCAGAAAAAAGGCTTTTAAAGGCGTAATATTTACCTAAACCACTCCATTTTTTTGGGACATAGATAGCATGAATACGTACTCGCAACTGAGTTAATTTTGGAGGTTGTCGGTTTTATACTTTTGGCGTAAGCCGTACCTGATGAAAGTGCTGGTGAACACACTTTAGATCTCAAAATCGCTCCTACTATACATAGATAATGAGGGGGGGGGGGGGGTGTCAGATCTCACACGAGACTCGCACACACACGTTTTAGTTCTGCGCTGCTTGACTACCTCATAAGCGTCGCGGTCAGCGCTAGCCAGCCGTTTTGATGCTCAGCTGAAATCGGCAGAACCTGGGCGGGGAAAAAAAACAAAAAAACAAAAAAACATGCCCACCCTCCCCTCCTCTCCCCCCCCCCCACCCCCACCCCACCCCCGCTCCCCGTGGATGAAAGGACACACAACACACCCACACACAGCTGAATGAGAATGCAATACGGGCAAAAGTGCAATTCAGCCACAACATATACGATGATAAAAAAATAAGTATATCACACCGACTCAAGTTCAGTATATCACCATTTTAATTAAAAAGAAAGTATACAGGTATTGCCTTAATGTAGGCCAATCAGAAAATGCGAATAATGCCAAGTCTTTGTCTATTTTTCGCTAATGGAGATAATTATATTACACAATAATAAAATAATGCATTTCTTGCCATGTGTACCCACTGCATAGTAACAATAAAAGCTTACGAATTTGTTGCGTTTTGCTCAAAGTCTATGGGGGCAAGTAAAGCACCTCAGAGATGCCGCGTGAAGCATTTGGAGTGGTGTTGTTCGTTACTGAGCAGAACGTTGGCCGGAGCCCAACGTCTTAGTTATCTTAGCTGCGCTTTCCTCTCCGCATTGTACGTCAGTACAGTGTGTTTGAGAGTGTTCATGACGTTATCTTGCGTCATGCAAACAAGACGGCGTGATAACTTTCGCAGTCGAGAATTTTGCTGCTCTGCAAGTTCGGTGTTAACAGTTTTCAGGTCCGGATATTCATCCACACAATATGCGCGGCTGCATGCCGTATGGTTTTTGTTGAAGTGGAAGCGGTCCACCACAAAACGTGTTCCCCGAAAGAGCACTGGCTCTCTTGCCAAGCAATAATGGTGCGTGTTGCACGCATTGTCATATATCAATGTGGCTCTGGGCAGCAAGGCGCGAAAGCGCCGACACATGAGATCAAGGAGCTGGTGTGGGCCTTCGTGTATCCTCATCATGGCGAATCCGAGGCATGTACCGTGTTTGCAGTACAGGAAGAAGAGACCCGGGGAAAGGGTGCAATGAGACACCGATGCTTTTTTGCACACCTTGATCCTTCTTCTTTCTCTTTCTGGGTACCTGCCGCTGCCGTGTGTGACGGGAAAACCCGGGAAGTATTCGAAGGTTTCGTACTGGTCCACAATAGATGAGTATTGGCTGTCCACAGGTTCAGGCGCGTCACTGAACATTTGCTCCAGTGTCTTTGTGACACACGCAACAACGCGCCTGACTGCAGTCCACAGTTTCGTTTCTGTAGACACAAAGGGAATGATCCAGTGTATTGTCTTACTATGAAAAAAAAACAAAAAACGAAAACAATGTTTCATAAACAAAACGATAATCAGTGTAACCTAAATAGAATATCGCTAATAAACAATACCGGAACGGTGTGGCATTTCAAATTTCAAACTCGAACACAGATTTTGAAATTCCGATTTTGAGTAAGAAACCTAAATTTCAAATTCCAAATCTCGCGCAACTGTGACACCATCGACTCGCCTTTCCCGCGGAGCGGCCTCTGCCGACCCAACATCAAAGGGCGCCTGACGACTGCCGCTCGCAGGAGGAGCCGACCGCTGGTCCACACTCGGGGTCAGTATTGGTTGGGATAGGAGACAGACAAGATGGGAAATTGCTGAAATGACGGACCTTGCTCTTTCACTGAGAGGATTGCCCCAGCGAGCATGGGGACGAAGGAAGAGGTCGAGAGTGGTGGCGGATGTTGGGGGGGGGGGGGGGGGGGGTAGGGGAGGGGATGGATGTTGCCTAATGCGGGTGTTGGTGGGCGTGGTTGTTTAATTACGTTCAACAGCGCATTAAAGTTTCCCGCTTATAGCAGAGGTGCCCACATCAACTAAGCAACTAACAGCAGACCAACGCGGCTCATGTGGCAGACAAGAGGCGCCGGTGGCAGCGCACGACACCTCGGTTAATTCACACCCCTGTCCAGGACACCCGGTACGCGGCCTTACCCCCTGGAGGTGGTAGTTGGTCACCTGTCTCCTGACGTAACGCATGGCGCCAAACGTGAAACTGGGCTCGACTGGACAGACTAAAAGCGATGCACAACCACATGTCGATAAGCAGCGAAAAGACGTAGTGGGCGGGGCTAGGGAGGGGATTGACACTGCCTAAGTCTTTAAAACTTGAGATTGTACATGCAGTCGCTTCATTTCAGAGAGCGACGTTTAACATCGTAGAAGTGGACGACAACTACAGTGACCCAAAATGGCAGAACCGGTTAAAGAAAGTCCGAACGAGAGCAAGTCACGGATCAGGCGACGTGAGTACGAATCTCACTTAACTCAACTCAGCAAACATGTTGAGTGGTTCAACAAGTACGGGTATTCTTGCTGCGCCGTGGTCTCCCATATATCCCAGAACGGGGCATTGTGCGTGGGTTCCGCAATTTTTGGGGACATAATGCACGAAACCCTGAAGAATTACCAACCATTGCTACAGACCTTGGGCCTGCCACAGGAAACCGAACTCCACAGTTTGGATTTCCTTCTAGACAAGTGCCGGCAGCCGCCAGAGAAGTTTATTCACAAAAGGACCAAACTGAGGCAAGACCTCAAACAGATGGTCCTCCAAAGCCAGGGCGAATTTGCCAGTAAGTACAATGATTTAGTTTTGATTTTCTTTTGTAGAATTCTTTGAATGCTTCTAGTCTGCATAGTAGGTACCGGCAGCATGCTTGCATTTGCACCATCGTTTGTTGTTCTAACGTACTGCAGATTTAAAGTAATGACATTTAGAGATGGCTGACGGTTTTCTGCTATTTTGTGTGAAATTGCAAAGTTTCTGCCAGTCTTAGTATTTTCAGTATTTTCAGAACACCCGTCGTAATTGATCTGATTTTTTTTTAGGGGGTATAGGGTTTTCTCTTAGATTCATAATAGTTTTGATAGTTTGATCGTTTCATTTACGTCATAGCCCGTTGCGTCGTTTAAATTTGTTTTTATTTATTTATTTATATTTTTAAAAATTAATTTGCAGATACCATACGGTACGATCTGCCGCCTCCTTCGTGGTGGCCGAGAGATATCCCTTGGGGGAACGTAGACCCCGTGTCTGGCCACAAATATAATGGAAACATTACAAAAAACATGTCGGCCGAAAATCTGCGGAAAGCGTTTGAGGCTGGAATGCAGTCTTTGGCAGCAGCGACAGGGATGGGTCTGACCCAGCCCGCCCGCCAGCGAGGACAAGAAGCCCGTCCTTCAGCAGCGGCAGATGTCAGTCTGCCCGAACCAGTTCGCCAGCGAGGACTGGCTTCAGTGCCTCACTCTCCGGCCATGGACCTGGGAGCTGAACCCACTGAAGGCGGCCCCAGTACATCCGCCGAACCTGAAGCAACCAAGCGGACTCGACAGCAAGGTCGCCAATCAGCGAAGCCAGAGTGCAGCACCGGGGTGCAACAGAATGCACGTCCAGGTAAAGCCAAGCAAAGGAAGAGGATGAAGGCGCTTCTGGGCGACGCACGGGCACCTTATCAACCCCCCAAGAAACAACACCGGGAAGAAGTCGTGTCGGTAAAGTGTTTCTTTTTTATTTCTTTTAAAGCGACTGCCAGCCTTTAAATCACAACTAAAAACATGCCTATTCCGTTAGGCTTTTCATACATAGCTGGGACGCTATGTTCACGTGTGTGTGTGTGGGTGTGTGTGTGTGTGTGTGTGTGTGTGTGTGTGTGTGTGTGTGTGTGTGTGTGTGTGCGCGCGCGCGCGCTCTGAGTCTGTCCTTCAGAGATGAGGGCCTTACAAGTATTATTATTATTATTGGCACAAAGACATTGTGTTGAAGAGTACTGAGTGATTAAACCAAAAACATTTCTTTGCAAGTAAAATCTCTTGCTTTAAAAATTCGAACATGTTCAATATTTAACCGTGTGCAGGCAAGGGACTCAACGCAGTGGTCGCTTTGACTTGTGTTGGTTTATTTATACATCCAGGAACAACAGTGCAGAATGAGAGTTGCATAGTGTGTGATGGCGGAAAATCGGAACACGTGAGTAGTATAAGTTGCGACCCCTCAACCCTTAGGGAGCCGGGAGCCGTTTGACCTTAACCTGAGGTCACGTCCTTAGCCTCAGGTCAAGGCCCTGAGGTCACGTCCTTAACCTGAGGTCACGTCCTTAAACCTGAGGTCACGTCCTTAGCCTCAGGTCATAGCCCTAACCTGAGGTCACGTCCTCAGGTCACAGCCTTATAACTTCAGGTCATGCCCTTAACCTTATGACGTAAACTTTAGGAAACGACCCTATAAAATCAGGGCTTCACCTTATAACCTGATCATGAAGTGACAGCTGTCAGCGCCTACCCTATTTAGGTAGGGAGACCGGGAGCATTGACCTTAACCTGAGATCACGGCCATAGCCTCCAGTCAGTTAATACAGGGAGATCATAAAGTAGCAGCTGTCAATCGCCTCCCTATTAGGTAGGGAGACCGGGAGCCATTTGACCTTAAC
The DNA here is from genome assembly GCA_018292915.2 of Batillaria attramentaria. Classification (NCBI taxonomy): domain Eukaryota; kingdom Metazoa; phylum Mollusca; class Gastropoda; family Batillariidae; genus Batillaria; species Batillaria attramentaria. The sequence continues at coordinate 1,261,362 of JACVVK020000057.1, forward strand.
CTGAGATCACGGCCATAGCCTCCAGTGAGGTAATACAGGGAGATCATAAAGTAGCAGCTGTCAGCGCCTCCCTATTTAGGTAGGGAGACCGAGAGCCATTTGACCTTAACCCGAGATCACGGCCATAGCCTCCAGTGAGGTAATACAGGGAGATCATGAAGTGACAGCTGTCAGCGCCTCCCATTTAGGATAGGGGTCCCACATGATGATGATATTTAACTGTTGGTTTTCATTTGTTTCTCTCAGTTACCCAGCAGACATGGATCCGCGATTTCAGCATCCGTTTACCTGTCTTATTGCAGGGCCTTCACAAAGCGGCAAAAGCTATTTTGTCAATCAGTGTTAGATCGGTTGAAGGATATTATGGTCCCCGCGCCGGAGGAAATTATTTGGTGTTACGGTGTTTGGCAACCGTTATATGACAAGCTACAGCTGCGTGGCGTGCAATTTCAGGAGGGATTACCTGATATGTCGAAATTTACAGGTCACAAACGCTGTCTTCTTATTATTGATGATCTCATGCATGAAACCGATTCTCGCGTGACACAGCTGTTTACGAAAGGAAGTCATCACCTGAACATCTCCGTTATGTACATCGTGCAAAATTTATTTGGAAAAAACAAAGAACAGCGAACGATAAGCTTAAACAGTCATTATTTAGTCGTGTTTAAAAACCCGCGTGACGCGTCCCAAATAACAGCACTGGCAAAACAAATGTACCCTGGAAAAACTCAATATATGTTAGAAGCATATAAAGACGCTGTTTCAAAAAGTCACGGTTATTTGCTGATTGATCTCAGACAAGAAACACCAGAACATTTGCGCCTACGAACTGATATTTTTTCGCCTCAAGGTGTGACCGCTTATCTTCAAAAATGAGCGCGCGGCTAAAACGCAACGCGGCGTTATTGAAATTTTTATTCGAAAGCTAAACCGCAAGTCGTGAAAGCTATTATCCGATCCGGGGACCGTGAACTGATTCAAACGTTGTGCGAGTGTTCATTCAATATTTTAAAAGGCGTGTGCGTTTGACCCCGCGTCAGAAACAAAAACTTCGTGCGCAATAAACAGACGCTTAGAACCTTGGCGACCAAGAAAACTTCTTTAAAGCGCCGAAAAAGCACTTTTGCAGAAAGGTGGATTTCTCGGCGCTGTGTTAGGTCCAGTATTAGGTGTGGCTAGGACAAGTTTTTGCTCGGGCAATAACAAGAAAAATGGAGTACACGAAGAAAATGGTATTGGTCGAACCCGGAATGGCTTAAACGACAAGAACAAAAACCACCACCACCACCCGTAACGGATATTTAAATGGGAATATTGTCGGTTTTGGACCAGGAGATAACGCAAGTTTTACAAGATGCAGCATTAGAACCGTTGGAAAAAGGCGAGACGCTATGAACAGGCTTTGCACCGCTACAGACATTTTAGTAAAGAGTACGTCAGAAACCGATCGGTAGAGTGGAAATCGCTTCAACCACCGCTGAAAGTGCTTCGGCAACACAGCCAGCACCGCCTTCGTCTAGTGCTGGCAGCTTAGAAGAAAAATTAGAAAACCGTGTCCTCCGCCAGTGTTCCTAAACGATGCAAAGAAAGCGCGGTTACTTTTAGAGCATCTTAAAGAGGATCCTGAATTGACCTGGGATGAAAGAGGTCAGTTGGTATACGAAGGCGTAACCATCGACGGGTCAAATATGGTCTGATTAGTCAATGATGTACTACGCGCTCGGAAAACAAGCGGAAACTCCGCAGGGTGGACTGTATTGCTCGTGCTTGAAACGCGCCCAAACGTACCTCGTGAAATGTAGGCAACCTGAACGCGCTGGGACTACTTACAACGGAACAGGCATGCGTCGTCTTTAAGGATGCTGCAACACCCTCTACGCCTTCAGTTACAGCAGAACGATCGCGCCCTCGCGTTTCGTCGGTCGTCGTCGTCGACAGGAATCTCCTCTTATTCGCTCATCATCATCATCACCATCACCCCGACACTTTAAATCGCCGCGTATACATTGGGAGGCGTTATTTGACTAAAAAAAAAATGTCTAAAGCGTTACGACAGCGGTACTATAATCCTAAACTCCCTGGCAGTTTTGGTGGTGTGCAAAGTTTAAAAAGAGCTGTACCTAAAGCGAAACTCGGAGACATACAACAGTGGTTGTCTCATCAAGATACGTATACATTACACCAACCTGTTAGACACCAGATTTTCACGTCGCCGTATATCGTAGGAGGAATCGATCACCAGTGGCAAGCCGACTTAATTGATGTGCAAAAATTGAAGAAGTATAATGACGGTTATACCTTCTTGCTAACCTGCACGACCGTGTTGAGCAAGTACGCGTGGGTCGTGCCTTTAAAGAACAAGACGGGTGCGTCGCTAACGAAAGCGTTTGAACACATCTTTGAGACGGCTGGACGGAAACCTTTAAAACTGCAAAACAGACAAAGGAACAGAATTTATCAACCGTGTTTTTCAACAATTTTTGTCCAAGCACAAGGTGTATTTCTTTACCACAGAAAACGAAGACATAAAAGCCGCGGTTGTGGAAAGATTTAATCCGCACGTTGAAAGAAAGACTCTGGCGATATTTTACCCACACAAATACTTTGCGCTACGTGGATGTTCTACCTCAGTTGTCGACAGTTACAATCATTCGTATCACCGGAGTATTCGACGTGCACCCGTTGAAGTAACAGCTGAAACGAGCGAACAGGTGTGGCAGGCGTTATACGGACGAAAAGGAAAACAGTCGGTGACACAGCTAAACATTGGTGACCGCGTTCGCATTTCTAAAGCGCGTCGGTCGTTTAAGAAAGGGTATTTACCAGGCTGGACGCAAGAGCTGTTTACTTTAAGTCGCGTATTAAGTACACGACCTGTTACTTATAAAATCAAAGACGATCACGGCGAGGAATTGAAAGGGAGTTTTTATAAAGAAGAGTTACAAAAAGTTGGTGAAAAACAAGTCTATAGGATTGAACAAATTTTGAAATCGCGGCGAGGCCCTGGTGGAAGAAAAGAATATTTAATTCGCTGGCTCGGCTACCCGTCGTCATTTGACTCGTGGATCCCGGCCAAACACGTTCAATGACTGACATACAAGAGAATCAGGAAAAAGAAGAAGACACCGGAGCAAGAAGGTCGATACTCTGGCGTGTATGGGGGCGGAGAGTACCGCGTAGTGAAGTTGTTTTTATATGTCAGATGCTCATCATCTGCATGGTCATTATTGTTTCGTTAATAAATTTAACGCGAGGACATCCGTCGGAAAGTTTGTGGATTTCCTTGCTTAGCGCTTCTCTAGGATACGCCCTGCCCAATCCGACTATAGAGCGTAAAAATGTTTTACGTGACGCTCCCTAGTAACAGCAGTTTAAACCACTATCCTGACAATAACGCGGCTCATTTTTATACAAAGCTCCCTCAGTCAGTGATCTGAACGGAGAATGGGAAGTGGGTCTTGCGGAAATTAACGTTCCCGGTAGTTTTTATAACGTTTAAAGGCGATACGTTTCAATTTAAAGTCATACAAGACGATGAACGCGCTGTGTTAAAGGTGGGGGACGCTGTGCCTGATGGCCTGTACGCGAGTCCCGAACAGCTTGTCACAGCGTTAAACTTCCAAGTTGCTGCCATTACAGCTCAAAGCAATGTCCGATTTCATTTTAAAGACTCGACAAAGCGCGTGTACGTCGTTTTGTATAAGCACTGCCGGTTAGAGCTCGGGTCTGATTTACAAAAGTTTGTTAGGGTTTAAAAGCAATACTGTGGTTGGTCCTGGAACCTATTTAGCTAACGGAATGCTTGATCTGTACACGCAATACCATTCTCTGTATGTTTATTGTGACATTGTGCAACAGCGAGTGGTCGGTGACGTCAACGTACCGCTCCTACGCACCGTCCCCTGTACAGATTTTTCTAAAAGCATCTTGTATGAGCGTTTTGATAAACCTCATTACGTACCTCTGTGTCGGAAACAATTCAACACGATAGAACTCCTTATAACCTCATTACACGGGAGAACCCATTTCATTCGAACAAGGAAAGAGCATCGTCACACTTCATTTCCGCCCGAGGCGTTTAGAAGGAATTTAACAATGAAGTGCCGTATACCTGTGACGCAAAAGCGTACACGATTACTTTGCCCTACAGGCAGGCAATGGCGGTTTTACCGGTATTCGCGGTGGAGGCGCGATGATGCGCGGTCAGGGCTCTAGGAAATATATTAGGCGGTTTGTGCTAAGATCCGCTGTCCCTTACTAAAAAGCGCCGGGAAAAGTTTGTTAAAACAGGCGCTAGGACCGGGATGCAAATCGGCTAACGATGTCTTGTCGGGTCAAGACTTAAATCAGCAGCTAAGCGGAGAACGCAACAGGCGGTCGGACGTATACTGAATCAAGCTGTAGGAGCCGCGCACCGCCGCCGCCGCACCACCCGGCGAGCCCAACACAAAACGTATAAAGCAAGAGTTTAGTCGTAAAAGGCGTCAAACGAGAAAAAGAGCTGCTCGAAGACACGCTCCTGATATTTTTGACTAATTCACCATGTCGTTGCTGCACCCACAGAGCTGTGAATCTGTCGATTCCGGACTTGATCTGTTTTCCATGCCCCCGACCCAAACCTCGGTCTGAACACGGTAGCCATGTGGAATTTCATCCTTTGGCCACACTGGCACCCGGAGCCCCCATCGAATTTTACGTATCAGGCGCTACGGATGAGTACATGGATTTGTCTAACACTTACTTACACGTGAAATGTAAAGTCACTCGCCGCCAACGGTAACAATTTAGCAGCCGGCGCGGATGTCGCTCCGGTAAATAACATTTTGCACTCTTTGTTTTCACAAGTGGACGTTACATTTAATTCAACTCTCGTCACAAACTCGGAAAATACTTACCCGTATAAAGCCTATATTGAAAAAATGTTAAGTTTTGGAATTGAAGCGAAAGAGTCGCATCTGACTGCGGAGGGTTTTTACAAAGACACCGCTAACCATTTTGACGACACGCAAGGCGCTGATAATACCGGTTTAGTGTCGAGGCGAGCCTTAACGGCTGAAAGTCGAGAAATGGATTTAATGGGAAGACTTCACGTGGATATTTTTAAACAAGAGCGCTATCTTGTAAATGGTGTAGACGTCAAAATTAGACTCATTCCCGCCAAAAACAGTTTTGTCTTGATGGCCCACGACCCTGCCGCTGGGTTTAGAGTAATTATTACACAAGCTAGTCTGTTTGTTCGGAAAGTAAAACTGAACCCAGCCGTGACCGTAGGTCACGCGAAGGCGTTAGAAAAGCGCACAGCTAAATATCCTTTAAAACGAGCAGTCATTAAAACGCATGGATTGGCTCAAGGCAGTCTGTCTGTGGTTTTAGATAATCTCTTTTTATCACAACTCCCCAACAGAGTCGTGGTCGGGCTAGTGCAAAGCGCCGCCTCTAATGGTGCGTACAACAGTAATCCTTTTAATTTTCAACCTCATGGACTGACATTTTTGTCACTGTATTTGGACGGTAAGCAGATTCCGGCCAAACCTTTGACGCCTGATTTTGAACACGGTCAGATACGTGCGCAGTTATTTCAATTTGGCCGCAGGCACAGGACTCGTCAACAGCCAGCACGGACACGGTATTAAATACCAAGAGTTTCCACATGGCTACTGTCTGTTTGTGTTTGATTTGAGTCCCAGTCTTTTGGATGGCAATCAAGTGGAGTTGATAAAACCGGTAGTCTGCGTTTTAGAAATCAAATTGCTAACCCGATCCCCAACGCTTTGCAAGCTATCATTTACGGAGAACTGGATTCGTTACTGGAAATTGACCGCAGTCGCCAAATTATTACTGACTTTTCATCATGAACAACCGACAACTGACACGGCGTGCTGGCCCACCATCGAACTGCCAGACACGTTTTTCGCGGTGTTTTTCCCCGCGACAGACTTCCCCGGCGTCTATTACCAAAACATCACCATCATGCTTTTGTAGTAAATACAGCCCCTGCTGGTCATGTAGGAGAGCATTGGGTCTGCGATTTGGTTCGATGCTCGTACTTGTACAGCAGAATATTTTGATAGCTATGGTCTGCCCCCTCGCCATCGTGACATTAAAGAGTTTCTTGTAAGAAATTGTCGCTACTACAGATATAATGATCGGGTCCTGCAAGATGCGTTTAAGCTCTACTTGTGGGCTTTACGTCTGTATTATCTGATACGCAAAAGTCACGGCGATACCATGTCGAAGGCCCTGTCTATTTTTAGGGCTTACTCACCAACAGCCAATGATCGTAAAGTGACTCAGCTTTTTAGACGCGCGTTCGCCTAGGAAAAAGGTTACCTATAAAAACTCGAGGTACCTGCGTGCACTGGTGTTATTCATTTTAACCGGCTTACACCACGCGACCCTGGGCCGCGGTAACCTTCTACCGAAGAAGAAGAAGAAGAAGAAGAAGAAAATGACATCATCGCAGAGTGGCGTTTTGACTTCAAACAGGCACGTTGTTTCCTCTGGGGCGAAATATCTACCGCCAGCGTGAAAACTTGGCGAGGTACTGTCAAGATTTACATTCGCCATTATTCTGCTCGATCTGATGTCAAAGGAGGCAAAGTAGTTCCTACGCGACGTGGCGTCAGTTTGGATCTGGCTGAATTTCAGCGCTTGGGAAAAGTCAAATCAAGACTTGTCGCTGAGTATAACAACAGACCATTGAACTGAAACAACAACAACAACAGCAGCCATCGCCGCCCGCCGCTACCGCCAGCTACCGCGACCACCAGAAAAACCTAAGGTACCCGATTCAACGAATGGTGGACGATCAGTATATTGACAATTTGATTCAACACTGTTTTGAAGCAGAATTCGAGTGACACACACCTGAATGCTACAGATTTGCCAGACGTTCAACCGCCTCAATCTCAACTCTACTGGGGCAAATACGATTTCGCAAGTTCATTGTGAACAAACACTTTTTTTTTTCTGACATTGGTCCTTAGAACTTGTTGTATGCATTGATCTTTTTTTGTTTTTGTGCCGTTCCTCGACTGAATAAAATTTGTTTGTGTGTGTATGCTATATTGTTGTTCTTGTTCTGTGTGTGTGTGTTGAGTTTGCGTAAACAAAATTATATTACAACACATACAGACCTTTAGTTGCCTTTCCAACATTATGGAGCCGCAAAATGCCTTTCATCATCATCAAGAAAGTTACCGGGAAAAGACACAAGCTTTTAGACGAGCTTGCTATCAAGCAAACAAACAAAAAAAAAAAAAAAAAAAAAAAGGCAGCAGGGACATGGGGACAACCACCACCACACCACCATTACCGTATCTTTTTGTCAAACTGTCCACATTTACAATTACTCGTACAGCGATACACCTCTCCCGTATCTTCGACAAATAATCACACCCACATATCTTTGAACAGGTGCCCATCTTATGTATCGTTTAGGTGTCATAAGAGCGGCAGATGCGCGTGTGACCGTGGCTGTTGTCGCGCGAAATGACCCCCGTCTTATGCAAAAACAATAGAGTTCCAAACGGCAAATGACCGCTAGTCGTACAGTAATAACCTTTTATCTTTGACAGCTATGATGGTTACGGTGCACACCCCCTCATGATTGCGTGGTACAATTAACGACAGCTGTTGTCCACTATTTTTAGTAAGCGCAAGGAAAGGTATATAAGTGCAGTGCCGATAGTGTACTTTTAACCATTTGGCCCTCTCGCTTCTCTTCAGCAGCAGCACGCATTTCAGTCTCTCTCGACCACCCTTTGACGATGGCTTCATCTTCTGCTTCGCTTCAGTCGTCTGTTTCCCACGTGGAATACGAGGGAAGGAAATTATTTCATATCGGTGACCAATTTATGGTTTCCGTGCAGACATTCAAAGGAAGGACGTATATAAATGTCCGTAAATTCAACTACAACGTTAAAAAGGACACTATTTACCCCACCAAGGAGGGATTTTCGCTGAGTTCTATGGATCAAGCTGGGAGGCGTTTTTGACGCTGTCGTCGCAAAACATTGAGCGACTGAGCAGATTAAAAAATACTCTTAAAGAAGAGTTTGACAAGGTCGCTGGGAGTGACGACGTCGGCGATGGGGAGGTGGAGGAGGACGACAAAAAGGAAAAACTAATCGCTTCAAAAAAGAGGCGATTTTTCTCGGACTGATATGTTTGTTTGTTTGTTTGTTTTTTTGTTGTTTTTTTTTTTTGGTTACTGTCTGTATTTTTCCTTGTATTGTAGTTGAGTCTTTAGTTGTCTGCTTGTTAGTATTCAGCACATTTTAGATGTAAAGTATTTAACCACTACATGTACCTTTGTTTTTTTTTTTTGTTTTTTTTTTTGGTTACTGTCCATATTTCTTTTTGTATTGTACCTACATGTGTAGTAGTCTGCTTTAGTAGTCAGCGCATTTTATATCTGGTTTCTTTTTTTGTCAAAAAAAAAAATCAGAAAAAAAAATTCAAAAAAAAAGAAAGAAAAAAAAAATCAAAAAAAAAAAAAAAAAGAAAAAAAAAAAAGAGGGGATCGAATTAGCTTCACCTCCACGTGGTGATCCCTGGACAAGGCTTATTGTCAAGTATGACGACGATTTATAGCTCGTTGTTATACTTCTCTCAGCCTTGACGAAGAAAGCTAAAATTAAAGGAAAAAAAAATAAATAAGAACCCACACACACATTTTCCCTTCCCTTTTTTCCTAACTCTTCACTTCTCAATACGTTTCTTTAAGAGAGAAAAGAAAATACATATAAAAATAATCGCAACACAGACAAGCTTTCATTTACCTTTCAAGTATTCGACCCAGCAACATTATGGACACGCATCATAAAGGCATCATACAAAAATCGTGGCGTTTACTGGTGGCACATATACGCGACCCGGCTACATTGGTAGATGATTTGGTGCAACGACGGGTTTTAACACGCCCAATGGCGAGTCGTATCCTGCAAAGTACGACTGTTAAAGAAGACCAAACCAGAACCTTGTTAGATATACTGATGAGACGAGGGTTAAACGCCTTTCATCATTTTCAAGAAAGTTTACTTGCTGCGGGAGAAACGCAGGCTTTAGACGGGATGTTATCAGTCATGGCTGCTGAAACTAGGAGCACAGACAGAACACCACCGCCACCGCCAGCACTACCACCACCTGCGTACGACGAACTGTTTCCAAAATGTGTAAATTTTGGAACAAGCTGTGACGCGTATCTTTTAACGCCTACTCATAAACCGTACTGCACCCGGTGTTTTGAACGCATAGCCCAGAGACAAAGTCGCGATACGTATGAACACGGACGCTTAGAAACAAGTGTATTTCGCCATTTGTTTAAAAAAAAGAAAAAATAAGATCTGTGTTGTGTCATGTTTATGTGCAGGTGGGTCGCAAGTCAGAAATTGTTTATTTTAATGACCTGTTTAAAGTACCCTGAGCCAATCTATTTCATTACGGGAACCGCGTGTACTTTTTCGTTTAAATAAAACGTCACATAATACAGTGGTCCTCTCGTTATTGTATTTGCGTGTAAATGCGCGTTGTATCGGTGTTTGGCCATCGTGCCTTTGCCGTGTTGTGTATGTGGCGGAGCATATTCATACAATTCGTTAGCTTGGTCAATTACATTCATACTATCAGTCGCCTTAGATATCACAGCTATGACATGTCCTACAGTAATATTCTTTTATCTTTGACAGCTATCATGGTTACGACATGCACCCCTCCGAACCGCATGGTACAAGAGCTATCATACGCAGTAATATTACACATACCGGGCTGATTGGTACTTACGCATACGATAGGGAGTCACTATGCACGCTATCTGGTAGATCATTGGACAGTGTCTATTAGCCACGCCCACACCACGACTGTTGGCGTTAGCAGTTACAGATAACAGCTGTAGTTTTACCGGCTGACCACGGCCACGCATCATATATATCTGGTAGATCATTGGACAGTGTCTATTAGCCACGCCCACACCACGACTGTTGGCGTTAGCAGTTACAGATAACAGCTGCAGTTATACCGGCTGACCACGACCACGCATCATATATATCTGATGCGTCTTGCTATCCGAGTAGTGGGGTTGACCGCTTGACTGGCTTCTGTACCTTACACTACCCTGGTACTACACTTGTGTGAACACTTGTTTCTAACAGTCCTGTGTTGATCATGGCGACAACAAAAACAGACATGGTGACATCCAAACAGGTAAGGTTTTCTCTTATATATATATATATGTTTAAAAAAAAAAGAAGAAAAGAAAAGCCAGCAGTACTTCTTCGGAAGAAAAAATATACGAAGCAACATTTTGTTTTTGTCCGCCAGAATCATACGTGCTCCGAATGTGGAAAATTGTTTTCCCAGCGGAAAAACCTGACACGCCATGTCGATGGGGTGCATCGTAACATACGACCCTTCAACTGTGAGCAGTGCGGCCAAACCTTTAAGCGCAAGCAACACCTGGCTCACCATGTAAAAATGCATCAGCGCCACGTCGATGCCCAGGCTGATTGCAGTCACAAGCGAAAAGCTTCATCCACCTCCCACGTTCCCTTGAAAAAAAGACTCAGTACAGCTGAAAGAGAAAAACGGCTCTTAGATGATTTACCCGCGAAAAAGAAAGAAGTCTATGAAAAACATTTCGAGTCGATACGAACGCACGAGCGGCTCGGTAAAACCCAGTCGGTATACACCTATTTTTGGGATCCCAGGTCGGATTTGCCAAACTGGGAAAAAGAAAATCTGATGGAAATGTTTAATCATCAAAAGAAACGTTTCAAAATTAATTTTTCTCATTCTTTTCTTTTGGCGCATAAAGAGACAGGAGATCTCTCTTTCTTTCACGCGTCTACCAACAACCACAGTGCTTTAGAGCGACCCCGTTTGATCCAATCCAAACAAGATTTTCTGTCTTTTATAGACGACATTCAGGACCACGATATTTTAAGTCAAGTTCAGAAAGAACGACCTGATTCCAAATATTCTGTCAACGCTATCATGTCAACTTCCTTTTACATCAACCCTCTCCCTGACTTTCCCATCGGGTGTGCATGCGATGAAATCCCCGATTTTATCGCGACCAACCCCTTTCTACACAAATTACAAAAAGATGAAAATAACCAGTTTCCTTACTCGGACGGTCTGTGTCTGTTTCGTTGTCTAGCCCTTCATCAAGGTGCCAAACGACACGCTCTTCAAACCCCTACCAAAACACTGTTTGAACAATGGTTTCATAATCCGTGTCCCGCCCACTTTCCTGGCGTGACCTTGCTAGAACTGGATTCGATTGAAGATTGTTTTCGAGTCAACATCGATGTCTTTGAATTTGACGAAACCCAAACACCTGTCTGTATCATTCCTCTGCGTCGTAGTGCGTACAAACACCAGTCCATCATGCGGATTCTTCATTACAAAAATCATTTTATGCACATCATAGACATTGACCAGTTAGCCAAAGCCTTTGCGTGTCCCAAATGTAGCAAACTGTTTTCTTCTAACAAACGGTTACATGAACACGAAAAGCGGGGATGTAATGGAGGTGAACCCAAACCCACGTACAAAGGTGGTGTGTATACGCCTCCGGAGTCTGTTCTGCAACAGCTCTATAACCACGGGATTCTAGTAGACCCTCATTATGTCTTTCCGCACAGGGCAACTTTTGACTTTGAGGTGTATTTTGAGACTGACGATCTCCTTCACACCAAAACAGAGAGCACCGAAATGACTGCCAAGCACGTACCTCTCTCCGTTTCCGTGTGCAGTAATGTGTCTAGTTACACGGAGCCAAAATGCTTTGTAAGCAATGGGGACCCCCAAGAGCTGGTCGATAACATGCTCGCGTACCTTCACCAAATTGCCGATGCGTCTTACCGGCAGTTGCGTGAAGACTTCTCTTCCGTCTTTGAGCAATTAGACGCACTCGAACAAGATCAAGAACAGCGCGCAGATAGTCTCCACGTTCCAACCCAAACACTCAGACAACACCTCTGTGATTATTTACAAGAGTTACCGGTAGTTGGGTTTAACTCGTCTCGTTATGACTTGAACGTGATTAAGCCTTATTTGATTCAAACGCTGATCGCTCAGGCCAAAACAGACGATGTGACAGAAAATCCCGATGGGGTTGACGTCGAGGAAGAAGGAGAGGAACAGTGCGCTAACACAGACGAAGACGAAGAAACACAAGAAGAAGACAAAAGTCCTTTAAAATTTGTGGTAAAACGAAATAGTCAGTACATGTGCATTTCGACCACAAAACTAAAATTTCTAGACATCGTCAATTTTGTCGCGCCGGGTTATTCTTACGCCAAGTACTTGAAAGCGTTTAACGTTGAAGAGCAGAAAGGGTTCTTTTGTTACGAGTACATCACTAGTCTAGACAAACTAGAGGAAACCACTCTACCCCCACATACGGCCTTCTACAGTAAACTAAAACAGACCAACATCACACCAGCCGAGTATGCGTATTGTGAAAAAATATGGCAAGAAAATCAATGCGCTACCTTGCGAGACTTTCTCGTCTGGTACAATAACTTGGATACAAAACCCTTTCTGGTCGCTTTAGAGCGTCAAATTGCCATGTACGCGACCCTCGGCGTCGACTTGCTCAAAGACGGGATTTCTGTCCCCGGCATCACCCTCAAATATTTGTTTCAGACCATGCCTTCAGACACATATTTTTCTCTCTTTAACGAGAAACAAAAAGATATTCACTCTCTCTTGCGCGATCAGATCGTGGGGGGACCCAGCATTATTTTCCATCGATGGCACGAGACAGATAAAACCTGTATTCGTGACCAGCCAGACAAACCTGTCCAGTCTATCACGGGCTGGGACGCTAATTCTTTGTATCTGTCAGCGATCATGAACCCAATGCCGACAGAACACCCTATTATTCGAAAAAAAGAAAATGGGTTTAAACCAGAAAAAACCGATCCGTTTGGTCAGTTGGCTCGCGAATGGCTCGAGTGGACGATGCACACGGAAAACATTCGCCTGCAGCACAAATTTAACGCTAAAGAAAAGCAGTTGGGCAAACGACACATACGGGTGGATGGGTGGGATCCTGAGACGCAAACCGTGTATCAGTTTCACGGGTGTCTGTTTCACGGTCACTCGTGTTGTCTGACGGCTGGCCAAACCGTGAACCCTGTGAACGGCAAATCTCTGGTTGAGCTCAGAGAAAGCACGCAAGACGTTACCCAGTATTTACGCGAGGATGTGGGTGTGCGTGTGGTGGAAAAATGGGAGTGCGAGTGGAAGTGTGAAAGAGCTTTTAACTCAGACATTCAGTTCTTTTTGCGAGATCATTTCCCGACGCTGAAACCATTCAAGGGTGTGTCGCCCATCACGGAGGAAGCCATTGTCAGAGCTGTAAAAAACGAAACCTTGTTCGGGTTTGTGCAGTGTGACATCGCTGTGCCAGAGACCTTGAAACAGCATTTTTCAGAAATGCAACCCATCTTCAAAAACGCTTCCATCAGTCGTGATCAAATCGGTGAGCTGATGAAAACCTACGCTGAAAAACACAAGCTTCTCTCTCAAGCCCGTCGAACGTTAGTGGGCAGTTTCTTTGGCGAAAGTATTTTGGTAGCCACACCTCTTCTAAAATGGTACCTCGAGCATGGGCTGGTGGTCAGTAACATTACGCTTATCCTCGAGTACCAACCCAAAACCTGTTTCAAGAAGTTTGGTGAAGCCGTGTCTGACGCTCGTCGTCAAGGCGATCAAGACCCGAGCAAGGCCATTTTAGCAGAAACCTTTAAACTGCTCGGCAACAGCGCGTACGGTAAAACCCTGACAAACGTTGCGCGCCACCGTGACATTCATTATGTCGTCCCCGAAAAAGCACCCAAACTCGTCAACGAAGCGCGTTTTCAAAAACTGACTGAACTGACAGACAAGGTCGTGGAAGTGGAATTGAGCAAAAAGAAAATCAATTGGGCCCTTCCTTTGCAGATTGGTTTGTTTGTGTATCAGTACGCTAAACTACGTATGTTGCAGTTTCATTTTGACTTTTTAGATAAGTTTGTGTCTCGGTCGAACTATCAGTTGCTTGAAATGGACACCGACTCCTTGTACTTGGCTCTCAGTCGCCAGACTTTAGACGAGGTGGTGCGTCCAGAGCTCAGACAAGAGTTTTACCGTGTGTACCCTCAGTGGTTCCCGGCTCAGGCCTGTCCCCGTCATCAAAAAGACTTTGAAACCACCCGCATGACCGGCGGAGCTTGGGATCCGACACAATGCCCAGCCTGTCAAGCTCAAATCGCGTATGACAAACGAACGCCGGGTCTGTTCAAAACAGAGTATCAGGGACATGCTTTTATCGGCTTGTGCTCTAAAACCTACTTTTGTCAGGGTGACCAAACCAAGTTAAGTTGCAAGGGACTCAACAAACATCAAAATAATCTGACGTTTGATAGCTACCAGCAAGTCCTCACGACTCAGGAAAGTGGAGGCGGAACCAACATGGGTTTCAAAACCGATGGAAAATCGATCTTCACTTATACACAAAAACGCAAATCTCTTTCGTTCTTCTACATCAAACGGGTGGTTGCCTCTGATGGCATTTCAACGTTCCCTACTTCCGTTTAGCGTATTGTGATAAAAAAAAGCCGTTTTTCTTCTTTTGTGTACTGAAAAAAAATTTTTTGGCCAGTTGAAATAGCCCACCTCCTCGCGGTACTGGCTGGATGGTTCTTCGTTTCATGCCAAAAGTCATGATCCTAAGAGTCAACTAACGGGCATTTTCTTCTTTAAAACACAGTGCTTAATAAAATGTGTTTCTATGTTTGCAGGAGGACCTGGTTGCTCCATCCACGTGTGTAATGTGTGTGTGGTTGACCAGTGTTGATACCTGGCAATCTGCAGGCTTGCAAACGTGAAAAAAAAGTGCTTCCTCGTTCCTGTTAATACATGCTGGAATAAGGTAGAAAGACACCAACTGTTGTCGGTTTGGCTTATCTCTGACAATGTTGTAGCCATGGTCTAAATGGAGAAGCGCTGACCGCCGTCACTTCCGGAGCTCCCTGTTTCCCCATTTATCTTGTATTACTTCACTGCTCCCAGCTCCCTACCTCAATTGGAAGGGGCTGACAGCTGTCACTTCATGATCTCCCTGTATTACCTCATTGGAGGCTATGGCCGTGATCTCAGGTTAAGGTCAAATGGCTCCCGGTCTCCCTACCTAAATAGGGAGGCGATGACAGCTGCTACTTTATGATCTCCCTGTATTACCTGACTGGAGGCTATGGCCGTGATCTCAGGTTAAGGTCAAATGGCTCCCGGTCTCCCTACCTAAATAGGGAGGCGCTGACAGCTGCTACTTCATGATCAGGTTATAAGGTGAAGCCCTGATTTTATAGGGTCGTTTCCTAAAGTTTACGTCATAAGGTTAAGGGCATGACCTGAAGTTATAAGGCTGTGACCTGAGGACGTGACCTCAGGTTAGGGCTATGGCCTGAGGCTAAGTACGTGACCTCAGGTTAAGGACGTGACCTCAGGTTAAGGACGTGACCTCAGGGCCTTGACCTGAGGCTAAGGACGTGACCTCAGGTTAAGGTCAAACGGCTCCCGGCTCCCTAAGGGTTGAGGGGTCGCAACTTATACTACTCACGTGGTCTCTCCTAGGGGTGTGGCTTGACAAATAACTATTAACAGCACACTTACTCTGGTGACGTCTTCCCTGGCCACGTGCACTCAAACTGAAAGACGCGTGGCAAGTAGATCGCTCGGCTTATATAGGCGGGACACAGCCCGCAAAGGGAGCGGCTACCCCCGGCCCTAGGGAAGGCCCGGGGAGACGGGGGAAAGAGGGGAGATTTGTGTTTCTTAGGGGCCGGTTAATCACAGATTGCAGCCGAGCAGAGACGCAACTAATTGACACGCGCGCCATCGCGGATACGAAACACTGCGCGCGTGTGGCTAGTGGGCAGGGAACAAAGGCTGTGATGTACAGGGGTGGCCGGGGAAGGGTCGGAATGGGTGGCTATACGGACAGCGGGGCTAAGCGGGGAAAACAGCAGAACAAACATTGCAAGCAAAAAATATCTGTAAATAGGGGCCGGGTATGACCCGGTCTCACATTTTCACTTGTCGGCAGTCGTTAGTGAGAGTGCGAAGAATGGCGGAAAAACACCTGAAATTACTCACACAAATTGTATTTGTGTGTAACAAAATAAAATAAAATAAAAGATAAATGAAAATGAATACTTTGTGTTTTCTGTGGTATTCTCATTTCTTGAGAGCGGACATTGCAGATTGTGGAGGACGTAATTATGATAAGACACTATCGTAATCAGGCTACGAGTGTGTGGCTGAGGGGAGTGAGCGGTCTGGTGGTCTGGTTGTGAATTACTTAAAGCGCAAGAGCGTGGTGGTGATGTGTGTGTATGTTCTACGATGAAAATTCAGTTTCTTTTTTTCAGGACTGTTCATCGATTAGTGAGGACGAAGGGGACGTTCAGGCTGCGCGGACAAAAAGGCCACATCGCAGCAACAAAACACGCCACACCCGCGGTGCGAAGTGATCATTTTTTCTGTTGTACGGAAGCTGTTTGTGAAGTAAAAAAAAAAAAAAAAAAAAAGAGAATGGGCTTTTTCTTTTATGTTTTAGTAAATCAGTTTGTAGACCAGCAACTGCCACTGAGCAACAATCGTCGGGAAAATAAAGTGTGTGTGTGTGTGTGTGTGTGTGTGTGTGGGTGTGGGTGTGCCGGTTAATGGAGCTTGGATTTGTGCAAATGATTGTTTGTGTGATGATGATGTGTGTGTGGGTGTTTGGTAGTTTAAACAATTTGAGCTGTGGTTCCGATACATTGGTTTTGTGAGACACAAAACAGAAGACAGAACAGCGTCACTGACGCTTGGCAGTCATAACATTATCTAAGCTACATTCACCAAGCTACGTAAACCAAACAACTTAAAATACGAGGCGCCTTGCAGAGTATATGCTTAAGAGAGAAGTGTGGGGGGGGGGGGGTATTAGGGTTTGCAGTGACCGTGATGGTCGACAATGTCGCCGTAGAGGTCGACAAGGTCGAGGGTGGTGGTCGATATAGTCGACGGTGTTGGTCGATATGGTCGAGGGTGGTGGTCGACATGGTCGATGGTGGTGGTCGACATGGTCGATGGTGGTGGTCGATATGGTCGATGGTGGTGGTCGATATGGTCGAGGGTGGTGGTCGACATGGTCGATGGTGGTGGTCGACATGGTCGATGGTGGTGGTCGATATGGTCGAGGGTGGTGGTCGACATGGTCGATGGTGGTGGTCGACATGGTCGATGGTGGTGGTCGATATGGTCGATGGTGGTGGTCGATATGGTCGAGGGTGGTGGACGACATGGTCGATGGTGGTCAAAGCATGCCAGAAAATATATATGCACACACACACACACACAGACGACGGGGGTTTATTACATAGACTCCCATTGTTACTGACAAGGGGTCCAAAAATCTAATCGGTTTAAATGATAAACACGTTTGACTTCTTTTTACATCGAAGATATAGAGGTCGAGGATAGTCCGTATTAATTGAGGTGTCTAAATTTTATAGAACAGTTTTGACTCTTTCAAGTAGCTAAAGATGCTATCAGGAACAACATCCCGGAACAGCACCTTCAAAGAATCTGCACAGTAATATATTTCGCTCATCTCGGCAAGATCCACGCACGAGTTTAAGGCTGGAGGGCCATGGAGACTCACGCCTCACGTTTCACGCCTCATGCTTCACCCCTCACGTTTCATGCCCTGGGCCATAGGAGCTCACGCCTCGCTACTCACGCGTCATGTGTGTGTGCATTTGTGTGTGTGTGTGTGTGTGTGTGTGTGTGTGTGTGTGTGTGTGTGTGTTCATGAGTGCATTACAAAATTGGATATTAATCTGTACATGTGTACAAGCCCTGAGATAAGGCTGCCACCTACTGGTTGACTGCGCTAGGAATTACAGTAAATAAATAAATCGATTAAAAGTTACAGTATACGCCGGTTATAAGAAACTCGAGGGGGGTGAATTTGTTGGTTTCTTATATCCGAGTTTTCTTATATCTGAAAGTCGGATATAAGAAAGTATTTTGAAAAATATTTCTTATAACCGAGTTCAGTGAAAAAAAGGTTTAAAACATTTCTTTTTTCTCAGTTTGTGTATGTTTTGCATTAAATTAAGAAATATCTGGTTTCTGTTAAAGACCTGCACAGAATATATATGTGTAGAGTTAATATACACCAGTGCGCTTGTGTCCTTCAATGTCAGATTTTTTTGTTTGAACACTGATGAAAATACTGTTTTGCTTCCCAACTGTAGCGCTGGCGGTCATGTGGTAAGAAAAAACAAAACAAAAAAAAAAAAAAAAAAAACCAAACCAACCAACCAACCAACCAACCAACCAACCAAACAAACAAACAAACAAAAAAGAACTAAGGGGAGAGAGAGAGAGAGAGAGAGAGAGAATTCCCTTGTATTTATAGGATATATTAAAAGTGCATTATGTATCAACATTTGATCTATAAAACACTCGTCCCATTAGAGTATGATATGCGATGCTTTCCGTGTCTAATTTGGCTGAAAAAAGCTGCAAATTAGCTTTTTTTTCTGTTGGGAGGGGGAAGGGGGATGGAGGAAAGATGGACCACGTATATTGTCAAAGAAAGGAATTGATCAACAGTTAGTCTAATACTGATAGTTTTATTCTCCTTAACGCGAGCCCTGTAGATAGTGGGGGAGCCAAGGCGAATAAAACAGGTCGATTGTTCACATCATAGTAGAGACATGCCGTTTGGAATATAAGTACATAACACATCTCTGAACAATATTAGCGACAGTAACACCTGGACCGCCCCCTCTGGTGGGCGTGGCCGTCTGTTAACTGGGTCAACATGACCCAGAAACAAATTATTACCCTTTTTCATCTTTAGCTTGGCCTATATGGTTATTGTGATGAAATGAACGAAAGAGAAACTTAAAGAACATGAGATTGAACCATTTTATGTTATATTTGGTTCCAAAGTATCAAAATATTATGTTGGAGGACTTAATTAAATTGGCCATCATGTTTTACACTTGTAATGTAATTAGCAGAAAGGCCATTTATTTTGTAGTCACAGGTATGAATCCGGTCTCAGAAGCATCCTAACTGTTGAATAAAGCAAGTTATATTTGTATTGTTCAAAAGAGATTTAATCTTTTTTGGTATTAATTCCATTATGGAATAATTAAGAAAAAAGTAGGTCAAATGGGCGAATTCAGGACTGAGTCATACCGACTGCTTGTAATGGCTAATTTCCATCTTACATTGCAAAATGCAAAACTTTTACTGAACAGTAAATTTTTAATGCCCTAATTCTGAGCTTAATATTTTCTATTTATTAATTAGAAACTTAACTGGGTCACGAGGTCTCACCTTTCAGCTAAGATGTCTCATTAGTGATGCGTACGACAAGTCCACGGAAATTTCTAAACTGTCCATTCTCTTGTCTCGGCACGAGTCCTTGTAAATATGTTCTATTTGGTGTCACTGTGCAATATTATTCTGTTTTGTTGTAACTGTCTCCATACTCTCGGGGAGCCGGGGTGGTCGATTGGTAGAGCGTTGGACTTCTAATGCTCGGGTCGTGAGTTGATCCCGGCTGGGGCCAAATATTGTGCTGGCTTTTTCATCGTTGCCCCGTCTTTGATATCATCCTATGTGGTGGAAAAGGACGTTAAACCCCTAAACACCCACCCCCCACCCCGTCTCCATACTCTCAAAGGTAACACGTAAAGAAAAACACACAAAAAAACGGGAAAAACGTCATCAAGATGAGCCATTTTTTCAAGACTCTGCCCCCACACATAACCAGACTGGAATTCTGCTCTCAGAGCATGCTGTTTCAGTGGTGCTTCCGTTGGAGGAATGTTCTCCAAAGATTTGCTGTTTCTGGGAAAAATCGCCTGCCGAGCTGCGTCCACCTTTGTTAGTGTGCTGGAGCGGTTATACATCAAACAACAAATCTTTGGAGTGTGGCGAAGGTGTCTTCCGTTACCTGCCTGTCCGTCATGGCCAAGAAAGCTCTAGTAGCTTCAGGGAATGCGTTCCAGGTACTCCACGCTGTTTTTTTCCCTCTCCCAGCAAAAAAGGACACAGTGTCACATCCTGTGAAGGCATTGAACGCCAGAAGTGCCCATGCTTTATATGGTCCAAGAAAGTCAGCAATGTCATGGGCGGCAATGTACCTGAATTTTTTTCCACATCCAAAGGCAATCCACAGTTCCGTTGCTGCCATTTGGTGGAAGTGCGCAATCGCCAACACCAGCACATGCGTGTCTGTTGTCCTGATGAGGACCTTGTGCAGACCAGACCGTGCACACTCAGCTGCATGCAGAATGACATGAGTATCTGCTTCCTCGTGTGAGCAAGGCCGCAAATCATCTTTGGCTTCTGTTGGACAGCACAGAACTTTGTCGCCGATTGTGGTAACAAGTGTTTTCCCCTCGTCATATGACTTCTCGGCAAGGCTCTTGGCAAGGAACTCAAAGAGTTGGGTTTTGTTGTCATTGTCCCGCAGAAGCCCCTTCCAGTTTCCAGGCAATTGGGCCGATGGCACGACCATCCTCTTGAAACCACAACCCCACCTCTCTCTTGCTGATGCTTTGAGACTGTCAGCCTTGTACACATCCCAAACGATGTCCACCCGTGATGCAGTCTCAAACTGTCGCTGGATGTACGGCAGGAAAATGAGATCGACATACTGCTGAGAGTTTTTCGCAAGCTTTGGTGACAACATCTGGACGATTGCTGCACCATCCAGCACTTTGGCATCAACGTCTGGTGAACATATTGAAACAGGGACGAGGACAGCATCATCTAAGACATCTGCTGTGATGTCTGCGGGGTCCTCAACAATCATGAAAGCCTTGTCGTCCAAGACCTCTGGAGGAACATCGGGCAGGTCGTGTAGGACTGCAGGACTGTCAGCAACAGGAGCTTCAGAAGATTGAACAGCAGCAGGCAACGGGCAGCTCTCACTAATTCCACAGCTTGTGAATCCCTAGTGCAGACCTGTTTGATGGCAGCCCCCAGATCTTTGTTGAACATTAGCACGACGTTTTTTTCTTTCGTGGGTGGCGAACAAGTCTGGGATATTTGCAAGGAGTTTTTCACAAAGACGCTGTGAGTGGACCCTGTGGAACATAAAGACCATGGGCTTCCAGGCGGCTAGCATACGGGCGACACAGGTAGAATAGTGATCTTGTCCGAGGGTCGTCCCTGTAGCTTTCTACATAAACAACGAGCTCAGCGAACGCAATCGCCTGTAAAGATGATGAATCGTCTTCTTCAGCAGCCTCTTGGTTGGCTTTTAGCTGTCTTCTGTAATATGCTGACAGACACTTCAAATGGTAATTAGCATCCCCCGATACCATGTCTACATTGGCAAGCTTCCGGAGCACCTCAGTGTCATTGATATGGACTGCTGTATAATAAACTTTGTAACGCACTCCTAATGTCCATGCCTCATGGGTCCCCTTTCAACCTGGTGGTTTATTACAGAAAAAAACACAGCCGGGATTTGGTTGTGCTGCCTGCTGGTGCTTCTTCACTTTCACTATCCTCTAGTGCAGTCGAGGACGTACCAGTTGCTCTCCTAGTTTTTTCTGGGCTTGCAGAGGGACTGCATGCCTGCTTTTCTTTTTCGCTCCAAAATGGTGGTGCTCACCTTTGCGTAGCATGATTTGTGCAGATTTGAAGCAGATTTCAGACGAAATGTATCCTCAAACCCATTCTCTTCATCAAGACGGCATAGGCTTACATCGACAGGATTGAAGCCCATTTCTTGAAATTGTTTGAGGTTTTCAGCAACATACTTGTAACTAGCCGCAGGAGGTTTTCTTGCAGGGCAGACGAGATTCTCTGTCTTTGGCACTTGACAAAAAGCACACAATGACCAATTAATAGGTTTTTCAGGTGGCGGAGGCTCAATGTTGAGGTCAGGAGTCCCAGTACGCTGATACTCACTCGTCATTGCCTTGCTTACTGAAACCTTCAATAGAAATAGACGCCTTAAGTTTCGCGCACTTGACCGGTATGGGTTTCCATACTTTTTGGGAAATTCCGATAGCGTGTCCCGGTGTCGTAGAATATTTCGGTTCCCGACACAAAATAACGCAAAGTGGATAACGATGCAAAATTGAGATTGTAACGTGAAATTGATCAATAATGACACAAATCACTTGATAAACATGAAATCAATAAAAGTACTTCAAAATAGTATTTTTTTTCCTTCCCGAACAGTAAACAGTTCAGTATTTGACACTGATTTCATTGCACTGAGACAAATGTCAGGGTCGTTTCATCACTGGATCTCAACAAACAAAAGCATTCGCCACTGATACAATAAAACCATTCACGAGAAACACGTAAAAAAAACAATGAAACCAAAATGCACTGACTTACCAACTGCACTGACATCAGTCATTGATAGATCTAGCCGCAAGAACTTGCTTTGGAACACTACCAATATTCTTTGTCACCTTCACAATCTCACAACGCTTGTCTTCACGGTTCACTTCGCTCCAGCAGAAATAAATGTTCTCCAAAAATTGCAAACATTCAGACTAAAAATAGGTAAAGTAACGGTCCGTTCCACACTCATTGCACCCACTCGATTTCTGGGACCGGTGTAGTATAACTAAATCCGCCCACTCAAAACGACACAGTGTCAAGCGTTGTTGAAAAGTTTAACTGAAACTAAAAACTTCATTCAATCGACAGACTTGAAGACAGGGGGTTGTAGGTTTTTATTCCACAATAAACCACATGGAAAGTAACTTTGCATAACAGAAAAACCATCGCGATGCTATCACAAATAGGGTATTTCCTGTGGCGGGCATGCAAGCTGCCCTTTCACCGGTTCGGCCAGAGACACCAGATCTGAAACAAGGTCGCCACTGCGCGCGCTTTCCTATGGAAGCACGATTGTGCCAAAGTTAGGTGAATTGGCACTTTTAATCGATCACTGATCGGCTCAGAATGGCCTGAGAAAGTGTTACTGTCGCTTTTATTAATCCTTGAAGCTAGCTTTATTAGTGGACTAAGTGACATATTTCTACTCTTTAGCGAACAATCATTAGTCTTGGATCCTCCACTAAGACAGAGACAGACATACAGAGAGAGAGAGAGAGGGAGACAGAGAGAGAGAGAGAGAGAGAGAGAGAGAGCTCCCAATCAGGCAAAAAAAACCAAAATAATAATAAAAACAACATATAACAATAGAACAACAAAAATGCATCTCGAATTTTTTCTTCTTGCCAACATTCAATTTTGCACGGAACACAATGGTAAAGAACCAATTCAAGAAAAGAAAATCATGCGCCATCATGTGCCTGTCCTAAGTGACGTCAGACCTGACCTGTTTTCTTAGAATGAGTGAAATTTTCTTGGAAATGTACTTTCGGTTTCTTACAATGAGTGAAATTTTCTTGGAAATGTACTTTCGGTTTCTTATATCCGAGTTTTTGTATCAAGCGGGACAAGAAATTTGCTTTCCTAAAACCGAGTTTTCTTATAAGCGAGTTTCTTGTATCCGAGTTTTTGTAATACAAAATAAAGAAGAGTTTGGCCGGGGGAAAAAAATTCGTTGGCAATAACCGAGTTTTCTTATATCCGAGTTGCTTATATCCGGCGTCCACTGTACCTCAGTTTGGGTGCAGTTAGAACCTTTTTCAAGTCGTCCCAAACATGTGTTTTCTCAGGTTTGTCCTTGTAATCAGGCACACATGGATTCCAGAGGAGGGGCCTTGCCCGGACCAACTCGATTAAGTTTTCTCTGTAGTCAGCCATATTGAATTTAAACTTCACGCATCGAAAAAAGTGGGCAGTCCCACTTCTCTCCTCACGCGTGAACCGTGAGCCATGAAGCGTGAAGCGTGAGTGGAATTGTATGGCCCACGCAAGAGAGACCACGTCTGTTCATTTTTCTATTCACGCGCGAGGCGTGAACAATGAGGCGTGAAACGTGAGGCGTGAGTCTCTATGGCCCACCAGCCTAAGAAATGTTAGATTGTAAACTGCTCGCGACAAGGTACGCACCAAAGGGAATCTTCCCCTTTCAAGAGACGTGAATGCGTAATGTGGGTGTGTCCAATGTGGAGCCGACTAAGTATGGCTTCCCTCGCGTCGGTTAGGTCGGCAACGAGGGAGACTATCACAGATATTTGGTAAAACCATGTGGAGTTTGTTCTCCAGGAGGGCATCCCAATGGATCTGCCACTCCTTTTGAACAAACATTGACCCGAGATCAAGATAAAAGCAATGTCCTTGTTGGCAATGTGAATGATGCGTGCAGTTCATGGATCTTGGATCAGCACCAGAACGGGGTGATCTAATCTGCTATGCAGAGCCTGCAGCAGAGCCTTTGTTATTTGCAGGGTTTAGCCTGACTTCCGGAGTGGGTAGTGTCCGAGGAGGGGTGTCTGGAAACACATTTTCTTCGACTGTGTTCATGTCCACGACGGACACTTTGTGAAAGGGGTCGGATACGGAAGGACAGGGGTTTGGATTCATTTTTAGGAACATCAAAAAGGTCAGCAAAAACTGGATTGAATACACAGTTATAGGCAAGGTTGTCTGGGTTGGTCTTTAACGTCAGGACATAGTTAAGCGTGAGACGAGTGCGGCAGTGCGCTGGTGAGGGTTCACCCGCCTCAGCGTACAGACTATGAACTGGCGACGTTCTGAAGGCGCCCGGACAGACGCGAAGAGCTTCATGATGAACAGTATTTAAGGGTGGACTTGGACGCAGAGTTATAGACAATGCACCCATACTCTAGCATGAAACGGACAAGAGCTCGGTATAAGCGCAGCAAGACGGTACGGTCACCACCCTAATCGGCGTGACCCACGACCCGAAGGACGTCACGTGCCTTCTCCTTGGGAGGGCTCTACACCACTTAATTCCCCACTGGCTGGTGAAGCTTCTCTGGTGGTGACGACACGTTCTCGTTTGTGTGTTGTGTGTCTGTCTGAGTAGGAATAATCCCCAGATTCTCCTTGGAAGGGCTCTTCACCACTTTATTCATCACTGTCTGGTGAAGCTTCTCTGGTGGTGACGACACGTTCTCGTTTGTGTGTTGTGTGTCTGTCTGAGTAGGAATAATCCCCAGTTTCTCCTTGGAAGGGCTCTTCACCACTTTATTCATCACTGTCTGGTGAAGCTTCTCTGGTGGTGACGACACGTTCTCGTTTGTGTGTTGTGTGTCTGTCTGAGTAGGAATAATCCCCAGTTTCTCCTTGGGAGGGCTCTTCACCAATTTTTCATTACTGTCTGGATCTACAGAAGACGGCTCTCCGAAGGAGACCACGCGTTCTCTTTTGTTCTCGACATCTCCTTCGGACGCGGCCGTTTGCTGGGAAGGTGGGTGGATGGTGTCATCCCCGGATGATGAAGAAGGCTCTACAGTGGACTTCTCAACGTTGTCAGCAGGTCGGTGAGATGTGACTGAAAAGTAAAAGCGCCTCATGCTATCACTTTAAAAAAAAAAAAAAAAAAAACTAGAGAGGCAGAAGCCTCCATGGCTCCCTTGTGACACAGGTCAAGGTCATTCACAAAAGTATGTTTGTAGAGCTCTTATCACTATCCAGTATTATGCTAAGTGATGTGTCTGGCGCTCTGAGTTCCTGGCAATATTACAATTTTCCCCGAAACAGTTTGTACAGCCTTGACCTTTGGTCAAAGTCATTCAAAAGAGATCTCATCAATGTCTATCATCATGCCAAGTTTGATGCCTCTAGCATTTGTAGTTCCTCCGAAAACAGAAATGTTAAAATTCACAATAGACAGCTTTAATGACCTTGACTGAAGGTCAAGGTCATTCAGAAAGGTAGGTCTCATTGCTGTCTATCATCATGCCTCGTTTGGTGCCTCTACTGTTTGTTGTTTTGGAGAAAATGCCAAGGTTAAAGTTTCCAAAAAAACGCTTGCATGACCTTGACCTTGACTAAAAGTCACTGAACACAGGTATGTCTGTAAAGGTGCTGCCAATGTCAATCATCGCACATAGTTTGATGCTTGACAGCTTCTGATTCTTCTAGATACTGAAAAAATGCAAATGTAAAATTTCCGAACAGTTTCAATGACCTTGACCTTCAGTCAAGGTCATTTAAGATGGTATGAGTGCATAGGTCTTATCACGGTCTATCAGCATGCCAGGTTTGGCACCTCTGCTGTTCATTGTTTCTGAGAAAATGCCAATGTTAAGGTTTCACAAAACTATCTCGTACGGCCTTGACCTTGACAGAAGGTCACTGACTACATGTATATCTGTAAAGTTCTTATCAATGTCTATCATCATGCAAAGTTTAAAACCTCTGGCATTTGTAGATTACGAGAAAATGCCAACGTAAAATTTTCAAACAGAGAGCTTTAGTGACCTTGACCTTGGGTCAAGGTCATTCAAAATGATATGTTTAGAAAGGTCTTGTGCTAGTCTATCAGCATGCCAAGTTTGGTGCCTCTACTGTTTGTAGATTCTGAGAAAATGACAACGTTAAAGTTTTCTGGACACACACACACACACACACACACACACACACACACACACACACACACACACACACAGACAGACAGACGACGGAGGGTTAATACATAGACTCCCATTGTTACACAAGGGAGCCAAAAAGTGTAGAAAATTTTACTCTATTCCTACCATGTAAAGATGGTGGTGACGTCACAGTCGAAGCGACCTGTGTGACCAAATAAACATCACGTGAAATGTCATTGTCCATATTTTCCTGCAGCTGATTCCTCCGGTTTGAAGCAGTATTTTTTTACATTGAATTACTTGTTTACGTGTGTGTGTGTGTGTGTGTGTGTGTGTGTGTGTGTGTGTGTGTGTGTGTGTGTGTGTTTCTCTTGTTTTCCCCTATTTTTGTTCTCCTCGCTAAGGCCAAATATTTGTACTGGCGATTTTCTCGTTGCCCCGTCACTGATATCACCTTCACGTGGTGAAAACGGACGTTAACCTCCCAAACACCCACCCATCCATCCCACTATTCTTGCCCTAGTTGCTTGTTTTGACTTTACACTGCATTCCTTCTCGCTAAAACTCGCAGTTTTTGGCCCACTTGTGTAACAAAGTGAGTCTATGTAATAGCCCTCCGTCGTCTCTCTGTGTGTGTGTGTGTGTGTGTGTGTGTGTGTGTGTGTGTGTGTGTGTCTGTGTGTCCACAGTAAACCTTAACATTAGCATTTTCTCAGAATCTACAAATAGCAGAGGCACCAAATTTGGCCTGCTGATAGACAGCCATGAGACCTTTCAAAACCATATTGAAGCTGTCTGTTTGCTAATTTTCATTGGCATTTTCTCAGAATCTAGAAAAGCCAGAGACGTCAAACTTTGCATAATGATAGACATTGACAACACCTTTACTGACATACCTGTATTCAGTGACTTTGAGTCAAGGTCAAGGCCATAAAAGCTCTTTAGCGGAAACCTTCCAAAACCTTAACATTGGCATTTTCTCAGAAACAATGAATAGCAGAGGCACCTAACTTGGCGTGCTGATAGACAGTCGTAAGACCTTTCAAAACATACCATATTGACTGACCTTGATCCAAGGTCAAGGTCACCAAAGCTGTCTGTTTGGAAATTTTACATTGGCATTTTCTCAGAATCCAGAAAAGCCAGAGACATCAAACTTTGCATGATGATAGACATTGACAGCAACTTTACTGACATACCTGTATTCAGTGTCTTTGAGTCAAGGTCAAGGCCATACAAGCTGTTTGCGGAAATGCTTCCAAAACCTTAACATTGGCATTTTCTCAGAAACAATAAATGGTAGAAGCATCAAACCTGGTTTGCTGATAGACAGCAGTAAGACCTTCCAAGACATACCGTTTGAATGACCTTGACTGAAGGTCAAGGTCACTAAATCTGTCTCACTGGAAATTTACAATTGCCATTTTCTCAAAATCTAGGGACACCAGAGGCATCAAACTTTGCATGATGATAGACATTGACAAAACCTGTACTGGCATACTTGTATTCAATTTCCTTGAGTCAAGGTCAAGGCCACTCAAATTGTTTTGCGGAGACCTTAACGTTGGCATTTTCTTGGAAACAACAAATAGCAGAGGCACCAAACAAGGCACAGTGATAGGCAGCAATGAGACCTATGCAGACATAGCTGTCTGTTGTGAATTTTAAGAAGCTGCAAAAACTAGAGCTATCAAACATGGCATAAAGATAGTCATTGACAAGCCCTTTACTTACAGATCTCATTTGAATGACCTTGACCCAAAGTCAAGGTGATAGCTGTCCTTGGAAAATTGTTATGGTGCCATTAATCATTTTCTTAGGAACTATGAACACAAGAGACATCTTACTTCAGGATAGACAGTGATAGCTTTACAAACATACTCTTTTGAATGACCTTGACCCATCTCACAAGTGAGCCAAGGAGGCTTTGCCCCTCTAGTTATCATCATCTTAGTGTGGTGGATTTTCCGTACTCGGGGGCCCCTCATTGTGACAACTCTGTTTATCCATTATTACACACTCACACACTCAGCCAAACAAAATACCAATACCAACACGAGAACTTAGACAGGAAACCTTCAGGTGATGCCGCGGGATGTAGGATGGAAAGCCGCTTCCTTAGTTGTCTCATGTATTTAGCTGTAACAAAGTCATCCACCATGTACGTTATCCATCCATTGAAACACTCCTCCAAAAAACATAAGCCATATAGAATCGTCCAATGGTTCATGACCTTACAATGAAACAAAGAGGAATGGCCCCATCCCATAACGTTGTTTCTCCAAATTTCATGCTACTTTGTCAGTTTTGTTGTTTCTATATAGAGAAACAACTTTATGGGATGGGGCAGATTTCGCCCCGCGCAGCAGCAAGTTTCAGCGATACAAAACAAGACTGTGACGTTTCTCCAGGCAATACATACTTTCGCAAACAGTGACGTAACGAATCTGAGTTGTGAGACGTGTGTGTGTGTGTGTGTGTGTGCGTGTGCGCGCGCGCGCGCGTGTGCGGATGAAATCGTGGCTATGGCCTATACCGCTTCGTTGAAGGGCTTTTTACTTTCAGATGAAATGGGCAGTCATATGCTCCAGGGGTACCTGCTACGATTTTTCTCTTGCCGCATTTTTCGAAGAGTTATCGCCCATTTAAAGAAATCAGCCCATGTTACGTTTTCGGACAAAAAATGTTATCCAAATGCCTTCATTTTGTAGCATTTGGAAGTTCATCCAATTATGCTGAATGGCCTCGTAGCACAGATCTGTATAGCTCTGACAGATTATGTGTAAAGAAAATATTTCTGAGGTAGGGGTGGTTTACATATAATGCCAACTATCCATGAAGAGGCTGCTTCAAATTACTCATCATCCCGGCGTTGTTGTCAAGTGTGAAAACTGCACATATGACAGGAATTACTGCACTGTTATTTCTTGAATAGAACAATAGTGATTTTAGCTAAACATATTTTATCAAGTTTCTGCGAGAAGCACTGGCCCAAAGAGTTAAAATTTTGCAATTTCGTAAGTACAATCCAAGATGTTCAAGTCCACGTTTCACCAGCCCTCTAGATTTTCAAGATCTTTTTGCAAAAATTAATTCTGCCAGGGAAGTCACAACGGTGACAGGGAAATCACAAGACATGAACAAGCATCTTCTGTCACACCACCTGCGTGAGGCTGGCATCAAATGTTTGGTTCACAGCCAAAATCTGTAAATATCGTCACTGCCTCCGACATTTTACCAGCCCTCTAGATTGTCCAGGTTCCACGTAAAAATTAATTCAGTCGGGGAAGTCACAACACAAACAGGGAAATCACAAGCGTCCTCTGTCACAGTGTCAGACGACCTGCGTCAGTGAGGCTGACGTCAAATGTTCAGTTCACGGAATTGGCGTCATCTCTCTCTTTTTCTCTCTCTCTCTCTCTCTGTCTCCTAAGACTCTAGATCCTCTATAGCGTAGCGGATCTAGTGCTTTGGTAGTTCTTACAGACAACAAAAGAGAGAAGAGAAAAACAAAACAAAAAGAAACACCGGCAACAATAACAAGAACAAAGAAAAAAAATCGGAGAAACAACTTGGGATGGGGCCATTCCTCCTTGTTGTTATTGTTGTCGGTTTTTGTGTTGTTCTTTTCTGTCTGTTTCTTTCTGTAATACCTACCACAGACACTAGATCCGCTACACTATAGCGGATCTAGAACCATACGAGAGAGAGAGAGAGAGAGAGAGAGAGAGAGAGAGAGAGAGAGAGAGATACACGATGTCAATTCCGTGAACGAAACATTTGACGTCCACCTCACGGAGGTCGTCTGAGGACGCTTGTTCACGTCTTATGATTCCCCGACTGAATAAATTTTTAGGTTGTTTCCATAGTAATGGATACAACATCATAGGACTAAATTTTCCACGTTCATAGGCAAGCATCTGTGGTACAAACGCACGTCACTGCCGATCTCCCGCAGAGACGATTTTGCAAGTGTAACTCTGACAATGACGTAAGAAAACGTGCGTCATCGATGCTGACATATATGGCGCGCGGAACGCACTCCTCCTCAGTGAGTGCCGTCTGTGTGTGTGTGTGTGTGTGTGTGTGTGTGTGTGTGTGTGTGTGTGTGTGTGAATTGTGTCCAGGCCTGTTTCTCCGAAAATACTCCACCGAATGGCTTCAAATTTGGGGTATCCGAATATATCAAAATGTTAGATTAGACCAACCCAGCGTGTGATGATTGCTTAAGTGATCTGGGAGTTATCGCCCTTTTGAGACAAGATGGTTGTCTGGCGTTTACAGGCATAATATTTATTTAAATCACTCAATTTTTGGCAGTAGATAGTTTGAATACGGACTCTGAACAGTCACTACTACAAAATGGTCGCTCTTATAGTTAAACCGAACCTGAGTTGACATTGCATGTGAACCCAGTTCAGATGCCTGCATCTCCGAAACTACTCAACCGATCGATTTCAAATTTGGGGTTTCTAAATGAATCAAGATTGTTGAATAGAAGTCTCGATCCAGGTACGATTGCACACATGATTTGCGAGTTATCGCCCTTTTCAGAAAAAGTGGCTTTCTGGCGTTTAAAGGCGTAATATTTATCTAAATCAGTCCATTTTTTGGACATAGATAGCATGAATACGGACTCACAAAAGAGGGAATTTTGGAGGTTGTCGCTGTTATACTTTTGATGTAAGCCATACCTCATGAAAGTGCTAGTGAACCCATTTATCTCAAAATCGCTCCTACTATATATAGATAATGTGTCTGGGGTGCCATGAAAAATATACCCCCCCCCCCCCCCCCACCCCAAAAAAAAAAAAAAAAAAAAAAAGAATTTTTCTGCAGCCGTTATCGTCAGTTGACTCGAAAATTTGTACTCAAAGCACATTTCCTCTACACAAGCCACACGCCTCACAAACATCGCAGAA
Source organism: Batillaria attramentaria (assembly GCA_018292915.2). Lineage (NCBI taxonomy): Eukaryota > Metazoa > Mollusca > Gastropoda > Batillariidae > Batillaria > Batillaria attramentaria. The sequence goes on from JACVVK020000057.1 coordinate 1,292,794, forward strand.
AAGGCACACGCGCACTGACGCAAAACTGTATCAGCGTCAATTTGCCGACGTCATTGTTTGATTGACGTGATGCTGGCATATCTTGGGGGTGTGTCGCCACTTTTCGGAAGTTCTCTATTTGTAGACGGGGAAAGCGGGAGTTCCATTGATGTAGTGAGCTTTGTTTTTCCCCACTGACTCTCACTCAATAGCATAGTAGCGTGAGAGAAACCACTTAGGTCTCAATGGAGCACATGCACAAACGCGGCTTGCGCGAGTCTCTCCCTCTGTGTGTGTGTGTGTGTGTGTGTGTGTGTGTGTGTGTGTGTGTGTGTGCGTGTGTGTGTGTGTGTGTGTGTGTGTGCGCGCGCGCGCAGCAGACATAACACATAGTGAAAAAACGTTCATCGCGAAGACTTGTCTGTTAAACATATTGACCCGGTATTAATTCGATCCTTACACTGCGCAGCAGCAACACTTCAATTTTCTATGGGGCTGCTTTCATTGCAAGAATTGTATCAAAGTTATTACGTCAAATGTATTATGCGTCATCCCAGTGAGGAAAAACGTCATAGTTTTCAAAGAAAACAACTTGACGTCTCTCTTCCAAAACCAAGATTGGTCTGACAAACCCGGTCAGTTGTTTCCATTCCGCTCAGAGAGAGAGAGAGAGAGAGAGAGAGAGAGAGAGAGAGTGTGTGTGTGTGTGTGTGTGTGTGTGTGTGTGTGTGTGTGTGTGTCCTCCCGGGGATTTCAAAAGAACGACCGTGACGACAGCAGGTGATTAAATGGAAACAACATATTGGGCTGGTGGCCATCTTGTTACATAAAACCTGGAAGAACTGGAGGACTGATAAAATGTCGGAGGCAGTGACGATATTTACAGATTTTGTCTGTGAACTAAACATTTGACGTCAGCCTCACGCAGGTCGCCTGACAGAGGTTGCTGGTTCATTTCTTCTGCTTCCCTATTGCTGTTGTGACTTCCCTGACTGAATTAATTTTTACATAAAAAGTGAAAGATCTAGAGGGCTGGTGAAACGTTCACTTGAATACTTTGGATTCTGCTTCCGAAATCACGTAATTGGAACTCTTTGGGTCGGTGTTTCTCGCATAAACTTGAAAAAAAAAAATGTTCAGCTGAAATCTCTGTTATTCTTAATTATGAAAGGTGTAACAGTTCAGTAGTTTCTGTCATATGTGCAGTTGTCACACGTGATGAAAATGCCGAGATGATGAGTAATTTGAAGGAGTCGTTTCATTGATATTTGGCGGTATGTGCAATTCACCCCAACCTCAGACTTTTTCTTACAAAAAATCTGTTTGAGTTCCAGAGCTGTGCTACGAACCCATTCAGTACAATTGAATGAAGTTCCAAATTCTAGAAAATGAAGGCATTTGAACAGCTTTTTTGTCCGAAAACGTAGCATGACCGATTTTTTTTATATGGGCGATAACTCTTCTAAAAATGCGGCAAGAGAAAAATCTTGAAAGGTACGTCTGGAGAATGTGACTGCCCATTTGATCTCAAAGTAAAAAGCTCTTCAACGAGGTGGTTTAGGAGACAGCCATGATTACACCCTTCCACACACACACACACACGCACACACATCCACGCACACACACACACACACACACACACACACACACACACGTCGTTCAAGTCCCGCCAAAAAGAACGCAGCAGCATACGTGCACATAAGGTGTCTATGGCGCTGATTTCGTTACGTCACTGTGTGCATGAAAGTATGTATGCTATGGAGAAACATCACAGTCTTGTTTTGTATCACTGAAACAGCGAAATCTGCCCCACCCCATCCCATCCCATCCTCTATAGAAAAACAACTTAAAAGTCACGTGTGTTTCCTTGTATGGTCGTCTCAGAGTCATGTTTCACTTTTCTGGCGAAGTCGTGATATAGAATTATCATTGTGCGGCCGTCCCAGGTTCTACGACCTAACAATGAAACAAGTCATGTTTTAGGACGAGGTCGTAAAGATACAGAGATTTCATTGTAAGGTCGTGCCAAGGTCATATTTTTGGCGAGGTCGTAAAGATACAGAGATTCCATTGTAAGGTCGTGCCAAGGTCGTATTTTAGGCGAGGTCATAAAGATACAGAGATATCATTGTGAAGCCATGTGGCCCTGAGAACCTCTTCCCAATCTATCTCGACCCAATAGTCTATATTAGCACACGAGTATCCCAATAGAATGTTCCTGTTTTTAGGTGTAGCGACAGGCTAGGATAGGTATATTTCTATCCAGGTATATGATCGCCCTTAATATTATTTTATAATTCAGTTTACACCACTCGCCAGTGCAAATTTTCAGTGAATTAACCATGAGTGCTTTACGTCCAAAAATAGTAAGGAAACAGAGGGTGGGTGTTAGGGGGTTTAATGTCCTTTTCCACCACATACGGGTGATATCAAAGACGGGGCAACGATGAAAAAGCCGCACAAATATTTGGTTCCAGCCGGGATACGTAAGGAAACAGAGAGCGAAAGTGAGTTATGACTTTCCGTAACCCAGTCAGTGGTTTAAGAGTTCACAAAAACACACTCCAGCTACCAGTCAGAAACGGGCAGAAAGTGCGTCATTTCAAACAATTGGAACTCATACGTCACGGCCGGGGCATAGTTATTTTGTTCACATTTGGGGGTGACATTGTATTTTGCTTGGACCACGTAAAAATGATCGCACAGAAAATTCTCTACGAAGTATTTGCGAGTACACTTTTGAATGTCAGTACATGAGCACATGCTTTGAATGGTATTCTTCTGAACATCAAGCACTTTCAACTGCCCTACGCATCATTTCCTCACAACTCCGTGCGCAGAATTTGGAGGGGGTACAAAAGTCACTAGTCACCCTACCAGAAAAAATGAAATGTCGCAGAAAATGTATGCGACTAGAGCAGTAGAGGTAAGAGTCTGAAAGCTCGTGGTATAAACAGTTTACATGATTAGTTCTCGTGGTATACCACGAAAGAAACCACTCGATGCTTCAATTTTTTTGTCGTAGCTACCGCCCAAGAGGCTCGGTAGCTACGGCAAAAATAAAAATTGAAACATCTCGTGGTTTCTTTCGTGGTAAGCCACTCGAACTAATCACGTAAGCTCTATGAATATACTGAAGTCTATCAATTGCTGTTACCCAGACGGGCGTGTCTCCGACGATTTTTACGGATTTCAAACCAGGCCACCAGCAGAACAGCCAACAGGAATACACCGGATGTGCCAATGGCGATTGTAAGAATGAGATAGTACAAGGACTTGTCAACTGTAATAAAGCAAGCATACATGCATGAATTAAGCTTTACACACACGTTGACATGAATGGCACCACATCCTATTACCTAGCCTCTCACTATCTAAAGGCGCGTCTTAATTGAGCCCGAACAAGTGTTCGCCCGAATACAAGCGAAAATCCTCGGCTTGCTTCGGCGTGGCCTCTACGTACTAACTAGGCTTCGACCATTCGTGACACGCGACCTAAGGAAAATAGCAATGGCGCCGATTGTGGGCCTACCAATGAAGTGCGTCTCGTAGAAACTGTAGCTTCTGAGGGAAATCAAGGAGTTACACGACAACATGGCTTTACTGGCGACTATCTGAACTAATCAATGTGACCCAACCGCGCCATGAATTGCATTAAAATCCGAAATAATCACTAACGAAACCATTGAAGCGTCAGACAAGTTTCGAGCCGGTACACCGGTGTAGTCGGAAAATAACACTGCGGGGAAAAAAAAACACTACAGGAGTCTGAAATGTATCATAAACACTACAGGAGTCTGAAATGTATCATAAACACTACAGGAGTCTGAAATGTGTCATAAACACTACAGGAGTGTTTTTTCCCCAGTAAAATAACACTGGGAGTGTTATTTTCCTAGGAAGATTACACTCCTGAAGTTTCTTTCCTAGGAAAAATACACTCCCAGTGTTTTTTTCCTGGAAGTCTTTTTTGCCTCCTACACCGGCGTAGCAGACGGCCACCAGCAGACGACAACAATGTCCCGGTCTTGCATCAATTTTAAAATTCTACACTACCTCAGTAATCAGTGTGACGCAAGTGAGCCATGAAAGTTATAGATGCCTGAAATATCAGTGACTAGAACTTTGACTCGGTACTCGCCATGTGACGACGCAAGCCCGGCCGGCGCACACCGCCACGCTGGCAGACGGCGTTAGGGCCGGTGCACACTAGCGTCGGTGCTACACATCGACGTATAGATCTAGATCTATACGTCTGTGGTGCTACATCGCACGAACGCACGCGTGTAGCGCCTTGCGTGCTGCACACACAGTGGGGCTCTCACACGTGGAGTAACGCGCGCCGCGTGCAGTGCTTCTAGTCAGTGCTTCTGAGTGTGCGATGGAATAGGAAATTAGGGATCTGAAATGTATCATAAACTTCAGGCTGCTTATTCGCAGTCTGAATAGAGAGTGGTGATCGAGGCCACGACAACTTGATAGAATTTAGCTACAACAAACCCGGCTTTGCTGTAGAATGATCTCGTAGCTTCGCGCTTCAAGGGGTTGCATACGTAGATGCGCGACAAAATTTGCTGCACGCGTGGCGCGACAATGTCGCGTGACGCCAGTGTGCAAAGGCCCTTAGCATGCGAAGCAAAAACGCCGTAATTAGAGATATTCCGCATTCTTACTTCACCTGTAGCATTGTAAGTCAAATGTACACTATCCTTACTAATCAATGTATTCCAACAGCACAAAGATACTTCTTCATTGCCGAAATATTAATGCTTGTAACTTTGAACCGACACCGGCCATGTGCGTGCGCGACCCTCCGCCATCTTGAAATCAGATAGCTGGCGAATCTGGACCAGCCACTCAGATAGTGCCCGGCGAAATCCCTCGCGGTTGTTCGGGGTTCCTCGCATTGCATGTAGAGCGAAGCCCGAACTGTCCAAAATCTCCTCGCGAACAACAAAAATGATTCAGGCGAAGCATATTTCCTTCGCTCTTCGTGGTTCCTCGGACTTGTTCGGGCTCAATTAAGACGCGCCTTAAAGGTGACAGTACACGGCGATAGGTATACAGGGATTATCGTGCACTACATCAATATGAATCGGGCAGTCTGTCACTCCGTCATGCCTGCCCTGGGTTTTGCAATGCCTATTGCAAAAGACATAATTAGTTTCTTAAAGAAATTACCTGATGTGATTATTGTTTTATTTTTAAACGAATCTTAGGGTCCAAGTGAGGTCTTGTATGAAAGTTAGATACCTTTCACAACTGCAATTTGGCACCTTTTACCCTTGTAACCCGGTGGGCAGTCACATCTGTAGAAGCCAGGGAAGTCAGTACATGTGCCTCCATTTCTACATGGCATAATATTCACGCAGAGACGGACTGAAATAAGTACACACACACACACACACACACACACACACACACACACACACACACCGAGAAAAATGCTTGAAATTTGCTTTATAATTATTATTATTATTATCATCATTATTATTATTATCATTATTCTTCTTATTATTATCATTCTTATTGTGTTTATTAAAACACACACACGTCTTGAAGTTACGAGTCTCTCGTTTGTCACCTGATGGTTTTGCTGCCACAGTTTATCAAGTACATATTTGACTAATGTTTGGTTAAATTCCTTTTACTTTTCAGGTTTTTTTTGTGCTGCCCCAACTCTTTGCCAATTCCAGTGGAGTTCCTCCCAGGGTGGACCACGGAGGGTTTTCTTCCCCCCCCCCCTTCCTCCCCCCCCTCCCAAACAAGAAAGTTTTTACTCGTGTGTGAAGCAGCAGAGTGTGTCTGTAAAGGTATAATTGTTGGTGTTAATTGTTCTTCAGTCTGTGACAAACGTTCACGTCCAACAGGTGAGGGGCCTTACATGGGGCCCAACAACCAGTTGACGGACTTATTTCAGGTCTTGAACATACTAGAAAGGCAGAAGCCTCCATGGCTCCCTTCTGACATGGGTCAAGGTCATTCAAAAGAGTATGTTCGTAAAACTCTAATCACTGTCTATCATCAAGCCAAGTAAGGCGTCTCTGGCGTTCTTAGTTCCTGGCAATATTTCAGTTTCCCCCAAAACAGTTTGTATGGCCTTGACCTCTAACGTCCTTTTCCACCACGTAAGGGTGATATCAAAGACGGGGCAGCGCTGAAAAAGTCAGCACAGATATTTGGTCCCATCCGGTACACAAGGGAGCCGAAAATAATCGCGCGGAACGGAGTATCTGAGGAAAATTCTTCCAGCTTAAACCTCTGTCACACGTGACAATTTTGCACACCTACCAGCGGTAACATGCACTCCCAGCCAATGAAATATTCTCGCCAGGGGCCCTGACTAGGGACGCCGTCGCTACGCCCGTGGATAAAAGACGGTCCTATCTTTTTCCGCGCCACTTCAGCCAACCGCCGCTGATCGCGCTTTGTGTATTGTCCAGCGCCAGGCCGACAGCGCAGTCCGCCCAGTGCACGCTGGTATCATGTGAACAGAAAATCCACTCAGCGAGAGTGCGAGCTCGCTGCAGGCACTCAGCGTGTGTAGGCCTTTACTTGTACGAGGTTTCCAGCATGGGATGGCATGTTAGTGTAGGCTTACGATGTCATGGAGACCAGCCTGACTGAGAATCTCTTGCCGCATGCCAGACTGGGGTAGGATTTCTACGACCAGTTCACTATATTATTGTGTAATTCCACAGTAAACGTTGCCTTTTAGTTAGGCCCCTGGCTCTCTATAGAGAAACAACTTAAAAAGTGTGTTACCTACGTCACAGTTGTACCCAAAGAAGCTGGCCGTGCAGTTGCATTGGTATCGAGCCCCATCGTCGCTGCATGTGCCGTTATTTTGACACGGTTCGCTGTAGCAGTTGTCTACTACGCCTGTAGTGACGACAGAGTATTTTCTTCTGTATAGAATGAAATGGCATGTTGAAAGGAAATGGAGGACGGGAGTGGTTAAAAAAAGGTATAGATTAGCGGAGTCCGGGACTACTTCCCGTCCTGTGAGCAGAACGAGTGTATGTCGGTAATTTAGTGACATTGTAATTTCTGCGGATGTGCCTTAAGGTTTTTCAGTTTTTGCTTGCCTTGGTGAGTTTCGGCATTATTATTATTTGTTGTTCTTGTTGTTGTTGGGCAGAATACTCCCAGGGTCATCCCTTTGGATGAGAGGTTTACGTGTGTGGCCATTTGTTTAGTTTCTTTTAATTAGTTAACGTATTATTTTAAGCACAATGTAGTTGGTGGTTTCCCGTTACTTTTTATTTATTCAGTATGAGCAAACAGTTGTGATGTACATTACAGCCTGTGGTTTGTCCTTGCAGGTACGCCTGTTTCGTAGTATGTCTGAATGAGGAGTGAAGGAGCGGGCGAGAACTCTGTGTGTGTGTGTGTGTGTGTGTGTGTGTGTGTGCAGAAATGTATTGTATCAAGTTGTCACTGTACGTTTGAGCCGATATGTAATTTCTCGACGAGTGATCAGTAAAGTACTCTTTTCTTATCGAATCATATCTACACTCACGGGAACATTTAACAAGCACACTTAATATTGATGCACCGTAAACGAGACTGTTCGTTAGTTTTGGAGAGGAAAAATCCACTGTTTGGCCACTTTCAGGTGCTAGAAGATACAATGACTAGTGTTAACATTTCACCAGTGACTACATACTTGCCAGCTGGAGCCATGTTACCGTTGGGTTTGCTAGGGTATTCTAGATCTCACCTATTTCGCAGACCTTCCCTCGGCTTGTACGCGGACAAGTACAGGAAAAAGCACCTCTTCTGTCCAGGCATGTACCGTTGTCCTGGCACGGGCCGCTGGCACACTCGTCAACAGCTGCAGCGATAAACAATGTCATTGTCACGGAGAGGAACCTCTACACTTGAAGCACGTGGAACACGGTCATAAGCATTGAGGGACCGTCCAAATAGTGCGAGACAGGTCTGAATATTGGAGGGCATGCGAGGAAAAGTTGGGAAGAGCTAAATCATCTAAAATGACAGGGAAAAATGAAAGAGAAAATGCGATTTTGATAGTTGAGCGTATGCAACTATTGAGGACCAAACCAAGTCTTCACTCCTTTAACGATCAGTACTGGATGGCGGATCCTTTACTGGAAACAGATCAGTAATGCTGTTCGACTTTCTACTACTCAGCAAAAGTAACAAAAGTAAGGACTCACCGCCTACTCCCCGTCCCAGCTGGCAATGCCAAATACATATTTTCTGTTGTATGATTTGAATGAGTTTAGATGTTTTATCTTTATATACTTGTTCATCCTTGCCCCGTCTTTGATATCACTCGTATATGGTGGAAAAGGACGTTAAACCTCCAAACACCCACCCACCCCCTTCCTTCCATTCAAGTTCCTCGCACGTCGGCACACTGCCTGGCACATACAGGCACTGCCTGGCACATACAGGCACTGCCTGGCACTATTTGGACGCACCCTCAATTCCTGCTCCTGGGAGATTCCGGGCGCCTCGCAGACTTTCAAACCACGTGATTTACCCCCATGCTCTTCTCCCCTAGAGCGTTTTTGCTGTTGATGCGGCGATTTGGGAGACATTTGCGGAAACAGAGCGTGAGTGAGTGAGTTTTTAGCGCCGCACAAGCACCAAAGACTAACTCGCGGATAAGTGTGCCTGCTCTACGTGAAAAAGAAAAATGTAACGTTGGGCGAATGATGCAAACCGGTCTACTGGGCAGTATAAACTTGGGACACGCTGCACCTTCATGTTAATTTATCAAACTCCCGACTGCAAAAAAAAAAGCGTAGAAAACAAATACAATTACAGCTAGGCAAAACAAAGGTAAATACTAAATGTATACACAGCAAATGTTGCAACTTATCATCTCCTAAGCGCAATAAACCAGTTCGCAGCATACGTCCAACATTACTTATTCCTAACCACTGGTAGTGAAGACGTAAGTGAGGGGGTGAAAAGAAGAAATATAGTCGAAAGGGCCGAACATGGAGGAGATGAGAGGAAAGATAGAGCGGGCTAAATTTTGGAGGTTTCAAAGAGAAAGAGAGAGGTGAATGGGCTGCTGAGGAATAGACCGAAAGAGGTAGAAGGAAAATTCCTTACTTGCCAACGAAGACAACATGCCTGGGATGTAGTTGGAGGCGTAAGGCGGTTTGGGAAAACAACACACCTGAGTGCGTTGTGAAGGTCATCCCGTGACAGGTGTTCAGCAGTACCAGCAGGGCGCTGCGAACAAAGCCCGAGGCCCGCCAGGGCGAAAACCAGGTGGGGGTGGGGGGATCCAGTGACATCGGCTTTCAGAAATGACTCTCGGATGTCTCACTTGACCAGTGGTCAGCAGACACCCGCCTAATGACCTCCCCCAATAGAAGAGTTCAAAGGAGCAAAAGACAGGAGAATGGACCGATGGAGGCAGAAATAAGAGTAAAGACGGAAACAGGAAGGAACGGCTCCGTCCTACAAAGCTGTTCCTCTAAATTTCATGTTAGGTTGTTTGTTTTGTTGTTACTGTTGCCGGTTCTCCCCTCTTCAAGTCCTACCAATGACACTAGATCCGCTACGATCGATTAGCCACTTGATTGGTTTTGTTGTTGTTGTTGTTGTTGGTTTTGTTTTGTTTGTTTGTTTGTTTTTTTTGTGTTTTTTTTGTGTTTTTTTTTTTTTTTTGGGGGGGGGGGGGGGGCGGAGGGGGAGAGACAGACAGACAGAGACAGAGAGACAAAGATGACGTCAATTCCGTGAACTAAACATTTGACGTCAGCCTCTAGCACTGAGATCGTCTGAGGATGCTTGTTCATGTCTTGTGATTTCCCTGTTGGCTTGGTGACTTCACCGACTGAATTATTTTTCACATGAAATCTGGGCGATCGAGAGGACTGGTGAAATGTCGGAAGCGGTGACGATACCTGCAGATTCTGTCTGTGAACCAAACATATCACGTCAGCCTGCTCGTCTGACAGATGATACTTCTTCATATGTTGTGATTACCTTGTCGCTTTTGTGACTTCCGGGACTGAATTAATTTTTACATAAAATCTGGAAGATCTAGAGAGCTGATGAAACGTGGACTTAAATGCCTCGAATTGTACTTACGAAATTGCAAAATTGGAACTTTTTTGACAGGCGCTTCTCGCAGAAACTTGAAAAAATATGTTTATCTAACCGCTCTGTTATTCTTAATACTAAAGCTATAATAGTGCAGTAGTTCATGTCATAATTATGTGCAGTTGTCACACGTGACAAAAATGTCGGAATGATGAGTAATTTGAAAGAGTCTTTTCATAGATATTTGGCCTTATATGCAAACCACCCGTACCTCGGAATTTTTTTTTTTTTAACAAAAAACCTGTTAGAGCTACAGAGCTGTGCTACAAATACAGTCAGTATAATTGGATGATCTTCCCCAGTTCAGAAAATGAAGCCATTTCAACCAGTTTTTCGTAAAAATACGTAACATACCGATTTCTTTAAATGGGCGATAACTCTTCTAACTAGAGGAACAAAGCCTCCATGGCTCACTTGTGAGATGGGTCAAGGTCATTCAAAACAGTATGTTTGTAAAACTCTTATCACTATCTATCCTGAAGTAAGGTGTCTCTTGTGTTGACAGTTCCTAAGAAAACAGAAAATGGCAATATAAGTTTTCCCAGGACAGCTTGTATGACCTTGACCTTGGGTCAAGGTCATTCGAATGAGATCTGTAAGAGCTTATCAATGAGTATCATTATGCCAAGTTTGATAGCTCTAGTTTTGTAGTTTCTGTACAAATGGTAATGTAAAATTTCACAACAGACAGCTGTAATGACCTTGACCTTGAGGATCATGGTGATTGGTGTTCACTCGCCTGGCAGGCTAGAGTGTGCCTCTCTCCTAATCTTTCTTGATTTTCCTGTGGAATTTTGATTGTTTGCTGGAATAATTCATACCACTGGGTTCCTGATGTCCTGGGCTTCATTTTGGTGTGCTTTTGTGGACTTTTGCCACCAGAAATGAGAACTTTATGGATTTTTCTGTTCCTGAGGCTGTTTGTGATAGCAGTTCATAGCCAGAGTTACAGCCAGAGTCAGTCATGCTTGACCGACCACAGCTGGCCTGTCTATTCACAGACCTCGCATACCCGTAACTTTGCTCCACCCGTGACCACCTGTGGCTACTCACAACCAGTGTTGGATACCAGTGAACTCGATCCTGGCATATACAATGGACTAACACATTCAGGCTGCAGTGCTCCTGTATCTGGCTTACACAATGGACCTAGACCTACCTGTCTCTGTGCACCTGTACCTGTTAGCCAAGGGATTAAGTACTCCAGTTTCACACTATCCGGCCTTAGACACATTGGTGTGTCTCATCCTGATCCCGATCTCTGCAGAACTCTTCGTTCTCTTCACATACACACCAGCACACCCACTTCGTGCACACTGACGAGGAGCAAGCGGCGCCCCTTTCGAAGCGGTCGCAGAAAGATGAGACAGTCTTCAGCAGTTTCACCATCATAATCAAGATCTACGCCTTCAGGACGTACTACAAGCCCACTCATCCCAGTTCACATCTCTTTCACCAGAGTCAGGTCAGTTAGACATAGACAGACAAAATTAATGGTGCTTCTATTCGCCACCAGATCCTATCACCTACTGGTGCAGCTGTCTCCAGTAAAATACAAGGTCTGCCCATACCTGTTGTCTGTCCCTCACAACGCGTTGCCAACAATGCCCCTCGACGATCCGTCCATGTTCGGAACCTGATTCATGTCGTCCTTCAGGGTACCCCTGACAGAAAAAGCAAGCAACTTCATATTGGCCTGTTTAACGCTCGCTCTGTAGGAACAAGTGAGAAGCGCGCGGAGATCAGTGACTTCATTGTTGACAACAACATCGACATCCTGTTTCTAACTGAAACTTGGTTACGTGCTGCTGGTGACGAGGCGAAATGCACTGATCTTGCGCCTGCTGGCTTCACGACAAGATCCTTCCCCCGCCCCTCCCGTGGTGGAGGCATCGCTGTCATCTTCAGAAACACTCTCGGCACCTACATCAGCTTTACTTCGTCATTCTCATTTGACCATTCTTCCTTTGAACTCGTACAGACTACCCTTGCCCTGCCCAGACAGTCACTGCATTTCTTCTGCGTGTACCGTCCACCACCGAACCGCAAAAACAAACTGACAGACTCTCTTTTTGTAGACCAGTTTCCTGATCTGCTGGAGCTTTCCAACTCACTCATTGGTGAATCCATCGTCCTGGGTGACCTTAACGTTCACTTTGACTGTCCCAGCAACCCTACAACGGCAAAACTGGTGGACACACTGTACGTGTTCGATCTCATCCAAGCAGTAAAGCACGCCACTCATCGACAGGGTCATATCCTCGATTGGGTTGTCCACAAACAAGACAGCGACAGTATTCAATCTGTTCAAGTGGCAGATGCTCTCGCTTCGGATCACCTGTGTGTCCTCGCCCAGCTAAACGTGCCAGCACCGCCTGCTCCACTGCCTGTCTTCAAAACTGTGCGCAACGTACGTGCTATTGATAGGCTGGCCTTCTGTGGTGACCTGCACAAGCGGTTGTTCGACATACCCCATCCCACCGCAGACCAGTTGGACAGCTGTCTTCCGTCTGTCTTGGACATCCACGCCCCCTCCACCCGCCGGCGTGTGTCATCACGCGCGACCTCTCCTTGGTACAATACAGTGCGTGACGACTTGCGGACCGCCAAGCGTGAACGTCGGAGAGCGGAGAGGAGATGTATGACTACAGGTTTGACAGTTCATAAGCAAATGTATTCGGCAGCCAAAAAGCACGTGAGTAACATCATTGTCAAGGCCAAGTCGGCCTTTTTCAGTGCTAAGATCTTGGCTAGCAAGTCCAGCAGAGAACTGTTTAACATCACTAATCAGTTGCTGGCCCGTAGCACCTGTACTCCACTTCCTTCTGTGTACCCGATGTCTCAGTTACCCTCCTTGTTTGCGAACTACTTTGTCAATAAGGTAAAGACGATCCGTGCCGGACTTGACTCTCAGATCCGTGCTCCATCTTCCTCAGGTGAGACTGTCTTCAGTGGAACACCATTCTCTGTTTTTCAGCCGGTTAGCGATGTTGACATCCGCAAACTCATTACCGAAACCGCTCCGAAATCTTGTGAACTGGACCCAATGCCCACAGCTCTGCTTGTTGAGTGTATTGATCATGTACTGCCAGCCATTACCTGTGTGATAAATGATTCGTTGTCATCAGGGTCATTTCCATTGATCTTCAAGAGAGCAGTCGTTAAACCACTTCTGAAAAAGCCGTCTCTTGATCGGAACGAACTAAAAAATTACCGTCCAGTGTCCAATCTTTCGTTTCTTTCCAAGATTTTGGAGAAAACTGTGCTGTCTCAGCTTTTAGGCCACTTAAACAGTCACAACCTCCTCAGTGTCACGCAGTCTGCATACCGTCCGCGTCACAGCACAGAAACTGCTCTGTTGAAGATTATGGATGACCTGTTGTCTGCCCTTGACGATAGCCACATCGCTGTGCTGACCTTGCTCGATCTATCAAGTGCTTTTGACACCATTGATCATTGTATTTTGATCAACCGTCTTCAGTCCGTTTTTGGCATTCGTGGATCCGTGTTATCATGGATTGAATCATACCTCTCTGGAAGGACACAGTCCATTGTCGTCGATTGTCTTTATTCTGACCCTTTACCCCTGGTTTTCGGTGTACACAGGGGTCAGTCCTCGGCCCGGTGCTCTTTATAATGTACACCCAGCCTCTCTCTCAAACTATAAGCAGTCACTCAGTTTCACATATTTCATATGGTGATGACACCCAGCTCCATGCCCATGGTCCTATGAGTCAAGCTTGCACAGTTGTTCAGGGTCTCGAAGAGTGCATCTCAGATGTTAAATCATGGATGTCTACCAACAAACTTAAATTAAATGACGATAAGACCGAAGCACTGCTCATAACCTCCCAACGCAACTCCACGTCCGAGGCTCTTCCTCACTCCATGTATGTTGACAGCACGTCCATTGACTTTTGCCTGTCTGCGAAAAATCTCGGCGTCATCATTGACTCACATCTATCGATGAAGCTCCATGTGCTTAATGTCTGTAAAGCTGCATATTGTGAACTTAGGTGTATCAGTTCCATGCGGCATCTTCTGTCTACTGATGCTACCAAAACGCTAGCTTGTTCCTTTGTCCTCTCCCGTTTAGACTACTGCAACTCATTACTCTCAGGCTGCCCTCAGTACCTCATAGACCGACTTCAGAAAGTCCAGAATAACGCAGCTCGTCTGGTGCTGAAAGCCCGTAAGACCGACCACGTCACTCCTCTTCTCCGCACACTCCACTGGCTTCCAATCACTGCTCGCATCCATTACAAATTCCTGTCTCTGACCTTTACCTCTCTGTTTGACTGTGGGCCTCTCTATCTCTCTGAACTCTTACACATCTACACCCCTTCCAGACAGCTGCGTTCCTCATCCGACTCACGAATTCTCACTATTCCAACCGTGAGAACAAAGTCCTTCGGCCAGCGCCGTTTCTCCTTCCAAAGCCCGGTCCTCTGCAACAGCCTCCCCCAGGAAATACGGCACAGTCAATCTGCCCAGTCCTTCAAACACGCCCTTAAAACGCATCTGTTCACATCAGCCTTCACATAAATGATTCAGCCCGTTCCCATCACCAACCCGTTGTCTTTGCAGTGTGTATGATGGATGTAAGTGTGTATCGGATGTTGGTATGTATGTAGGTGTCAGTGCTTGTTTGTATGACTGACTGTATGTCTGACTATATGTATGTAGTGTATGTATCTATGTATGTACGCTCTTATTCGCATTTATTTAGTTGATTATTTATCTATTACTCAGTTATGTGTTTATTTATCACCTTTTGTATACATTTGTAAAGCGCTTAGAGCCCCGGCTCCGGAGATTAGGCGCTATAGAAATCCTCATTATTATTATTATTATTCAAAAGGGTATGTCTGCATAGGTCTCATTTCTGTCTATCATTGTGCCCTGTTTGGTGCCTTTGGTGTTTGTTGTTCCCAAGAAAATGCTAACGTTCAAGTTTCCGCAAAACATCTTGAGTGGCCTTGACCTTGACTCAAGGAAATTGAATACTAGTATGCCAGTACAGGATTTGCCAATGTCTATCACCTTGCAAAGTTTGAAGCCTCTGGTACCCCTACATTCTGAGAAAATGGCGATTTTAAATTTCCAATGAGACAGCTTTTTTTACCTTGACCTTCAGTCAAGGTCATTCAAAATGGTATATATTGGGAGGTCTTACTGCTGTCTATCGGCAAGCCAGGTTTGGTGCTTCTACTGTTTATTGTTTCTGAGAAAATGCCAATGTTAAGGTTTTGGAAGCTTTTCTGCAAACAGCTTGTATGGCCTTGACCTTAACTAAAAGTCACTGAATACAGGTATGCAAGGTCAAGGTCAATCAGTATGGTACATTTTGAAAGGTCTTATGGCTGTCTATCAGCATGCCAAGTTTGGTACCTGTGCTATATGTAGATTCTGAGAAAAGGCCAATGTTAAGGTTTACTGTGGACACACAGATACACACACACACACACAGATACACACACACACACACACACGACGGAGGGCTATTACATAGACTCACTTTGTTACACAAGTGAGCCAGGATAAAAATTGTGAAATGTACGTCTAGAAAATATCTGGAGAGTATGACTGCCCATTTTGTCTCAAAATAAAAAGCCCTCCAACGAGGTGGTTTAGGCCATCATTTCATCCGCGCGCGCGCGCGCGCACACACACACACACACACACACACACACACACACACACACACACACACACACGCGTTTCACAACTCCCGCCAAAAAGAACGCAGCAGCATAGTGTGGACGCGTGGTGTCTATGACGCAGATTTCGTTACGTCACTGTGTGCGCGAAAGTATGTATTGTCTGGAGAAACGTTACGAAATCTGCCCCATCCTATAAAGTTGTTTCTCTATAGAGAAACAGCTTAAAGGGTACTGCAAGTCAAGAGCACTACTGGGTTTAAATGACAGATATTGAGGTCCTAAGCTGTTAGACAGCAAACGTTTTCGTGAACAAAGTACCATTTACTCAAAAATGCGCCGAAAACACCCTCTGCTTTCGGTTCCTGGGCTGCGCCATGGTGCCGCACACTTTCGCGAATGAGACGGGAAAGGTGCTGACGGTGACGTCACTCCCCCACCACTGTTGGCAGTGCCAGTAGCTTTGAGCGGGTTGTTCCAGAGTATTATTTTGTGTTCGAGATGCCACAGTGCAAAGCGTTTGCTTGTTTCAGCAAACAGGGCATGTGTAAGAATGCAGATGGCAGCCACAAAAGCTTTTATAAATTTCCGAATCTAAAAAAATCAAAGGAAAAACGGAGGTTATGTGCGAAATGGTTGGAGACCTTGAAGAATGATCGCTTGCCTCGCCGAGTGCAGGAATACGCCTGGAACAATCGAGACTGACCTCGTTTGTGGAGATAATTTTACCCCGGATTGTTTGGCGCTTTTGCGAACGATGTTACTGCTTCTCTTGTCAAACACGCATCAATCGGCTCTTCCCCATCGTCACAGTCCCCACTGTTTTCTGCCCGACCCCTTCCTGAGCTCTTCCTTAGAATATTCTGCCTCGAAATTATGAAGAACTATCCCCAAATCCACTCTAGCTTTCAGGAAATGAGCAAAGTGTATATACGAGCCAGAAATAGCACGCCTAAAACGTTTAGCAGGCACACCTGCACGCACAGAGAATGTGCCAGCATAGTGTCGTCTGCTGCTGAGAGGTGCAGTGACGTCACTGCTACGATCAACATGGCAGCCTCCATGGCATCGCATTTTGGCTGCCGTTTGGTGTGATAAATGCTGAATGGTGTATTCATGTTCAAATCTTTTGGGCTGCAGCCGTCTAGGACATCACTATCTATCACTTAAACCCAACATTGCACTTGACTTGCCTTACCTTTTAACAAGATGGCCACCAGCCCAATATGTTGTTTCCATTCAATGACCTGCTGTAGTCACAGTCGTAGTCGTTGTGTCATGTATGCAGCCCGCGCGCACACGCCGGAACGCAAGCTCTCTGACATCAAGCATGCTGACATAAAGAAAGTACTGAAAACCCTTATCGTGCCTCTATGCACTTGCAAAAACCCAAACACATGAGGTCGTGTGAGCTCGCCTAGCTGGTTGACGTCACAACTTGTTGGCGTATGCGAGGTTCTACATGGGTGAATGAATTCTTGTAATAAAGTCGTTCCCCTTTGACAGAGTTACTTCCCGCAGACCTGACTGACAGACGATTGCTTACTGGTATCGGAGAAGAGACCCTCTCTCTCTCTCTCTCGCCTTAGACGCGCGCTTGCGCGCGCACGCACGCACCCCCCCCTCCCCCTACACACACACACACACACACACACACACATTATGCAAAGACCTTGGAATCAGAAAGACGCGTCACTCCTGCCCTCGTAAGAGAGACATATAGCGGGACAACGCGAAGAGTTGTCTGCCCGCATTAGCGCGCATCCTAGATCTGGCCCCTATAGTGACAGCATGGCAGAAAGTGGAAAGCGATCACAAAAGCATGCAATTGTGTTCTGCGCCGAATTGTTCAAATAACAGACAAATATAAACGGGGAAATACTTCTTTTGGTATTCCTGTTGAAAAACAAACATTTTTTTTTTCGCTTTCTTGTCAAAAAAAAAAAAAAAGACCTCAAGTGGTACGTGTGCATGCAGTGTAAACTAACAGTAAACACACGCGGCTGACGCAGATACAGCGTAATTTTTTTCCCTGACAACTTTACAAATCACGGTGACTTAAATTGTGCTAGCGTCTACCTGCATCTAAATTCAGAACACACACACACACACACACACACACACACACACACACACACACAGAACAAAATCATCCGGCTGAACTTCATTCTAACCATTGTAAAACCATATCACAACATAGAATCTGCTGGATCGTCGGTCGCAGATATGATTAATGCTGAGTTAGCAGGAAGTATTCAGCGGATGCGTCCATCTTTGGATCTCTCGCACATTCGATCTTTCTGTGTTCCGTACTAGTTTTACTTGAACACATCGAACGAAATGCACTGCGTAGCCTACGTACAGCAGTGAAAGCCAAACTAGATCTTTCGTTCGTCCTCCGGAACTTTGAGAGTACTTATGTTTTCCATAGGCCTAAAACACATGCGAAATATATGGGGGGAGACCACCTGTCAGTCGCTGACATCTTCGTTTTTGTTTATTTTCTTAAAATGTTTTACGGCGGCTAGTGTAGGGTTGGGTCAAACAACTGCGTAGATCTGCGGGATGCGCGCAGACAACTCTTACGCGTTGTCCCTCAAAGGGAGGTAAGTGAACTATCTTTATGTTTCCAAGATCTTTGCATTATGCTTCTGAGTGTGAGTCAGTGGCAAAAACGAAACCCACTGAAATTCCCGCTTTCCACATGTCAAGTTGTAGAGACTCTTGCGAAAAGATACTGCATTTCGATGCAAAATAATTTCTAGACCATCCCAGAACATGCTGGTGCAGTAACGTCAGTAGATTACGTCACCTTGGAGAGATTTCGAGCCTTCCAGTAAGTTGTAGTCTGGTGTATCCCGTATCATCTCTGCGAGTGCACGATGATGGCGACATAGCATAAGTAAAATACAACACCACGTCTCCAAACAGAGGAATTCCGAAAGAAAGTGGCGAGACACCCCCAAGAAAAAACAGCATCACGTCAATCAAACATGACGCACTTACTTTACGTCAGTGCGCGTGCGTCTCTTCTTCGATGTTTGTGAGGCGTGTGGCTTGCAGAGGAAATGTGCTGTGAGTACAAATTTTCGAGTCAACTGACGATAACGGCTGCAGTGAATTTTTCTAATTTTTTTGTATATTTTTTATGGCACCCCAGGCTCATTATCTATGTATAGTAGGAGCGATTTTGAGATCTAAAGTGTGTTCACCAGCACTTTTATCAGGTACGGCTTACGCCAAAAGTATAAAAGCGACAACCTCCAAAATTCACTTAGTTGAGAGTCCGTATTCATGCTATCTATGTCCAAAAAATGGAGTGGTTTAGGTAAATATTACGCCTTTAAACGCCAGAAAGCCACTTTTTCTGAAAAGGGCGATAACTCGCAAATCATGTGTGCAATCGTACCTGGATCGGGCCTTCTATTCAACAATCTTGATTCATTTAGAAACCCCAAATTTGAAATCGATCGGTTCAGTATTTTCGGAGAAATAGGCATCTGAACTGGGTTCACATGCAATGTCAACTCAGGCTCGGTTTACATGAAAACTATAAGAGCGACCATTTTCTAGTAGTGACTCTGTTCAGAGTCCGTATTCAAGCTATCTACTGCCAAAAAATTGAGTGATTTAAATAAATATTACGCCTGTACACGAAAGACAACCAACTTGTCTCAAAAGGGCGATAACTCCCAAATCACGTAAGCAATCATCACACGCTTGAATCGTCTAATGTAACATTTTGATATATTTGGATACCCCAAATTTGAAGCCATTCGGTTGAGTATTTTCGAAGAAACGGGCCTGGACACAATTCACACACACACAGCCGCACAGCCGCACAGCCGCACACACATCCGCACAGACGGCACTCACTGAAGAGGAGAAGTGGGTTCAGAACATCATACGCGTCAGCATCGGAGTCGCACGCTTCTTACGTCATTGTCAGAGTTACACTTGCAAAATCGTCTCTGCGGGAGATCGGCAGTGACGTGCGTTTGTACCACAGATGCTTGCCTATGAACGTGGAAATTTTAGCCCGTCCTATTATGTTGTTTCCATTACTATGGAAACAACATAAAAAGGGGTGGGCAAGCTCAGCGAAATCAGCTCTGCTGCGTGAAGGCGAGCCCATGGGGCCGCGGAAATGGAGCGAAATAGATGCTCCTCTTAAATTAGTGACTCATCGGGCATTTTCAAGTCACGTAACACAAGGGACCTTATCCCTCGTGATCGTTGACCAATGATCTTTTTTTTTTTTTTAGGTCATTGATTATTATTATTATGTTTTAGGTCACTGACTTTCTTACACCGAAAGCTTCATCGAAAACGTGAGTTTGAGTGCATGGTACTTGGCGAAGGGTAAGTACAAATGGGACTAGAACGGCAAAGCGTTTATCGACTCACGTGCATCATCATTTCAAACACAAGAAATCGGGGGAAGAAAGAGTGAAGTAACCAGGACAGTTTAGAGACGGAACTAGTGCACTACGAAACTGATGTTTTTCCTTGTACTCTTTACCATCCCCCCCCCCCCCCCCAAAAAAAAAAACAAAAAAAACAACAACAACAAAAAGACAAAAAAAGAAAAAAAGACAAAAAAATGCTATTTTTATTCTTAAAACTTTAGTCCAGGCCAAGGTCGTGCCAGCTGAATAGAGTAAATACTCGACCTTTAGTCAAGGTCATTCAAAATGATATCCTTTGAGAGGACATGTCGCCAACTATACCATCGTGCCACGTTGGGTGTTTCTAATATTCATAGCGCCTACGAAAACACTTTAGTGGTAAAGTTTCTCACAGACAAACAGACGACAGACAGACGTCAGCGGGGGAAGGGGGGGGTGGGGGTGGGGGGGGGGTGTTTGGGAGTTTAACGTCCTTTTCCACCACATACCAGACAGACGTCAGAGGACAGAGGCCAATAACATCTATATCGTCACTTTGTTACACACGTGAGTAAAACATGTCTGTCAAATGACACATACAGACCAGAGAAAGTTTCTGGTTTAGGACTTACTGGTGATTATAATTCTGCAGCTCGTGTTTACCACTTCTTTCAAGCCGTTATAAATGGCACATGTCAACGTCCCGTTCTGGACAAATTCAACATTCTCCACAGCGTTGATGGTCAGCAAACTAGTGGTGGCTGACGGCCTGCTGACCATGTAGCCTGTCTTGGTCCCGAACTGACACCTTTTTGGGAAGGCACCACAGGAACCCACGGCCACGGTTTCCCCGTTACCTCTCTCGTCCAGCACTAGTGTCCATACCACGGTGTGGGCTTGCAACAATCCACTACATCCAACAGTGGCGTTTCGCGCGTCATCAAGAACCTCTGTGTTGTAGTCACTGTCGTTGCCACAGTTGTGGAGAAGGATTCCTGTGGCAGATATGTACTGAGTTATAGGGTGACCAGACGTTTTGCCGACGGAACGATACGCCGACCGGACGATGTGCCAAACGAACGATATGCCGAACGGAGGATATGCCAATGGACGATATGCCGAACGGAGGATATGCCAATGGACGATACGCCGAACGGAGGATATGCCAATGGACGATACGCCGAACGGAGGATATGCCAATGGACGATACGCCGAACGGAGGATATGCCAATGGACGATACGCCGAACGGAGGATATGCCAATGGACGATACCCCAAACGGACGATACGCAAACGGACGGTAGTACGGGCGAACAGCCATAACTACCGGGCGGACTTTAGTAAAGTGACTTTTTTATTTACTATAGTAAATTCAGTAGTTCTACCTCACCCCCTCGATATATTAGCCATGATTAGTAACACTTTGTAAGGCATTTCGTTTCCCTCCGAGAACTTCCGGTTTCCACGCCGTTACTCTGCCAATTATCCGTGTTTCGTCACGGCCAACGGTTCAGCAGTATGTGGTGGAAGAGGACGTTAAACCCCCAGATACCCACCCATCCACCCGGAAAACAAAATCGTCCCTTTGCTTCTGCTTCTGGCCCTCTGCATCAATGCATAAAGCAGAAATCCATTTGTAAAAATCTCAAGCGAGATCCTGCGCGCCGGTCGCCATCTTGAAATTCGTAAGTTTCTTTGTCTCCTACTCGTCTCGCCACACACACTCTGGGTCGACGGATTCATATTCGGTCGACTATACCGAAAATAAACTGTATTCTAATTATGTTTGTTGTGTGAAATCCATCCCATCTGCATGCAACTGTGACCTTCTGCAGAAACGCACAAAGTAGAAGAGCCGATGTGAATATTTCAATTGAGACCACAGATATCAAAAGTGTAGGTCTATGGATATCTATGATCCAGATCCTGTACGCCCGTCGCCATCTGGGAATTTGTAAGCGAGTGAGAGCGGGGTGGGTGTCTGAATAGAGAATGAAAAAGAGCTGTCAATAAACTTCACCGCTGAAAGTTTTACGCAAATTTCAAATGACAACCTCCATAGACCCATTACTAATACACACACAACATATATACAATTATCTAGTTTTGGTACATAAAAATGCTAACGAAAAGGAGTTCGCAATATCGGCGATTCCTGCTCGACAAAAACGTCATCTCATTAAGCGGACTCCTAACCCCTCCCCAAGAAAGCGGTTAATCAAGCAGGCAGTATGAATAGATGGTCATTACCACAGTGTTACACACCATCAATTTTGCAAATGAGGTCTTACTTATTTCACACATCACGCCTCCGCAGTCAGCACAACATAATAATAATAATATTTATAGGGCGCCTATCCCCGGGAGACGAGCTCTAGGCGCCTTACATTCTAAAACCGAAGTTAAAAAAAAAAAATCACTCAGTGTACACTACGTGAGTACAAGTAAACAGTAAAAGAGCACACACACACACACACATCTGCAGGAGAAGGAGTTTCTTCCGTCTACACACGTACCCCCGTTTTGGCATGGGTCACTTTCGCATTCGTCCACAGCTGTGCACAGATAGATGCACGTTAACGAGTGACACACCAATCTAGAGGAGCACTAACTACGACATCACACACCCACTTAGTCGCATACGCAATATCATCAGACACGCTGGCAGACAGCAACACACACACACTGCCAGACAGCAAGACACACACTGCCGAACAGCAAGACACACACTGTCAGACAGGAAGACACACAGTGCCAGACATCAGGGCACACACTGTCAGACAGCAAGGAACACCCTGCCAGACACCAAGACGCACACTCCCAGACAGCAAGACACATAATGCCAGACAGCATGGCACACACTGCCACACAGCAAGACACACCCTGCCATACAGCAAGGAACACGCTGCCAGACAGCAAGACACACCCTGCCATACAGCAAGGCATCCACTGCAAGACATCAGGGCACACACTGCCAGACAGCAAGGCACACACTGCCAGACAGCAATACACACACTGCCATACAGCAAGACACACTGCAAGACAGCAAGGTACACACTGCCAGACAGCAAGATACACGCTGCCAGACAGCAAAACACACCCTGCCATACAGCAAGACACACACACTGCGAGACATCAGGGCACACACTGCCAGACATCAGGGCACACACTGCCAGACAGCAAGACACAACACTGCCAGACAGCAAGGCACACACTGCCAGACAGAAAGAAACACACTGCCAGACAGCAAGACACAACACTGCCAGACAGCAAGGCACACACTGCCAGACAGAAAGACACACACTGCCAAACAGCAAGACACACACTGCCACACAGCGAGACACACACACTGCCACACAGCAAGACACACACTGCCAGACAGCAAGACACACTGCCACACAGCAGGGTACACACTGCCAGACAGGAAGATACACACTGGCAGCCAGCAGGGCACACACTGCCAGACAGCAAGACACACACTGCCAGACAGCAAGACACACACTGCCACACAGCAAGGCACGCAATGCCAGACAGCAAGACACTGCCAGACAGCAAGACACACACTGCCAGACAGCAAGACACACAGTGCCAGACAGCAAGATACACGCTCCCAGACAGCAAGGCACACACTGCCACACAGCAGGGCACACACTGCCACACAGGAAGATACACACTGGCAGCCAGCAGGGCACACACTGCCAGACAGCAAAGCACACAATGCCAAACGGCAAGACACACTGCCATACAACAAGACACACACTGCCAGACAGCAAGACACACATTGCCATACAGCAAGACACACACTGCCAGACAGCAAGCCACACGCTGCCAGACAGCAAAGCACACACTGCCAGACAGCAAGACACACACTGCCACACAGCAAGACACACACTGCCACACAGCAAGGCACGCAATGCCAGACAGCAAGACACACTGCCAGACAGAAAGAAACACACTGCCAGACAGCAAGACGCACACTGCCAGACAGCAAGACACACAGTGCCAGACATCAGGGCACACAGTGCCAGACAGCAAGAGACACACTTCCAGACACCAAGACACGTATTGCCAAACAGCAAGACACACACAATGCCAGACAGCAAGACACACACTGCCAGACAGCACGATACACGCTACCAAACAGCAAGACACGGTGCCAGACAGGAGGGCACAGAGTGCCAGACAGCAAGATACACGCTGCCAGACAGGAGGGCACGGAGTGTCAGACAGCAAGACACACACTGCCAGACAGCAAGACACACACTTCCAGACAGCAAGACACACACTGCCAGACAGCAAGGCACACACTGCCAGACAGCAAGACACACACTCCCAGACAGCAAGGCACACACTGCCAGACAACAAGGCACACACCGCCAGACACCAAGATACACACTGCCAGACAGTAAGACACACACTGCCAGACAGCAAAACACACACTACCAGACAACAAGACAAACAAACAAATCGCCAAATCGGACGGAAAATTGCCAGGTAAATACAGTGAATTTTTTCCTGCTTAGGAAGCCGGACTGAATTCGGACTAGCGTTACGTACAAACAAGAGACATACTGGAATAAATACGAATTTCAAAACTACTCATTGTAGAAGCAGAAAGTTATTTTAAAGTTGAGTCCTTTAAATAACAATTCTCTCGATTCTTCCATAGATCTTGATGTTGTGCACTTTCTTCCCGACAACTGATACTAGTGACACCTTTATCGGGTTATCTATAACGGCTTTAACACTTTCAAGTGCATCTTGGGTAAAACCTGCTGATTCCAATTTGGCTGTGAAAAGGATATCAATTTCAATTTCATGTACCAATTCATGCGTTATGAGAATTGTACCGACTGTAAGGCTAAATCTCTTCTGTTGAACAGAGTATTTCAATGCCTGATTGGCCAGTTATGGCTGGCTTACCGAGAACACGAACAAAGCAGATTTTTGATGACACATATCCTCCAACGGAACAGGTCAGTTTCAAATTCTCCAGAACAGTAGGTTTGGTCGCGTCGATTTTCAGTATACAAATTGTTTGTGAAAAGCGGCAACTTGAAAAAAATAATTCACATAGCACTGGTAGGATTTTGATAAATTACCGACTGTAGAGCAGAGTATTTCAATGCCTGCATTACCAGTTGTGACTGACTTACCAAGAACACGAATAGAGCAGACTTTTGATGATATATTCACATCTGTATGATGAACACAACAGGTCAGTGTTAAGTTGTCCGGAATATTAGGGCTTGTCGCGTCGATTTTCAGTACATTTGCCGTTTTACCAGGTTCCTTTCTGGCAGTGTAGCCGGCGACATGTCCCGTGCACCTTTCACCCCCAGACACACACGAGGCAACCGGCTGGGACCCAGACTGACCCGTGTACCAGTACACAGAGTTGTATTTGACGAATGCGTCGCAGCTGAACTCAGCATTGGACGTTGAATCAAGGACGATCCTGGGGTTTCGTGCAGTACCACACGGGGAAAGGTCTGCTTCTGCGACACAGGCAAGACTTTAGTCACAACAGGCTATGACAAGCAAAACTTCCCTATTTTACCTACTCGCGTGACGCACGACCAAAAAGTTCCAGTTTACGACATTCACGGTTTCCAGCTAAATCTATAGGTTAGTAAGTTAGTTATTTAGAAATCTAGAGGAATTAGAAGTTAATTCTTGTATGACAATGAAGGCAGTATAACTGCCTCTATAAAATAGGAAAACATAAGTTTGAATTGCTTTCAAGTTTCATTTGTGGCAAGGCCACGTTTGGTTTGATTTTTACGACATCACGAAATTTTCAGTAGACATTTTTTTTTTTTTAAAGGGGGATGGGAGCGGGCACTGTACGCAAAAAAAAAAGCCAAAAAGGCATAACGTTTCGCAGAGAAAGTCACGAGATACTCAAAGGGCAGAGTAAATGAAACATTCTTAATAGCCGGGCGTCTTTATTTATTTAATTATTAAGCAAGTTAGTTTACTGTGATCCCAGTCGTTATCACTTTTCTATAAACCACGGTGTCATTCGCATAACGGGGCCCGCATGTAAAAGTCGGGGTTAGGGAGTTTAGCCCCGGGTTAGAGTCTAATCTCGGAATAAACTAGCTCTAGGGTTAAATTTTCTGTTTTGTTTCAAATCAGGAAGCGGGCCCATTCCAGCAAGGTGCCTATGCCGTTAAAGAAGGATTTCTGTCTTTCTTTCTTCGCTTCCTCGTAGCCGTGGGTTAAATTAAACTCGAGTTTTTTAGCACTGCGTCTTTGCATATTAATCGATTTCTGCTCTTCCTGCAGCTGTGATGGTTTTGGCTTGTCCACCGTGATCTTGATGTGATTTTCGGATCTGGTGTTCACGGTCACTCCTCTGTGTGTGTGTGTGTGTGTGTGTGTGTGTGTGTGTGTGTGTGTGTGTGTGTGAGTGAGTGAGTGAGTGAGTGAGTGAGTGAGTGAGTGAGTGAGTGAGTGAGTGAGTGAGTGAGAGATGATGATGATGACGATGATGATGATGATGATCAAACGTTTCTGTTCAGGATAGAGGATTTTGGCATTGCTGCCTATCTTACATGCTGTCCTGCTATTCTACAGACAGAGAGAAATTGAAATAATTTTATTTGAAAACGATGGAAGGTTTGACCGACCATATTTACAACTGGAACATTAAACTTTACACACACACACACACACACACACACACACACACACACACACACACACACACACACACACACCGCATGCATGAACTAGTATGTCTATTCATATTTAAGCGTATGGTACCCACTTTTATCATTATTTGTTGGCTAACATATATTTGAAGGGGCTGTTTTTAAACGAGGAGGCTGACCGACTGTGCCTAACATGGACAGGAAGGGAGTTCCACAATGAAGTTCCGGAAAAGAGAAACTTTTATACATGTCAATGCGGGGACGGGGAACTTTAAAAGTTAGTCCTAACCTAGAATCTATGGATGTGAATTCTGAGAGAGTACATGCAATATATTCCGGAACTAACTTTTTACGGAGTTTGTACATAAATATTCCTTCGTTAAATTGAAAGCGGTAGGGGGAGAAACAGGATCACTTGAATGAAATCATACTAAAACCCTCATAAAACTATTTTTCACCATACATACGTCATGAAATTTTGAGGCATTTGACCTGTGTTTACTTCAGGCTCAGATGTCACTATCTGAGTCTCACAGTGGGCACAAAACGGTGAAGAGTAAACACACTTGCGACTTTCAAAAATGACGGACGAAGGGATCGTCGCAGTGTATAGCCTTTGCGGTGCTTCTACATAATTTTCTATGTCACAAACTGGTAGTTTTTCGCATGTACGTCACAAACACCATTATTTTAATGAACTACAGGCAAGAAAACACTTCCACAGGGAAGTATTTTATCACAGTCAGCTCTTGTGGGCATCGATTGCCGCGAATTAGCCTCTGTTGCTTGCGCGGCGTTAAGCCCTAAATAACTAACTAACTAACTTGTGGGCATCGATATTGCGTGATCGAAATTCAAGGGAACTGCTGAGAGTTAATCCAACTCAAACATTTTTTTTAAAGAGTTATTTGTAATTATTTTTACTTTAATTCCTTGCATTTGTATTTCCTTTCCAACAAAATACAGTACTACATAACCACTGACAGTACATGCCGTATCATATGAAAGCTTAGACCTTCATCACATGTAATTTGAGTCCAATTTACAATACAGTAAATGTACATATATAGTTTGAAGAAAGCTTGAAAAGCACAACCTTCACCAACACACACGAAGAGAATAATTAAAGCCCAACTCAAACATTGAAAGAGAAAATCACGCAACAGAGCTAAAACCAAAGTGGACAAACTGGATCAAAACAAACCCGATATTGCCATAACCTCCACCTCGCACAGCGTCAGAGGCGTCGTTCGCTGAGTCACTTTTACGTAGCGTCCTCTCAGAAGCTTGGAGCACGTTCCCAAATACCTTTCATTCATTTTCATTGCTCCCCTTTTGGTGGAACAGGTTTGTGCGCGGCTTGAGGACATATGTGGATGCGCCTTATACACCTCCACTTTGAAATTGGTCAGTCTGTCCCCTTGAGAATGAAATCATGAGAAAAGAACGTACGTTTGTAAACATGCGTCATACACATACGCCTTTTGTCAGAAAGCGTTTAGTATGAGGAAGCGAGCTCTTAGGATTGTACTGTGTGGCATATGTTTAAGATTTCAAGATCACACATCGACCAGGGCTGAAAATCACAAGAGCATTTAAGATATGTGCAAAACCACTGCCTCCCCCCCCCCTCCCCCCGCACGCCCGGAACCGCAGGTGCTGTAGTTCCCGGGTCTGGTTAACGCCGGCATATTTATGGCAGAAAGTGCGGAATGCGGCTCTGTCAAGCAGTCCCAAATCCCACTGACCTCCATAGTACATGTATCATCATACCATCATCATCATCACCATGTATAATTTAAAAAAAAAAAAAGCTTCAGCTTGCGAACCCTCCGTGGATTCTACCCACGGCCTAACAGGAATACCAAGGAGCTAGTCATGGGTGGGGCTGGAGGAGGGGGGGTGGGGGAAGTGTGCAAAATCTAAGCGTTTCTGGGGAGCTGGGACAGCCGAATGGTAGAGCGTTATTCTCTCAATGCTCGGGTCATGAGTTCGAATCCAGACTGGTGCCCCAAAATTGTAGTGGCCTTTATATCGTTGCCCCGTCTTTGATATCACCCATACGCGATGAAAAAGGACGTTAAACTCCCAAACACTAACCAACCTGCCAGTGCTAAAATATGAGCCAAAATGGACCGGCCAGGTGACTGAGATGAGGGTGATGGTATGATGATGCTATGGAGGTCAATGTGGTTTGGGATGCAGGACGCTTCCTGTCATAAATATCCCGGCGTCAACCAGGCCCGTGAACTACGGCAACTGCGGTGCCGGCCGCGTAATCATCCACATCATAATATGTGTCATACGAAGGGAAGCATCCCCGAAGTCGTACCCGTGAAGTGAGTGAGTGTCGGCTGTCTGGTAAGAAGAAGAAAAAAAGAAACTCTGTTCTCACAACAGCAGTCGTCGCGATTTATGATGTTCACTGCTTGTATGACGTATTCGCCGCCCAAGTCCACATACCACCAGGGGTTGTAGTCGTTAAATTTAGTGTGGGTGCAACCTCTATTATTGTAATAGTCACCGTCGTAGTAACCGTCAACGGCTCTCTCTGCCGATCCTTTCATAGAGTAAGAATCAGTGTACGTTGAGCTTTGCCGTGCGGTCCTATGGTAAGCCACGTTTGCAAAACCTGCAGCATTCAACAAATCAGTGAACTGAACCCACCCTTTTAAACACGGGGAGGAAACTCTTCAGATAAGGTAATTATGAATGACTCAGTACTGTCAGCCCCTCCATACATATAACTGAAGGAATGAAACAGTGTTTTGGTATGGTAGCGTGTCTGATACTGCAGTCGCTAACGATTTTCGGCGATAACTTATAATGGAGCCGCATTCGTATTCCAAACAAAGAGGAACAATTTTTCCTAGATTATAGTGACCTAATTTTCCGACCGCCCGGAACTCTTTGCCAATCGAAACCCGCCTTCAGTCCTCACTGCCCCTGTTTAAATCCCATCTGAACACCTTTCTCTTCCGTCAAGCCTTTGCTAGTTAAACTTCTGTTGAGTCTGTTTGTGTGTACCACGTGTCGCTGCCTCTCTCGCTCGCCAGTGTATGACGGAGACTGAAGTCGTTTATTCTTTTCCTTTATTCCCCAGTACTCGTAAAAACTGCAAAGTATACAGCCATGACTTAAATCACAGATGTCCATCGAGATTATAAAGGTATACTTACAGCCCAATAAAAAGAGATTTTGTTATCATTCATGCTTGCAAGTAAATAAAATTGATAAAACTCACTGTAAAACCTTTTCCTGCTTATCCTTGTTCACGAATTGTTTTGGTTTCTTTCCTTGGTGAATATTTATAATACATATATATGTACAATGTCCCTTGCGGGTTACTGAGTAACAAGCCTTGATTCTTAACCCAATTAAACACGAACATTTGTGTCTTGTCTACATGCTTGAACGCAAGAAAGCATTACAAGTTTATCACTTGCCTGTCCCAATTCTCATAATACTGATGAAGAAAATGCAAACCAGTTTCTTATCTCTCAAAATACGAAAGAAGACTAAATTCTCTCTAGTCTCGCTATCTCTACGAAACCGTCGTCTGCTCTCTTCCATTTTCGTCTGCGCCATCTTGTCAACATGCGGATGGCTTGAACTTCTAACACGGTTCAACTTCAACTATATAATTCGACAAGAAATATGCTGCAGCAATAACACTTGATATATATCACACGTTACCTCGTGGCCTTGTGTGCATGAGAAGCAACGCATAGTCGGTGAACAAGGGGGTGGGGAGGAGACCTCGGACCTGCCGTGCGACCCTCAGCTTGAGTATCGTTCTTCTGAACTGTTTGAGCTTCGCGCACCGGAAGTTAGGCGCGGACGAATACTAAAACTACAAAAGTGTCAAAGCTACCTTGATCACCTTATGTACATGCACAAAATTACCCTTGAAACATGGGATCATCATCAATTAAAATGATCATATTAAATAATTAGTAATAGCCGAACGAGGGGATAACGGACCTACATTATCGCGCGGAGGGGTCACGCTTCCTACGACCTCGGGTAAAAAAGCGTGAGTACAGGTGCCCGGCGTGAATCACGCTTGCGGCAGCAACACCACGAGTCGTTGCACCTGACAAAGTGTATGTAAGAGGGTGTGTGTGTGTGCTTGAAAGGCAGCGCTCTATACAACGTATGTATTATTATCATTATATAGTTTCCACGATAAGGTGCCCCCGGTTACGTAAAATACACTACAAGTTTGTTGATTCCGACCGAAATACTGCGAGTTTTAACGAGCAGTTTTTCGGTCGATGTCATGAAATGAGTGTCGTGTATTTTACGTAATCGGGGGCACCGAACTGGAAAAATTATTTATACCACGTGCGTACCTGTATTTCTGTGATTTGAAAGCCGACATCGGCAATCCATCGGCTCACGCGGCATCTCTGACTCAGGTGCTTCATTTCGTATTGTCCATTTCACATTCGCTAGACTAAAAGCCGGTGCATTGGCGACCACAACACACATAGCTGTGATGTCAAACGCGTCATAGGTCTGTGCGATCCCTTCGAGCGGCGGTGAAGCAGGTCGCTCGGGATGAAATCGAACGTTGTTATCGGTGTTCCTGTAATTCAGCGTTATCCTGCTGTCAAGCAGGTAATTCCGAGGTTCCTCCATCGTGCGTACTAGTATATATCAATTCAACAATGCGAGAACGGCTCGTAAGACACCACGACAGTACTACCGAAGCCGCATATACTGCAACGTGCCTGGGCGTGCATTCCTCTCCGTTGCTGCCCGGCTGATGCCTTATGTAGGTACACTCCGGCTAATGCATGTGCATTCATGTACACGTACATTCAGAGCCATTTCTTTGGTCAGTTGGCATTATATGCACGCATGGGTACTGATGTAGGGACACTCACGCTCACGCATGTGCATTCATGTACACGTACATGAAGGTCCATTTGTTCTGATACAATTATGTGCAGGCATGGGTACTGGTACACTACACGTACGGGCACTCGCACCCACGCATGTGCATTCATGTACACATACATGCAGGGCCATTTGTTAGGTTGGAATCATAATTATACACGCAGAGGTACCGGTATACCCTATGTAGGTGCACTCACAGCTACGCATGTGCATTCATGTATACATACATACAGCCCCCCCCCCCCCCCCCCCCCCCCACCGACTTGAACTGGGCTCGGCATATGGGCCCCACGTAGTGTAAACTGGAAGGCGCCCACTGTATTTGCACCGGGGCCCTTCATGGGACCATCATGGTATCCCACTTGGCAACTGGAGGTAAACACATGGGTACCTGCTGGGCTAACCCATGTGTGATGGTACAATTCGTGGTATACAGGTGGTATACAGCTGGGCAGCCCATGATATCGAGGGCAACTGGCGGTGCACTGCTGGGAATTAATAATAATAATAATAATAATAATAAAGGGTATTTGTGGCGCCCCATCTCGCAAGAGCTCAGGGCGCGTACATAAACATAACATAAAAACAGCGTATATAACACACACACACACACACACACACACACACACACACACTGATTTTTTGCAGGTGGCATGCAGAGATGGAGGGGGGGGGGGGGGGGTTCTACTGCATGGAGGCGGTGAACTCCAAGGCAAACCAGGATCGAGCCAATATGAGTGCGTGTGTACTGGTGGCATGCTGCTGGTCTACACGCGGTACACTGCCCACCATGCAGGACTCCAAACTATACGTTCAAACTCTACTAGTCAAGTTTTCAATGGGAATTCTGCACATTCCCATTAAAATCTTGACTCCCACAGTTTGAAATTATAGTTTGGAGTCCTACATGGTCGGCAAGGTGGCTTGCAGTGTACCACAATTTAGTTTTTTCGGAGTCCTACGTAGGATTCCTTCACAACATCCGAACACAATGTACACAATCATTTACAACACATGTCATAAAATTCAACACTTCATTTATTATCTAACAAGAAGCAAGAAAAACTAGAGAGGCAGAAGCCTCCATGGCTTCCTTGTGACACAGGTCAAGGTCATTCACAAAAGTATGTTTGTAGAGCTCTTATCACTATCCAGTATCATGCTAAGTGATGTGTCCGGCGCTCTGAGTTCCTGGCAATATTACAATTTTCCCCGAAACAGTTTGTACAGCCTTGACCTTTGGTCAAAGTCATTCAAAAGAGATCTTATCAATGTCTATCATCATGCCAAGTTTGATGCCTCTAGCATTTGTAGTTCCTCCGAAAACAGTAATGTTAAAATTCACAACAGACAGCTTTAATGACCTTGACCTTCAGTCAAGGTCATTCAGAAAGGTAGGTCTCATTGCTGTCTATCATCATGCCTCGTTTGGTGCCTCTACTGTTTGTTGTTTTGGTGAAAATGCCAAGGTTAAAGTTTCCCAAAAAACGCTTGCATGACCTTGACCTTGACTAAAAGTCACTGAACACAGGTATGTCTGTAAAGGTGCTGCCAATGTCAATCATCGCACATAGTTTGATGCTTCTGATTCTTCTAGATACTGAGAAAAGCAAATGTAAAATTTCCGAACAGACTGTTTCAATGACCTTGACCTTCAGTCAAGGTCATTTAAGATGGTATGTGTGCATAGGTCTTATCACTGTCTATCAGCATGCCAGGTTTGGCACCTCTGCTGTTTGTTGTTTCTGAGAAAATGCCAATGTTAAGGTTTCACAAAACTATCTTGTACGGCCTTGACCTTGACAGAAGGTCACTGACTACATGTATATCTGTAAAGTTCTTATCAATGTCTATCATCATGCAAAGTTTCAAACCTCTGGCATTTGTAGATTACGAGAAAATGCCAATGTAAAATTTTCAAACAGAGAGCTTTAGTGACCTTGACCTTGGGTCAAGGTCATTCAAAATGATATGTTTTGAAAGGTCTTGTGCTAGTCTATCAGCATGCCAAGTTTGGTGCCTCTACTGTTTGTAGATTCTGAGAAAATGACAACGTTAAAGTTTTCTGGTCACACACACACACACACACACACACACACACACACACACACACACACACACACAGAGACAGACAGACAGACAGACGACGGAGGGTTAATACATAGACTCCCATTGTTACACAAGGGAGCCAAAAAACCCTCAGATACAATGACATCACTGGAACAACATGGAGGAATGTCCAGAAATTTGTTTTCGTTGGGATCTGCAGTGACCACGAGAGACTCCAGGCGCAGGTCGTTTCACTAACACTTTCTTGCGGGTGCCATCCCTGTGCGTAGCAGAGCACCATCAATTAATCGGCGAGTATCCTGCCCAAATCGCTTTCGGTGATATCTGAGAAAGAATCCCAAATATTAGAAATAAGATCTGAAAAAGAATCCCAAATATTAGAAATAAGATCGCCACTTAAACGTCATCAGGTTGTTGTTGTTGTTTGCGTAGTGGACTAATTAGGCTTATATATACGTCAAACGTATTTTCATGATAAAATGAAAAGCACGACTGGTCAGTCCCCACCAACAAGAACAAAGACAACAGCCGTTTTCGGCTACTCTCCATGCAATTTTGCACACAATGTTCTGTCAGTTTTAATTCCGCTTGTAAGAGCATCGGCTTACCGAATACGTGTATTTAGCTTCGGAGATCTAAATCATCGTTTTCCACGCTGCCCATTATTGTTGTACAATTTTAGCAGACACTTCCTTTCTCAAGACCTTCCTCGTCATGTCCGCAACTGAATCGCCGCCCGTGGAACACAGAAAGTTTGTCTGAAAACGGTGTACAGTGAATCAAAATAAATGACAGCATACAAGATGACAAGGACAGCAAACGTCATAATGCATAATCATCTCGACACGCCACTTCCGTCACCAAGCTGGTGAGAGACCGACCAACTGCCCCGTGGCTGTCTGATGACGTCAGGCAGGCCCGCCGTGGACGGAGACGCGCCGAACGACGCTGAAGGAAGACTGGGCTGACTGTTCATAGACAGATGTATATCAAGGAGAGAGCCACAGTTAAGTTGGCCATTCAGTCAGCCAGGAGACAGTTCTACACGGACAAGATTGACTCTGGGGCATCATCAAAACAGTTGTTCTCTGTGGTCAGTGAGCTCCAGGGTAAGCCCCGCACCACTCCTCTTCCGACTGAGCGTGCCTCGCGAGGATCTGCCACAACGGTTCTGTACCTTCTTCTCGGACAAGATCAAGCGTATCCGCTCTGAACTAGACTCGTGTTCATGTGACCCCCTTACATGTAATGTGTATAACGGCCCTTCACTGTCATGTTTTGAGCCAGTGACTGAGCAGGAGGTCCGTGAACTGATTGCGATGTCTCCGACAAAGAGCTGTGCACTTGATCCGGTTCCTACTCCTCTTTCAAACAGTGTATTGATGAACTTGTTCCAATGATCACTTGCATTGTAAACGGTTCTCTTATCACAGGTACTGTTCCCAGTCAGTTTAAGCACGCTGTTGTGACGCCGCTTCTGAAGAGGCCGGGACTCGATCCGAACGACCTGAAACACTTTAGGCCTGTCTCTAATCTTCCATTTATTTCTAAGATCCTAGAGAATGTTGTTCTGAAGCAGTTGCAGCGCCATCTTTCTGAAAATGATTTACTTGAAGTCCACCAGTCAGCATACCGGAGGGATCATAGCACGGAGACTGCTGTGCTGAGTGTCCTGGAGGGTCTGCTGGTGAACTCAGACGAGAGGCTAGTCTCCCTTGTTGCTCTCCTGGATCTCAGCGCAGCATTCGACACGCTTGATCACTCTGTGATGCTGAAGAGGCTTGAAGTTACTTTTGGTATTCGCGGTACCGCTCTTGCATGGTTTTGTTCCTACGTCAGTGAACGTTCCCAGGCTGTTACCGTTGATGGCAGGTTGTCCGCCCCTAGTCCGCTGTTATACGGGGTCCCTTGGGGCTTCGTGTTAGGACCTGTTTTGTTTACTTTGTATTCACAGCCTCTGTCTGACGTGATCATCGCCCATGCGTGTGATTTCCATAAATATGCGGATGATACGGAACTGTCAAAAAGTTGTACACCTGGCAATTTCAGCTACGCTCAGCTGAGCATTCAGTCTTGCATAGAGGATGTTTTACGATGGATGACTAGCAACAAACTGAAACTTAACATTGAGAAAACCGAAGTCATGCCTGTAGGCTCTCAATCTCGTCTCAGTCTGATTGACAGCGAGTTTGTAAACATTGGTGGCTCGTGCATTTCTTTCCAAAACTGTGTGAGGTATCTAGGTGTAAGGATAGATCGCACGCTTTCCATGCATGATCAGATCAGCAGCGTCTGTCGCGCGGCTTTTCTCGAGTTTCGCAGGATCTCGGCCCTTAGACCGTACCTCTCAGAAAATTCAGCTTCTAAGCTTGTGAATGCAATGGTCACCTCTAGGCTGGATTACTGCAACTCTGTGTTCGCAGGTCTACCGGCAGACGAAATCTCACGCTTGCAAATGATACAGAACAACGCGGCGCGTCTCGTCCATAGGAAACGCAAGAGAGACCACGTCACGCCTCTGTTAAAACAACTCCACTGGCTTCCCGTGAAATTCCGCTGCCACTTTAAGATTGCAACCTTTGCCGTATCTGTCTGCCTTGCTGTGCACTTACCACCCATCTCGCACACTTCGTTCCGCCGAAGAAAAGCGCAACATGAAAACCGCAGGGGAACGCTGCTTTAGTTTCCTCGCCCCAAATGTTTGGAACTCGCTGCCAGTCGAACTTCGTGACCTTCCCACACTGTCCCAGTTCAAATCGAGCCTGAAAACCCATCTCTTCCGTCAAGCCTTTCACACATGAGTAGTCTGCCATTGTTTCTGTGCCTTTGACTGCAAATTTTTTCATCTGCATCAGGCCGGGTAGTGTATGTCAGTGTGTGTGTGTGTGTGTGTGTGTGTGTGTGCGCGCGCGCGTGCGTGCGTGTGTGTAGCGCTATGAGTTGCTTTCCTGCGAGATTAAGCGCTAAACAAGTACTATTCATTATTATTATTATTATCAATGGGTCTCTAGAATAGTACTTTGACTTAATTCTGCATGTCTGTACATGTCTTTACGGTACGTGTCTCGCCTTCATGTACACAAGCATATACAGAGACAGCTCTCAGTTTGGGACAACCATGAAGAATTATCCTGTATAATTATCTGAGCAACTTTTGCCACAGCAAACACAAACATGCATCAAAGTAATTACCATGCTCTCTGCTTTGTGTTCGTCTTTTAGAAGTCTGTCGAGGTTTTTGATGTCTTCAACCGATTGCACGAGAAATTTCCGTCCGGCATTGTTGGCTGGACGCTGGTGGTGGCAGCTTGACGTTGAAGATGTCGCACAATGCCGGCGACATCTCTTGATCCAATGTCCTCTCTCTCTCTCTCTCTCTGTGACGTCTTCTACGGAGATGAGTGAACGTTGAAATAGCTAGGTCAAAGATGAATCAAACAAATCATTTAGAAGGCTGGAAATCGCTAAAATAAAATTTAAAAATCTCATACTGACTTTGACAGTAGGCAGTCACAGTACAGCGTTACTGGTTTGATTGTGATGTACCAGAAAAATGGAAAGTATGTATAGATCTAAACATAAACTTGCGTAAGCTGTAGTGGATGCCTGTAAGCTGTCGTAATGTTCGTTAGGTCAAGACAAGGAGAAACGAAGCTGTTGAAAAATGAGTGTTGGGGTGAAAGTTTGGTAGATAATCTTCGGAAATAACATCACTGGGATCATTTGTTAACGAATGCAAAGAATGAAAAGGTGGATGGAAGTTAGAGCAAGCAGATATTTTTGGAGAAATATCTCACCTTCTTCAGAGTGGCAGATGCTGCTCCAAAATGGTTCCTTTGACTTTGCTTGGATGAGGAAGCACGGCTTACGTCACATTTCTGATGACGTCTTGCTAAAGAACTTTGTATTTCGAACGAGGCGTCATGTTGACACAAGTGTGCCACATAGTCGAAAAGGTGAGGTCGGTTACCGTGCACTCCCCAGGCGACTCTATTAGACCAGTTTAAAAATGAACCTTGGGGTGTGCTGAGCACATTAGATCATTGTTCCCAAAAATCGGCTGGGTTGCACCAAGAGTTACAGCCCAAGTGAGGGTACTGTCACTGTAACGTTTTTTCACATGTTCTGCACTGCAGCCGTTATCGTCAGTTGACTCGAAAATTTGTACTCACAGCACATTTCCTCTACAAGCCACACGCCTCACAAACATCGAAGAAGAGACGCACGCGCACTGACGTAAAGTAAGTGCGTCATGGTTGATTGACGTGATGCTGTTTTTAAGTTGTTTCTCTATAGAGAAACAACTTTATGAGGCGGGGCAGATTTTGCTGCGTGCAGCAGCAAGTTTCAGTCATACAAAACAAGACTGTGACGTTTCTCCACACAATAATACTTTCACGCACATAGTGACGTAACGAAACCTGCGTCATAGACACTTGACGTGCACACTATGCTGCTGCGTTCTTTTTGGCGGGAGTTGTGAGACGTGTGTGTGTGTGTGTGTGTGTGTGGACGGATGTAATGATGGCTATCTCCTAAACCACCTCGATGGAGGCCTTTTTACTTTGAGATAAAATGGGAAATCACCT
This sequence comes from Batillaria attramentaria, assembly GCA_018292915.2. Taxonomy (NCBI): domain Eukaryota; kingdom Metazoa; phylum Mollusca; class Gastropoda; family Batillariidae; genus Batillaria; species Batillaria attramentaria. The sequence continues at coordinate 1,331,138 of JACVVK020000057.1, forward strand.
TCTCCAGAGCTACCTTTCACGATTTTTAGCCTGCCGCATTTTCAGAAGAGTTATCGCCGATTTTAAAAAATCGGTCGTGTTACGAATTTTTTCGAAAAAGTTGTTCAAATTCCTTTATTTTCTAGACTTTGGAAGTTCACCCAATCACACTGCCTGTATTCGTGCTTCAGCTCTGTAGCTCTGACTGGTTTTGTGTAAAAAAAATATAATTATGAGGTAGGGGTGGTTTGCACATAAGATCAAATATCTATGAAAAGACTACTGCAAATTACTTATCATCCCGGCGTTTTTGTCTAGTGTGACAACTGCACATATGACAGGAACTACTGCACTATTATATCTTTAGCATTTAGAATAACTGAACTTTTAGATAAACAGAACTTTTTCAAGTTTCTGCGAAAAGCACCGGTCAAAAGAGTTCCAAATTTTCGATTTCATAAGTACAATACAAGGTATTCTAGTCCATGTTTCACCAGCCCTCTAGATCTTCCAGATTTTATGTAAAAATTAATTCAGCCAGGGAAGTCACAAAAGCAACAGGGAAATTACAAGACATGCACAAGCATCCTCTGTCTGTGTATGACGACCTGCCTGAGGCTGACGTCAAATGTTTAGTTCACGGAACTGACGTCTCTTTCTCTCTCTCTCTCTCTGGGGAGCCAGGGTAGCCGAATGGTAGAGCGTTGGACTTTCAATGCTCGGGTCGAGAGTTCGAATTTCGGCTTGGGCCAAATATTTGTGCTGGCCTTTCTCTCGTTGCCCCGTCTTTGATATCTCCCTTACGTGGTGGAAAAGGACGTTAAACTCCTAAACACACACTCTCTCTCTCTCTCGCTCTCCCCCCACCCGGCCCCACCCCCAGTCACGTGACTAATCGGTCGAGGTCGTAGAGGATCTAGTGTCATTGGTAGAACATGGAGAGGGGAGAACCGGCAACAATAACAACAAAACAGACAAAATAAAATGAAATTTGGAGAAACAACTTTGTAGGACGGGGCCGTTCCTCCTTGTTTTCTTGGGGGTGTCTCGCCACGTTCTTTCCGAATTCCTCTGTTTGGAGACGTGGTGTATTTTACTTCTACTATGTCGCCATCTTCGTGCAATCGCAGAGAAGACACGGGATACAACAGAATACAACTCCAATACTTTATGAACAGAATATGCACGGAGAACAAATTCATGAAAGAAAAAGAATCCAGAACGCTGTGCAGGGCTGATTACATTTCGATGCAAAATAATTTCTAGACCATCCCAGAACATGCTGGTGCAGTAACGTCAGTAGATTACGTCACCTTGGAAAGATTTCGAACCTTCCAGTAAGTTGAGGAATGTTCTAGATCTGACCTGTTCAGTATAGGCCGGGCTAAATTTTCCACGTTCATAGGCAAGCATCTGTGGTACAAACGCACGTCACTGCCGATCTCCCGCAGAGACGATTTTGCAAGTATAACTCTGACAATGACGTAAGAAGACGTGCGTCATCGATTCTGACATGTATGGTGCGCTGAACGCGCTTCTCCTCCTCAGTGAGTGCCGTCTGTTCGTATGTGTGTGCGATGTGCGTGTGTGTGTGAATTGTGTCCGGGCCCGTTTCTTCGAAAATACTTAACCGAATGGCTTCAAATTTGGGGTATCCAAACATATTAAAATGTTACATTAGAGGAACCAAGCGTGTGATGATTGCTTAAGTATTTGGGAGTTATCGCCCTTTTGAGACAAGTTGGTTGTCTTTCGTTAACATAATATTTATTTAAATCACTCATTTTTTTTGGGCAGCAGATAGCTTGAATACGGACTCTGAACAGAGTCACTACTAGAAAATGGTCGCTCTTATAGTTTTCATGTAAACCGAGCCTGAGTTGACATTGCGTGTGAACCCAGTTCAGATGCCTATTTCTCCGAAAATACTGAACCGATCGATTTCAAATTTGGGGTTTCTAAATGAATCAAGATTGTTGAATAGAAGGCCCGATCCAGGTACGATTGCACACATGATTTGCGAGTTATCGCCCTTTTCAGAAAAAGTGGCTTTCTGGCGTTTAAAGGCGTAATATTTACCTAAACCATTCCATTTTTTGGACATAGATAGCATGAATACTGCAACAGTGCTCTGTGGGGACTACCAGTTGCACAAATCAGTCGACTTAAACGAATCCAGAACACGGCTGCTAGGACTGTCTCCCGCACAAAAAGTCACTGGCCACATCACCCCGGTTCTGAAATCACTTCACTGGCTCCCTGTGCAGCAGCGCACTGATCACAAAGTCCTCTCCTTGACATACTGTTGCATCCACTACACTGCCCCCAAGTACCTGAAGGAACTGATTCCTGTGTACCAGCCAGCGCGCAACTTGCGGTCTACAAGTTCTCTCCGTCTGCGGCTCCCTTCAACTGACGACACCAGTAAGAGGCATGGTGCACGGCCCTTCAAAAATGCAACGCCGAAATTGTGGAACTCTCTCCCTGAGACAATGAAGGAGGCAGTCAGCATTACCGCATTCCGGAAGCGACTGAAGACTCATGTCTTCGGTGCCTCGCGCCAGTAATCATCTGCAGCCTCCGCCCCCCCCCCCCCCCCCCCCCCCCCCCCACCCCACTATCTTTCCTTTCAAAACCTCTCCCTAAGCGCCGTGAGCACTCAGTTAGGGTGGAGCCGTGCGCTATATCAAGTCTCCATCATCATCATCATCATCACCATCACATGCACGCAGACACGCAGAGAGAGAGAGAGATCGTGTGTGTGTGTGTGTGTGTGTGTGTGTGTGTGTGTGCGCGCGCGCGCGCGCACGAGAGAGAGTGGGTGTTTCTCTTCTCCGATACCAATAAGCAATCGTCTGTCACATGTCAATCAGGCCTGCGAGAAGTAACTCTGTCAAAAGGGAACGACTTTTTTTCTTTCTTTTTTTTTTTAAAACAAGAATTCATTCACCCATGTAGAACCTGGCACACTTCAAAAAGTTAGTGACGTCAACCAGCTAGGCGAGTTAACACGACCTCATGTGTTTGGGGTTTTGCGAGCGCAAAGAGGCACGGAAAAGTTTCTTTATGTCAAGATGCTTGATGTCAGAGAGCTTGCGTACGTGTGCGCGTGGGCAACATGCATGACACAACGACCACGACGACAGCAGGTCACTGAATGGAAACAACATATTGGGCTGGTGGCCATCTTGTTTTTGTTTTAAGACGATCTGCCGACATACAGCTTTCATAAACGTGGGGCATCCAGTTTGATTTGTGGAGATTCAGATCTACAGGGTTCTTGCGTCGGCTGGTGGGAGAACGGAAAATTCCGCGCTAGTAACCTAGACGTTCTGCAGAGTTGTGCCTTCCAGCAGTTTACTTTTTCAATCGACGTTACTATACTATACTATACTATACTATACTATACTATACTATACTTCTCAAAACAATCCAAGGAACACGTTGAGCTGCAGGTGAGTTTCAGAAATAATCACGGGTTTCAATCTGTGCGTGCATTATGTCAAATCAGTGTAAAAAAATAGCAATGATGTTAATACAGTACAGCATTTGCGCGTACAACTGATGACTTACCTGCTTCAGCCACGCCGCAGCACAGAAGCAGCAGCAAGATTTGGATGTCGGCCATCACGTCGAAGTCTGTTCAGTTTTCTTCAGCCAAGGAGTACAAAGGCTAGGTTGTAAACCTACACGAATACTGTATAACCGCTTTCTCGGTCGTGAATCCTATTGCTACAGTTTAGAATGACCATCAGAAGAAGGGGTTCGCTAAGTATCATGGTATATATCATGACAAAGGCATTCGGTGTACGTAGTGGTTAAAGGCGTCCGCCTGTGGATCCCTGCACCAGGTTCGAATCCATTGTCGAAGAGGAATTTGAATCGACGAAATTCACCCACAGACCCTTCCACGGCGACTGTCTGACATTCGTTAAACACACACACGCTAAAGTATCAAGTTCAAGATCCTGCTACACTCTGAAAAGACCCTGGAATCAAAAAACAAGAACATGCCGTGTATACAGGTGAACAGTCGTGTTCTGCATGAATAGGGGCTGGAGTACAGCCCTAATATCCCTTACGACGGTATGGTCATGCAGCTGTCATTTCAGTCTCCTTGCGTGCTGTCTACTTAAAATGCTCACCTGTAGATAAGATAAGAACGGATGCACAAGCAAAACCAGGGTAATTGCCGCCAACGTTTTCAGCAACCAAACACAATGTATACTCTGAGCTTATTAATACATACTCTAATTATTTGTGAGATAAACCTCTACTGCTCTTCGAAAAGCAGTGTAAGACTGAGGAAATTACATGTCCTGAGTCATACACGTAACACCAAAATTACGTCATTTCCATTGACGCTAAAAGGCAAGTGAAAGTTTTTTTTTTTTTTTTTTTTTTTGCAATGAATATTTATGAGGCGTAGCCGGGGCTACCTACAGTCAGCAAGCCACGTAGTCATGGTCTCCTCTCTCCTGAAATCGAGAGTCGTGGATCCTAGCGTAGAAAAAAATTTAACACATTAATATCTCTGTGGTGGCTGGACCAATATTTAAATAATGATAGGATACAAGTGACGCTGAATAACGCTCCATGAAAATATACACTTCGGCCTTACAAGCTACCGTGCATGATTGTCTGAGTGGAAAATGCCCAACTCTAACACTGCGAGTTGAGGTTCGTCTGCTTGGCAGCCATTTGCATGGTGTCGGCGCATGCGTGCCTGAATAGAAAACCGCGGGAAAAGTCGGAGATTTCTAAAGGTGGGCAGATTAGACAAAAGCTGACAGAATAACAGGAATTGGTGTAATATCTATTTGTCAGTCTCAAAAACAGTTGGCTGAAAAATCTCACAGGTCCTGTACTGCTTTCTACAAGCTTTTCTTAATCAAAAAATTCACTGACTCAGCGCCGGAAAGATCTTTCAACTAAAACGTAAGTCAGTTCAAGATCCCTCGAATCTGACAGGCCGGCATGCTGATTCCTCCCAACTGCATAGCAGAAAGATCTACACAAACACACGAGATTTTTCTTTGATGACTGAACAAAATTTCTGATTACCACTGATTTGATGTGATCACTGATGTGTGAGTGTCAGTTTATGTCACTTATGTCTCTCTAGATCTAGACTGACTGTGAGCCGACAAGCATATTCACGTGGAAGGATGGTAGTGAGGAGAAAGAATAAAAGGAAAAAAGGGGGCGGAGGGTAAAATACGGCAAGCACTATTACACAGCTGCTGTACTTTTTAAACTTTACAAAATCACCGTCACATAATCCAGTGTGTTAAATTGTACGTGCAGTTTTGCTTTCCAGGGACAAGGTCGGTGTAAACAAGCATGCATAATCAAACGCATAACAGTAATTAATAATGGAAAACGTTGAATCTGAACAGATGATTTAAGTCCATCCTATACAAATCAAGACTCTCATCTTTTTTGTCCCTGTAATGTACCAAGAGCATTACATGTTTGGCAGCGTGAGCGGGGAAAACAGCAACATGGTTCAAACTGAAAATGTTGCCACTTCGCATTGTCAGACTCTTGACGTCAATGGCACCATGCGCATCACGTTTGTATGTGGGCACTTGTTTTCAAATGTTTTTTCCTTTGGAGCGAAATGATCCAGTTTGCTGAAGATGATCAATAAAATTGTATTGATGATCTTTGGTTTTCCCTCTGTTGTTGTATGTTTCTAAAAAGCATTCATGTCTGTGCTTGGGACTGCTGATAAGACAGTCGAAACATGCTTGGTGAGTGGATGAGGATCTTTGTAAATTAGGCTATTGGTTGTCCTTTGAGTTGGTCAGACCAGACACAGCGAATGGTCAGACATCAGATTCCTGACGGGCGAAGGTTGTCCGATTTCATTTAAGACTTTTTTTTAATGTTTGGCAGATAGTACACATTGTATATTTTAATTCATATACAACTAGGTCTGTTGTACTGCAAACAAAAATGCATACATGGGCACACCAACCGTATTTATTCATATTTTAGTATTACTTGTACTGTTTAATTTTCACACACACACACACACACACACACACACACACTGAATGAGAAACATCGAAAGACTTAATGTTCAGGTAGTGTATGTTGAAATTTATCAGCCTTGTGATTAGGACATCACTTGGAAGGTCACACATTATCAAACGTTTCCTTTTGTACATTTATTTCTAGACACATGTTGATCAGTTACAACACAAACATTTTGGCCAGTGGGGACAAAGTTTACCATTCAGGTTGGAAACATGACAACACATGGAAACTGATCAGATTTAGGCCTGACCATACAGTAATGTGTCATGGTAAAAACAAAAACAAAACTAAATACCATTTCTTTCAAATGTTACAACAGTGAAACAAGTGCTTGGACAACTAGCAAACTACAGATAACAGAAAATGTATACCTGAAATATATTCTTTAGATTCTCACTGTTCCTTCAGCCCTAGCCAAGTCAGACTCACACTATATTGTGTCTACTTTGCTTCAGTGTTATAACCTTCAAAATGAAAATGTAGCAGTACAAACAAACATACAACCAACCAGCACACCTACAAACATTTCAAACAGAGTTTAGTACTAAATTTATTTCAAAAAGGTGGGGGCGGGGGTATGGCAGTTTGAATTTAGCGTCAAGTGTCCGATTAGATGAGGGAATTTTGGGACTGAATTTCACTAGTGTCAATACTGGAAAAGGTCTTGTCCTATTACAACCGGCTTTGACATCACCATTATGGTAACAAAAGATAATTTTAATGAGGGAATTTTAGTGTCCAAGATGCCCAGTCTGTAGATCCTGCAGCAGGTTTAAATCCCATGGTAGGCAGGGATATCACTGGCGATTGCTTTCTGAGGGGATTTCATATCGGTTAAACACAGACTTAGGCCAGTTTAAGAATATGTAATCTTTGCTCTTAGTTTGTAGTACATGTACATGGATTCGACACACTAGAGGTTGTCTGGTATGCTTGTTGCTCACTTTAACATTAAAACAAAAAAGCAAAAGTGGACCTAACTAAACTTACCACTTGGTGTTGACTTGAATAATCGCCATGTTGAACATGATATCAGATGATGACACATTTGTAAACATATTTGCAGGAGCTGGTTGTTTTGAGCAGGAGCTGGGCCTGAAATAAATGCATACATGCAGATCAAAGTGATGTTGTAACACACACACACACACACACACACACACACACACACACACACACACACACACACACCCCACAGATCTGTAAAAAAAAAAAAAAAATTGTGATGGTGTGCAAGGTTTCTCTTCAGTCCTCATTAAAAAATTTTGTACTGATCTTGCATGATACATTTACTTCATAGACTGTTCAAACACACACAAAACACTTTGGTATACAGCTGACTTGTACTGCAGGCTTACTGAAATAGCTGCTGGTGAGTCTGACATGAGATCTATCTGTACACTGCCTGAGATCATACTTGCAATACCTATGTACAGACCAATGCCACAGCAAAATGCACAGTGTGCCCTGCTTTTCAGTCCCCCCCCCCCCCCACACACACACACACACTTCCTGCTGCACCAATGCACACCTATCTGTCAAGCATACTGGTTTGTTCAGTGCTCTGCAATAACATGACAAAGTCCAGGGAAAAGAATATCCCAAGTGTCTATCATGTCACAGTCAGCAGGGGGAAAACACAGTAGGACCATGCTCACCTTCGTAGAATGGATACTGTCTGTGTATGTGATTATTAAAACTGCTGTGAGAGTCAGAATCTAATGTAGCACTCCCTCCAGTTTTACTCCGTTGCCTCCCAGTACTGCCTCTACTCATCCCTCTCCAACTTTCCTGGACTCCCTTCACAGTACACATCTTCCACACCCACCGGAACTCGACTGATTAGTGTAGACTGATCACCTCCTCCTTCCCATCATCAGAGTCATTTTCTTTCAATTCTTCTACATGCCCGAAGAATCAGGAAAACCGCCGTCCAAATCTACGAATCTTGCCACACTCTAATCTTCACTTTCTGCACCATTCCCCGGAATATTGAACAAAATTCCACGATTATCCCCATTACGTAATGATCGCGTCGCCATCTTGTTGATACGAAAATCTAAAGTAGATTTTCACACGAACACTTATAGAAACTTAAAACCACTAGTAGATAAATATTGCTGTTTGATGTGAGGAGCAAGACCGCGTCCTTCGACTTTGCGAAACTATTCAGAATATCCCAGGTCAGTAAACCACTGAATATTTCGCTAACGTCATATTTGAGAAAATGAATCTCGCCTGCCAAAGTCGCTGACGTGTTCTACACGGTTGCTGAGGAAGCAATAGACAAAAAATGCAGTAATTCTGAGTTATACAAACGCCACCAGGCGACATAGTGAAGTACAATCCGGGAGCAGTATGTCACAAGTTACTGGTATGAGTGATCGAGTGCGAACATTTCAAGATATAGATAGATCTGGTTCCTGCCTGTCTGTACAATTTAGTAACTGCAGACATGTATCCGTAAAGGCTTTCTTTGAAACTTGAAGCGGCTTTTCAGTTCTAGCATTTAAAGATCTAAAACCACTCTAGTCAATGTCCTAAAATAGTCGGCTGCTAAGACAAAGGTATCAGTGACGCGACGTTACTTTTGCTTGTAGATACTCACACGCTTCCTTGTCGGACTCAGACGACAATCTCTGTCTAAACTGACAGAGATCATATTGTTTTGAAATAAAGGGGGAAAATGGACGTACAAATACAGTACACTCAAACACACTGCTTACCTTCACTACGTGTGACGAAGAAATCACAACGCGATTGAGACTGATTGAGGAAGTATCCGTGTTAGTATCATTTCGTGAAAAATTTCGCAGGAAAAGTGCGCGCGGGTTAGTGTGAGGGCATTGGGAGATAATTAAAACATGGAAAGATAACTCTGAAATAACAATGAGTTCATTCCCTTCAGTTTCGCCGTGGCGCCATATAAGGGATCCCATTCTAACTTCCGCAGACGCCGGTTGAAGCCGTGAACATTTCAATCAAGTTCAGCTATAAACATCATCGTACAAGCTTAGGTACGCTGTCAGTTTTCATTATATTAGCCTGACGTTTACCTGTGCCATAGCCACCACGAAAAAAATGTAGCCACCAAAAAGTTTCTTCGCTTGGATCCCTGACCCAGGATGTGACTTCCCCGATCACTCATGGGTTACCCGGACTACAAGCCACGTAACTCGGGGACCAAGCCAATGACAGCTCTTGGCTTGGCGTCCATGGGCCAGTTGCACCACCCTACTAGCGCTTAGTCAACTAAAATCCTAGTATTTTACCTTTTTAGAAGGGCGGTAGCCTAGTAACATACTAAGGCGCCTAGTTGGGTTGCACAGGCGGGAATTCCTCTAGTTGGCAACTAAATTTCTCTCCTAAATCTGGAGTCACTCCGGCCTACTCTGAATCTGGTAAACTGACAAATGTCGGGTATCGTTCATCGACTGAATCAGCGCAATCGCCAGAGACGCCCTCGTGTGTACCGGAACCGCTTTGATCCCATCGCAGAGTACGACGACATCGAACTTTTTGAACGGTATCGCTCCCGCGAAAGAGATATCCGACGAATTGTTGATATTCTGAGAGGTGACCTGGAGTTCGTATACAATCGTTTAGGCGCGCTGTCCCCGGAGCTACAAGTGGTGTTGGCCCTTCGCTTTTTCGCCACCGGTTCGTTTCAAAACGTAATTGGGGATACCATACACGTGCACAAATCTACGGTCTGTAGAGTTATCCATCGTGTGGCGGAAGCATTGTGTCGACGCGTGCGACAGTTTATCAAGTTTCCCACACAGCCAGGTGCAGATGTACAGAAACGTTTGTTCCATGCCAGGGCGGGGTTTCCAAATGTCATACCATGTGTGGATGGAACTCACGTTCGCATACAGGCACCCGTTGTAAATGAACATGAAAACGTCAATAGAAGTGGCAAAGACAGCATCAATGTGCAAGTTATCTGTGATGCAGATCTGCATATTCTAAACTGTGTGGTCAAGTACCCTGGATCAGCCCTGATGCTAGAATTCTTCGAGAAAGTTCAGTGTGGAGAAACTTTGAGATGCAGCCTCCCTTGCTGGATGGATTCATTCTGGGAGACAGTGCCTACCCACTCCTCAACTGGCTACTCACACCATTCCTCAATTCCCAGACAGTGGCAGAGAGGAGGTACAATAGAGCCTTCACCAGCGCAAGGTCAACTATAGAACGGTGCTTTGGAGTAGTGAAGCGAAGATTCCATTGTCTACGAACAGCACTGCGCTACAGCCCCGTACGAGCATGCAGAATCATCACAGCTTGTTTGGTCCTTCAAAACCTGGCCGTCGAGTTTCGCACGCCAGAACCACCTGACAGCGAAGATGAGGAGGAAGATCCTGGTGAAAACAATTGTAACCTTCCTCCAACACCAGCTGGCAGAGCACGTCGCCAGCAGCTTGTCTTTACTTATTTTGGAGGGAGAAGACAGTAACAGGTAACTACTCTCTCTCCTTTCACGTGCATGCGTGCGCGCGCGCACACACACACACACACACACACACACACACAGAGTGAAAATAGCAATTTCAGTCAGCTGAGCAAGTTTTTACTTCGCAAATACAATGTGCCATGTTCAAACAAACAACTGAATATGTGCAGATTATACTAGTCAGAGTTACTGTCAGCAGAACAAGGATTAAATTTGAGCAAAACTTGTCACACCTCCACTCTCTCGCTGATCTCAGCATTACCTATGAGAGGAAACGTAGATTAAACCTTAATTTCGCAAACTGAACATTTTCATGAAACAACAGAAATAAGGGATACCCCCTACCTAAAACAATACCACACACTTTCACAGTGTCTTCTATTCTTCACTTAGCAAACCAGTTAGAGGAAAAAAAATAAATGAAAGATACAAGAAAGATGAAAAGAGTCACCACCTGCTGAAAGAAACGAGAGTAGCATCTCTCAACAACAGTTCCCAATATCTGCAACTGTATCTACTCTGTCTGTTTTCTCAACAGTTCAATTTCGAGTTCTAATTTCACCTTTTCTAAGGCCAAATTTGTCATCTGCATACTTTTCAGTGCAATACCCTTCCTAAGGTATTCTGCGTACAGATTTTCATTTTCTGCACTTTCTGAAGATTTCTTCCCGGTGTTTTCACAGGGACGATTCTTGCTGGTGTGCGTATGGGTGCGTCTGACATAGGTGAAGCTGGCTGAGCTCGTATGAAGCCTTGTGCATCTGCGACAACCTCCAAAGGACTTGTTGTCCTCTTTGAAACTGTGGAACTGCTGGAGGTTGCTCTGCTGCTGCCGCTGCTACATGGCCCTCTTTCGCTCGCAGCGCTCACTTCTCCACTGCACCCTGTTGCAACATTCAGAACATTACACATTTAATATCAATGTTTGATTTAATTTACCATGATAAAAATTACATAATCTTATGAAACAACCGTTGTGGTCTTTTGCATTGGTGTACAGTGTGTTTTCAATTGTTCCTGGTTGCGATGGGGTGTTGTGCATATAGTACCGCTTAAAAAGTGCCTTATTGTAGTGACCACAACTTATAGTTTGACTTGCATAAGAGAAGGGATGGGGAGGGGAAAATAATCTTTGTAACTTCCAGAAAATTATGAGTGAAAAAGAAATAAATGGAGGAAGAGGATCAGGGGAAGGACAGAGTGGGTAGGTGAAGTTGTGAATCGAAAACTGTGAATAATAAATGGACACTTCATATATTTTGTCTTACCAGGAATTTCATTTATTTCATCAAACTCTGTGTCCTGGCTTAAAGGTTCTACGAATGCAAATTTTTGGACCCAAATTGTGTCCAAAACTGTATGCTCAGTGGAAGCATGGGTGTATGCCGTTTCATCAAAATGGCATAGATCATCGGCCTGCCGAACCTGTTATTAGTTCACGATAAAAAACATCCCCCGTCAGCCTGGCAATTCGTCTGCTACAGCGAGGTCCCGAAAACACACTCGCCGGTATATCACGTGACGCAAGTGACGTCACGTTTGACAGCCATAGCGAAACTAGCGGTCGCGGGGTTGTAACATGCCGGTGGAAGCTGCGCCCCCGGTTGTTCAGAAAAAAGCAGTGCGGCAGTCTTCCGTGAGTTCTCAAAACATTTTGAAGACAGTGCCTTTACAACAAGGACACTTAGCAGCAGGAAAGAGGGGCTCAAATACCAACCAGAACTACGTCCGGATGCAGTGCCCACGCTCTTTGGGCACTCGGAAACCCAGCGAAAACGGAAGCAAGACCTGGCCGACAGGCGCTTCGGCCGCCTCACCAAACGACGTAGGCAGCAGGTGAGTACTGCACTGGAGGGAAAAAAAACAACAACCTATTTTCTTGTGCGAGAGTGACTGTTTTGCTTGCATTGGGGTCGTTCTGAGATGCGTGTGTGTGTGTGTGTGCCTGTGAGAGACTGAGACGGACAGAGGAAACCTGTCGTCTGTTTCACAACACACTCCCCTCCCCTCTCGTCAGCTGCCGGCTTCACAACACCCCACTCTCCCCCCCCCCCCCCCCCGCATCCTGTCTCAGCCCAGTCATACATTATCACCCTGTCATGCCCAATAAACAAGAGAACACCGTACTAGATGTGAGTGTCGTGCATGTTATTTAGACACACCCTATGCAGCATTGAATGTATATCGTTCTTTCCCTTTCTCTATCCCCACCACTAAATATCTCACTTCCAATTCATCCCCCCCCCCCCCCCAAGAAATTAAAGAAGGAAACAGTTGACAGTGAGGCCAGCATCAACCCCCCAAAATGTGGATTTTATTAAGTTTTTGTTTTTTTACAAGTCTTTCAAGTTAAATGTGTCTATTCACCTTCAGTATGGGGTTAGATGGCAGTGTTCATACTTAACAATATTAGAAATTTTACAAAATAGTGACAGCTCATGGGATTCCTGATATTTCTCACTCACGCTGAACAATGATTTAAATTAGGAGCTGGCAGAAATCCTCAGCGAAGACCCACCCATCATCGGTGATGATACAAGTGAGGAAGATGCCACCCTGACTTGAGTGTGAAAGTGAGCCATGTGCTGTTCGGTCAAGGGATGTGGGCCTTCAAGTTGTAGTGAAGCCAGTGAGAATCATGGTTGATGTCACAGACTTTTTTTCAATAGCAAGTATGAGCATTAGAAAGCATGCATACTATTTTTGTCATTGATCCTCACGAGTTAATGGTGATCTTAATGAGTGTGCCTGGGTTGGGTTTTTGTTTTGTTTTTTTATGTCCATGGCAGAGGTCACAGTGTATGTGCCAGTCATTTATTTGAACTGCAGGGAGGAGAAAGGTGTGGAGACTGATTTGCTGGCTAAGAAGACTACAACTGACAGGGAATGGGGCTGAAGGAGTGCTGCTTGCAAACTACTTACATGTTAAAAGGATTGTTTTTATCTTATCAGGAGATGGTGTCAACAAAACAACAGACAGCAATGTACTTTGCAATGTCCATGTGTGCATGACTGTGGTCTTCTAATTATTCTTTCTTTAATTCAAGAGTAATCAAGTACGAAATTCCCATGCGATGGAACTCGAAGGGCTAAAGAGAGGACTTCAGAAAATATGCGGGACAGTAAACACCAGCCATCTGATCACTGATCGTCATGCCAGTGTCAAGAAATATATGCTTGACCGCCACTCCAAGCCACACCATGATCACCAGATTATTCACCGCTTTGATGTATGGCACGTGGCCAAAGGTAAACCTTCAATAAGTACGAAATAAAAACTGTGTACTCTCTTGTCCCGAATAAGCGTCCACGTACGCGTATTTTTTTCGGGCAATTTGCGCCGCCCGTACGCGCTTATTTAAGTCCGTACGCTTATTAAATTTTGGCTTTTTTGCGCCGCCCGTACGCCTATTCAAACCCGTACGCTTTCTTTTTTTGCTGTTCGAAAATGAGAAGCCAAATCGTACCTTTTTGTGCGCTGTTTATCAACCGATCGGCATCACAACAAGCGGGCACGCGCAGCCATGCGTCAGAGCAACGTGTTCTGCGATTGGCCACAGTCAGTGGGTTTGGCCGGTTCTAAGCCAATCACGATTCGTTTATGAAAATCCGCGAAAACATGGATGCTGAAAAGCCGTCTGAAAATGCCACCCCGTACTATTATTCAAGCCCGTACTATTATTAATTTTCACTGAAAATGCCACCCCGTACTATTATTCAAACCCGTACTATTATTAATTTTCACTGAAAATGCCACCCCGTACTATTATTCACACCCGTACTATTATTCAGGACAAAAGAGTAGCTGTTCACAGTACATGTACTGTTTTTTTAATTACTCATATTTTTGGAATTTGTACATTGACACATGTACATAGTGCTGTCAGCCACCCATACATACATGATACACACCTACACATTATATGTATATACACACATACATATATACATACATACACATGTTATGGATCTTGACAGTATGACAAATAACCATGGAAATTTTAAGAAAGTAGTTACACAAATGTTATCCATATTGCCCCCCCCCCCCCCCAAAAAAAAAAAAAAAAAAGATAACCTGCACCCCTAAGCATCCGCCCACCACCCCTCCCCTCTCCCACCCCACCCATAAGAAAACCCACAGAAATATGACTCATAAATATATTGAACATTTTATTCAGGGGTTGGAAAGATAATAGATGCAGCCAGCAAGTTAAAGCGGAATGCCACCCTGTCACTGTGGTCCAAAAGCATCACAAAGCACATGCACTGGTGCTCATCTTCATCACCGGAGGGTCCCAACCGAGCACAGCTTGTAAAGGACAAGTGGGTCTCCATCAGCGATCATGTGGCAGACATCCATGAGGGTCATGGTGGCCTTTTCCCCAAGTGTCAGCATGATCAGCTGGTGCCAAGAGCCTGGATCAAAAAAGGTGAAGAAAATCAGTGACATGGCTAGTTCACTGCTTGTTCAGTTTGCTTCACATTCTGCTTTTGTTCCTGTCGCATGTGAGGAATTTGTGTGAACTGATGATAATATCCTACATGCAGTCTAACAGTCAACAATGTCTGTGGTAACTATATGCTGCAGGAACCTGACAGCACCATACACTGGAGGCAGTCATCAAGAATTCCTTTCTCCTGCGTGACTTTGGGATGCTGTCACCAGATGTGCAGACTGCGTGTCTAGAATTATATCATGCTGTTCTCTGCCACTTTCCCTCGAAGCTTTAACCACTTCACCTACCCTGTCATGCAAGCCAAGTACGCAAAGTTTAATTTGCCTGTAATATCCATTACTCTCTCTCTCTCATCATTTCTCCCACATAGGGAAAGATCAGCTTCATTGTCCTGTTTTAAAAGGAAACTAGTTTTGGAGAGCAGGTGTTGTTTATTAGTAAGATAGTAAGTAAAGCATGAACATTGACATTCAGTAAATATGAACCAGTCATTGCTTTGGCATGTTAAAGACATTTCTTAAAAAGCAGTTACAGTAAATAACACAGGAATTCCTTCCAAAAACAGCCACTATGTACAATTCCCTGTACATCTCCAGACAATGACCACCCTACACTGTCAAGATTCTTCATACAGTGTTATGTGGTAAAGGTGTCACAGAAGCAAACGACTGGAGAACTTCACGCTAACCTAAGTTGATTTTATGAAATGTTTCAGACTTCTCCTTGCTGCAATGCATCTTAATGCAAGTGCAGGCTGTGAGCAAGCCACTAGCCTACTTCACAAGGTGAACTGCAGTGGAAGATCTGCAGATTTTGGGCTACAAAGGGAGCTCCAGCTTGCAAAAGCTGTGAAATGTTCGCACGGTCGAGGTAATGCATACTTTCTTTCATAATCTATACTTCTCTCTCTCTCTCTATATATATATATGTATTGAGAGCCCATTTTATGAAATTTTGAAAGCAATGAAACATTACTGTATATATATATATATATATATATATATATATATATATATATATATATAAAATCTGGTGCATCTCCAGTACTAGCAGACGTCGCTACCCTAAAGCTCTGCAAGAGGTTTCAGCGGTAAAAGACTAAATAATTTAGAAGGAGCAACTGCCTAGGTGTAATGTCATGTAATTACATTTAATATAGAATAGGAACAAAGGCGTCGGCAAAGCCGAAAATATGCGCTCAATCAGGTCAATTTAAAAGTAGGGGACTGAAGTAAGTAAAGCTGAGAGCGCTCTATATATTTATGTTCTGTTTCAGACTACATTAGTGAGCTATATGAAGTTGTACATCTCAGACTGACTTTCCCTGGCTACAAAAAGGCAAGAGAGGCTCAAAGCAACTACACTCAGGGCCTGCCTGAACTTTTAGTCAGTTGGTGAGGTGGACAAAGCTGCTGTTGTGGCTCGATCAACGTCGACCACGCATCAACTGGAGGCCAGGGATGCCTACTACCTGAACTACAGGATTACATTTCTACCATTCTGTGGTCATAGTAACATGAACAATAAAATGAAAACATTGACACTTACTTATACTTGTCTCACAGTATACTTGAAGCCAGTGTACTGCTGAGATGGGTATTTTGCCCTCACAGTTGACAGGAGGCAGGCCGGCAATATCTTTCGATTTCTTCATCCGGTGGTGTGCAGTAAGCCACATGTCTGTACCATGTTCTGAAAACAAGTATAATTCTTACTGGTGGCATGACAGAATTCTTGTCCATGTAAAGGTTGGGAAAGTGTAGACACCTACTTAGTCACTGCTCCCATTTACCACATATTGATTCTTATCTTTGCATGCCTGAATATCACTGGTAAGTGTAAAACAATATTAACAAGTTGTTTCTTTCTGTGCTATGACTGCATGAAGCAACAAAGTAAAGTCTGACAAAAGGTGATTTTTTTTTTTTTTTTTTTTTACTCACTTGTGTGGATGGTTGCCCTGAAACTCTGATCTCCAAACCTTTGGCATGTCAATTTTCATCAGAATGATGAGTATCAATTGAGTATCTGGAGATGAAACAGCAACGAGAGACCTGTACAATATGAACTGGACAGACACTTCTATTACCGATCACTAAATCCTCTCACAGTGAAAGTATCTTTGAAAGCAAGTTGAAAAACTCCTTGTCACACAATACATCAGTAGTGCACCACCTTGTCAAACAATACCCTTGTATGCGGATTCCCCCCCCCCCCCCCCCCCCGTGTGTGTGTGTGAGAGAGAGAGAGTGAGTGAGTGTGAAAAGCTTTCTCTTTCGATCGGTCAAGCTTGTACCTCGTCATCTGGAAGTAAAAACTCTGAGTAAAAAGTGAACATTTACCTTTGACAGGCAGTTGACGAAAACGCCTTCGTGCTCCGGTATGCAGGACTGTCGGCCAGGCTCAAAGTCAAACTTGCTTACAACTTTCCCGTAATCATGGCTGTATTGGCAGCACACCCTCTCTACCTCTCTGCCGGCTCCGGGCACTTACCGCACTTACACCAGTCTCTGAAAGTAATATTTTTATGGTCAGTTAGAACTAAGAAGTTCACATGTGTACGCGAGGCACGTAACAGTTACGTGTGTTCGACGTGTGTGTTCGAGTCGGAAACGCTGAAGCATGTGCGTAAACTAGACATCGTATCAATAAAACGGAAGGTCCTACCTCTGTGATTCAGTGAGCAGAGATGCTTCCTCTTCCTCCTCATCTTTTGACGACCACTCAGTCCACAGATCGGCCTCTGTCGCCAGCGGTTCAAACTGGTAGGGAACGTTTTCCATACTTGCGTACACTGAGTGCTTGATACTTGCAAGATCGGAAGTCTAAACGTGACGTCACGCAGCCTTGGCACTGTTTACATGGTCTCGTTTTCGACGAGACAGCTATGGCGGCCTTTTCGAACAGGGAAAACGACTCGCTTCGATCGATAATTTTGAGGTTCTGCGTACTTTCGTGCACCCTGTCCCGTTGAATACGGCATAACTAGTGAGTAAAATGCACCGCACTAACATTCTACCGCTTTCTGTGCTCTGCTGTGTTGTTTACATGAGTTTTAGGCACAATTTGGGCCCAAAATCTGCATTCGTAGGACCTTTAAGTTTTCAATCTCAGAATCTGTCCAAAACAAACACACATTGAAATTGAATCTACAAACATTGACATTATTCTTAACTCCACCCTCGAGGGTAGAAATGAGATAAACCATTTACTTTAAACACACATAACTGAGTGCATCTTGCTTATTTTGCTAACAGACACATGCTAATTGTCTTAACAGGGATTTCAACCGTCAGTGAGGATTCATCATCTGTCAGTAATGAAGAAAAAATTTTCATGAACAAATTTTGACGTCACATAAAATATACTGGTACATTTGGTAACTAACGAATGAGTAGTTGATTTTGGATGTGACGCGTGTTCCCATTTTCAAACACTGTTACCGGCATTTGTGCAACAGAGATAATACATAACGATAAAGTACAAACTTACCAGTGTCGCCTGTGTTAAGTCCACCTTCTATTCCGGTAATCAAATCCGAATTGCCGATAATATCGGCAATAATATTGGCATAGGGCCCTTCGTTTGGTGGTGGTCCGCCGCCCGTGGCCGGCCTTTTCTTCTGAGCCAGGATGGACCTTGTTTCACTTCTCAACTTAGTCCACTTGGTCTGGATCTCGGCTTTGCTCCTTCTAACTGCCGACACTGCGTTGACAGCTGCCAAAATGTCGTCCCATGCTTTATTTTTTTTCACTGTAAGGGTTGACTTGAATTTGCTTTGAAGAAGTCCCTTCTTCAAAGCATACGCGTCGATTAAAGCACTTGTAGTTATTTCGGTGTGCGAGAAGTTTTTCTTTCTAGCACGCTTCGCTGTGGGCGCAGCCATCTTGAAAACGTACTGAATGCTGGGACATTCCGTGGTCTACCATCCAACTACGTAGTAAACAACTAATTCTGGCCCGTGCAACCCAACTAGTGACTGCTTACTAACTGGTTTAAAACTAGGAGGTTTCCAAGCTAGCTTTCTTCCAAATCTATTAGAGTGTGGTGCAACTGGCCCCATGCCTTTTACAGAACCGGTAGGAAACGGGAAATTTGTGGCGACTCAAAACGATGTCCTTTATAAAACAAAAAACAAAAAAAAAACAGTGTATGTGGCAGAGTGAATTATTTCTATAATTATTCACAATAAGTAATTAATTAGTGTTTAGTGTATTAGTTAATTAGTATTTAGTGATTAGTGTGTAAGGGTTAGTCTGTGAGCAGATGTAGCTGAACACACACACACACACACACACACAGCACACAGACTGATAGGCATAGTGTGAATGGGAGAGTGAGTGTGGAAAGTCAGTCATGCATGAACAACATGCACTGCCTGTTGGTCTCTGTATCTAACCTGCAGAGCCAGTCGTGTGTGATACCTGAATAATGATTTCACTTGTTCACCTAGTAGTCAGTGTATGAGTTAGTTCACATTTTTTTACTTGTCCATTCAAGGAGGCAACATCTCTGGTACTTGCTGTTGCGGTTTCCGAATTTTTCACCCTTGTCACCCTGATGAGGTATATATATACTTGTGTATTGCAAATGAAATGAAATATCATTGTGACAGTCACTAAAGTTTATCTTTAGTAAGTCAGCTCTTTTACTCATGTGATAGGTTTTCTGGTTTCACCGGTAGTGTTTAAGTGTATTCTGAATTATCACACTCCAGAGGTATTTATTGCAAGTCTTTTTGGATGAAAGCCTGCAAGTTGTAAATGAAGTGTATGAGTATTATGATGTTGCTGAATGATGACGATGTGTATTCTGTTGTTTGATTGGATGAATGAGAAGCTACAGAATAAATATATTGGAGCTGTTTGAAACTGTGTCGGTGGTCATTGGAGAGGGTAACAACGAACCCCCGATGCTGGCGTGTAGGACACTTGCCTCCCCATAACACCCACCAACGCTACATGTAGAATGGTCAAGACTAACGTTTCGTTTACGGCAAGCATACTCTGGCAGTAAAATTGACTGTGAAAACATCGCAGCAAGGGCTTTTGTTCCATTCGAGAGGCTAGCTGACGATTTTTCCTCGCCATGTTTGATTGCGTATTGACAACGTGACACATAACGTGGTGTCTAAAAATAATACCAGCGGTAAACAGAAGTGAAGCAGACGACACAATCTACGTAGACAAACGGCATGCTCTAAGTCTGCTACGGTATAAAACTCAAACTGCCATTGTTTAAAAACTAAAGATAAAAAATAACAAAGTTCACCTCTTAGAGGGAGAAGCACTGGGCGTCGAGTGGACGGAAGATGCGCCTGAGACTGGAAGCGGGGACAGGACAGCACCGGGAGTCGACACATCCATGTCCTCATCCCACAGTGCTGTGAATCGATTCTCAGTTCTAAATTGTCTCCCTTTCGTAGGCGGGTCGAGAGGGGCCCCCCGAAGTTTGGACTTTTTCTTTTTGTCACCTTCCCTATCTCCACCGGGGGGGGGGGGGGGGGGGGGGGGGGGGGGGTTGGGAGGGACTGGGAGTTGGGTGGGGGAGCAGACCTATCAGAAGTCTGCTTTGCATCCACTGGGCTGGAATTTGTTCCTTTCGGGCCTGAATTCTGTGGCTTCCCACCATTTTGGGTCTGAGAAGGATGATTATATGGTAGGGTCATATCCACCACTAATGCGCCCATGATTAGAGGGTAGGGTCATATCCACCACTAATGCGCCCAGCTGCTTTGCAGAGGCTTCTTTCAAGAACTCGAAGATGTTATCTGGGGGGATATCCCGGAACAACATTTTCACACAGTAATGCGTATCACGGATCTCTGCGAGATCCGTGCAAGAAACCAAAAAATGTTCTACGGTAAAAGTTCATGGCACGGAATACACCATGGGGGTTCCTCCCCCTTCAACAGATGCGAATGGGTAACATAAGTCTGCCCGATATGGAGCAGGCTTAAAGATCTAAGCTCCCAACAAAAAGTTGTCCGAAGTGCGAAACAATATTACAGAGTCGACCGTGCAAGCACAGTTGCAGTTGCAGTTCCCGATTGACCCGTTGAGCCACCGTTTACTGCTGCAACTCAAAGAAGTTTGTACCGCTATTGTGTGACACCGAATCGGCAACAAAGACCATTTCGTAGTGTCCAGGGTCTCCAGAAACTACTTCAAGGTGCAGCAGGGCAAGATATGACCAGAGCCGATTGACTAGGCCGGGCCACCTCGCCTCCTGTCTAGAGGAATTCTAAGCCAAAGCAGTGTATTGGTCCCTAGAGGACGCGACCCCTAGGGAGCCTCAACTGCCAGGATCATATCCTTCTCCAACACAGGTCGCGGAGCACGGCAAACACTCCGGTTCCTTTAGGAACACAGAAAAATAAATACGAATAAAGGGACTGCAGAACCAAAATGGGCTCTGTTGAGTTTGCGGGATTTGGAAAACGTGGGCCAGACTAGAAAGCCATAGGATATCTCCTACCCGGATACGTATTTCTAGAAGCTGGGCAAATAATAAAGCCAAAGAATACCGTACACTATATCTAGTGCCAACAGTCTCCATCAGCCAAGACGTGGCAACTCTTAGCTGGACCCTCACCTCTGGCCTGTCTGGTATGGGTGACTCTATCCAGAATAGCCCACAGGGTTAACGGGTCACATACGCCCCCCACCTCGATACAGAAGAGCCCGGATGAAAGAACATAAAATATGAAGATATTACCAAAAATCCGCGGATGGGATAAAGGAAATCCCCGGATGGAATGCTTTGTTTGTATAAAAAAAAAAACAAAAAAAACACGGGACTGAAGGAGCACCTTGCAACAAAAAATTAATAATAAATAAAAAAAAATAACGATACCCTTTTGCCCGTGAGCATAGGTATTTTCTGAAAGAGGAGACTGCTGAATCTGATGAGATGGTCGTTTTTGACGTATTTTGACCTTTTTGGGGGCGTGACAGTTGGGCTATTAGATTCATTTTAAAACTTTTTAGAAAATATCTGCACGATACCATTCGTTGCCCGGACTGATGTGGTTTATTTGAAGCTTCAGAAAGTGCAGAGTTCTTGCGACGTAGGGTGAAAAAGAGGCCAATGAAAGTGAAAGAGCATAATTTTATGCCTGCTTTCCACTTTCGGCGACTTTGCCTGTGGGCACAATTGAAACACCATTCATCTGACAGTCCGCAGAAAAATGACAAGGCAGTCCGACAGTTACACCATAAGTTCCCCCCCCCCCCCCCCCAAAAAAAAAAAAAACAACAACAAAAAAAACGCAGAAGCCCCCTTAGCTCGCTTGTGAGAAAAGGTCAAGGTCTTTCAAATGGGTCTATTTGTAACGGTCCTATCACTGTCTTCTATCATGCTTAGTGTGGTGCCTCAAGTATCAATGGTTTCTGGGAAAATGCCAACGTTAAAGTTTTCAATGGACAACGCGTATAGGTTTGAACTTACGCGAAGGTCATGTACAAGAGATCTGTTAATAGGGTGGGTTTTCCACAGAGAGAGAGAGAGAGAGAGACTCACTCACTTTGTTACACAATTGACTCATTAGTTTGGAGTCAGTTTTACGTCTCTGCCAAACCACTAGATCAGATACACAACCTTTTCTCCTAAACTGAAAATGACCAAGAGATACATTCTTTCATCCTGTCCTTCCTAACTTACAGGGAAAAAATAGAGTGGTACTGTCCATTTTCTTTATTCGAGTTTGATTTGTATTAGCTGCATTCAGTGTCTTCAATCGTGTCCATAAGAAAGTAGTCCTCATAGCCATCACCAAAGTCTGTAAAGCTTGACACTGATGCAGATGTCGGTCTGGCTGAATGGGAATGATCTTCAGTTAATTCTTCTTCGGAGGCCTCTACTACACTACTAAATTCATCACTGATTGGATCTACGGAAGACGACTCACTGATGGAGGCCACACTTCCTCTGTTGTGTGTTGTGTGTCTGTCTGAATAGGAATAATCCCCAGTTTCTTCTTGGGAGGGCTCTACACCACTTAATTCATTACTGACTGGGTCTACAGAAGACGGCCCACTGATGGAGGCCGCACGTTCTCTTTTGTGTGTTTCATCCTCGCCATCTCCTTCAGACGCGGCCCTTGTCCGGGAAGGTGGGTGGATGGTGTCATCCCTGTATAGCGCAGAAGGCCCTACAGTGGCCTGTTCGTCATCCTCTTCTTCCTCCTCCCCCTCCTCATCTTCGTCTGGTGAGTGGGTGGGGACTGAAATGTGAAAGCGCCTCATGCTATCCCGTATTAGGAAAACGATTCTGTAGAATTTTTCACTCTACTCCTACCATGAAAGTTATACAGGGACCTACTCTCTGGCCCATGTGATTGTTGGCCGTTGAGGGTCGCTTTTTTTTTTAACCATAATTGTTTGATTTTTGTGTTGGTTTATTTTGCACGTTACAGATACTCATGTTTGCTGCAGCAAGAAGTGTATTTAGACGGATTATTTCCTGATTCGGTGTTTTCAAGAGGAACTACAAGGTTTTGGAAAAGACAAAATGTACGTCAAAGTCATGCATTAATGGAAAACAAAATTGGCACTACCAGTACCATGTCTGTTTCATCTCTAGGTAGCCATCATACAGTATTCAATCCGCTGAAAATACAGCATATCACGGAACCAAATACCAAACTGCACGCGCCGAATTCGCGTCTCGTCTCATCTCTGCCACCGCTGGTGATTATTTCGCGCAACTAAGTCGATCTGCAAATATCCGTGCACAGCGGGTTGGACTCGTAAGCAGCCAAAACGTCTCATCGCACGAGACACACAAAGGAACCAGGTGCTTTCACGGGTGTCGCCGAAACACTATGCCAACAATTGATCACATCCGCTTTGACCGCAAAGTAGTTCCCTGGAAGCGAGAACCCAGTTTGACTATCGTCCGTTTAGTTGAACACCGCTAGCACGTTGTTAACAGATTTCAACGCACCTTAGAAATTCGTAATCGCAAAATACACGGAAAACGACAGCGGGAGAAAAATGGCGCTTTTTCGTCAATTTCCCTAACAGTGGTTGAGACTAGATAGTGGTGACGTCACTGTGGAAGCGAGCTGTTTGAGCCGAGCTCACACATTGGATGACGGACCTGTACACGTGTGTGTGTGTGTGTGTGTGTGTGTGTGTGTGTGTGTGGTTTTCCGCTATTTACTATTCCACTAAGATAAGACAAGACAGGTTTGCACCCCTGTCAGAGATGACGCGAGAAGCATTTGGATTTCTGATGTCCGCTTTCAAATCAAAGAAATGCTGGAACGGACGCGGCGCAATAACTTTCCCAATGAGGTGCCTCTGATTATGTCATACACCAAACTCCTATTAGGAGCTCGCTGATTTCGTAAAAACTCGCAACAAACTCGTGTGGTGTATTTTCCGTATTCGGGGACACCTCATTGGGAAATCTGTTTATCCATTATTACACACTCAGTCAAACGTAATACCAATACTAATACGGGAACTTAGGAAACCTTCAGATGATGCTGCCACAATGGAGAGGAACCGGTTCCTTAGTTGTCTCAGGTAATCTGTAACAAAGTCGCCTACCACGTACTTTATCCACCCTTCGGAGCACTCTTCCAAACAACATGGCATGTAGATTCGTCCCCTAGTGTATGACCTCACAAACATCATGTTTTGGCGAGGTCGTAATGCAGTCTCCATTGTAAGGTCGTCACAGGGTCTATGTATGAACTGACAATGATAAAAGTCACGTGTCACTGGGAGACCGTAATATGGAGTTTTTAGTGAGGTCGTCCCAATCAAAAAAAAAAAAAAAAAGTACGGTGTGTTGGCGAGGTCGTAAAACAGAGTTTAAATTGTGAGGTCGTTCCGTGGTTTAGACCTCACAATGAAAGAAAGTCACGTGTCACGGCCAGGTCCAAAACAGAGTTTTCATTGTAAGGTCGTCTCAGGGTCAAGTTTCACGTTTTATGGCGAGGTCGTGATGCAGAATTTTCATTGTAAGGTCGTCCCATAGTCTACGACCTCACAATGCAACAACAACAACAACACCAAAAAAAAAAAACAAAAAAAAAACAAGAAAAAAACCCGTGTTTTAGAGCGAAGTCGTGATACAAAGTTTCAATTGTGAGGTCGTCCGAAGGTTTACGAAAAAAGGTCGTGTTCCAGGCGAGGACGTAATGATACAGAGATTTCATTGTGAGATCATTTGGCGCACAGGGTGCACGTACACCTGGATACAAATGGGCCTATCCTATCCCTGCCTCGACCAAATAGTTGGTTGGTAAAGTATCCGGGTTCTCCTGTCATCAATATCAGCACACGACTGATTATCCAAATAGAATGTTCCTGTCTCTAGGTATAGCGATAGGCTAGGACAGGTACATTTCTGTCCAGGTACACGGTCACCCTTAACTACATGTCCATATGGCGACGCGGTGGCAGAGTGGTTTCGATGCGGCGTGGTGCGGTAAGCTGCACAGCTTTGGGTATTTCCATATTTAACGGTGGGGCATGACGCATCGGCTCTATTTCACGGTGTATCCAACATCAAAGTTTCAAGATATTTTACCATTAGCACATGAAAAAGAGTGTATAACAATGCAGTGTTTTAGGAAAAATATCAAAAGCGCGCTCGGGAAAAAAAGGGGGGGGGGGACACATTTCTTGAGTGAGTGAGTGTTTGGGAGTTTTACGTCCTTTTCCACCACGTAAGGGTGATATGACGGGGCAACGAGAAAAAGGCCAGCACAAATGTGTGGTCCCAGCAGGGATTCGAACGCACGACCCGAGCACTGGGAGTCCAACGCTCTACCATTCGGCAGTCCCGGCTCCCCGACACATTTCTTAAAGACCAGGTGTGTGTGTTTCACAACTGCTGAGTTGCACAAGTACTCTACTTACTGAACCGTGTCGACTATGATTGTTCTTAGTCTTTACCGTGCGTAAAAGTATAGGCACGCGCATTGAGTCACTTCATGAGACTTTGCGCTACAAACGTACGATAATCATTATCATTACTAAAACCACGCCCCTTTCCTTTTACGGAGGGCGCGCGGCATCCATTCCAGGCGCTGTTGATTCTAATCAAATCGTGTCGCGTTCCTGCCGTGTGTGGCGCCGCCTTCACACCGGGCATATGGATTCAGTCGTTCTTTGTTGTCTCTGTTTGGTTTTGATTTACGGGGAGCCGGGGTGGTCGAATGGTAGAGCGTTGGACTTCTAATGCTCGCGTCATGAGTTCGATCCCGGCTGGGGCCAAATATTTGTATTGGCTTTTTCATCGTTGCCCCGTCTTCGATATCACCCTATGTGGTGGAAAAGGACGTTAAACCCCCAAACACCCACCCACCCTTGGTTTTGATTTACAAATTTACCGCCGCCTCCATCGCACCGCCATGCAGACACGCAGTTTAATATACTGCAGTCTATCAAATGTTGTTACCCAGATAGGCGTGTCTCCGACGAGTTTCGCGGTATTCAAAAAAGGAAACCATCAGAAGAGCCACCAGGAATGCACCGGCTGTGCCAACAACGGCTACTATCAGATATGTTTTGTAAGGGGATTTGCCACCTGTAATAAAATAAGCATACATACACTGATTAAGGTTTACACACACGTCGACATATAAATGGCCCTATATTCTATCACATAATCTCTCACTATCCAAAGGTGACAGTACACGGCGATAGGTATACAGGGATTATTGTGCACTACATCAATATGAATATCGGGCAGTCTGGCACTCCGTCACGCCTCCCGCCATCTTACGAACTGTCGTCACGATCACGTGTGGCGAACTGAGCTTCTGGTTGGTCGTTTGCTCGACGTGACAGGCGGATAGGAGAGAAAATCAGGCACAGGCCATATCTGACTATGACAGGATAGATGCTAGGATAGACGATAGGCGCGTAACGGGCCGGGATAAGCACAGGATAATTAATTACCTAATGAGCTTCATAAAGAATTTACTGTGATTACTGTTGTTTTTTTTAACGATTTTTTTTTGGGGGGGGGGGGGGGGGGGGGATCAATATGAGAGTCCAAGTGAGACCGTTTTGGAAAATTTGCTTTTTGTTTTGTTTGTTTGTTTTTGTTGTTGTTTTGTTTTGTTTTTTGTTCCTCTCATCGTTTCTTTGTTCTTTTTTTTTAAATCATTACAGCATTTCTCTCTTTGTTTTCTGAAATTTTTTCATGGACATATGTTTCTAGGAGTTAAAACGATTCTTAAATCTCACAAGTGAGGTCCTCTTGAAAGTTAGATACCTGTAGAAACTGTAATTTGGCAACTGTGACCTCTGTAACCAGGTGGGCAGTCACACCTGTAGAAGCCAGGGTAGTCAATACATGTGCCTCCATTTCTACACCGCAAATTTGTTGTGCAAAGACGGACTGAAATAAAGAGATCATTAACCACACACACACACACACACACACACACACACACACACACTGTGCGAAAAAATGCTTGAAATTTGTTTTAAATTGTTATTGTTATATTTATTAAAACACAAGTCTTGAAGTTACGAGTCTCTCGTTTGTCAAGTTATGGTTTAGCTGCCACAGTTTATCAAGAACAAGTGTGACTTGTGTTTGGTTACATCTTACATCAAATCCCCCCTCCCACCCCCCCTCCCAAAAAAAAAAAAAAAAAAAAAGAAAGAAAGAAAGAACAGTTTTACTTGTGCGTCAAGCAGTGTGTCTATAGTAAGCGTCCGTCGTGTGGTCTGTGACAAACGTTCACGTCCAACAGGTGAGGGGCCTTATATGGGGCCCAACAATCATTTGACGGACTTATTTCAGTTCAAAACCCGAAAATGATCCCGCGGAACGGCCTATCTGACGAAATCTGATGTAATTCCACAGTGAACGTTGCCTTTTAGCAGCGTTGAATTATAGGCGGTCCACTTCCCTTTAGTTGTATACCGGCGGCCACCGCGTCGTGAATACATTGACCCATCCCGTGTTCGTTTACTCCAGAAGGAATCAGGCAATCAGCTATCTTGGCGTCACAGTCAAGAATGACGTCACCGTCGAGAAAATATCATGGTCAATTGGTCAACGGCCAGCGCCACATGGAAGTCATAAAAGCTGTTGCTGAACTAGTTTTTTTCAAATAGTTTGTCTGCGTTCTTCTTCTCATGATCTCAAAGCAGAAAAAAGTTTGTTACCTACGTCACAGTTGTACCCCAAGAAGCTGGCCGTGCAGTTGCATTGGTAATGACCCACTTGGTTGCTGCATGTGCCGTTATTTTGACACGGTTCGCTATAGCAGTAGTCTACAAGACCTGCAGTGATGAGAGAGAGTTTTCTTCTGTAGAGAATGAAATGGCATGTTGGAAGGAAATGGAGGACGGGAGTGGTAAAAAAAAAAGTATTCATTAGCGGAGTCCGAGACTATTTCCCGTCCTGTGAGCAGAACGAGTGTGTCGGTAATTTAGTGACGTTGTGGTTTCTGAGGTTGTGCCTTCGTTTCTGTTCAGATTTTGCTTGCCTTCGGTAGTTTCGGCATTATTATTATTATTATTGTTGTTGGGCAGAATACTCCCAGGGTCATCCCTTTGGATGAGAGTTTTACGTGTGTGGCCATTTTCAATTATACTGTTACCGTTAGGTTTGCTAGGGTATTCTAGATCTCACGTATTTCGCAGGACGGTCCTCGGCTTGTACGCGGACAAGTACAGGAAAAAGCACCTCTTCTGTCCAGGCATGTACCGTTGTCCTGGCACGGGCCGCTGGCACACTCGTCAACAGCTGCAGCGATAAACAATGTCATCGTCACGGAGAGAAACCTCTACACTTGAAGCACGTGGAACACGGTCATAAGCATGGAAGGTCCGTCCAAATAGCGCGAGGCAGGTTCGATTATTGGAGGGCATGCGAGTAAATGTTGGGAAGAGGTAAATCATCTAAAATAACCACAACAAAAAAATGAAACAGAAAATGCGATTTGATAGTTAAGTGTATACAATTACTGAGGACCAAAGCCAGTCTTCGCTCCTTTCAGGGTCAGTACTGGCGGGCGGACTCTTTACTGTTGGCCGAAAGGGAGAGGGGGTGGCCGAATGGTAGAGCGCTGGACTTCCAATGCTTCGGTCGTGAGTTCGTATCCCGGGTGGCTTTTTCATCATTGCCCCGTCTTTGATATCACCCGTATGTGGTGGAAAAGGGCGTTACCCCCCCCCCCCCCCCCCCATCCTTACTGTTGGAAACGGATCAGTAATGTTGTTCGACTTTCGGCTACTCAGCAAAAGTAACAAAAGTAAAGACCTCACCGCCTACTCCCCATCCCAGCTGGCAATGCCAAATACATATTTTCTGTTGAATGATTTCAGTGAGTTTGGATGTATTATCTTTTCCTTCCATTTCCTCGCACGTTCGCACACAGCCTGGCACTCTTTCGGCTCAATTGGTATAGTTCGCCCATGGGGGAGGGGGGGGGGATACCAGTCTTGCGCAGGGAGGGGAGGGGGGGGCAAATCTATACCATGCGTCCACGGCAGGGATGATTGTATACCCGCTGCGTGCGTGCGAGTGCGATTGTAGACCAACAGCCGGATTGGCCAACTCTCGCCAGATTTCCGTGCTGTGTTCAGCACCCGACGCAGGCAATTCCCGAACAGAGTAAATAGGCGGAAAATCGTGGGGTAGAAGTGCCCTAGGGCGAACTGACCGAGTATTTGAAGACTGTGGATACCATCCAAATGGTCGTTAAAACTGATGAGAATGGGAAGGAGAGTGCTTGGAAATTGAAACGGGTGTCTTGAGGTTTTTAACGGACATCGTCCGGTTGAAAGATGACGCGGCATCTGTGCAATAGTCGCACACCGTTCTGATGTGTCGTGCACGACAACGAGTAGCGTGATCGAAAACGAAACTGTGGCAATTGAAATGGATATTAAACTTAACGCTTATACATCTTATGGACATATTCTTATAATGAGTCGCTTAAATCAAAGTCGTAAAATGGATTCGGCGGTCGCCGTCGTGACTTCACCACGCGAGACACAATCCTGGTCGCACAGTCGCACCCCGACTCGCGCAGCGCGTATACACTCACGGACGACTGGTGTAGATTATCCCCCGTGATCGTTGACCAATGATTTGTTTTATTATAATAATACCAAAGACCTTGGAATCAGAAAGACGCGTCACTCCTGCCCTCGTAAGAGAGACATATAGCGGGACAACGCGAAGAGCTGTCTGCCCGCATTAGCGCGCATCCTAGATCTGGCCCCTATAGTGACAGCATGGCGGAAAGTGGAAAGCGATCACAAAAGCCGGGCATGCAATTGTGTTCTGCGCCGAATTGTTCAAATAACAGACAAATATAAACGGGGAAATACTTCTTTTGGTATTCCTGTTGAAAAACAAACTTTTTTTTTTTCGCTTTCTTGTCAAAAAAAAAAAAAGACCTCAAGTGGTACGTGTGCATGCAGTGTAAACAAACAGTAAACACACGCGGCTGACGCAGATACAGCGTAATTTTTTTTTTCCCTGGCAACTTTACAAATCACGGTGACTTAAATTGTGCTAGCGTCTACCTGCATCTAAATTCAGAACACACACACACACACACACACACACACACACACACACAGAGTTGTCACTCATACGGCGGCAGGTACGTTCATCGGCACTTGTTCCAGTTCACATACTGTTGGGGGGAAATCTGTAGGTATGTACAGAACTCTTTTCTTAAAAATCAAGAGGTTTGCATGCAGTGTAAACAAACAGCAGTAAACACACGTGGCAGGCGCAGACATCAGGTTTTGGTGTTGTTTTTGTTGTTTTGTTGGCGGTGGTATTTTTTTTTTTAAACTTTACAAATAACGTTGACTTGAACTGTGCTAGCGGCACTTTGCACTGATACACACACACACACACACACACACACACACACACACACACACACACACACACACACACACAGAGAGAACAAAATCATCCGGCTGAACTTCATTCTAACCATTGTAAAACCATATCACAACATAGAATCTGCTGGATCGTCGGTCGCAGATATGATTAATGCTGAGTTAGCAGGAAGTATTCAGCGGATGCGTCCATCTTTGGATCTCTCGCACATTCGATCTTTCTGTGTTCCGTACTAGTTTTACTTGAACACATCGAACGAAATGCACTGCGTAGCCTACGCACAGCAGTGAAAGCCAAACTAGATCTTTCGTTCTTCCTCCGGAACTTTGAGAGTACTTATGTTTTCCATAGGCCTAAAACACATGCGAAATATATGGGGGGAGACCACCTGTCAGTCGCTGACATCTTCGTTTTTGTTTATTTTGTTAAAATGTTTTACGGCGGCTAGTGTAGGGTTGGGTCAAACAACTGCGTAGATCTGCGGGATGCGCGCTAATGCGCGCAGACAACTCTTACGCGTTGTCCCTCAAAGGGAGGTAAGTGAACTATCTTTATGTTTCCAAGATCTTTGATAATAATAATAGTAAGTATTGTATAGGCGCTTTACCCAATTTCATGAATCTGCTCAAAGCGCCGCGAACTCAACCCAACACGCACGCTCACGTGAATCTCACGCATTCTTTCACACACTGGACATAAACACATTACAATCACGTGGTGCGAAGGGTCAGCTCAGCTATTTAAATTTCGGAATTTAGACTTGCATTTATTTTTCAAATTTGGTGGGCTGAACATTTCCAAAGCAGAGGGGGAGGAAGCCGGAGTACCCGGAGAGAACCCCCGACGATCGGCCCGAATGAACGGTGCCACATACGAGAGGAAAAAATTCTTTGCCCCCAGTAGGACTCGAACCCCTGACCTCTCGCATTGGTGACAAGCCGCTTAACCACTAGACCACCGACCGCCCCATTATTATTATTATAAAGCTTCATAGAAAATGTGAATTTGAGTGCATGGTACTTGGCGAAGGGTAAATACAAATGAGACTAGGACGGCAAAGCGTTTATCGACTCACATACATCGTCATTTCAAACACAAGAAAGGGGGAAGCAACCACGGATTGGATATCTGATTACCTCCCTTCCGATGTTAACCTGTTGTTTCCCTTTATCGGAGGTGAATAACATCTATATCGTCTCTTTCTCACAAACGTGAGTAAAAAAAAAGTCTCTCAAATGACACATACAGACCAGAGAATGTTTCTTGTGAAGGACTTACTGGTGATTATAATTCTGCAGCTCGTGTTTACCACTTCCTTCAAGCCGTCATAAATGAGACAGGTCAACGTCCCGTTCTGGACAAATTCAACATTCTCCACAGCGTTGGTGGTCAGCAAACTACTGGTAGCTGACGGCCTGCTGATCATGTAGCCTGTCTTGGTCCCGAACTGACACCTTTTTGGGAAGGCACCACAGGAACCCACGGTCAACGTTTCCCCGTTACCTCTGTCGTCCAACACTAGTGTCCACACCACGGTGTGGGCTTGCAACAATCCACTACACCCAACAGTGGCGTTTCGCGCGTCATCAGGAAGCTCTGTGGTGTAGTCACTGCTGTTGCCACAGTTGTGCAGGAGGATTCCTGCGGCAGATATGTACTTAGTCATTGGGTTATAGGGTGACCGGACGCTTTGCCAACGGAACGATACGCCGACCGGAGGATACGCCGATCGGACGATACGCAAAACGGACGATACGTTGACCGGACGATACGCCAAAGGACGATACGCCGACAAACGATACGCCAAACGGACGACAAGACGACGGACGATACGCTGACATTACGATACGCCATCGGACGATACGCCGGACAGGCGTAATACCAGGCGGACTTTATAGAAAGTAAAGTGACTAAAAAAAAAAATTACGATTGTAAATTCCATGGTTCTTCCTCATCCTCTGATGTAATGAAATATATCAGCCATGATTAGTAGCACTTCGTAAGATATTCCGTTTCGTTTCGTAAGGAAGCCTTCCGGTTCCCACGCCGTTACTCTGCGAATCACCCGTGTTTTGTCGCGGCCCTGGGTTTTGAACGATATGCAGCTTCACACGGTAAGCTTAAAACTACGGCACACACACAGCTGGCGATGGGTTTCGTGTCTAGTAGTTGTACTGAAAACGAAATCGCTCCTTTGCTTTTACTTCTGGCCCTCTGTATCAGTGTACAAAGCAGACATCCTTTCGTGAACATCTCAAGCGAGACGCTGTCAACGTCTTGGAATTCGTAAGTTTCTTTGTCTCCTACTCGCCTCGCGAAACAGACACAATGGGCCGATTCGTGTGACTTCGCCGAATACAAACTGTGTTGTAATTGTGTTGGTGGTGTGAAGTCCATCCCATTTGCACGAAACTGTAACCTTCTGCAAACTCCGCCAAGGACGGTCCCAAGCCCGGCTGAAAAAGGAGGAGGGTTGGGCGTGGGGCTAGCTACCCCACCCCGTTAAAAAAGCCCTAGCTACAGAAACGTCAAAAGGGAAAACAGTCATCTCAGCCCTGGGAAAGGATCGGGCTTCAGCAAGAAGAATTATGACGCCTTGCGGTGAAAGCCAGACATTTCTGGAAGCCACAAGGCCGACCACCCGTCTGAATACCAGAGCAACAAACATCGGTACATGGAACGTAAGAACTATGTATGAGACAGGAAGGACATTTGAGGTAGCAGCAGAGATGAAGAACTACAACCTCACCCTGCTAGGAATCAGTGAGACCCGATGGACACAGTCAGGGCGTGAGTTTTTAGGGCTTAAAGCCGCGCAAGCCACAAAGACTAATTCGCGGCTGAGTGTGCCTGCACTACATGAAAAAAAACAAAAATGTAACGTTGGACAAAGGATGCAAACTGGTCTACGGGGCAATATAAACCTAGGACATGCAGGAGACGCTGCACCTTCATGCTAATTTCTCGAACTCCCGATTACAAAAAAGCGTAGAAAACAAATAACAATTACAACTGGGTAAAACAAAGATAAATACTAAGCGCATATACAGCAAATATTGCAACTTATCATCTTCTAGGCGCAATAAACCAGTTCGCAGCATATGCCCAACATCACTTATTCCTAACCACTGGTAGTGCAGACGTGAGTGAGAGGTTGAAAAGAAGAAATATAGATGAAAGGGCCGAACTTAGAAATCAGCTGAGAGATGAGAGGAAGGACAGAGCGGCTAAATTCGGGAGGTTTTAAAGAGAAAGACACAGGTGAATGGGCTGGTGAGGGATAGACAGAAAGGTAGGAAGGAAAATTCCTTAGTTGCCAATGAAGACAACATGCCTGGGAGGCAGTTGAAGAACAGACCGCTCCAACACGGAACCTCCCCGCCGTGAGGCGGTTCGGGAAAACAACGCACCAGAGAAGGGTGCGTTGTGAAGGTCTTCAACGTGACAGGTGTTCAGCAGCACCAGCAGGGCGCTGCGAACAAAGCCCGCCAGGCTGAAGACCAGGTGGGGGGAATCCAGTGAAGTCGGCCTTCAGAAATGACCCTCAGATGTCTCACTGGACCAAGGGTCAGCAGACACCCGCTTACTGACCTCCCCCCGGAGGAGATTTTAAGAGAGCAAAAGACAGGTGAGTGGACCGATGGAGGCAGAAATAAGAGTAAAGAAAGAGCAAAAGGGGTGGGCAAGCTTGGCGAAATCAGCCCCGCCGCGTGAAGGCGAGCCCATGGGGCCGCCTAGCCTCAGGAGAGATGCTGTTGTACTCTGGATACGAAGAAGACAATACAGCCCACACCCAAGGAGTAGCATTGATGTTGTCCAAAGAAGCACAAAGAGCACTCATAGGATGGGAAGCCCATGGACCAAGAATCATCTCGGCATCCTTTAGAACAAAGAAAAGGAAGATCAACATGAACGTTATCCAGTGCTACGCCCCAACCAACGATAGCGATGACATTGACAAGGATCGGTTTTACAGTAGGCTGCAGTCCATCGTGGAGAAGTACCCAGAGCGTGACATCACCATTATGATGGGGGACAACGCCAAGATCGGAGCAGATAACACTGGGTACGAGGACATCATGGGGTGGGTGGGTGGGTGTTTGGGGGTTTAACGTCCTTTTCCACCACATAGGGTGATATCAAAGACGGGGACATCATGGGGCGCCAGGGACTGGGGCATATGAACGAAAACGGAGAGAGACTAGCAGACTTGTGTGCCTTGAACCTGGTTATTGATGGTAGCGTCTACCCCCACAAAAACATCCACAAAGCCACCTGGGTATCACCAGACCACACAACAGAAAACCAGATAGACCACATCTGCATCAACAAGAAGTTTAGACGGTCCATGCAAGACGTGAGAGTGAAGAGAGCAGCGGACGTAGCTTCAGACCACCACCTGGTGGTGACCAGACTAAAACTGAAGTTGAAGAAGAACTGGAAGATGGAGCACCCAGGGCGCCTGAAGTACAACACAGCTCTACTGAGACATGCTAGCAAGCAGCAAGAGTTCAAGGTGTCCCTCAGCAACAGGTTTCAAGCCCTTCAAGACTTGCTGGAAGTAGAGCACGGCACCTTAGAGAGCAAGTGGGAAGGGATCAAGGAAGCAGTGACAGAGACATGCCAGGAAGTGCTTGGCCCCAAGAAACACCAGCACAAGGAGTGGATCTCTGCAGACAGTCTGAGCAAGATTAAGAAGAGGAAGGAAAAGAAGATGGCCGTCAACAACAGTCGCACACGAGCAGAGAAAGCCAAGGCTCAAGCAGGATACACAGAAGCAAACAAGCAGACAAAGAGGAGTATCAAGGCAGACAAGAGGAAGTACATGACCTGGCTACAGCAGCAGAAGCAGCAGCAAGAGAGAACAACATGAAAGAACTGTATGACACCACCAAGAAGCTAGCAGGAACATACAGCAGACCAGAAAGGCCAGTAAAGGACAGAGAAGGGAAGCCAATCATGGGAGAGGAGCAGCAAAGGAACAGATGGGTGGAGCACTTCGAGGAGCTTCTGAAGAGGCAAGCGCCGCAGAACCCACCTGACATCGAGCCTTCGAAAAAGCCTTCGATAGTGTGGATCGCGAAACCCTCTGGAAACTTCTCCGACACTACGGGGTACCCGCCAAGATTGTCAGCATCATCAAGAACTCGTATGAGGGACTGAGCTGCAAGGTGATCCATGGAGGACAGCTGACAGAAGCCTTCCAAGTGAGAACCGGCGTAAGGCAAGGGTGCTTACTCTCGCCGTTTCTCTTCCTGCTAGCGATCGACTGGATCATGACGACCTCAACAGCCCAGAGAAAAAAACGGGATACAATGGACGCCCTGGAAACAACTGGATGACTTGGATTTTGCTGATGACCTGGCCCTACTCTCGCACACCCAACAGCAGATGCAGGAGAAGACGAATCACGTGGCAGCCGCCTCTGCACAAGTAGGCCTCAACATCCACAAAGGCAAGAGCAAGATCCTTAAGACCAACGCAGCCAGCAACAACCCAATCACACTGGACGGCAAAGCGCTGGAGGAGGCCTTCACTTACCTTGGCAGTGTCATCGACAAGCAGGGTGGCACCGACACCGACGTCAAGGCACGGATCGGAAAGGCGCGGGCAACATTTATTCAACTCCGGAACATCTGGAGCTCCAAGGAACTGTCAGTGAAAACCAAAGTTAGAATTTTCAACACCAGTGTCAAGGCAGTTCTCCTCTATGGAGCAGAAACGTGGAGAATCACAGTCACCACCACCAAGAAAGTACAGGTTTTCATCAACAGCTGCCTACGCAAAATACTCCGCATCCATTGGCCGGAAACCATTAGCAATGAAGAACTATGGCAGAGAACAAACCAGCTACCGGCGGAGGATGAAATCAAAAACCGACGATGGGGATGGTTTGGGCATACCTTACGGAAACCAGCAACAACACCACCACCAGACAAGCACTACAGTGGAATCCGCAAGGCAAAAGGAAGAGAGGTCGGCCAAGAAACACCTGGCGCCGTGACCTTGAGGCAGACATTAAGACTATGGGGATGACATGGAACCAACTGGAACGAAAAGCCCAGGACAGAGATGGCTGGAGATCCCTTGTCGGCGGCCTATGCCCCAGGAGGGGTAGCAGGCGTAAGTAAGTAAGTAAGTAGCCTTCTGCAGGGAAAGCAGAAAACCCTATGTGAAAATTTTTTTGGTTTTGGTACATGAAAATGCTGACGAAAATGAGTTCGTAATATCGGCGATTCCTGCTCGACGAAAGCGCCATCTCATTGGGCGGACCCCTAACCCCTCCCCAGGAAAGCCATTAAGCAAGCAGGCAATATGAAGAGATTGTCCTTACCGCCGTGTTACACACAATCAATTTTGCACTTGAGGTCTTACCTATTTCACAGTTCACACCTCCGAAGTCAGCACAACATCTGCAGGAGAAGAAGTTTCTTCCGTCTACACACGTACCCCCGTTTTGGCATGGGTCACTCGCGCATTCGTCCACAGCTGTACACAGATGCGTGCACGTTCACAAGTGACACACGAGTTTAGAGAAGCACTTCGGAAAGATTTTTGTCGGGAGCCTAGATCTTAAAGGGTGCAAGGGCATTAAAAATTACCCTAAGCAAATTTTGTTCATTTTTGTACCCGGAAACAGCAAGACACAAGCCAGCACACAGCAAGACACACCAGCACACAGCAAGACACACACTGGGAAACAGCAAAACACACTGGCAGACAGCACGACACACAGTGGAAAACAGCAAAACACACACTGGCAGACAGCAAGACACACATTCGGACTACCGTTACGTACAAAACAGAGACATTCTAGGACATACTAGGAATAAATACGATTTTCAAGACTACTCATTGTAGAAACAAAGTTATTTTCTCGTGAATTTTGGATCGAGTTGCGTCTCCTTCAGATACTAATTTGACTGATTCTTTCATCAGTCTTGATATTGTGCACTTTCTTTACAATAACTGATACTAGTGATACCTTTATCTGCAATCTACATCGGCCTCAACACTTTCACGTGCATCTTGGATACAACCTGCTGGGTCAAATTTGGCTGTGAAAAGGATAGCAAATTCACGTACGAATTGTTTGGAAAATTATACCGACTGTTAGGCTCACTCTCTTCTGTAGGGGTGGTCGGTGGTCTAGTGGTTAAGAGACTTGTCACCAGTGCGACAGGTCAGGGGTTCGAGTCCCACTCGGGGCAAATAATTTTTCCTTCTCGTATGTGGCACCGTTCATTCGGGCCGATTATCGGGGGTTCTCTCCGGGTACTCCGGCTTCCCCCCCCCCCCCCCCCTCGGCTTTGGAAGTGTTCAGCTCGCCAAATTTGATGAATATATGCAATTCTAAATTCCGAAATTTAAATTGCTGAGCTGACCCTTCGAACCATGTGATTGTAATGTGTTCATGTCCAGTGTGTGAGAATGCGTGTGATTCACGTGAGCTTGCTTGTTGGGTTCAGTTCGCTTTGAGCCGATTCAGGAAATTGGGTAAAGCGCCTATAGAATTATTATTATTATTATTATTAAGAGAATATTTCAGTGTCTTGCGCGGCCAGTTATGACTGACTTACCAACAACACGAACAGGGCAGAGTTTTGATGACATATTGGCTTCACGAACGGAACAGACCAGTATCAAATTCTCCGGAATATTAGGTTTTGTCGCGTCGATTTTCAGTATACTTGCTGTGTTACCATCTGTCTTTCTGGCAGTGTAGCCGTCGACATGTCCCGTGCACCTTTCATCCCTAAACAGACACGTGGCAACCACCTGGAACCCAGACTGAACCGTGTACCAGAAAACAGAGCAGTATGCGGAGAATCCTGAACACCTGAACTCGGCATTGGTCATGGTATCATAAACCTCAGTTGGGTTTTCAGTATCACACGGGTACAGGTTTACTTCTGCGAAACAGAAAATACATAATTATTGTTTCGTTTCATTCATGCTTCCATATTAATGCAAGGTATATACTCCCAGCAATGACATTGGACGCCAGTTGTTGTTTTTTAAATTTTGTTTTGCTTTTTGTTTACCATCTTATTGAATGTTAGTTTCGAATAATGTTTGGTAACACAATCGCTTCCCTTTGGCTAAGTCACTTTCGTCAGGCATGTTTGGTGTGGTTTCTAGTTAGCCGTGGTTCCGCCTACCTGCATACTTACGGCATGGCACGGTGCCTTGGACTTTAAGTGTTTGAGTGAGTGAGTTTTTAGGGTTAAAGCCGCGCAAGCTACAAAGACTAATTCGCGGCTGAGCGTGCCTGCACTACATGAAAAAAACAAAAATGTAACGTTGGACATAGGATGCAAACTGGTCTACGGGGCAATATAAACCTAGGACATGCAGGAGACGCTGCACCTTCATGCTAATTTCTCGAACTCCCGGTTACAAAAAAAAGCGTAGAAAACAAATGACAATTACAACTAGGTAAAACAAAGATAAATACTAAGCGCATATACAACAAATATTGCAACTTATCATCTCCTAGGCGCAA
Organism: Batillaria attramentaria; assembly: GCA_018292915.2. Classification (NCBI taxonomy): domain Eukaryota; kingdom Metazoa; phylum Mollusca; class Gastropoda; family Batillariidae; genus Batillaria; species Batillaria attramentaria. The sequence goes on from JACVVK020000057.1 coordinate 1,370,427, forward strand.
TAAACCAGCTCGCAGCATATGCCCAACATCACTTATTCCTAACCACTGGTAGTGCAGACGTGAGTGAGGAGTTAAAAAGAAGAAATTTAGATGAAAGGGCCGAACTTAGAAATCAGCTGAGAAAAGAGAGGAAGGACAGAGCGGCTAAATTCGGGAGGTTTTAAAGAGAAAGATACAGGTGAATGGGCTGGTGAGGGATAGACAGAGAGGTAGGAAGGAAAATTCCTTTGTTGCCAATGAAGACATTCATGCCTGGGAGGCAGTTGGAGAACAGACCGCTCCAACACGGAACCTCCCCGCCGTGAGGCGGTTTGGGAAAACAACGCACCAGAGAGGGGTGCGTTGTGAAGGTCTTCAACATGACAGGTGTTCAGCAGCACCAGCAGGGCGCTGCGAACAAAGCCCGCCAGGCTGAAGACCAGGTGGGGGAAATCCAGTGAAGTCGGCCTTCAGAAACGACCCTCAGATGTCTCACTGGACCAAGGGTCAGCAGACACCCGCTTACTGACCTCCCCCCGGAGGAGATTTTAAGAGAACAAAAGACAGGTGAATGGACCGAGGGAGGCAGTAATAAGAGTGAAGAAAGAGCAAAAGGGGTGGGCAAGCTTGGCGAAATCAGCCCCGCCGAGTGAAGGCGAGCCCATGGGGCCTTAAGTGTTTGAAATGAGCTAGTAGCTTAGATCAAGCACAACAGACAATCTCTGGCGTGAAAGGTCATAAGATTGTGGACAAATCAGTCAAACCTTTTAAAGTGCTCCCCTGTCCTGACATGACCATAATACAATCACAGCAAACTGGTCAGACAAGCAGAAAGTATAAATAGTCATTGTTACATACACACATGTCATAAAAATAGCCTAAGGTGAGTTGTAGGCTTCACACTGCCGGTAGTCCAGCCGGCTGCTGGGCTTCATTGCCATGACGGTCCTTCGGGCTCTTAGGGCCAACAGAAGAGCTGGCCTCAGAGTTACTGCCCCTGACTTGCTAGAATTTGTTGTTTATAAGAGTTTACCCATTTCTCGAGGGGGGGGGGGGGGGTGCCTCTTGTAGAAGGAAGACTTTACTTGGTACTCCCTTTAGGTATCGCTCTCGGGGTCGAAAAGGGCGTAACCGGTAGAGTATACCACCCAGGCAGGATATGCTTCGTGCAATTCATTGCCCTAGTATTGAAATCTAGTTTCTCTAGTTTCCCTCTCCTTCTTGAGGGACTGCTGCGCAATTTTGGTGACACGAACACGGACTCTAAGTCAAACGCCTTCCGCTGGCTGGATGCGCAAGAGATTTTGCCCTAGATATTTCGGTGTTCAGACTCTTGTATAGACAAGTGCTCGGTGGTGTCCGATCTCTCTCTCTTTCTCTCTCTCTTACGTGTCCTGCGAGTTATTTGCAGATGACACAACACTGCACACATCCGACACAAAAGAGGCAACAATAAACAAAACACTCCAGCAGAGCCTCGATGAAGTATCTGAATGGTGTACCCAAAATCATATGATAATCAGCGTCCCCAAAACAAAGAGCATGCTAATAACTACCCGCCAAAAACACCAGCGGAAGCCTCTACCTCTCAAACTATCTCTCGGCTCAGAGCCCACACACCAAGTGTCAACGCATCGCCTTTTGGGCGTTACAGTGGACGACCAATTGAAGTGGGAGCCGCACCTAGAAAAACTTAGTAAAACCCTGTCCAAAAATCTTTTTCTCTTAAGTAAACTTAACCGCATAGTTAGCCACGACAGTTGCAAAGTTTTCTTTCACGCACATATAAAAAGTCATATAGATTACGCCTTCAACCTCTGGGACAAATGTGGTGATGTTCACTTGAAAAAGATCAATTCTCTCTATAAACGTGGTATAGAGCTTTTACATCCTGGGCCCTTACCCACAGAAGAAAAACTTAGAGCGCTGGAACTTCTCCCCCTTACCAAGCATCTTGAGTTCAACCGGTGCGTTTTCATGCACAAGATAGTCCACTGTAAGGCTCCTCCATATCTTACCACGTTCTTTTAACCAAGTCAGCGACACAACGCAAGAAATGGCCTGTTCCAATTACCATTACCTAAATTGGACATTTTTAAAACAAGCCTCTCATTCCCTGGGTCACTTTCATGGAACCAGTTGCCAGCATACTTAAAATGTACCCCGAAGCTTCATTCATTTAAAACTCAACTTCTCAGATACTTACGTAAGTCATAGGTCCATGAACAATATCTGAACCATGCTAAATTACTCGTTATCAGATGGCACTATTACATGTTACCTTTTTACAAGTTATGTTGTATAAGGGAGACCGGGGCTAGTTCGCTCCACTTCGCAGTCTGAGCGACCTGGAGAACGTATCATTAACGCTCGAGGATCAACTACTGGTTTAAATTAAGCGCAAATATCTTGCCTACATTGTGTAGTAAAAAAAATGGGAAGACTGCCATAAAAAAGTACTCAAATTTGTCTGTGAGCTGACCTACCCTCCACAGGGCGGACTTACCCCGACATGGGGCAAGTCCGACCGGTGTCTGGGGCAAGTTCTCCCACATATGCTTTGGGCATAAATAGTGAAAACAATAAATGTTTTTGGCTCACTTGTGTAACAAAGTGAGTCTATGTAAAAACCCTCCGTCGTCTGTCTGTGTGTCTGTCTGTGCGTCTGTCTGTGTGTGTGTCTGTCTGTCTGTGTGTCCGCAGTAAACCTTAACATTGGCATTTTCTCAGAAACAATGAGCAGCAGAAGCACCAAACGTGGCAAGCTGATAGACAGCCAAGAGACCCTTCAAAGCATATTATAGTGATTGACCTTGACCCAAAGTCAAGGTCACTAAAGCTGGCTGTTTGGAAATTTTACATTGGCATTTTCTCAGAATCTAGAAAAGCCAGAAACATCCAACTTTGCATGATGATAGACATTGACACTACCTTTACTAACATACCATATTCAGTTACTTTGATTTAAGGTCAAGGCCACGCAAGCTGTTTTGCGGAAATACTTCCAAAACCTTAACATTGGCATTTTCTCAGAAACAATGAATAGCAGAGGCGCCAAACGTGGTACGCTGATAGAAAGCCATAAGACCTTTCAAAACATACCATAATGATTGATCTTGACCCAAGGTCAAGGTCACTAAAGCTGTCTGTTTGGAAATTTTACATTGGCATTTTCTCAGAATTTAGAAAAGCCAGAGACATCAAACTTTGCATGATGATAGATATTGACAACACCTTTACTTACATACCTGTATTCAGTGACTTTGAGTCAAGGTCAAGGCCATGCAAGCATTTTGCGGAAAACCTTCCAAAACCTTAACATTGGCATTTTCTCAGAAACAATAAACAGCAGAAGCACCAAACCTGGGTTGCTGATAAACAGCAGTAAGTTCTTTCAAGACATACCATTTTGAATGACCTTGACAGAAGGTCAAGGTCATCGAAGCTGTCTCATTGGAAATTTAAAATTGCCATTTTCTCAGAATCTACGGGTACCAGAGGCATCAAACTTTGCATGACGATAGACATTGACAACACACACACACATACACACAAACACACACACACACACACACACACACACACACACACACACACACACACACCGCGTGTCACTTTATACCCTTATTACATCCACACAGTCCATCCTCAAAAACACCAGACATACTCCAACGCTCAAACTTCTCACAACACAGCACACCATGCAGTCCTTTTTTTAAATATCAGAACCGAAACACCAGCAAACTGTCTGGTACAACGAGAACAAAATATGCGTTATGCGATGTCTTCAACTCCGGCAACTTGCACAGTGCAGATCATCTCAGGAGCTGTAGACTGATTCTGTATCCAAACGGTGCGCCGGGGTGGTCGATTGGTAGAGCGTTGGACTTCTAATGCTCGGGTCGTGAGTTCGATCCCGGCTGGGGCGAAATATGTGTGCTGGCTGTTTCATCGTTGCCCCGTCTTTGATATCACCCTGTGTGGTGGAAAAAGACGTTAAACCCCGAAACACCCACCCACCCACCCTGTATCCAAACAGTTGTGACAGACGTAGGATGGACTTTTCCCGATGTCTGCGCATTCCACATGGCTCGGAGCCCAGTCTTTACATTCGATGCACTTCCCCTCTTTGACTCGCTGACCAGGTCGACAAGCAGACAATGCAGTAATCTTCCTCCTCTTCCGATGGTTCATATCTCAGAGATTTCTTTGCCTTGCTGTTCTGTGCGTGATTTTTGGCAGTTTTAGCTTTTCCAAGCTGACCTCCTGATGCAGGGTTGTTGTTTTTTTTTCCCTGTTCAGACGGCGTACTCGCTCTCCTTGCAGCGCATTTTTTTTTTTTAACGGAAAACGGCCATTTAGCCATCTGGATCCCTTAAACTTAAGCGTTGGTCACTGCTCAGAATGTCTGACTGCGGTCCTTAGAAATAGTGGAAACTTGGTCGAAATAAAAATCTTGACAGTTGCGTTTAGTAATTAGGTATTTAACTGGTTCTCAACTCACCTGTGTGCTCCCCGTGCAGGGCAGGTTCAGATTGGAGAAAGCGTGGTGATCAGGTCGACGGACACCCCCACACCCCACCCCCACCCCGCCCACACCGACCCCTTATAAAAGCATAAAAACTGCTCAGGATTTGTGAATGTCTACCTCCGGGGCAAGTCCGTCCACCGCCGGGGCATGTCCGCCTATGGGGCGGACTTGCCCCTGCTGAGGGGGGCGCACTTGCCCCGACACAGGCATCCATCTTGTCCGAGATATCAGCTGTCACTGACACCAGCTACAACCGTAAGGATACTTCCAAACGAAAGCTTGGATACTGATCTTTGTTCAGTGCTATGAGTGTCTGTCTACCTTCATTAGAAATAGCGCAAACCTGACCGAAACAAAAATTCTTAAAAGTTACTTTTAGTACTAACTAGAGGAGCAAAGCTTCCTTGGCTCACTTGTGAGATGGGTCAAGGTCATTCAAAAGAGTATGTTTGTAGAGCTCCTATCACTAGCTATCCTGAAGTCGGGTGTCTCTTGTGTTCATAGTTCCTAAGAAAACGGCAAATGGCGAAATAACAGTTTTCCCAGGACAGCTTCTATGACCTTGACCTTAGGTCAAGGTCATTCAAATGAGATCTGTAAGTGAAGAGCTTATCAGTAATTATCATTATGCCAAGTTTGACAGCTCTAGTTTTTGTAGTTTCTGTACAAGTGGTAATGTCAAATTTCACAACAGACAGCTGTAATGACCTTGACCTTGAGCCAAGGTCATTCGAATGGGTATGTGTGCATAGGTCTCATTGCTGTCTATCATTGTGCCTTGTTTGGTGCATCTGCTGTTGGTTGTTTCCAAGAAAATGCTAACGTTAAAGTCTCCGCAAAACATGTTGAATGGCCTTGACCTTGACTCAAGGAAATTGAATACAAGCATGCCAGTACAGGTTTTGTCAATGTCTATCATCATGCAAAGTTTGATGTCTCTGGTTCCCCTACATTCTGAGAAAACGGCAATTTTAATTTCCAATGCGACAGCAATTGATGACCTTGACCTTTAGCCAAGGTTATTCAAAATGGTATTTCTTGAAAGGTCTTACTGCTGTCTATCAGCAAGCCAGGTTTGGTGCTATTGCTGTTTATTGTTTCTGAGAGACTGCAAATGTTAAGGTTTTCGAAGGTTTTCCGCAAAACTGCTTGTGTGGCCTTGACCTTGATTCAAAGTCACTGAATACAGGTATGTCAGTGAAGGTGTTGTCAATGTCTATCATCTTGCAAAGTTTGATGTCTCTGGCTTTCCTAGATTCTTAAAAATTGCCAATGTAAAATTTCCTAACAGACAGCTTTAGTGACCTTGACCTTGCGTCAAGGTCAATCATTATGGTATGTTTTGAAAGGTCTTATGGCTTTCTATCAGCGTACCACGTTTGGTGCCTCTGCTATTCATTGTTTCTGAGAAAATGCCAATGTTAAGGTTTCGGAAGGTTTTCCGCAAAACAGCTTGCATGGCCTTGACCTTGACTAAAAGTCACTAAGTACAGGTATGTCAGTAAAGGTGTTGTCAATGTCCATCACCATGCAGAGTTTGATGTCTCTGGCTTTTTTAAACTCTGAGAAAATGCCAATGTAAAATTTCCAAACAGACAGCTTTAGTGACCTTGACCTTGGGTCAAGGTCAATCACTATGGTATTTTTTTAAATGTTTTACGGCTGACTACCAGCGTGTCAAGTTTGGTGCATCTGCTGTTCATTGTTTCTGAGAAAATGCCAATGTTAAGATTTCATCAGGCTTTCCGCAAAACAACTTGCATGGCCTTGACCTTGACTCAAAGTCACTAAATATAGACAGGCCGGTAAAGGTAATTTCAATGTCCATCATCATGCAAAGTTTGATGTATCTGGCTTTTCTAGATTCTGAGAAAATGCCAATGTAAACTTTCCAAACAGACAGCTTTAGTGACCTTGACCTTGGGTCAAGGTCAATAATTATGGTATATTTTGAAAGGTCTTATGGCTGTCTATCAGCAGATTAATTTTGGTGTCTCTGCTGTTTGTAGATTCTGAGAAAAGGCCAATGTTAAGGTTTACTGCGGACACACACACACACACACACAGACACACACACACACACACACACACAGACAGACGACGGAGGGTTATTACATAGACTCACTTTGTTACACAAGTGAGCCAAAAATCAGGTTTTTTTGTTCTCAGTTGAGCAGCGTGCGCAATATAAAAGCCAAATTCACATGGGAGGAAGCCTGGCGATCGGATGACGTAGTGATGTCACCAAAACAACGATTTATCTCATAGTTTTCAAACAAAAGCCAAAGGACGAACTTGCCCCGAGGGCGGACTAGCCCCGGTCTCCCTTACTACAATTTCAAACACCATGCTGTCTACTTCTTCACCTATTTTCCGATGTGTTTCCTTTGGATTTCCTGCGCTTCTTTGTATCTTTGCATGTTTTTTTTTTTTGTTTTTTTTTCTATTTTCTAATTAGATTTACTCCCTTTGTGCCTGGTATACTTTTTTTGTTTGTTTTTTTGTAATGTTAGCCTTTATTTTTTTTTTTTTAGTGTTCCTAGATTAGCAGGACAGCTTGTAAGATAGGCAGACCATGCCTACAAGTCTTTATCCTGAAATAAACGTTTCAGTCAGTCAGTCTCTCTCTCTCTGTACTATTTAATGTAGAATAGCAGGACAGCATACGATAGGCAACAATGCCTATCCTGAATAAAGAACGTTTCATCATCATCATCATCATCATCATCATCATCTCTCTCTCTCTCTCAAACTGTTAGACTAATATTTTCGGTAAGCTAAACTGGACTTAGTTTTGTAGAATAGGGCTGTCTTTTTTTATGGGGGGGGGGGGGGGGGTGAACTGTAATAGCATGGATTAGCGAGTGATATACTTTCCCTCAAACCATCTCGCGCTTAGCACTGATCTGCGTATGTGCACTGATTCCTGTACAAAACTGATGCAATGACAACTTGAAGTTGGAACCTGATTTTGAGTACAGATTTTCCTGTGGTGTCCGTTCGAGTGCGTGTGCGACTGTGTCTTGTTGTGGTGTCCAGTGTGAGAATGAGTGTATGACTATGTGTGATTGGAGAGAACTGGCAAAAGAGCGCATCACCCACACACTGAACAGCACTAAGCACAATGGGGATCGTTACACACACACACACACACACACACACACACACACACACACACACACACACACACACACACGCGCGCGCGCGCGCGCGCGCGCGCGCGCGCACATCAGTGTTACCCATCTGGTCTTACGGATATCACAGTGAACGCCTCCAAAGTCAGAAGTGCATCTACAGATGTAGGAGTTTCTTCCGTCTACACACGTACCCCCGTTTCGGCATGGGCCACTCTTGCATTCGTCAACAGCTGTGCAGAGAAGCAGGGGTTCATATCCGTGGGAACTATAATACAATATTAATGTCCTGACTGACCGAAAGGTGCAGGACATTTTGTCCAAGGGAATTATGCTAATGTGGCTTGGTTGCAGTAAGTTTTGTTTTGTTTATTGGTTTCTAGTTGTTAGGGTTTTCTGTTGTTATTTTGTTGTTCTTGTTTTTGGTGTTTGTTGTTGTTGCTGTTGTTGTTTGTTTTGTTTTTCCAGGGGTTTTTTCTTGTTTCTTTTTTCGGGAGGGGGGGGGGGGGGCGTTGACAAGTTTATGAGGTATATTCAACCTTCAAACTGTAATAGAGCTTGTATTAGTTCCCAGATCGCACAAACTGAAGACCCCCCCCCCCCCCCCCTCCCCTCAACCCCCGCTTTCAATCCTTTTCTTCTTCTTTTGCGAATTTCCGAAAAGTGACTGTGCAACGTTTCCCCCATTTTGTTGGATGCCATCACAAATAATAGAACGTGTCCGCTTCGGTGAGAGGGTAATGGGACATTTCAAACTTGAATCAGTCTATGGCCGATGCCCGACGTGGGTATGAAGCCCTGGAGAATGGTGGACGTTCAAAAGTGACTCATCTACTCACTCTCCTAACTTTTGAATCTCAAGGAGAGGAAGAATGAAAAGTACATCAAAAATCACAATCAATGTCAGAAGCACAAGCAATAGCTTAAAGAGCAATTAATGAATCCATTACTGGTAAAATGTTCTCGCCATACCTTTATTGGGCAAGCTATATCGGCCTTCACATTTTCAAGTGCATCTTGAAAAAAAAAAATGCTCCTTAAATTTGTGAGTGAAACGGACAGCAATTATTTTTAAAATTTCACACAGAACTGGTAGGCTTTTAATAGTTATACCGACTATGTGGCTAAATCTCTGCTGTAGAACAGAGTATTTCAATGCCTGCATGACGAGTTTTGACTGACTTACCAAGAACACGAATAAAGCAGACTTCTGATGGTATAGCCAAGTCCATCCGTACAGAACATTTCAGTGTAAAATTCCCCGGAATATTAGGTTGTGTCGCGTCGATTTTTAGTACATTTGCCGTTTTACCAGGTTCCTTTCTGGCAGTGTAGCCGTCGACATGTCCCGTGCACCTTTCACCCCCAGACACACACGAGGCAACGACTTCTGACCCGGACTGACCCGAGTACCAGTAAACAGATTCGTATTCGACAAATGCGTCGCAGAAGAACTCGGTACTGGTCGTTGAATCAAGGATGTCAGTGGACCTTCTTTCCGTACCACACGGGGAAAGGTCTGCTCCTGCGGGAAAGGTAAAGCACAATAGATTATGACAAGTAAAACTCCCCTATTTTACCTAGTCACGTGGCGCACGATCCAAAAGTACAATTATACAACATTCACGGTTTCCAGCTAAATCTAGAGGAATTAGAAGTAAATTTGTGTATAATTTTATGTGTAATTGTGTTTTTGTATTGCTTTCATTTGTGGCAAGGCCACGTTTGGTTGAGTGTTGGTGGCATCACGAAATTTTCTGCCAATACCCAAAACAGCAAAATGTTTCGCGCAGAAAGCCACGAGATACTCAGAGAGGGCATTCAAATGAATGAAAACATTCTTAACGGCCGGGTGGTTAGTATGTGATTTGGGGGGTGTGGGTGATCTGTCATTAGATATTTAATTATTAAGCATGCTACTTTACTTTGATCTTGATCGTTTTGACTGTTCTATGAAGCATTGTGTCATTCACATAACTAGTCAAGTCTTGGAGCACTGTGTCCTTGCATATTTAGGGATGTTTGTTCTTTCCTGCAGCTGTTAGCGTTTTGGTTTGTCCACCGTGATCTTGATCTTGCATGATTTTGGGATCTGTTGTATCTGCTAAATACGGTCACTCGCGCGCGCGCGCGCGCGTGTGTGTGTGTGTGTGTGTTTACATTCTCAATTTATAGTTTATGCATGTGTATATATGTGTGTATTCTTCCTCCACATGATGACGAACATTTATTATGGATGGTGTTATTTAATATTCAATGCCCCTAGGATGTCATGAATAAAATTCTTGGCTTCACTTGACTTGAATTCAGAACTTCTTATGCGTGGCAAGGCTGATTTTGCACAAAAACAAAAACTTTGAAGTCCAAGTACATCACATCCTGTGGTATCATTGGCTGCATATTTGCACTTTGCTTTTTTGAAGGAATTCTTCCGACCTACCTTTCAAACTCCCTCACAGTACATCAAATAGCACGCACTCTTTGTTCTTCCTCTGAAAAAACATTTGAAAGTTCCTCGCCGACAGATAGTAGGCGAGCGCGCGTTTAGCTTTGTTGCCCCGTCACTCTGGAACGCACTACCTACCGGTCTGAGAGACTTCACGGACATACATCGTTTCAAGTCTGACTTGTAAACGTATCTGTTCCGGCTGTCTTTCGACTAAGTCCGTTTTTCTGTTGATTCAGCTGGTGTGTGTGTGTGTGTGTGTGTGTGTGTGTGTGTGTGTGTGTGTGTGTGTGTGTGATATTTGTTGTTATGAATGCGGGAGTACATGCACTGAGTCACACTGTGAGAATTTGCGATATATAACTGCCATTCATTATTATTATGTTGTTGGTTTTGATACTTAATTTCTTTCGCTGTTACCACCCATACGTGATGGAAAAGAACGTAGTGCTCCCAAACACCATCCCCCCCCCCCCCCCCCCCCCCCCCCCCCCCGTCTTGGGCTGTTGTCCCAGCAATGAGCAAGCCCCATGTGCCTTACAATTACCAAAGTATGACAAGTAAAACTACTTGAACTAAAATACATCAAAGAAATTTGTAAGAATATTTAATCCAAATCAAACATTGAAAAACATTTTTTTAAAATCACGCAACAGAGCTAAAACCAAAGTGGAGAAACTGGATCAAGACAAACCCGATATTGCCATCACCTCCACCTCGCACAGTGTCAGCACTACCGTGTCCTTGCTGATTTTTACGTAGCGTCCTCTCAGAAGGGTGGAGCAGTTTCGTATCAGAAAATAACCCACGCTGTCTTGTTGGAAGTAACAGGTCTGTCCAGTGGACCGGTCGGGATGATTCTTATACACCTTCACTCTGAAGTTTGCCAGCCTAGTCTCTTAAAGAAGAAATCAGGAGAAAATAACGTATGTGTATAAACATGCGTCATACACTTACGCCTTTTGTTAGAAAGCGTTTTGCCTGAAGAGGGAAGGGCTTAGCATTCCACTGAGTGGCCTTTGTTAAGATTTCAGGATCACACATCGACCTGGACTGATCACCACAAGAATATTTAAAATGTGTGAAAAATCAACATACCCCGGAGTGTAGTGGTTTACACTTCGGGCCGCGGGCCGGGAGACGAGGCAAGCGGGATTTTTCATACCTAGGTCGGCTCCTACCCAGAGCGGATGTGCTATGGGCCCAGTGGCGAGGCTGTTGCCACACAGCCGAGATTCGCCTACTTCACGGGTGCGACTTTGCGGGTGATTCCCTTATTATGGCACATCTCATGATGTGGGTGATTAAACGGTAGGAAAATCAGGTGCCGTAGTTCCCGGGTCTGGTTAATGCCTGGATATTTATGACAGGAAGCGTGGAATGCGGCCCAAACCCCATGGACCTCCATAGCATCATCATATCATCATCCTCATCATCATGCATAATAAATCGCCTTATCTTGCAAACCTTCCGTGGATTCCACACACGACATGACCTGGTAGGAATACCATTGAATGTGGCGGCAAAGAGTGGGAAGGGGGGGGGGATATGTGTGCAAAATCAGAGCTGACAATGTTAACATAATTATTATGAGCCAAAATGTACACCTGCTGCCTGTAAAGGCCACGTGACTGTAGTGACGTCACAAGTTTAGGTGAAGCAGACGATGGCTAAGACCGTCTACGTGTGCGGTGAACTCGGGAATTTCGGGCAAGCAGTACAAGTCACATGAAGTTGACAAGTTTACAAAGCTCTAAAATACACTTTGGGAACGCAACTAACCCAATAATGGCGGCGTCAGTGGAAAACACTTTTTTTTTCTAACACGGTGGAAAGTGCTCTACACGCACGTGTGTGTGTGTGTGTGTGTGTGTGTGTGTGTGTGTGTGTGTGTGTGTGTGTGTGTGTGCAGTTTGGTGTAAAACGTAAAATTTTGATCGAAAACGAAAGCAGGAATCGGAACACTGATATCAGATACCGACCTTAAGATACATACCGCAGCTTGTTTGAGCTCACAGATCGACCTAAGCTTGTGACGGTGACAAGAATATAGGCTCATTTAGAAGTAAGCAAAATCTGAGCCCATTCCGAGCCGTCTTTGCCACGAAATGAGCAAATATGCAAGTCTTTCGGCTACTATGCGCTACAGTGAATGTTCAGAGCCATACTCGCGTCCAGAAAACACGCAGAAGCGTAAAAAAAAAAAAAATTCACCCCAAACCGATTTTCGAGTCAAAATTTAATTCCTTCGACAATAATGTAGAACAATCATGTCTGCGTGAAGTTGCGAAAAATTCATAAACAAAGGAAGCGGAAGCCGGAATGTCAGGCTACGCGACGGTATTAGCTTCCGGGGCATGTAGTAACAACTCGGCTAAATATAGTATAAAATCTTTGCCCCTTTTAAAATTTGTGTGCAATATGGCAATCTGGTGCTTTTTGTTGGCTTTGTAAACAAGTTTCATGCCAGGTAATAGTAAAATTAGGGAAAAATGAGGCTGGCTTGCGGACTATTTGTATTCATGCGCGGCTGGCACAGGAGCCAGCAGACGACCGTGGAATGAGGGGGTATGTGGTCGCTGCCAACATTGCCAAAAAACGGAATATTGGAATTTGTTTAAATTTCCTCTACGCATGAGTCTATGGCTGCCTGATTTTTGTGAATTTTTGGGTGAATTTTAAAGCATTTCTAGGGTGTCATCTGCAGCGTTATGTGTAAGAGGAATATATAGCGTTTTCCTCCAGATTTGCATCTGTGTCGCGTAGCCTGTATACAGAGCTTAGCCAATCTAAAAACTCTCAATTTTGCCTTGAAATTGCCTAAAAATCGCCAATTTTGACATTTTAGGGTGATTTTTGAGGCAAAAATGCAAATCTGTCCATTTCGGGTTTGGGCATCTAATTCCTAATTTTCACATGATAAGCAGTATAGTTGAAGTACTCCATTAACACCCACCACCCCACCCCCGTTACCCCCTCCCCCCCCCCCCCCCCCCCCCCCCCCCGTTACCCCCACCCCTCAACCAGTCCACACAAACACCATGAAGCCTGAGCTCTGGTCAGTTCAGTTTGGCACTACCCCATCCTACCTTCTTTTTTTCCCCCACCTCCTCTCTCACTCCTAACCCATGTGACCCCAGCACTAACCATTTAACCATTTATATAGCGTTTTCCTCCAGATTTGCATCTGTGTCGCGTAGCCTCACATGGGGGTCAATCACTGCCATTGCACCGAGTTGGAAGTGTCTATTCAGTCCTCGTTTTTTCAATACCTGGTGTGCCCACCATTCGCAGCAAGGCAATGCTGTAAGCGCCGAGGCATGGACATCACGAGGCGACGGATCTCCTGCTGCGGGATGTTGTTCCAGTGGTACTGCAAGGCGGCAATCAGGTCACCCCTGGTCTGGACTCTAGGGACGTGGTGGTCGATTCTCCTGCCCAGTTTGTCCCAGAGATGCTCAATATAATTCATGTCAGGGGACATGGCAGGCCAGGCCATCACCCTGACTCCGTTCTGCAGCAAGAACTGCTGCGTAACTCGAGCAAAATTAGGTGTGGCATTGTCCTGCTGGAAGATGAACCTGTTGGGTCCACCATGCTGAGCCAATAACGGAAGTAGAGTCGGCTGGAGCACATTGTTAATGTACCGCTGCGCTGTGAGGTTGCCATTGATCACCTCCAGCGGTGACCTGAAGTCCCTGGGGATGGCATCCCACACCATCACCGAGGGGCCACCAAACCGGTCGTACTTCCTAATGCATGCGTCCTGGAAGCGCTCGCCTGGTCGCCTGTATACTCGGACCCTCCCGTTGGTGTGGCTAACGCAGAACCTGGACTCATCTGACGAGGTGACGTCACGCCATGGATGACGCCCAGGCACCATGTCCATGTCCTTCAGGCCTGCCTATGCCTTTGGGTCAGCACTGGCCCAACATACGGTCTCCGACAGTGTAAGTGACCGTCCAACAGTCGCCTCCTGACTGTCTGGCGGCTTATGGGCCTTCCGTGTTGTCCCTGGGTCGCTCGGGCAGTAGCAGCAGTGGTCTGGAATCGGTCTTGGAGGTGACTACGGCGGATGGCCCGGTCTTGTCTGGGCGTCGTCATCCGAGGTGCTCCTTGTCGAGGCCGTTCGAATGTGGTTCCAGTGACAACCACACGCTCCTGGAGACGATAAATGGTGGTGTTGTGCACCTGCAGGGCAGCAGCGACACGTTGGACAGGCATGCCGGCGAGATGTCTTTCCGCGTTGTCAAGGGGTGGCATTTTTGTCGGTGATGATAAGTTTCCCCTGTTAACTGCATTTTATAGGCCTCGAACGTGACTTTCGCACGTGAAAAGAACGGAGCACTGAGCACCCCAAACACGAGTTTCAAGCATATTGCGGTTTTTCGCCACCCGAAGTGCTGACGCAGATCGGGTCGCGCTTCACGTGAAATGAGGGTGGGTGGGTGTTTGGGGGGGTTTAACGTCCTTTTCCACCACATACGGGTGATATCAAAGACAGGGCAACGATGAAAAAGCCAGTACAAATATTTGGCCCCAGCCGGGATACGAACTCACGACCCGAGCATTAGAAGTCCAACGCTGTACCATTCGGCCACCCCGGCCCCCCCGTGAAATAAGGCCTAAGAGAAATCCGTAACACTCTAGTGCGGATATCCGGTGTATCAAACAAATTCACGCTTTCCGTGGTTTTCATGAAAACCATACTTTTGCTTCTGCGTTTTTTTATGGACGCGAGTATATGTACGGTCATTGGTATAACGCGAACCTAATTACCCTACCACTGTAAAGACGTACAGGATGCGGGCTGGCATGGCATTCTAGTTCAGTCCCGTGTAGTCACAGGTCAGCGCCAGGCCCACGCGCATGCAGTCAACCTAACCTACTTACGTCAGTGTGTTTCTCAGAACACCCGTCGACAATTTTCTTAGCAGCGATTTTCTCGCCTAGCACGCGTGTGAAGTACTAGCACGGCTAACGCAGAAGCAACACTAACTGACGACATGGTAAAACCCAGTGTTGACAGGCACATCCAGGTGATCGTCTGAAGGGACGTCACCAGTTTGTGAGGCCCAGACGAATCATAATGGCTGCCGCTGTACTCAATACGTGCTGCATGTAAATTCGAGCAGGGAGTACAGTTCATATGGGGTCGATGGCAACATTACAAGTTTACCGAGTTCTAAGATAGTGGGAAGGCCACTGGCTCAATATTGGCGGTGTCTGTGCGAAATACTTTTTTTTCTTTTCTTGACACGGTGGGAGTTGATCAACCTGCAGGAAGAATCCTTAAGATTTGGTAAAATCTATTTTATAGATGTACTTTTGTCACTGATCAGGCTTTTTTGTTGTTGTTGTTCTTCTCCTTCTTTCTCTCGTCAGGTCTGTATAGTACCTACCAAAGACACTAGACCCGCTACGTCATAGCACATCCAGAATCTTAGAAGAGAGAGAGGACGTAATTTTTGTGAACGAAGCATTTGACGTCAGCCTCAGGCAGGTCGTCTGACAGAGGATGCTTGTCCAAGTCTTGTGATTTTCCTGTTGGTGTTTTGACTTCCCTGGCTGAATTTACATATAATGTGGAAGATCTAGGGGGCTGGTAAAACGTTGACAAAAACATTGGATTCTACTTACGAAATCACAAGACTGGCACTCTTTGAACTGGTGCTTCCTGCAGAAACTTGAAAAAGTATGTTTAGCTAAAAGCTCTGTTGTTCTTAATATTAAAGATATATCAGTGCAGAAGTTCATGTCCCACGTGACAAAAATGCCGGGGGGGGGGGGGTGAGTAATTTGGAGTCTTTTCATATATATATATTTGGCATTATATACAAACCAACTTTACCTCAGATTTTTTTAAACACAAAATCTGTCAAAGGTACAGAAAAACAAAACAAAACAAAAAACAAAAAAAAACTCACGACAGCAGTCGCCACGATTTGTGATGGCCACTGCTTGTATGATGTATTCATCGCCCAAATCCACATACCACCAGGGGGAGTCATCTATGTCATGAGTGTGGGTGCAACTGCCGCTCGGATAGTAACCGTCCTTATTACCGTCCACGGCTTTGTGTGCATCCGGTACGCCGTCACCAAGTTGTTTCCATGAGCTTTGCTGTGCGTTCTTATACAAAGCCACGTTTGCAAATCCTGTAGCATTCAAAAAAGCAGTGAACTGAACCAACCCTTTGAAACTCGGGGAGGAAACTCTTCAGACAAGGTATAAATGACTTATAAATGACTTTCAGCCCCTTGCATGCATCTAATATACTGGTCCGCAAAAGTTAAGGGCCGGCCCTTATTTTCAGTAGCTTTACATATATTTATTTTACACTAACACAACGACGTTGAAAATGACTCAAGTTGGGCTACGCTGCAACTTTGCTTAGTGCTGCACGTGCCCAAACCTGTTTTGCAGACATTGCAGTTAAGCAACAGTGTTTTCAGCGGCGCCGAAAATGTTGCAAACTCACGAGAATTTTACGAAAGTTTTGTCGTTTTTAGCTGAAGAAGCAGTGCCGCTGCAGGCTTCTGGCATATTGCACGTGCATGCCATGTCCCTAGTGAACCCTGCTCAGCAAACGTTAGACACGAATGGGTATTTAAGGGCGGCAACCACGGCTCTCAATAAGCATGCCTCCAAGACAGAGACTTTCAACACTTGATCGTGGATGGGCGCTGGGATGGCTTCAAGATGGAACTTCCGGCCGAGAAGTCGCCAGACGGCTTGGAGTGAGCCACTCCGTCATCCAACGTCTGCACGAACGCTTCCAGGCCACCGGAAGTGCGGATGAACGGCCCCGCTCCGGACGCCCACGAACAACGAACCGGCGCAACGACCGTTACCTTCAGCTGGTGGCGCTGCGTGACCGGACCGTCACTGCCAGGACTCTCAGAAGCAACCTGAGGACGGCCACCAACATTATCATCTCCCAGGACACCGTCGAGCGACGCCTGCACGAAGTGGACCTCCACTCAAGGGTCCCTGCCGTCCGTATGCCGCTGACACCACGTCATCGCCGAGCTCGGATGGCGTTCTGCCGCAACCACCAGCGCTGGAACAGGCAGCAGTGGGACAGAGTCCTGTTCACCGACGAGTCTCGGTTCACTTTGTCGAACAGTGATGCCCGGAGGCGCGTGTAGCGACGTGTAGCCGAGCGATACATCGATGCTTGCGTCCAAGAGCACGACCGGTATGGAGGGGGTCCGTGATGGTGTGGGGAGGCTTTCATCTCCATGGGAGGACTCCTCTGTACCTCATCCGAGGCAACCTGACCGGCGTGAGGTACAGAGATGAGATTGTCAGGCCGATCATCATCCCTACTCTGCGGGCCATGGGACGTGGCTCCTGTCTACAGGACGATAACGCCACCCCTCACCGTGCTGTGGTGGTGAGGGACTTCTTGCAGCGGCAGCAAGTGGTCCGCATGGACTGGCCAGCCCGATCCCCAGACCTGGCTCCCATTGAAAACCTGTGGGACATTCTTGGACGCCGGGTAGTGGACAATCACCCCCACCCCACAGATGCTGCTCAGTTATTCCAGTTCCTGCAGCAGGAGTGGCACGCCATCCCGCAACAGATGCTGCAGAACCTTGTCCACTCGATGCGGCAACGGGTGGTGGACTGTCTGGCAGCAAATGGTGGCCACACCAGTTATTGAACATGAACATGAACGAACTGACCGGACTTGCAACTTTTCAGAAGGGGGGTGGGGTGCTTCTGACGGATGTAAATCGAATGAATTTTGACATGTCAATGGAATTTTTGTATCAATCGATGGCTTTAATGGTAAATTAAATCATTGTATGAGTCGCAGGCGTTTTCTTGTTTTGGTTTGCTTTTGAGAGAGGAATGTTTTCCTGGCCCTTAACTTTTGCGGACCAGTATATAACTGAAGGAATGAAACAGTGCTTTGGTATAATCGTGTCTTTTGTACTGCAGTCGCCAAAGATTTTCAGCGATAACTTCTTGAAGAGCCGCTTTTGTATTCCTATCAAAGAGGAGTTGTTCCTGGCATAGTGACCTAATTCATTTCACCACAGTCGGGGCTGTCGTTCCTGGGCATAAGTGATTTTTTTTTTAAAGTGAAAACGCGAGCTTCACAATTTAGACCTATCAAAATTAGCCTAGTATATAACCCCAGAAAGTCTCAAGTGACAATGGTGTAAAATGTAATCACGCTTAGTGATTCACGTGTGCTCTTAAACTTTCAAAGAAAGTTAGAACCAAATGATCACCGGCCCAATATGTTGTTTCCATTTAGTAACCTGCTGTCGTCACAGTTGTCGTGTCCACATACGCAAGTTCTCTTTCTCTCTCTCTGCCCCCCGCGGCAATCACCTGCACGCTGTGGTGGTGGTGGGGGGGGGGGGCGTATGTGGCTCGATAACCCTGTGCGCTATGCTGTATAGGGTTACCCATACCAGACACGTCACATGCGAGGGTCCAGCTAAGAGTTGCCACCATCTTGATAAGAACAGACCGGTGGTGTTAGATATAATGCACAGTCTTTTATCCTTTATGCGTTGTCTGTCAAGCCTACATTCTATAGTGACCGTTAATGACTAATCTCTAAACATACCCTTTTTCGACTTCGAGAAGGCCTATGATACTACAAATGTTACGTGTGGGAAAGGTTTGAAGAGCCCGTCGTCTTACGGAGGATTACGATGACACACAGGCGAACACTCCTCACGTAGCGAGTTCTTATAGACTGCGTAAGAAATCTTTCACTCACAAAAGACACGTGAGTGCGTAGAAAAGTTATAACCGTGTGGAGTTTATTACAGCACTTCTCTGGTGTTACACTGCACTCTCAAGCTTCGCACATTTAAGCTTCTCTCGTGCACACCCACACACAAACATCTCAGGGTCTTATATGCAGTCACAGCGTTCGGGCACATTCCGAACCTGTATTATAAAAGAACAAATCAGAACTTGAATCAGAACATAAATCACCTCATTACTATTTTAAAACTTAAGAAGAATCCAGAATTATCGAGTACCTGCCTGCCGAATCTAGGCGCGTTATAACCACTTCTGATCGTGTGGTATATTTGCTTTATACATGTACTTAGAAGTTATTAGGTTAAAATCATCTTGCACCACCACTATGATGATGATGATGATGATGAAACTTTATTTTTCAACGGTAAAAGTTTTGACAGAGAATGTTCGTCAGTTTACAAACTTGCCGTTGCTAATGCTAAAAAGTAAAAAGTAGAAAAGCAAAAAGTGAAACAACATGCAAATAGTAGTAAGTAGGAAAACAAAAAGATTACTCAGCAAACGAATAGTAGTAAGTAGAAAAAGTTAAACAACAAACAGTGTAAGGAATCTACATATAAAGAAATGCGCATGTGCAGACAGATGCACCGGGCCTAGTGGGCGTGTCTGAAACAGCCATACACCGGAGTTTACGAGCCCAGTCTGTTCAGTGATACAGTACGTATCATGTAAAGCGTCTATTGACTAGTTATAACATTATAGACAGTCAAACAAATGCCTCCGTAGTAATTCTTTAAACGTTTTGGAAGAAGTTACTGCTTTTAAAGGCACCGGAAGTGAGTTCCAAAGAGATGCCCCGGCAAAAGTAAGACTGGTTTTGTACAAATCAATACGGGGTAGGGGTAAAGTCAGAATACCGTTCCTCGAGGTCCGACTACGTTCAATCTGTGAAGCAAAAAGGGAAGACAAGTAAGGTGGAGCTGAATCATGAAGGATTTTGTGCATTAGGACACACTTATTGTATATGAGCTGTTGCTGAAGAGGAAGTATACCAAGTTTCTTCATTTTATAAGTAGTCGGGATAGGTCCCGGTAAGACCATTTTTACAGCCCGTTTGTAAAATGAATTCAGCCTGTTTCTGTGTATCTCACCGCACCCATCCCACACAGTAGATATATAATCGATGTGCGATTTGATATGTGCGAGGAAGAAAAGTTTACGACTATGCACATCAGTGATATCCCTCAGTTTAGAGAGCAGAAAGATGTTTTTCGACAGCATCTTGCACAAAGCATTAACATGTGTTTCCCACTGAAGGTGTTGATCAACATGTATACCCAGGAAACGTCGTTAAGTGACTTGTTCAATGGGCTCAGCGTTCAGACAGAGCCGTAAAGGGGCCGGCCTTAGCTGGTGTTTCTGCCGAGTAGCTACCAAGATGCTTTTTGTTTTAGCTGGGTGTAATAACATGCGATTTTCTGTACACCAGGTATATACTTCGTTTAGACTAGCTTGTAAACTGTGGCTAATATCAAATGTGTTTTTGCCGGAGACATGGAGACTTGTGTCGTCAGCAAATAGATCGCAATCAACATTTGTGTCAGTGATGTGTAAAGGTAAATCGTTAATAAACAATATAAACAGCAAGGGTCCTAGGATAGATCCCTGGGGTACGCCATATATAGCATTCCCTTGTAATGAAAATTTGCCATTTATAAAAACACTTTGTTTTCTGTCACTCAGGTATGATTGAAAGAATGCCATTGCCTTATCGTGTAAATGGTAAGCCGTTAATTTTTTTATGAGAACACTGTGGTCAACCAAATCAAAGGCCTTCTTTAAGTCCAGAAAGACGGTCCCTGACATCAAATTGTTATTAATAGATGATAAAAACTTTTCCACTATTCGCGTCAAAGCTGTCTGGCAAGAGTGTTTTGGTCTGAAACCTGATTGATGAATATAGAGGAGATTATTTTGATCAAGGAACTCAAGGAGGTGGGTATGAACATGCCTCTCTAGAGGCTTTGTTAACGCTGAAAGTACTGATATGGGACGATAGTTATTCAAATCACTGAGGTCTTTTGATTTTGGAATGGGAACTACTTTGGCTTTTTTAAGTACCTCAGGGAAAACGCCTTGTTCGACACAGAGATTAAAAATATACGTAAGCGACTCCACAATGTAGGGTAATGACATTTTTAGTGTATCATTACTAATGCCATCAAGACCAGGGGAACATTTACCCGATGCACCGGAAATATACTTGCCAACATCTGCAATAGTTAAATACGGGATTTTAAATTCCTGTGACACGTCTTTTGACTGACAATGTCTCTTTAAGTGATCAGGGACAGTATAGGCTGTGCTGTTAGTGGCGTGAGTGGACTGAGCCAAGCTTTCAGCAGATGTCAAGAAATGGATGTTAAAAGTATTAGCCGTCAAATGAGGGGGAATTTCAGGAACTGACTTGCTTTTGGTGACTGCATTTAGAGCTTTCCAAATAGAAGATGTATCACGCTTTTCCGATATCATGTTATTAAAGATCGATTTTTGGGATGCTCTAATTAAATACTTCACGCGATTACGTTGCTGTTTGTACTCTTGAAATCGCTTTTCTTTTTTAGGTTGTCCCTTAAGGCCATTGCTCGCTTTATGTCAGCATTTAACCAGGGTGGGTGAGTGGTGTGCTTGACGCGCTTTTCTCTTAATGGGGCATGTTTGTTGAGGACCCCGAGGAACATATTCATCCAGACCGACAAGGCAGTGTCAGGGCAAGTTTGTTGGTAAACCTCGTGAAATGGTGTATAGTTGAGGTCGTGCAAAAATTCATCTTTGTTAAACCTTTTAAATGAACGGTATATGATTGAGGTATGTCGATTACGTCTAGGTTTGTCAAGATGTAAGGTAACTGTGCAACACACAGGGCAGTGGTCGCTGACAGCTAGAGACGGAACTTCGACGTTTAGTATTCTATCACAGTTAGTTGTATAAATATGGTCGATTAAAGTGGATGATGTTGAGGTAACTCTGGTGGGTGTTTTAACTAATTGTTTTAGACCAAAAAGGGCCGATGTTGATTCCCATGCAGAATTAGGTCTCTTGGAAAGATCAATGTTAAAATCACCTAACAAGAAAATGTCTGCCTTGCTCTGACACGCCTTATCCATCATGTCAGTGAAGTCATCATACCAGTCCCAGCTGGCAGCGGGATTTCTGTATATGTACCCTACCAAAGCAGTGGAAGATTTAGTTTTTAACTCGACCCACAAACTTTCCACTTTGGTAGATTCCAAGTCGGTACGCCTTTTTACCATATTTCGTATTGACTGATGTGAATACACAGCCAAGCCAGTGTGCTGGGGTGATGACGCATCTCTACGTAGAATTGAGTAATTTGGAATCGAGACGTATTCGTCACTGATTGTGCATTTAAGTCTCGATTCAGAAACACCAAAGATGTGGAAAGCTGCAGGTCGATTAAAAAACACGGTTAAATCGGGCACCTTATTGACCAGATGAAAAATATTCAAGTGACCTAATCGTAGTTCACTGAATGGAGCAGTTTTTGCGCCATGATTGGACATGGTACTTGGTAGAAACCAAAATACAACAAAATGGAAAACTAATTTGGTAAATAATACTAAATAGTAAATTTCACCACAAAGTCGATGAGTCCGTATCAAAGTTCAAGTTCTGTTTAGCTATATAGCACAAGCTGTTCACACAGTTCAAATGACGGAAAAGATCCAGGGACTGCAGGTCTGAAACTGAAAGTCCTACTGATGTCAGCTTAATGGATTCTTCCTCTGCAGTTCCTGTCACCTAGGGGTTCCGGTCAAAGTAAAAGCAAATCAAATGACCACAATGAAAATAAAACTAGTTAAGAGCACACACAAACTAATCTACTACAAATAAAATCAAAATAAAGCGTAAGGCGGGAAATAGAGAGACACTTCACAGCGTGTCCAGAAACCGTATGAAAGCGGAAATGCAAAGTAGCCTAGGTTCCGATCAAATCACTCGGTAACGATTAACCATGTGCCACGGGGATTTAAGCACCCTGAACTATGGAACAACAGTCCGACGAAAGAAAGTAGCCTACTGATCAGGTCGCGACATAAACCTCTGTAACATAGAAACGAAGGCTACACAGTCACTGTCACTCAGCTGGCGTCCCTCCGGGGCAGGGCTCGGGGGGCGGGGCGGGGGAGGGGGATAGGGGTAGACGGGTCGCCCGTCCGACGTAAACAGGACTGGACCCATGTGCGGTGGGGCGTGACCGCGTGGAGGAGGCTGTTTCGCAACAGCGACGGCTGGACCTTCCCCTTGCGTGACGCTGCGCGGTTGTGCATGGCCTGGGGCATTGGTAGGGGTGTCCGATGCTTGAGCTGCCCTTTGCTGGTGCGCTTGACCAGGCAGGAGGCGCAGTGCACGCTGGGATGGGTGATGGGCGTGGGATGGGTGATGGGCGTGAGGATCACGTCGGAGAGTGTTTCTGCTGCGGGTATCCGCGTTACGGACCTTTCTGTCACGCCCAGCATACTCCTTATCCTGATTAAGGCGTGGCCCTGGCTGTTCACAGCTTCGCCTGTTTTCCTACCCGCGTCCGATTACATCACCGGCGTGTCCGTCAATCTGTCGGGGAGGAGTGCGACCAGAAAACGCCCGTTTTACGTTGATGGCAAGAGAGCTGCTACCACGAACGTTGGGGTGTATGGCGTCTCTGTACCAGCTGCTTTTCATCTCGCCGGTTCTGGTGTAAAATACACAGTCATTGTCAATAAATTTGGCCTGCAGGGAAATACACACCTCACCAAGACAAAAGTTAGAATCAGCCACACACGGATCTGTTTGCTGCTCTGTGTTCATGGGAAGGATGGAGGACATGTAGATTTCTGCTGCTGGGAAACAGCGTCTGGCGGCAGAAATGATATCCCTCCAACTCTTCTTGCCAAGAAGATAGCCACGTTTACAGTCATTAATGCCGATATGTAACACCAGCGTGGTGACGACATCAGTAGGCTCCATACAACGCAGTCGCTTCAAAAGGCCGGCCCTGTCAAGTCCGGAGATGGAGATCACTTGGCACTTGTCACTGCCAGTAACAGACATTTTATCCTGGTGAAGGCCACGTAGCACTGAATCGCCTAACAGTAGGGTCTTGGTGCCGGACTGTAGTTCTGGAAGCCCCCACCATTCGTCGTCAGTGTTGTTGTGTTGTCCTGCACGGGGCTCGAGTCGCTCTGTCGGCTTCGCGTCGATCTGTTGTCTGTTGACGTCACGGGGACACGATTCACTGCCGCTACTCTGCTTCTGACTATCAGAGCACTTTGTTGGGGCACTTGACAGTGGTTTCACAGCATCCGTCGCACCCGGGATCACAGTCGTACTTGTTTGACTGTGGGTTGATGCCACTTTCGTGCTCCGCTTGCTCGGCTTGGACGCGTTCTTGCCGCCTTCCGTATGAACGAGTTGGCCTCGAAGGTCTTTGAGTTCCGTGTGCAGAGCATCGACCTCGATTTTGTGGCTTTGTCGGATTTCGGCAATTGCGGCACGAAGACTGGACAATTCCGCCATCATGCGTTCAACAACCATAGGGTCAGGACAAAGGACAACAGGACATTCGGTCTGGCAGCCAGAGTCCGTCAGGGTGGCGGGATGCGGAATGCTGTGGGCAATAGTAGTTCTTGAGTTGTCAACTGCAGCATCACAAGCGTCATTGCCTGCGCCGGCACTGTCGTCGTGGCCAGTGGTGGTGCCAGTGTTGCTGCTGTCGTTGATGGTGTTGGCAGCTACACTAGCACTGTCGTTGTCGCCCGCGGTGATGATAGTGTCAGTGTTGCTGCTGTCGTTGATGGTGTTGGCAGCTACACCAGCACTGTCGTTGTCGCCCGCGGTGATGATAGTGTCAGTGTTGCTGCTGTCGTTGATGGTGTTGGCAGCTACACTAGCACTGTCGTTGTCGCCAGCGGTGATGATAGTGTCAGTGTTGCTGCTGTCGTCGATGGTGTTGGCAGCTACACTAGCACTGTCGTTGTCGCCGGCGGTGGTGGTAGTGGCAGTGTTGCTGCTGTCGTCGATGGTGTTGGCAGCTACACTAGCACTGTCGTTGTCGCCGGCGGTGGTGGTAGTGGCAGTGTTGCTGCTGTCGTCGTATGAAATGATGGAAGCGTATTAGTTTAGGTAGCGTACGGATCTCTGCAGCCCTCCCTTTCTTATGGGTATTTTGGGGTCCTGGGTTTCCCAGCTGTTCTAAGAATAGCCTCCCTCTAGTTAGATACAGCAGCTGCTCTTTCTCAGCCGACTGTGCGATCCCTCCTCCCCCGCATTTTCCCCCTCCCACGCACCTCCCTCCTCCCGCGCAGTCCTCTCTTCCCTACTAACTTTTAGGGTTGCCAGCTGATGGTGCAAGACCCGGTGCCAGCTTATTTAAGCCCTACGTTTTACACCTAAGTTGGGGGATGCGATCAGGTGTCCCCCCGAAATGCTGCCCGAAGTGCTGTCGAATTACTGCCCGACTGAAGTGCTGCCGAATCCTTGTCCGAAATGTTGGTGAATTGTTAGTGACAAGAAGAACTGTTGCCATCGTCACCTTATGTCCAGTACTGCTCTGAAGATCCTGCGAGAGGTATGAGGGTATCAAGAACGCAACGCTTCGGGTGTTAGAGCAGTTTAACATCACGGTGAAACGGACATGCATCTTTCCCGGCCATCTTAAGAAGTGTGGGCTACTCCAACCGACCTTGTATTGAACAATCCGTAACAGAACTGTCAGTGCCAGACGTGGGACTAGCTACAGAACTGTGTCCAGTGTGCCGTACAGAGGAAGCCTGGGTCTCGAACTGCAGCGAACCCAGTGAAGAACCTGTATCCCGACCCTGTGATCCGACAGCACGTGCCACGAGGAGTCACCGTCGGCCCAGACTTGCAACCTGCGTCGACACCTGTGATTCTGAGGGGCAGGTGCGCACGGAATTCATCCATTCCGTGAATTCCGCATTCCGTGCCAGATCACAGCGCACACCTACACCGCCGACCGAGCGACCAAGGCTCCGCCAGAGGTCAGCGAGGACGGCTGAAACCCTTCATAATCTACAGACTGGCAAGTAGAACGACTGATAATAACCATTTCCTTTCCTATCTCTCCTTCCCCCGCGCGCAGAGATCTGTATTTAGAAAAGATGTGTATTTGTAGGATATTTGTGTTGTGTCCGCCAGTGTTAGACTAGGATTCTTCTGGTGTATAGTAAGGTTAGTGAGAAGGCTTGTTGTTTAGGGATTTGAAGTAGTATTGTGATTTGTAGTTGTGTTTGGTGGTGAGACTGAATTAGGAAGATTAGTGAAGTTTAGTCTGAGACGTCGTTGCCTTGCAAAGGACTGACCCTCATTGCTCAAGGGTCCACGTTTGTATTGTGCCGTTGTTTATTTGTTAGAAATAATAACTCACAGACTGTACCTCTTTGTAGAGTCTTTTATATTGTCTGTCTGTGTTGTACGTGCATGCGCATCATTCAGTCTTTGCTCTCACCAGTCTCCTGACAAAGACAAGTGTTAGACTAGGAAATTGGACCGCTCGGGGCAGACTAGCGTGCGCACGCACTAGGCTCGCAAGACATCAGAGTTACACAGATCATAGTACTGAAATTGTTGGGGGTGACGGCACAGAGAACCATTTAAACCCCTTCCCCTCTTTTCCCCTCTCCCCTCATCCTCTCTCCCTTCTCTCCGTCTCTTTCCCCTAATGTGTGTGTGTGTGTGTGTGTGTGTGTGTGTGTGTGTGTGTGTGTGTGTGTGTTTTGTTTGTCTAGTTTAAGAATGTGTGTATATTCGTTCTCCGCCTTATGGTGAACATTTATTATGGATGGAGGAATTAATATTCAATGCCCCTAGTGGTTCCTGAATAAAATTCTTCTTCTTCTAATCCCCTTCTCCTCCCTTTTTATGTTGTTTCCATAGTAATGGAAAGTTCTGTACCCGTAAACACGCATACTTTGTGCACACCCCCAAAAGCCCATTTTTAAGGCTCATATAGTGAAAATGGCAAGATAAACGGTCATCCTTAACGGTGACGCGGACGGAGAAAAAATTCACGAAGACCACCACGGCATTAATGGCCTGTGCTCTACTGATTTCTGTAATAAAAAGTTAGGATCAAATTTGTTCTACCTTCCGCTATATAAAAAGCCTAATTATCCTAGCCTAAATGTCATCATTTTCATCCTTAGACTAAAAAAAAAATTGTTTCTGG